>OX336358.1:1727260-2327260 GCA_946902875.1 Nematopogon swammerdamellus
CGATGCCGTATTCGTAATATGTACGCGTATTAGTCAATCGCGTGTTAATTCGTTACTCTTTAAGTTATTAACCAACTTCATTTTGTGTGTACAAGTACCGACTTCATTTTGTGTGTACAAAATTAAATAGCGATTTAATTTGGACGAAGAAGAAATTGCGATCACTAACATTGAGAAAGGGAGAAAAAAATTTATGATTTCATAATTAATTAATATCGATAACGTAATATCGATTAAATCACTGCACTAGGTCATTACGTAAACATTCCTTAAACTTCCTCGGAGCTCGCGCCCGGTCTTGTATGTGGACGCACCTTGAGATGGCGACATTTTATCAACGAGTTTATGCTTCCTCGGTACACTGCCGTGTGACCCGACTGCTGTGCTGCTTGCGAGTTGCGACGACGACATTGCAACGCGGGTCGATTACGGAAGTTCTGTTCTGTCGACCTCTCTCGTACAAAGGTCGAAGTGATAGAGGCGCTTAAGTGCCGGCTCGGACGTGCGAATAGATGATATCGTGTGTTATGCGTACGCAACACTTCGCACCTAGAACGATAAAAAAGGTATGGACCCCGAACCCTATCCTCGCCAGCGTAACACGATATAAGTAAAAGCATACTTGTTTCATTGGACGGTCGCGCGCTGGCCCGTCAGTCTGTCATCGGCCGCGTTCGCAAAAACCTGTTTAAAATGCCCGCATGCTCTGTGTTTACGTGTAAAAACACTACAGCTAAGTTTAGTGTGCACAATAGTGGAATATCTTATCCGGTAAGTAAGTACACTCCGCTCCCCGCAACTCGGCGACGCTAGTTCTCATACAAACATTTGACAGTCCGGCGTCCATAGCTTTTTATTTATCATTCTGGCTTCACACAATCAACGGATGCTTGATATCATACCGACCTATCACGAAATAGTGTTTTGACGGCATTACATTCTCGCGAATTCGCAGTCAATCGGAGTTCCTGCATAAAAGTGTATGAACTTTTATCTTGTGTAATCCAATGACCACTGCACATTCAGAAGTGAGAAATTTGCGATTTATCTCTTCCCGTGAACGGGAACCCAATAACCACAGACGTTTATATCCCCGAGGATAATCTTTGCAACGTTTAGTACCTATTAATTTGTTTTTTTGTTCTTTATCATTCCGAAAATCTCAGTGTTGTTGACGCAAATCCTACAACTAGTTTAACCGGCATCAAGCTATATTACTCGGTCGCAGTTAAAGAAGTTACCACCGCTATACTCACGCAGCACGGAGACCAATTTACATTCATCAATCTCGACAGCAGCATTTGACCTGGAAGATAAAACAAAGTTCAAAAGACCACCGGGGAGCGGTTGCGAAGATGCTAACAAAGGGTATAATAGGATTCAGTGGCGTCCGGGAGTCTCGCTTGCCAGCGAGCGTATTAAACCACCGCCCGCCCTCCCCGCTCCCCTGCACGCCATCCGATGAGGTCAGGCAAGGGTTGCCAGTAGTATTGCATCACATGCCAGAATTTTTGCGTTGCCTGTACCGCCTGTGCTGTGGTGGCAGTAATCGTATACGAGTAAATATTATACGTGTAGGTAAATAAAAATTCCCATTGCAGTCGACAGAGGAGTTCTTTGAACTGCACGATTTTTCAAATCGTTCGTATCGCGTACTGCAAAGGTTCGGAATAGGCTTCCGGCGGAATAGGCTTCCGGAATATCTTTCCCTACACCTACGATCCGGGCATCTTCAACGTCGCGGGTCAATGCATTTTCCAGACATTTTAGTGCACGACACGGTCCTTCCACCGAGTCATGCCATGCAGCAGTTGGGTCTTCGTGCCTTACTTGCTTGATAGTTCTGCCTATTATTTTGCTAAACGTGGTGGTCGGTGTTGGGCTGTAATTTCCAAGAGTAATTGCAGGACAACACGATTACTCTGATTACCCCGATTGTCGGGATGCAGCGTGTGGTATGTATGTACTTTAATCCACCTACAAGTCGAACTAGCCTGAGACTCCGGCCTCAAGGCGTATGTGTACTGTATTTGTACCTTACTGTATTTGTACCGTGTGGGGCCGGTAATTTAAAAGAATAGCCCCACTGCATCTCTCCCCGTGTATGTCGTAAAAGGCGACTAAGGGATATGACTCCCTTCTTATATTACTAGGTGGTCATCCGGTGTTATGGGCTGACATCACGGATGTTGTAGGTGATGTAGCCAACCGTGCCAGTTTCCATAAAAAAAAAAAATTCCAGCAGCAGACGCTGAAACGCTGCCTCATAAACTGTCAGATTGTTTCGCCCGGTCCATCTGGCAGCCCTGGATCAGGAGCTCATCGAACTGGATTCACGACATCCACGGCACTCAATAATCGTACACTCTCGTTCCTCCCCACTACTGTGCACTTGTGAGCACGGACGATTCACCTGCACAATAGTACAGGTTTACGACTCGAACCCTCTGATGTGTTTGACGTTTACGTGTTCCGGTTTGTTCATTTCGCTCTGAAGGACAGGCGCAAATACCCTCTAGCGAGAGTAATGGTTTAGGTGGAATTAGATTTAGCTTGCGTGTCCGCCGAAACGATATATTTTATCTTCTGGGAATCTCGGGAATTTTGAACCTTTTTTTAAAGAATATGTGAGGGTTGACTGTTGATGGCACCGAGCGTCTGTCTGTTGTGAGCTTGTGTTTGAGGATTTGAAAATTGTTTGGAAGTGCCGGCAGTGCAGTGGTACAAAAAATACAAAATCATTTATTATGAACAAATACAATTCAATTCAGATACATAGTTGATAATGTTGGTATGTTTACAGAACTTACATTTAGAACTGCGTAACTAAGTTTAACGTATTTTCGAGACAAAACACTAGACTTGCGTCTGTTTTGTTTTGTTCGGTTTCATTAGTTGGTATGGGTTAGTAGGAATGTATCTGTTTAATTAATCTTTTTTATGCGCTGTGTATGTATCAGTGTAGAATAAAATTGTAAATGTATAAAAAATAAATGTGAAATTAAATGTTAAATGTAAACTATAAATGTACATATATGTATTCACTATTCCTAGAATTTTTTTCTTTTTTACGTAGTTTATTGCTGAATATATGTGAGCATGTGCTCACATTCCATTTGTGACTTTGACAATAGCCACTGCTTTATCTTTGATTTAAGCATACTGGTGGCTGTTATTGATTTTAGTGCAGGTGGTATTTTGTTGGTGATTTATTTATTTATTTATTTATATATTACATTGTTACTACAGAGCAAGCCCCAAAATCGCAGAATCAGAATCTATTTCAAATTTAGCTCAACGTATCTCACCGCGTACTTTTGAAATACTTTAGTATTGCAGTTGAAGACGACGTCTAGATCCGGAAACATGACCAACATTCGGTTGAGTGCGGTCAGCGCCCGGTGAATTGGATACTGGCCATAGTGGAACGTCCGCGATGGACTTTCCGCAAACAGCAAGTGACTCCTTGCACGCAGATATTTATTCGGGACATGCAGCGACATCATACCGAGGACGGGTGGATTTGTCTATACGACCACTCAGCAAAAGGAA
Organism: Nematopogon swammerdamellus; assembly: GCA_946902875.1. Lineage (NCBI taxonomy): Eukaryota > Metazoa > Arthropoda > Insecta > Lepidoptera > Adelidae > Nematopogon > Nematopogon swammerdamellus. The sequence continues at coordinate 1,730,813 of OX336358.1, forward strand.
TGCATAAGTAGCTGTACATTTCTTCTTAGCCGAAGGGTGGTATATATATAATATATACAACCATTCCACTTACACGATGGATAGTTTTGACACAGTTCATCGTTGTGACAACGTAACCGTAACCTGTTGCCGGCGCGGCGGCGCGGCTGCCGGGCCCGTATCGTCTAGAGTTGTAAATAAAAAACAGTTTTTTTTCTGGCATAAAAAAACAACGCTGAAAAAAATACAAGATAAAAAAAACAGTTTTTTTTCTGAAGTAAGTAGGTTTTTTTTTCAAGAGTACGAAAATAAAAATATCATAGGGTGGTTACCGTTAAATACGAGTTAATAATAATTGTTTTTGGTTTAAATTTGTAACTACAAATTAATTTTGTTAAATAGTACAAAAACGGCTCAAAATAAATTGGCAACACTTACTGTTGTTCACGTTTACGGACGGAAATTTCCCCAATCCTCGTTCGGTATATGTTTCGGTTGAATTGAGCAGGGATGTTAGGTGTAACAGGCGATTCTAACACAGATGAAGATTTAAGTATTTTTTAAGTTCATATTATGTAGGTATAATTTCGTTCATTTAAACTTAATTTGACAGTAAATTAAGTATTTTTAAGTTCATAATATGTATAATTTCATTTATTTAAACTAGTTATAATATTTCCTTTATCTGAAAAAAAAACCAAATTTAGAAAAAAAACGACGGTGCCAAGTTTTTTTCATGTTTTTTTTTCAAATTTTCAAAAACATTTTGTTTTTTTTTTTCAAGTTACATCACTAGTTTCGTCTACAAGCGTCCCATGGGTGTGTGCGTGTGTGTTCGTCTTTGTACATTACATACAAATAGGCATCGTAAATAAATACATAACTATTATAATAATGTGCATGTGTTTTATTCATTGTTTGTTGGCTGTCGATATTAATGGGATCCGTTTTCTTTTTTTACAGGTGAGTTGATGCTCTTTTTCGAGGACTGAGCATTGAGGGTCGTGGCGGAAAAGTTTTGCAGGTATTTTTTTTAGTTTATCTCTCATTCGTTGCATTGACATGTTGTTTTGATTTATTTTCTTTTCCTTATCAAGAAATTGAAATGCAGAATGCGAATTGCAATACCAGTCAGTGAAAAAGTGTTCCACCAGAGTTCAGCCGCAGTACTGGTTGAACCAATAGAAACAAAGGACAAGGAAACAGACATATAGGTACAAACAATATCTACTTACACGGAGATATAGCGCTGAGGATATTACACTGGGTCACAGAATAGAAAGACTGGGTGCCGTTTCGATTCGACTGCTGTATAATATAATTTAGTGGGAGATATAGCGCAGACGCGCCGTCTCGTAACCATGGTTCAGGGTTGCCACAAATTATTTGCGTTTTGTTTGATATTAGCCGGATTTTGTGACCGAATTCGAGGATGAAGACTTAGGGAAAGCCAATTTCACCCACGAGGGGTGGGGGATGGCTGTTTATAGGCTTAGATCAAGAATAGTAGCAGATACACATTCTCATTCAAAATCATTGGAAAAAAGGATCATCGATTACTCGACAAACTGTCAGCCTCGATAGCTCAGTGGTGCAGACAGTCAACTGTCGCTATTGAATGTTAAGCAACGCTGGGTGCGGTCAGTACTTGGATGGGTGACCGCTGACCGTTGGAGGCTGACCGAGGTTCGGATTCCTCGTAAAACTGTAGGTCCCTTCCCTCCTAATCTTACTTGGTGGTAGGGTTTAACCCGCCCGGGTTGGTACCACCGCACTGAATGAACCGTCGGTCTAAACGGCTATGTAAATAGTTTGTGTTTTCCGACCAGTTCAGTGTAGCCGGCACGATCAAAGGGGGAAGCACTGACATGGCACCTAGTTCACCCGGTGTTATGGGCTGACATCACGGATGTTGTAGGTGATGTAGCCAACCGTGACAGTTTCCATAAAAAAAAAAAAAAATCGAGTCAACGCTTCTATATAAATACATCTTTTAGATATATAGAAAGTTAATCCTAAAATGGCCTGCACTTCTCTCGTATTTTTTTTATGTAATTAATACGGTATAGCTTTCTGAATCAGAGGAGCCAAATCACATGCTCCGATCAGCCAATATCACCTCCGAGAAGGTAAGTCCCATACCGGAGACTTGCCTTTGGATGTAGGAGAACACAGCCGAGGCTGCTATGCGGCCATGTCTTACATTCAGTACGGTTGTACCAACCGGCTACAATTTGATCCTACCACCCTAAGTAAGGAGCAAGGGACACCTCGTTCGTATAGTTGTTGCATTTTTATAACTGCACACTTCGACATTGTAAACGTCACGCGACGCGCGCAGTTTGAATTAACCAATCACGAGAGGGTTATGAAAAATGTTACCTGGTCCCGCAGGCTAACTCAAATTGCGCACACGACTGACTCGAACGATTTATCGGAACTGAAACACCCGTAAAAATCTATAGTGGTTACCAAGCTACTTCAACCTTTTTTTTATCGATAGCGCGACATGTGGCATCGTTTCACCTACAAGTGGGTGTCCAACGATGCCCATTGACATTCTGTGGTGCACGGGGATTGCGAATGTCATGCCGGCCTGACAGGAGCCTTTTACGCCCCTTTTGAAAAACCCCAGGCTGTACTGGGAGGAAATTTATAATGGGCAGGGATTGCGTTCCACATTTTCCCGGTTCTGTGAAGAAAATACCTACAGAACATATTTAAAATCTGTATGTTATTTATTCTCGTGCCGTGTTGGCTCCAGTTATGAATGCCACTGGCGATTTATATGAGTTACGTACGACCGATACTTTTCGCCAAATAAAACGGCGGTGGAGACGAGGGGCAACCCTGGGCGGTAGCGGCGGCGGCTTGCGGGGGCGTTTAGGGAAAGAGACGGGCGAATGCGGTAATTGCTTCCGGCGGCGCGGCTCTGCTCGCGTACCGTGCCGGTCGCAGGCAACGCAGGCGGCGCGGAGCAAGCGACAAGTGACAAGCCAGTCGTGCGTAACAATAGAATAGTGGTCTACTAAACTAAGGCCCACTTGCACTAACACGAGTTTAAAGTTAAGTAGCGAGTTATGGATTTAAACGCGGTTCCCACAGTCAACGGGTGCTAGCTTAAACTGGTTTAGCGAGTTAAACTGGTTTATATATTAAACTAGCTGAGCCCGCGGCTCCGCTCGCGTGAAATTCGTATTTCAAAGAAGACATTAAGTAACTGAGGGCGAGGCCGAAGGCCGAGCTGCGTTCAGGAAGACTATAAACCTTCTCGAAGAAAGTAAGTAACAAAGAGCGAGGCCGAAGGCCGAGCTTCGTTCAGGAAGACTATAAACCTTCTCGAAGAAAGTAAGTAATTAAGGGCGAGGCCGAAGGCCGAGCTGCGTTCAGGAAAACTATAAACCTTCCCGAAGAAAGTAAGTAACAAAGAGCGAGGCCGAAGGCCGAGCTTCGTTCAGGAAGACTATAAACCTTCTCGAAGAAAGTAAGTAATTAAGGGCGAGGCCGAAGGCCGAGCTGCGTTCAGGAAGACTATAAACCTTCTCGAAGAAAGTAAGTAACTAAGGGCGAGGCCGAAGGCCGAGCTGCGTTCAGGAAGACGATAAACCTTATCTAAGAAAGTAAGTAATTAAGGGTGAGGCCGAAGGCCGAGCTGCGTTCAGGAAAACTATAAACCTTCCCGAAGAAAGTAAGTAACAAAGAGCGAGGCCGAAGGCCGAGCTTCGTTCAAGAAGACTATAAACCTTCTTGAAGAAAGTAAGAAACAAAGGGCGAGGCCGAAAGCCGAGTTGCGTTCAGGAAGACGATAAACCTTATCTAAGAAAGTAAGTAATTAAGGGCGAGGCCGAAGGCCGAGCTACATTCAGGAAGACCATAAATATTCTCGAAGAAATTACGCAACTGAGGGCGAGACCGAAGGCCGAGCTGCGTTCAGGAAGACTATAAACCTTCTCGAAGAAAGCAAGTAACAAACGGCGAAGCCGAAGGCCGAGCTGCGTTCAGGAAGACGATAAACATTCTCGAAGACAGTAAGTAACTATGGGCGAAGCCGAAGGCCGAGCTGCGTTCAGGAAGAGGATAAACCTTCTCGAAGAAAGTAAGTAACTGAGGGCGAGGCCCAAGGCCGAGCTGCGTTCAGGAAACCATAAACCTTCTCGAAGAAAGTAAGCAACTGAGGGCGAGGCCGAAGGCCGAGCTGTGTTCAGGAAGACGATAAACCATCTCTAAGAAAGAAAGTAATTAAGGGCGAGGCCGAAGGCCGAGCTGCGTTCAGGAAGAGGATAAACTTTTTCGATGAAAGTAAGTAACAAAGAGCGAGGCCGAAGGCCGAGCTGCCTTTAGGAAGACTATAAACCTTCTCGAAGAAAGTAAGTAACTGAGGGCGAGGCCGAAGGCCGAGCTCCGTTTAGGAAGAGGATAAACCATGGGTCAGGCCGAAGGCCGAGCTGCGTTAAGGAAGAGGATTAACCTTCTTGATGTAAGTAAGTAACTATGGGCGAGCCTTCAGGCTAAGCTGCATTCTGGAATACAATAAACCTCCAAGGGCGAGGCCACCGTCACACCCATCCCCCCTCCCCCCCCCCCCCCCCATTTATTTGTTTTGAGTAGCTAAAATTATGATTTTCCTTTAAAAAAAACTATATTCCCATACAATCTTTAACACTCCGTTTCCTCCCCTTATATGTGAAAATCCAACAATCCTGGACCACTTCGTTATTTTATATATGATGAATAGCTATACTTATGAGTTTCAAGTTCCTACCTTTAAGAAACCGATACTCCCATACAAACTTTCGCATCTCCTATTTCACCCCCTTAAGGGTTGTTCTTTGAGACTATGTCCTTCCTCAGGATGCAATTCATCTCTGTACAAAATTTTATAAACTCCTAAAATCTAATTTTGAAATCATTCCCTATTTTCATCTCCCTCTCCCTCTCCCTCTCCCTCTCCCTCTCCCTCTCCCTCTCCCTCTCCCTCTCCCTCTCCCTCTCCCTCTCCCTCTCCCTCTCCCTCTCCCTCTCCCTCTCCCTCTCCCTCTCCCTCTCCCTCTCCCTCTCCCTCTCCCTCTCCCTCTCCCTCTCCCTCTCCCTCTCCCTCTCCCTCTCCCTCTCCCTCTCCCTCTCCCTCTCCCTCTCCCTCTCCCTCTCCCTCTCCCTCTCCCTCTCCCTCTCCCTCTCCCTCTCTCCCTCGTCCTCTCCCTCTCCCTCGTCCTCTCCCTCTCCCTCTCCCTCTCCCTCTCCCTCCATCTCCCTGCCTCTCCCTCCCTTCCGTTGAGTCTCGCCATCATCGATACTTCGAGTAAATATGGCAACCCCAAAGATGGTAAACAGACAGACAGACATACATACAGACAGACAGAAAGCAGACGTTGGATTTTATTAGAGGTAAGGAAGAAAGGAAAGGATAAGGATAAGGGGGATTCCATCGCTCTACCTCCACCTCCCCTCCCGCCCCTCCCTCAACCCCCTCCCTATATGCCTCTACTTACCCCCCCACCCCTCCCCTCCCCCTTCAGGATATTGTAATGTCATCGGTTCTTACTCGGGTGAATGATTCCGTGTCCGCTACATACAAATATATTGCCAAGTGCTCTCATATTTCACTTCACTGCTAACCTCATAAGCCATTTAGCGTGATAGTAAGTAGCCTATAGTTGATGGGAAGAATGAAGCTATCCGTAGAATTTTGTTTTATTAAAATCGGTCCAGTGGTTCTCGAGTTATAAGCGGACAGACAGACACTCAGACACACAGACATTCAGACAGAAAGCAGACGTTGGATTTTATTATAGGTAAGGATTTGTGTTGGTGCAAGTGGGCCTAAAACTATTATCTGGATAAATCTCTGCAATTCCGCCTTTGCACCACCTCGTGTAAACTATTGTATTGATGAACGATTCTGAATTAAATAGACTTTAAATTTTTCAGTAAACTGTTTGTGAAGTCAAACGTCAAGGTGGCCGTAGTTTCACTATACAGGTTGATGATCAATGACCGGTCAGTTGGGTGGAGCATCAACGCGCTGTACATCGCGTAAATGTTCGAGTAAGTTAGGTTAGAATGATCCCATTGGATATTGTTTTTCTTATGGAACCTGTCTGGTTGGCTACATCGCATGGCGCGCACGTGATTTCGGCCTCATTAAACCTTGCTCCTGTCGGAACTTCCGGCATGCCGGTGCCTCGCTTTCGTCATGTCGGCTACATTGAACTGAACGGCAAATACGTTACGTGCGATTTGTCTACGGAAAAGTCTTTACGAGCGGTGGGTGGACCCCCTTCGTTCTCCGAGGAGACAGCAACTGTCGCACGTTTTTTATTTTATTTAATCCGTTATGGGTGGCTGAGTCGGAGCCAATATCACCTCCGAGAAGGTAGGTGCCATACCGGAGACTTCCCTGGATTGCTGGCTATACTGGACTAGAGGAGAACACAACTGAGGTTGCTATGCGGCCATATCTTACATCCAGTACGGTACGGTGGTACCAAGCCAGTCGGCTACAATTTGAGCCTACCACCTAGTAAGGGGCAAGGGAAGGGACCTACAGTTTTACACCGGTTCCGAACGGTGAAGCAGCAGGTGTAGGTATGCAAGTAAATTTTTTTCGTCAGAAAAAACTCATTGGTACACGCCGACCGGATTTGAACCGCGGTCCTCTCGCATGAGAAGCCGATGCCCAAACCACTCGGCCACCCGCCGCCGAAAACGGATCGAATGACGGGCGGGAGAGACGCAGTCACGCGCCGCGCCTTCGTCAGTCGCAAGGTTCACGTGGCGCTGGGCTGGTAATGAGCTAGTGGCGTATTTTGTTATTTTTATTTGAAAAAATTGTGGAAAAAATTACTATTACAACAGTGAAAGAATTATTTTGATATGTTGAAAACTGGCGAAGTTAAAGCATGTTAAACTAGGCGCCGCATTAAAACGTTCAGTTTGGTGCTCGCAGCCGTGCTGACGTCACTTGTGTCGAGCGAGCGAGAAGCTGCGTGCGATAGCCACGACGCGACCGTCCGCGTTTACTCATTTTAACGAGGAATTTTGAATTGTAAACACAGAATTCGTTGTTTTGTCTGTGCAGCTTTTCAAAAATGTCCGCCATAAAGGCTCGTTACAAATATTGTGCTGTACCGAAGTGTACAAATACTACAATATCAACACCAGACAAAATATTTATCAGTGTACCAAGAAATCCGAAGCTTTGTTTGAAATGGAGTAAATTGATAAATAGAAAACAAAATTTGTCACCTAAAAATTCAAACTTCTGCTGTGAGGATCATTTTGATGTAAGTATAGATTTTATTGCCTACTTATTATACATTATTGCTATAAGATATGTGAGATATATGATAATGCAGTCAGATAGTATTTTTTCGAGTGGTTCTCGTATGCATACGTAAAAATACGCAGCACAGCCATGTGCGGTACGTATATTTAAATCGTGCATGAAAATATTTTTTAAGATATGTAGTTTAGCTTCAAAATGGCGGCGTCAGGGGCCGAAAAAACACCAAACATATTAATAATGAGAAATGCATTATTTGTTTACCATTTTTGATATATTATTTACTAGGTACTAATAATACTATATATAGTGAGTAGCATTTAATAAATATATAGTTAATACTAAATATGAAGTTAGAATTTAATACATGAAACTCTGTGCCTGGTCCGCACAGTTTTTTTACTTTTCTTTATGTAATCATCTCTGATCTTTCTCTTAGATCTGTGTGAAGAAGTACGCTACCCCAACGCTTATCGGTTCTGTGACAAACTTATCCATATGTGAATAGTCAAGTGATTTTATTCTTTATTTCAGCTCGAAAATGATGTTGAGAACTACATGAGATACAAAATGATGGGTGGGAAAATATATTTGCGACCGGGCGTTTTTCCACATAAATTTGGGTGTCAAAAAGAAAAATCAAGTACTGTTGATAGGCCAGGCGCAGAAAAACGTCGCCGTATAGAATACTACGAAAATTTACTGAATCCGGACGTTCAAGCTTCAGTCGCTTCTCAGCCTGTGGAATTTGTCGGTTGCGGAAGACAGCATTTTCAAGATCAAGCTACAGATAACATGGACGAAAATAATCCTTTAAACATTCCTGAAGCTCACCCAGTGAGGGAACCCCCCAAAACGGAAAATAAAGGCATCCAGGTGACAATAAAAAAACCAATGCGTAGTAAGGGTACAAATACCGAAAAGTTCACACGAACACCGCAAGCTCCGAAAAAAGTAAAAAACCAAATTAACAAAGAAACCGAACATAATACTTCTATTCCTACAGTATACTTCTATTTCGTAAACGTCAACTTGTTTTGTTCTCTCAAAGTCCGGGTGCGCGATGCAAAATAGCCCTTTCGATTTGTCAGCAAAATACATCTGCATCTGTATTTGTGTTTTATATTTTTCGTTTAGTACACCTTCCTTTACGTAGTTTTTTGTACTTTTTGTACTAATTGGGCACTTTATTTCTACCACATACACATCTGTGATCCCATCTGGAGAAGCACCCAAAATAGGGTGACTAGCTTTTAAAAAAAGCCCGGGTTGTTTGATAGGAATGCCTTTCAATTTTGATATCTCATTTCTGACATCTGATTCGATATTCTTTCCTCAAACCATTGGTAAAGTGTCTATGAACTTATTTGCCCCAAATATCTGCTCTACTAACACGCCATCGTCAGTTTTACAATGAGCTGCCTCATGACATTTGGAGGCGGTGATACGTCCGTACCGCAGTTCGTACCAGAGTTTCGAATCAGATTGAGATGTTGTGACCTTTTCTGCATCACTACATCTATTTGGCGTCATTATCTCTGCACAGTACTCCATGAATGCATCAAAATCTGTGTTATTTGTTTGTTTAAACGACGAAATTAGGTAATGAATTGACGTTTTTCTGACTTCACTTTCTTCGGTAAAATAGTTCATAACCTGTGCATTGGTTTTGTTTTTTTTGCAGCTTTCAATAATTTTAGATAGAAACATTCCATTGTAGTTTGTCAGTTCAGGTACGGTTCTCTTGCCATGTACCATGTCCCGAGCTTTTATGAATTTTTGGGAAGATCCAACATTGGACAGGTTTGGTTTAGTCCAGTAACACTTTATCGACGTAGTAGCCGGCTCCTCACTTCGTCTGTGAATCCACATTAAGAGCGCTACAGCATGCTTACATCCACCAAGACTTGCAGCGCAATCTGCACATGTTACACCTTCAATTTTTTCATGCTCTTCGTCGCAAATACACGTACAGTGATACGCTTTACTTCTAACTCTGTGTTCTGGTGTAACTCGTGCTTTTACAGTACAGGTACTGCCCATCCTTTTAACTTGTACGTATCCAATCGCTTCGTCACCATAAGATTCTCGGGCCGACCTGCAAAACAAGCATATCATTTCCATAAACATAGTATTGCGCAAAGATAATAATTTCCTATGGACTAATCTGTTCGCAACCGGAAAGTAAGGTTTGATTGATTTTCCTTCACTTAGAACAGGAAAGCACTAGGTGTAATTTGCGGAGCATAACTCTGCCGCGGAAACATTTCTTGTACGTCTGTCCTGCAAAATAACTGCCACATTATTTAAAGTTATAAGCATTAGGGACACGACATATGACATTTTTGGTTTAGCTTGTAGGTTGGTCCTCTGTTAATTTGTCAAGCTATAGTGGTAGGAAGGATGTACCTACTGAGCGCCAGATGTGGTCATGCATGGCACAGTTAAATAAAACGTTGTGCAAGGCATTGTGCAGGTACCTGACATGGTTTATGGTGGGCTTATTGTTTCTGCGTACCCTTGGTACAGTACCTACAAAGGGCTGGCGGGCCTCGGTGGGCATAGCGACTTACAGTAGAAACCAAACTTAAATGCGGCTGTGAGATGCGCCCGTGTGTCTGCGCAAAAGACGATTATTAGGGCAGAGGGGGGGAGGGCGGTACGGTAGGTGTGCAAAGGGGGTATCGGCGCACCCTACCGCGCTCCCCCGCGTTGCTAGGATACGACCGCGCGCCGTCGCCGCCCGCGTCCTGTCGCCCGCGCACGCCCCGCTCTCGTCTGTGCGTGCGCCATTGTACAGTCACTCACTATTTATTTGTTTCTTCCGTAGTTGTCGTGATAGATTTTTTGCTAATGGTGGTTATTCGTAGGTATTCGTGATTGTTGCAAACATTTTAGTTTTATCTCGGTCTATCCAAGCCATTAAAGGGAGACGAAACTGAAATGTTTGCCAAATATTTGTGTACATACAGCTATGTGTGGTGCTAGCATGAGAAATGTTTATTGGCGAAGTGCGTTTACCGGGGTCACCTGAACGGCACCAACACGTCGCGTCGTCGTCCGTCAGTTCAAACCGGTTTTAACCATGATCGATACATCGGTGTGCAAAAACATAATATAATGCAGCAAGCATGCAGCAAGACTCTCTTTTTACCTACAAATGATAATGTAATAATTTTATAAATTTTCTGCCAAAATATTCGATTGTATATTTTATTTGACTATACATGCGCAGTCAAGCGGCCGCAGTACTTATTATTACTTATATAAATACCATATTTCAAAAAAATATATTGAGTAACTAATATTTACATGCCTTTGTAATAGGTACCTACATACATTAGGAACTAGAAGCGCGTGAATGGCGGACTGCGTGGTACTAATAAGGGTCCCAAGCGGAACCCTAAAAATGAAATACAATAAACATGAATCTACTTACTTTCCAAGTTTTACTCCACGGATTTCGGCGCTGACGAAGTTTTCATTTTTTGATAAAAACTCCGCCACCATAAATGAGTCCACTTTTGGCAGATTATCGGCCTGTCCTTTCATAAATCCTTCTTCCATCTTAACAAAATATACTCTTTTCCTTAAATTGTTACCGTGTAGAAATAAACAAGCGAGTAAAATGAAATAAATACACACACACTTTCCTACGCGAACGACGAATTAGTACTGACATCGCATAGAGCGGGCGCACAGTACCAGCGAGGTCGACACAAGTGACGTCACACGCAGATATTACATACAACGGCGCGTTCTCTGAGGCGCCCCACTTTAGAGCTCTATATCTCGAAAAGTACTGAAGATATTTCAAAAAAATTTGAAGGGGAATAATCGTAATTTTTCCGTTAATTTTTCTGCTTTACTGCGATAACAATTTTAGGTGATGTTCCACCACCTCATTGTACACCGAACATACTGTCGGCTCGTAAAGCCTAGGTGCGCACGAAGAACCATGCCGAACTCACTTCTTCGCGGCTTGCATAAGCATCTTAAGGCCGCTCCACATTTACTGCGCGAATCGCGCGCGAAGGCCGCGAAGGGGCGCGAAGACTAAGTGTGGAGCCGTTTCGCATATTCTTCGCGGCTTCGCGCTATCTTCACGCTTTGTTCCCCAATTTTTGTCGGTAATTTGTCCGCGTCAAAGGGTCTGCGAAGCGCGAACAAGACGCGAACACTGCGCGAACATGTCTAGGCTCCACACTCGCGGTCCGCTCAGTGTCGACTGAGCAGTGTCATACAAAGTTGCGAACTTTACTGTGAAACTACTGCGAACAATTGCGAGTGTGGAACCTTGGTTTGTTCATCGCGAATTCGCGGTAAGTTCGCGCCTCGAAGTCCGGCGCGATTCGCGCACTAAGTGTGGAGGACGCATTAGGCGCGATCTCCACTACTACAGCGAGACAATTGCGCGAGTTTCAATCAGAGAGACTAACTTACGGTAAACTCGCACGTGTAAACTGCTCCGCGAGTTCACTCGCCCGAGATTCTTGGACTCGCCGAACGCTCAGAATATCGGGCGAGTGGGCTCGCGGAGCAGTACCCTTATCACGAGATTTAACCTACCCCGCGTACTACGCTACGCCGTGTTCTCCGCATCATTTTGTATGGAGAAACGAAGTTCGTAAATCTATCACTAGAGGCGCTGCTCCGTTTCTCCATACAAAATGAGTACGCGGTGTAGGTTAAATCTCGTGATAAGGGTACAGTTTACACATGCGAGTTTACCGTGAGTGAGTTAGTCATTGATAGAAGCTCGTGTGATTTTCTCGCTACTGTAGTGGAGATCGCGTCAAGGTCGGGCCTACTACGCAGCTATGCAGCGCCTCTAGCGTACGATTTTGATATCGAAAATTGCTTATACAAATTTACGTGAACCGATGATCGAAGTGATAGTCACTGACAGTCACGGTAGATCTCGAACCGGAACCGGAGTGAGTTACGAGACAATATACAGTACGTACCCGACCGACAGTAAATAGTGCACATCGTGCTTTAGAAAGAGACAATCCGGTTGATGTAGAGCGTCGTCCCTTTCGCATGAAGTCGCACGTCTCTGTACGACAGGGACGACGCTCTACATACAACCAGATTGTCTCTTTCTAAAGCTCGCTGTTCACTATTTACTGCACTGTACGGTGTTTTCAATGTTGCTCCGATTCGAAGGTAACGTGATACGGAACCGTAACGGCCACATCTAGTCCCAGCCTATACGAGCGAGTCGAACGTTATACGGACGGAACCGTAACGAAACCGGGCCGGTCACAATGTAGTCCCAGCCTATACGAGCGAGTCGAACGTGATACGGACGGAACCGTAACGAAACCGGGCCGGTCACAATGTAGTCCCAGCCTATACGAGCGAGTCGAACGTGATACGGACGGAACCGTAACGAAACCGGGCCGGTCACGTGTAGTCCCAGCCTAAGAGCGAGTCGAACGTGATACGGACGGAACTGTAACGAAACCGGGCCGGGCACATGTAGTCCCAGCCTATACGAGCGAGTCGAACGTGATACGGACGGAACCGGGCCGTTCACATGTAGTCCCAGCCTAGCCTATACGAGCTAGTCAAATCTGCAGACACGTAGTGGGGTGCGGGACTGTGGGAGTGGGGCTGAATGCCAATGCAGAGGCTCGATTACGACGCAAATGGGACTCGGCGCGTCAATAGTTAATGCCAATTTAATTCTAGAATTTGTAATGTACGCTCGGACGTTATTGCAATTACCTAGGCGTCCGAGGACTTGGTCCTGCGCGCTGCGCGGGTTCGGTTATTAAAAAATAATAGTAACATTGCATTTCTCCCCGTGCATGTCGAAAAAGGCGTCTAAGATGTGGGGGCAATTATACGTCACGCTAAAGGGTTACAGGATAGCCACCTCTCACCTTCGCACGGTCTTTCCGCCCGCACTCATGCCATACAGCTGGTAACTTTTCGTGTCTTACCTACTTCCCGCTTGATAGTTTTCTATCTTGTGCTAACACTTTGCTAAAATATGTGCTGGTGTGTGTTGTGCTGTCATGTAGCGGAGCTCTTGCAGCACAACACCGATTAATTTGCACACCGAAATTGTAGGAATACAGTAGAGAGTTCGTTGCCTTTGGAAAGAAAGGTTTTGGTTGTGTGTGTCCCGAGCGGGAAACGAAACCGATTTTATTTGTTTCAATTTTTATTTTCCCGTCAGTTCCTGGAAAGCGATCCCATAGCATTTTCCCTAGTTCAAGTGTAGCGGGCTTTAAAATATCTATGCGAACTAATTCTTGAAATATTCATGCATACCATCATAAGCTGTATCCCGACAATAGGGGTAAGCAGAGTAATCGTTGTTGTGCTGCAAAAACTCCGTTACATTACAGCACAACACCGACCACCACGTTTACCAAAATACTAGGACAAGACAATAATTAATTTATCAAGCGGCAAAAATTCCCAACCTTGTCTGGCCCGGTACGTACTGAAATAGGTCCATTGAATCTCTCCCCGTGCATGTCGTAAACGACTACTAAGGGAAGGGACAAGATGCCGTGCTACAGGGCGACAGGATAGCCACCGCTCACCTGGGCACGGTTCCACAGCCGTGCGTGTTTTGAAATATTATGCTCCTAAAATAAAGGACATTTTATAAAATGTTTCACTCATTGCGAGAGAAGAGAATAGAAGGCAAAATGTCTCCGCACGCACCGACGTTGATGGTAGGTACTTTAGGACAAAAGAAAACTTTCAGCGAATAGGGCTGGAGCCATTCAAAGGGGCAACGCTGCCAGCCAGCGTATTAGGCACGGTGGTGGTGTGGTGTCGGCGCGGCGGCGTGCGTCGGCTGACTTGGACGAAATACTTTACTTGCAGTAGGTAGGCAAGTAAAATATTAAATCATTATTGTAGACTTTATCAATACTATATGTAATAATAAATCTGTAAGGGATGGTCACGGAGTAAGTTACAAAACTACATTGCAAACGGTACAGTACTGATGCTAAAGAAACAATTGAGGTATACATACTGTTAGGACGGTATTTGAAGGAGTCTTTTTAAAAAGAAAGAATTATTTAGCTGGCAGTGAAGTTATTTAATTAATTTAAATTACACTTTTACACAAGAACACACAGATGAAAATATACAAGATAGGGGCCTTAATAGGCTTTCGATCCGCGAACGAGCAGCGCTTCGCCTTAGGGAGCGGACAAGATATGACTGAACTGATAATGCAACGCACCGACCGGCTGCTTAAATAGGGTATAGCTGTGCCCGCGGCTCCGCCCGCTCTCGTATTTCACTTCACTGCTAACCTCATAAGCCATTTAGCGTGATAGTAAGTAGCCTATAGTTGATGGGAAGAATCAAGCTATCCGTAGAATTTTGTTTTATTAAAATCGGTTCAGTGGTTCTCGAGTTATAAGCGGACAGACAGACAGACAGAAAGCAGACGTTGGATTTTATTATAGTATAGGGTAAGGGTATAGTAGCTGACTCGACAAAAGTAACGGTCGTAACAATACATACTCGTACATGGTGGTCGGTTACTATGTCAATGCTAAACAAAGATTAAATCTTTTATGAATAAGAAATTTTCGACTCTTTAAGGGTCGGGGGTTTTTAAATTTGTAATTATTTAAATTTTACTTCAAGCTTTAAAAAAAAACACATGCTAATCGGTTAAAAATGTGTAAGTTTAGAAGATGTGATTGTAGAAGCTCGCCGCGACGCCATCCAGCACCACGCGGTCGCGCGAGGTCATCGACCTCGGGCTCGGCGCGGCCGCGCAGCCAACGACGCGACGGCTAGTTTATACCTATGCCGGCCGCTGGGTTGTGTTCGGTGCGTGCAAGGCAGTTAGGGTTGCCTGCTAAGATTTAAAAGGATTAGATAAAGCTTCGCCAAACCCGGCAGCATATTTCCAAAGTCTAGTATGCGAGTTGCTCTGATTGGTGGAGAGACGAGTCTGGCTCCGTCTCCGGCACCCCCAGCGAACCTACTGAATCCGATATTCGTTTGGTCGCATATGTACTTTGGTGGCTCAGTGGTAGAGTGTAGGGTTTTTATTTTTTGATCTCGGCCATGGATTCGTGTCCCTTTTGCCAAAATATGTTTTGTTTTACTTTTTTTAAACAATGTTAGGGTGTTAAAATTACGTTATGGTTATTTTTCTTTATAACCACCTAAGAAAACGAGGAAAAACTGACGAGAAAATACTCATTGGTGCACGCCGACCGGATTCGAACCTCGGACCTCTCGCATGAGAAGCCGATGCCGAAATCATACGGCCACCCGCCGCTTAAGATTTTAAGAAATAATAAAGATTTAATTATTTAAGTCCAGCCCTTCATACATACATAATGAAGTGCCACCATCACAGTGCCACCACAGCACGCATAGCACTTGCTGGGAAACCGTTCTAAATCTAGGGTTGCCAAATTCGGAACCGGGGATTCCCGGCCTTCGGCACATTAGAACTTCTAATGTGCCGAAGATGCCGGGAATCCCCGGTTCCGAATTTGAAAACCCTAGATTCGGTGTCGTAGCGAGCCCCGCTAGGCATAGATTGGGTACTGATTTGCTATCTGTTTTACATAGGAAGCCGTCCGGAATGGCGTGCACGGCGCGGCGGGGCGCAGCTAAGGTGGCTATCAGTATGCGCTGACCGCGCTTCTTGGAAGTAGAGATAGGATATCTCTATACTAGACTAGACAAGGTCTGCCATTCGTCCCGGTACACCGGGACTTGTCACCGGTTTAGAATCTCAATCCCGGTAGTCCCGCCTGACCAGACCACCAAATGTCCCGGTCGGTAACCAAAAGCCAGTTAGATTTATCCATACTAATATTATAAAAAAAATCTTTAAAGGGTTTAGTGTTTGTTCTTATTTCCTAACACTCCTTACAGAGCGTTTCAAGCATCATAAGTCCGCAGATTTCAGTCGCAGATGTCAAATATATAATATAATTTATACATACACAACAAACGTTCAGTGGAGACCTTTGGCTAACTATCTATCTGTGAGCTTACAGAGCTGCGTGGATCGTTCTGAATCGGACACTTTGATGGGTCCTATAATTTATTGGCTATGGATATTTAAAACCATTGCCTACCTAATAGAATGTGTGTATAATCTGCCTTTAACTCTAGAGTAGGCGCGCCCTAAATGACTCCTTAAATGGTCGCGCGGGGTACTTGTGTAGTCCATTGTAAATCCTATTTTTTAGGTAATTTGAAGGTAGAATGAAAAGAACTCTGAATGTAATGAATAATTATCTTTATTTTTATCATTTAATGATAAAAAGTTACAACCTTTTATTTTTAACTATAGTTATGAACAAAAATGCAATACCTTGCCAAAATCAACATTCTTTCGAAGTATTGAGGTCAATCACTCTTATTTTTAATTTTACTTATGGTAAATAAATTATTGTTTAATTTTATTAACCTACTACAAAGTACTTATCAAAATGTAGAACAATGTATTATTCTTTCTCGTTGCATTCGGGGCACAATCTCTTGCTCCTTTCTGGTTCGTGTTGAGAACTCAGCTGGGTTTCTCTGGGCCACAGAACTATCTTTTTCTTTTTTTCTTCCTCACTTTCAGTTAAATTATCATTATTTTCTTCATCATCTATCAACCATGATAATTATTATTCGCTAATCACATGTAGTTGCCGCCATTATTTCCTAAAAAGTTTTTAAAGTGAATTTGCTGTAAAATAGTGTGTAAAAAGCAGAAAATATACAGGAATTAATTTCCCATTCAAGTATTGTAAAAATATTTGCATAATAATAGAGATTTATTCCAATAATTTCATTTTAGCACTTCTTCAAAAACTTACCTACAACGGTCGCGCGGGCTACATACGTAGCCCACCAACTATACAGCCACCCTGCTCAAGCACCCGTGTGCCGCGAGAATAGGCACTCCACTAACTGACATGGGGGTTCTTAATCGAGGAATACACGGGAGGGCGACGTGGTAGAGCAACGCGTTTCAGAAAGAAACAATAATATGACACCCTGTAGCCCACGCGCCCACTCTAGAGTTAAATTTAAAAGATACCTATCATCTAAAATTTAATATAATATTCATAGAACATGTGCTGCATTTCCCCGCTCAAAGACAACCAACTTTTCTTAGGTTTTGATATAGTGTCCCGGTCAGTACCTGCACCTTTATGGCAACCCTAGGCTAGAGGTATCCTGGATCATTTAGTTTTTCGAAGAATTGGAATGGCAAGCTTCTGCGTTCTTTAAACGTGTGCCAATTCGGTATTTTCGGAACGTAACCAATCGCATGCGGTGTTGGGAATGTTATATTTTGTAGAATTTCCCGAGGTATTTCCGAAGTTGAATATCTAATTAAAGTTACTTTCTGAAAATATACCTACTATAACCTTGAATATACCTAAACATTCCCACCCACCCTATTATCAAAATATGCATTTTATGTGCGAAAGCATACATACAGTAATAATAATTAATTATAAACAATAACTACGCTTGTTAATATTGATTTGCACTAAGCAATAAACACAAAGAAAAACAAACTCGGTGATATAACCTGACTTTAGTGATCGATCAGAATCCACTATACCTACCTACCCACCCACGCAATACGTACGTACGCACGGCGCGGCGCGCCGCGCGGCGCAAGTACAGTCACACACCTAAATCGGCGCGCGCTCACCGACATCCATTTATTCATCTCATCTGACTGCGGGGACGCTTACACATTTATGATAAGTCGTCGTGAAAGTGGTGTCGCGACAGTGTTCCGCGTAATTTTTAGGTTTCCGTATCCCGTACGGAAGCCTATTACTAAGCCTCCGCCGTCCGTCCGTCCGTCCGTCCGTCCGTCTGTCCGAGGGCTGTATCTCTTGAACCGTAATGGGTAGCCCGTTGAAATTTTGACAGAATATGAGTTACTATGGCGGATATAACAACAAATAATAAAAAAAGAAAATGTTAAAAATTAACGGGGGCTCCCATACAACAAACGTCCGATCGATCCAACAAAATCGATTGGTCACACTACTGAATAATAGATGGCGCCACAGGCTTTTATACATTGCAGTGTTGAAAGACAAAAGATAGACGGATAATAGCGGATAGATGCGGAAACCTCCGTGCGCGAGTAAAACTCGCACTTAACAGATTTTGTACTATTCTAAAATTACAATACAACATACGTAGTAATGCGGAAATACGAACGAAATGAGTGAATTAGATGTCCTTATTGATCACCAATTTTACAGAGACACAATAGGCGAGTTTAAATCCATTACGCATTCTATCCTAGTTCAGTTTCATTTCATTTAACGAATACTATTAATTTAGTAAACAATTTAAAATATTCAACTAAAGTATGTGCGCTCCAGTTTGAGAATAGCGGTCATTCCCCCCTTCCTACCAATGTACTCGTATTTGCGGAAGCGATACTTCCCTATGTTCTGCGTATCGAGCGAAATTACTGTCGCTAGCTTATTGTGGTAGCCGGGCGGCCGCTGACCGTTCGTACAATGTTACGTATGATACACACGCCTCTCTGCGCATGTGTGTGTGCTAAGAGGAAGGGGTGAATGACCGCTATTCTCAGACTGGAGCGCACATACTATACAACAAACGCAATCGCGAATTTTCGCAAAATGTTAAATCGGCTCCGGCGGCGAGCGTGTTCGGGCGATTTGTCAAAGTGCGCACGGCGCAAAATTATTATTATTTCAACGACGACTTCAAAGCGAAAACGCGAACGTGTGGGCGGGCGGCGCGCGGCAACGCGACGGGGCGACCGGGGGAGGTGGAGGTGAGCGAAGCCCCTCCATGCCCCTCTCAGTATGTTAGCACCACAGAGCACGGAATACCCCCGCCCGCGCCCCCTCCTAGAGGCGCCCTAAGCGATAATATTTGAAACCCAATAACTGGACGCAGTGCTACTAGCGCTTCGTATGTGTGTGTGTGTTAGTATCGACACTACACACAAAGAGGAGCAAGTTAGGCACACGCACAAAACAAATGCACACGCACAACACACATATGTAAGTCATAGGCCAGGCCTACAGGCTTCAACGCCGTTGTAGGGAAATCGCGCTCAGGGCGCCTCTAGGAGGGGGCGCGGGCGGGGTATTCCGTGCTCTGTGGTTAGCACGATCGTTGTAAAAGTGCACACTGTAAACACACAACATTCCGCGCACGGCCATGCCTGACCTCTACCATCTTCCTCTACAGTGATATTCCGTTTGTTAGCTTTGTTGTTTTTTGTGATTCGCTTAAATAATATGTAGGTGTTAATAAGAACCGAAAAAGGAAGTCTATCGTCTATGCGTGTATCTATTGACAAAGGCTCTTTACACCTGATTCACTTAATTAATAAAGTTTTTTTAGTCAGAACTATCAGCAAAATTGTTAGTCTTACTCTCAAGCTGTGTTTTCGATAGACTATTGGCGGTGTTATTGTGTGGCTAGTCACTAAATATTTGTAAAAATATGTATTAAAAAAAATCAAAAATGTTTTAAAAAATTAAGAATAAATTACATAAATTCGAAATATATTTCGTAGGTTTGTATACACATGATTAGCCTCAGACGAAAGCAATAAAGAAGTTCACCATATATTTCAATGCGGTGTACTTTCAATCGAACATTGCACTTTTGCATAGACGCGCTTGAGTACCTACTGATCTCAAATTATAAAAATTATAAATTCATAATGAACGCCCATGAATTCAGTATGAAATAAATAATAATAGTCGAGATGTAAGGCAGTAGCGAGTTGAGCTGTACCGTCTGTAC
This sequence comes from Nematopogon swammerdamellus, assembly GCA_946902875.1. NCBI lineage: Eukaryota > Metazoa > Arthropoda > Insecta > Lepidoptera > Adelidae > Nematopogon > Nematopogon swammerdamellus. The sequence goes on from OX336358.1 coordinate 1,750,851, forward strand.
GTCACGTTAGAGAGTTTCAACTCATCCATCAAGTTCGAAACAATAAAGTTTATAGGAGGCGAATGGAAGCAGACGACGACGTAATAACTCAACTCGTCGAGCCGGGGACAAGTTGCCCGGTGCAGACGCTACAACTTTGTCCGTGTACTAGTCGGCCGACTTGGTTCGCGAACTTACCGCCGCGCCGCGCCGGCGACGAAGTTAGGCGATCGCGAGAGCGGTAGCGGTGGGTAGCTAGCGCTTAAGTTTGGGGTTATTTATCCAATTAGTTTTGATATATTCAACATTGTTCGGACCGGATTTAAAACAGCATTGTCGAACTTTGGAACTTTGTTTGAATATTAACCTTACGGCTTCTACTAAGTACGAACTAAAAGTTGCAATTGTGCGAGACTTACAGAAAGCGAAATGGCACGAAAATGTGAATTCAAACGCCGGATACTACGATTATTAGCACGTTTCTTGTACGAGATCTTAATCATATTCTATAATGGCCCCATAAATTGTAAGCTAAAAGTAATTTAGATACCTACGCGCTCGCTAACAAAAGTTCGTAGCTAGCGCTAAAGCCGCTGAGCCGGCAGAAAGTTTGCAGTCGTAGCGAAACTCGCTAAGTTGATGTCGCCGAACAGTTAGCGCTTACACCGACACAGTTAAATCTTGCCTCATGAATATTTATGTACGCGTTGGATCTGCGATTTTTTTTCCAACAGACATTAAAGTGTAGTCATGTTTTGTAATTGATGCGACAGCTGCTAAATTGTACTGGTTTAATGCGAAATTATATTAATGATTTATGTAACAAAACTCGTGAATAATAACATTTGCTCACACGGCTCGGGCATACTAGGCCAACATTTAATGCAGTCAGTTTGAACAGTGCATTATGTTAGCTACTTGTTATTTGTAATGCTTTAGTTTTATAGTTTAAAAGTATTGAATATTAAGTTATTACGATCATATTTTTGAATAAATTAGTTTCTTGCTGAGATTTGATTAATCTAGGTTGTGTAATTTTAAAAATACTGTGGGTTAATAATATATAAAGCTAAGTTTTTACGGGCGATCGGCGACCGACCTTGTAACGTACGTCAATATATAGGGTTTTCACTGTTACATTCTGTCGAGATGGTTTTAGGATATAAATAGTAACACTACATCATCGTTGGCGGTCTGAGCTGTGAGCAAAAAGTCACGCGAAGTGAAGTCGCAGGCAAAAGCTAGTGTGTTTATAATTAACAATTAATAAATAGTCCACGAGATGTTTTGTTCTAGGTTTAGTCAAAGTGATATACCTACAATAAATTACCAACGTGTAGTTTGAAAAAGCCATATAGCTATAGCGAGGGGACCATATTATGAGTACTTGTGATAATTGTCCGCAAACATTCAGTTAACCCTCCCAGTGCTGTCACAAACTCGGGCGCTTCGTTTGTCGCGCAGGTACATAGATTTACCGCGCACAAAGTCACTCGGGCTCAAGCTACAGCCCGCTCGCTCCATAATGACCTGGGAGCGGCGCAGACGTCGCGCGTCGCGCGGTAACGTCAGCGCGCGAAGATAACTTTGGTGCGGCGCGTCACGCGGAGAGGTGAAGCGGCCGCCGCTGAATATGCATGATTGCGACTTGTCGCTCTGTTTGTACGTGGCCTAGTACGCGCGGCATTCGACTGCGGCTTATTCAGTCCGCGTTGAGCGCGCGCCACCGCCGCCGCCGCCGTCGCGCGGCAGAGGGACTTAGGGCGAGATCACGCAGGCGAAAGTGACGCTTACGCGGCGGGCACAACAAGAAAGTGTAATATTCATATATTTTTATTTTTTATTTTTGACAATTATTATACTACATTGTAGTATGTTTAATATACTAACATAATTATGTTTATACAAATTACGTATCAAAAGTTTGACAAAGGCTCTTTACACCTGATTCGCTTTAATAAATAAGTCTTTGTAGTCAGAACTCTCAGCAAAATTGTTAATCTTGCTCTCAGCTGTGTTTTCGATAGACTGAAGGCGGTGTTATTATGTCGCTAGTCACTAAATACTTGTAAAAATATGTATAAAAAAATACCCTGCGAAGTTTCTTGTCGGTTCTTCTTCGTGCGTGTAATCGAACCAGATAGAACAAATTGTGACGCGTTCGAGTGCAGTCTAACTGCCATATGGAATTATCCATAAACAATACAATGCAATACCAAAACCAAAATGTTCAGTTTAGAAAGCGCACACACAAGTTCCAACAAGGAAAAGAAAATAATTAATGTACCTACCTGCGCGAAAAGCACAAAGTCTCGACTCGACCAAAAGGCGTCGTTGTCGCTTAATAAGTAATAGGTTGGTGTCGTTGCGATGTCCAATCGATACCCAATCGTCGCACGATGTCAAGGACCTAGACCAGTGTTACTCAATCAAAGTGGGCTCCGGGGACCACCTCGGGGGTCCACAGACATTTTCCAGGGGGTCCGCAGACGCTAAGACAACAAATTATAATTGTATAATATGTTACAATATACAATATATATATTTACAAGCTGTGCCCGCGGCTCCGCCCGCTCTCATATTTCACTTCACTGGTAACCTCATAAGCCATTTAGCGTGATAGTAAGTAGCCTATAGTTGATGGGAAGAATCAAGCTATCCGTAGAATTTTGTTTTATTAAAATCGGTTCAGTGGTTTTCGAGTTATAAGCGGACAGACAGACACTCAGACACTCAGACAGAAAGCAGACGTTGGATTTTATTATAGGTAAGGATAAGGATGTATAGGTAAATAAATAAAACAACTAATCATGGGGTAGTAAACCTACTGCGGTGATCGTGTATTTTTTTTATTTTTTATGAGTGTATGTTTCGCTCATACTCATAACGTTATGCCGGTCTTTTATTAAATATTCTTTTTTTAAATATAAATTCTTAAAAACAAAACATCAGCTAGGGGTCCTCAAATGAACAACATTTTCATATGGGGGCCCACATATGGTAAAGCTTTGAGAAGCACTGACCTAGACTGATGTATTCTATAGGGGCACAGGTGTAATACACTAGGAAGGGAAGAAAAGCTGAAAAGTAGGACTCGAAGAAGGTCATAGAGTTCGTAGCGAGGTTACCCCCAGGGGAAGGCAATGTAATGCCAACGCCGACTGGGTTGGTACCACCGTACTGCATGTAAGATGGCCGCATAGCAGCCTCGGTTGTGTTCTCCTCTAGTCCAGTATGGCCAGCAATCCAGGCAAGTCTCCGGTATGGCACCTACCTTCTCGGAGGTGATATTGGCTGGTCGGAGCATGCGCTTTGGCCCCTCCGACTCGGCCACCCATACCAGATTACATAAAAGAAACGCGATATTTAGCGGAATTGCTAACTTTACACCTTTTTACAACCTCTTATCTCAAATAGTTGCGGAGTCAAGGACTAATAATGGATATATACGAGTGGAGTGACCTCACCTCGCGACGACGCGACGGGCAGGATTAACATCCATACGGAACCGGTTCGCATCTATCTGTTATCTCCGCGTCGATAGCTACCAAAATGAATCTGATTCCGTTCTTTAGTTCTTTACTTGCGAATTATTAAGATTGCTTCTGCTATCTCCACAGTTATAATGAACGATTCCCGCCTCGCCTCCCCGCCGCGTCGTCCGTGCGCGCGTCTGTAGCTGGCGGCGGCGCGCGGAGGAGGGGGGAGGGGACGGGAGATGGGGGGGGGGGGGGATTAACGCGGTGGACCCCGCCGCCGCGCCGCCGCCGCTCTGCGAGAATTGACGAAGTTGCGGGAGGCAACTTTGCGAAATTAAAGCCGTGTTATTCCGCAGTTCTGCGAGACCGAGAGCGTCTATTCTGCGCCACCCGCGTCAACCCTTCCTTCCGTCTAGTATATATGAGCAAAATGTTCATAGCGGCGGGTGGCCGAGTGGTTTGGGCATCGGCTTCTCATGCGAGAGTCGATGTCGGCGTGTACCAATGAGTTTGAGTTTTTTCTGACGAAAAAATGTACGTGCATACACCTACACCTGCTGCTTCGCCGTTCGGAACCGGTGTAAAACTGTAGGTCCCTTCCCTTGCCCCGCACTAGGTGGTAGGCTCAAATTGTAGCCGACTGCGTTGGTACCACCGTACTGGATGTAAGATAGCCGCATAGCAGCCTCGGTTGTGTTTTCCTCTAGTCCAGTATAGCCAGCAATCCAGGATGTGCTTTGGCCCCTCCGACTCAGCCACTCATATCGGATTACATAAAAAAAAATCCACCGAATACTCTAAAACCCACGTTACAATACTGTCATGCCACCTTATACATCCGATATTATTTTATTATAGAGTGTTTTCATTTTACGAAGGCACGAAGTGATGTGAGACCGCGCGGAGCTCAGTAGGGAACGACTCGGTTCGAGGGAGCGACGCGGAGACGTGTAGAACGTGTGTACCGACCTGGCATCGAGTTCGTTCTCTACTGGGCTCGGCGCGGTCGCCTCTCGCACCACATCCTACCTCGTACCCCGCGTCGTCCGTGCGCGCGTCTGTAGCTGGCGGCGGCGCGCGGAGGAGGGGGGAGGGGACGGGAGATGGGGGGGGGGGGGGGGGGATTAACGCGGTGGACCCCGCCGCCGCGCCGCCGCCGCTCTGCGAGAATTGACGAAGTTGCGGGAGGCAACTTTGCGAAATTAAAGCCGTGTTATTCCGCAGTTCTGCGAGACCGAGAGCGTCTATTCTGCGCCACCCGCGTCAACCCTTCCTTCCGTCTAGTATATATGAGCAAAATGTTCATAGCGGCGGGTGGCCGAGTGGTTTGGGCATCGGCTTCTCATGCGAGAGTCGATGTCGGCGTGTACCAATGAGTTTGAGTTTTTTCTGACGAAAAAATGTACGTGCATACACCTACACCTGCTGCTTCGCCGTTCGGAACCGGTGTAAAACTGTAGGTCCCTTCCCTTGCCCCGCACTAGGTGGTAGGCTCAAATTGTAGCCGACTGCGTTGGTACCACCGTACTGGATGTAAGATAGCCGCATAGCAGCCTCGGTTGTGTTTTCCTCTAGTCCAGTATAGCCAGCAATCCAGGATGTGCTTTGGCCCCTCCGACTCAGCCACTCATATCGGATTACATAAAAAAAAATCCACCGAATACTCTAAAACCCACGTTACAATACTGTCATGCCACCTTATACATCCGATATTATTTTATTATAGAGTGTTTTCATTTTACGAAGGCACGAAGTGATGTGAGACCGCGCGGAGCTCAGTAGGGAACGACTCGGTTCGAGGGAGCGACGCGGAGACGTGTAGAACGTGTGTACCGACCTGGCATCGAGTTCGTTCTCTACTGGGCTCGGCGCGGTCGCCTCTCGCACCACATCCTACCTCGTACCCCTCGTGCCTTCGTAAAATGAAAACACTCTACCAGTCTTCGCTTCGTGTGACTTTTTGCTCACAGCTCAGGCCGCCGATGACGTAGCGTTATCTTGAGAAGTGACAGAATGTAACAGTCCCGTCGTTCTGCGATACGAAACCCTCGACGAAACCTTCCGCCGACGTACTTGATGTCGTCGTCCCGTCAGATATTTTTTTTTATTTCGTAATTATCTCCACGAGAAAGGAAGATGTGTCTCCTAGACTAGCCGGTCTCGCGGGCGGAGAGGCGGCGGCGGCGGCCACAAAGGAAAAGATTTAATGCAAGTTAGCGGGCTCTTTATAAAGTTGCGCGAAGTTTGTTTGGGGGTCGCGGCGCGGCGGGCGGCGGCGACGGACGGCGGCGGCGGCGGAAGGGGGCGGAGGGTGACGGACGCGAGGGTGCGAGGCGGCAGATCCGATGAGATACCGAGCCGGCCATTCTCGCCCGTCATCCGCCCAGTGTCGACTGTCGGCGTGATCTGCGGGGGCGATTACTGACAGAACTTTGTGGCCAAAGCAGATGGATCATAATTTGTATTCGTCCATCTGTTTTGGCCACAAAGTTGAAGGCTGAATTTTAATAAAATATATAATAAAATAATAGAAGGAAGAATTTTATTGAACTCCAGAAGACCATAAGGTGTCTAACGACGCCCTTGTACATTCGGTCGTATGCGCGGGTTGCGAACCATGCCGGCCTGACAGGTGCCCTTTCACGCCCTCCTCTTGAAGGACCCGAGACTGTACTTGGCGGGAAATGAGCAGGGAGAGCGTTCCAGAGTTTACCGGTTCTGTAGAGGAAAGATTTGCAGAATCGATTGGTACGCATCCGCGCGGTTTATTCAGATATATTCCCAGTTTCACCGACTCCGCTAAAATATGAAGTAGGTAGAATGCAGCGCCAGCTGAGGAGGGCGTGCGGCAGTCGTCGCGAGCTGAACTGCGCATCTCAGCTGAACTGGCCTATATACGTGTGCTCGTTGAGCGAAAAAGTGGAACGAAGCGACCACTCTGTGTAATTGCTGCACAAGAACGGCCTCCATCCGTCACATGAACAAGTTGGAATTAAGCTAAAGTTAAAGTTTAAAAAAAAAATGCTCATTTCATAAAAACGAATGACTCAGATTTTTTTTTTCTTATTTTTCCCTGGGTAGTCATAAACTGGCCTACTCCCTGGTTCCCGCTTGACGTTGAGTTTTGGGACACGTATATTATTATTATATTATTAAATCCGGATGCCATTCGGTCTGTGCGAGCGTCGCAGTTCAGCTGTTGTTGAATCTGCATCTGTAAAAAAGGTATTAGTCGTAAGACTATCACACCGCTACCGGTCTTTTTTGCGCGGTAGACCGCGCGAGGCCTGCCGTCACTTTGTCCGCCCTATATAAAATAGGGCAGTCGCCGTGGCCGGCCGGCTGGCGATTTAGTAGCGGTCACTTCGTCCGCCCTAAGTTAGGGCGGTCGCAGTGACCGACTGCTGGCTAGGGGTGAGCGGCATCGAAGCCGCTACTGCTGCTGGCACGTTCTGCAGTCTCTCGACTGCTGCAGCTGCCTGTGGTGTGGAGAAAAGCGAATGAGTCGCGAATGTAGGTCGAACCGCCTGCTTGCTCGACGCTTGCTGGAAGAAAAACATGTCCGCCAGTTCGATTATCACAGTGAAGAAGAACTGGCAAGAAACTTCACTGGGTTGCTTCCTGGACGTCGGCGGCTGCGCGGCGTGGAGGCTCTGGACCTGCGAAGTTGAACGGATGTGTTAGTATCGACAGGGGGCGCCTGGTCGATGGATCCCGCAGTCGGTAGTCGCAAGCGCTAGCGATCAGCGGGTTGTCGTGTCGGTACGCCCCCTTGAAGAAGCCCGTGGACAGCTTCTGGAGATACTCCTCCAGCGGTGCTATCCCTAGGTCTCTGTGCAGGTTGGCGTTTCTATGGTACCAGGGCGCACCTGTGGCGATGCGCAAGAATTTGTGTTGCCTGACCCTCACCTTGTTGATGAGTCCTTTGGCCGCATGCGCCCACGCCGGTGAGGCGTAGGTCATGACAGGTCTGATGCAGGTTTTGTAAATTGTCAGCTTATTTCTAAGTGACAATTTACTTTTTCTGTTCAACATGGGGTACAGGCGGCCACAAATACTTGCGGCTCTAGCGGTCACGTTTTTGATGTGAGTCGCAAACGTGAGCCTTCTGTCCAGCGTGACGCCCAGGTACTTCACCTCGGCGACCCAGGGTATGGCACCGCCGAAGATCTGCACCTGTTTGGGAGGTAAAATCGGCTTATTAGTCCGGCTAAAGATGATGGCCTGACTCTTGTCGGGGTTGACCTCGACCCTCCACTTTCTGAACCAGTGTTCGAGAGCGGAGGCGGCCTGCTGCAGCAGCTTTACGATACGCTGGATCGGCCTGCATCTGTAATAGAGAGCGGTGTCGTCGGCGAACAGCGCCAGCTGGACCTGTGGATGGGAAGGCATGTCGTTGGCGAAGAGTACAAACAGGAGCGGTGATAACACCGACCCCTGCGGTACCCCTGCCGTTATCGGTCGGTGGGTGGAGCGCGCTCCTTCTACGCGTGCGCTAAGGGTCCTTCCCGTGAGAAAGTCTCGTATTGTGAGTACGAGGCTATCTGGCACACCGATCTCATACAGCTTGTATATGAGGCCGTTGTGCCAGACCTTGTCGAAGGCCTTCGCGACGTCGAAGAAGAGCGCGCCCGTGTGCTGGAGTCTCCGCCGCGCGAATCCGTCCAGCACGTGCTCTACTATCCTGTGGAGTTGGTGGGTACACGAATGTTTCGGGCGAAAGCCGAACTGCTCGTTTCGTAGAATCTTGTTAGATTCCACGAATCCGGACAGTCGGTTGTGGATGATTCGCTCGTAGAGCTTCCCCAGTGTGCTGAGTAGACTGATGGGCCTGTAGCTCTCTGGTTTGGACTTGTCTTTGCCCGGCTTGGCCAGGCTGATGACTTCGGCTGCCTTCCATGCCTTCGGAAAGTGGCATTGAGCGAGTGAAGCATTGAAAATAATTAATATTATTGTCATAATATTTTCCGGAAGGCACTTCAGGACTTTGTTGCCGATGCCATCGGCGCCGGCCGCCTTCTTGACTTTCAGAGCCCGCACCAGAGGGCGCAGCTCATCTTCTGTGACGGGTGCAATGGTCGTGACGGGTGGCTGGGTTACTCTACGAGCTACCTCTTCCTCAACCATGGCGACGTGTTCGGCATCCGCTCGCTGGCGGCTTACCGAACATTGTCGCTCTAAGCTGTCCGCGATCACCTCGGCTTTCTCCTCATCATCGAATGCGGGTGTAGTGTGTGGTGGTTGCCTCTGCAGAGGCGGCATCGAGAGCAAGGGCTCGGCCTTGAGTGCTTTGGTCGTACGCCAGAGGGCGTCGCTGCCGGGCTCGATACCCGCTAGATGTGCTTCCCAGCGGTTGTTACGGAGCTCTGAGATGGTCTCCTTCACCTCTCTCTGCAGAGCTCGGTAACGCGCTCGGTTGTCATCGAGTGGGTATCGGTAGTAGCGCCTCATGGCCGAGTTTTTCCTCGTGAGGAGGTCCCGCACGTCATCCGGGAGGCGCGGACGAGTGTTGCCGTCGTCCGGCACCTCTCTGGAGGCCGCTGCGATGCTCGCCTTTATGGTGCTTGTGAGTGTACCTACAGCTTCGTCTATCTGTAGTGTGGTGTCTAGCGGTGGCGGGTCAGGCAACTGCTCCGCCAGACTCTCCGTTAGTTTGACCCAGTCCACGATGGTCTTGGTCGCACCCGGCTGAGGGCCGGCTCGACCTAGCTTCATGAGAACCGGGCGGTGATCCGAGTCCAGCTCATCGATTGCCTCGATGCTCCTTATCGGCAGCGCCACGTTCCTCATGACAGCTATGTCGAGCACGTCTGGGTAGCTGTTGCCTGACTTGTGTATAAATGTAGGTGAGTCAGGTGCGGTGATTTCGAAGCTCAGCCTGTCTGCCAAGTCGAGCAGTTTCCGGCCACGAGCGTTCATCACAAGTGAGTTCCATGCAGGATGTTTGCTATTGAGATCGCCGGCCAGAATGACCGCGTCCCCTAGACCAAGAAGCGCTTCGATGTCGCTTCTGAGCAATTCCTTTGATGGTGATAAGTATACCGAGGCGATATAGATAGGCTGGTGGCCTTCCATGCCGATTCGGCAGACAGACGCTTCGATGTGCGTAAGTGTCGGTGTGTTCGCAGTTCAGCGCGGATAGCTCACGAAAGTCAACGTCGCATCTCTCGCGCGAAGTAGGCGGCGGCGAGCGAGCGACGGACGACGCCGGGTTGGGACGGCAGAAGTTACTTCCGCTGCGGGATTGTTCGGAGAAGTTGCCCGCCCGCACTCACACTCACACGCTCTCACCGCGCCGTCCGCACGCACACGGCGACGCGCGGCGAGCTGTGGAGCGCCGTGTGGGTCAGTGTACCGCGCTGCTGCGCGATCGATTGTGTAAGCGAGCCGCTGAGCACGGTTGAACTCGCTACACGGAATTGTGAATAAGTGCCGGAATTCCAAGCAGGACCTGACAGCAGCTAATTTTACAACCGCCACTTGTTCTTGTATCGTAGCCATATTACCTGTAATAGGTAATACCTACATAGTCGCGAAAAGCTGGCCTTAAATAAAAGTTCTTACACTTGGGCATTAAATACGCTTAGTTGATACAAGTTACAGCGTATAGCATGGACGGCCTGAGGCCGCACACACATGCATTTCTCTAATAAAAACGCTTGGAATGCACCTATACATGGCATGAACACTACTACACTCGCAGAATTTTATGCTCACCGTCATGATTGAATGCATTTGTACGCCTCAGGTTAGAACGAACGACCTATACCTACGTTGTTTAATTCTGTACATTATATTGATGGATTTTTTTCGAACTTTCGAAGGCCAGTTTTGTTATAAGAATTAAAAAATCTTAACATTAGAGAACTCAATCTTGGACGTAAATGTTAAAATTTTTCGAATTCCGCGAATTTGGAATTTGCCATAGCTATTGTTATCGCCTCATTGGTAGCGGTTGCGAGTGCAAAGGAAGCTCACGCAGCTAATGCCTAAAATATAGGATCTTGCGAACGCTCGCTCGCACGCATACGAGCGAGCGAGACGAGTGTTTTTGCCCCTGTCATTAGGTAATGTTTGTTATACATATTATGAAATTAATAAGGACATCTAATCACAGAAAATGTAGAGTTCCTACCGCGCCCCACTCCGTAGGCTACGCACCTTACCTGGGTGGATCAACTTTTTCTTGTTTTTCGTATCTGTCTGAAAGCAGGATATTATTTTGATAATTTCACCTTATTTTAATAGTTAGAGCACAGAGCTAAAAAGTCCGGTCTTGTTTCGCGGGCGGTGTGGCCCGATCGTTATTCTGTGAGTTACAGCAACTCTCAGATAAGTAATTGATCTATAAGAAAGAAGCTGCACAAAGAATGTTGAGTAATTTTTCTAAAATATTGGTTATCCTGAGGACAAACCCTTTTTTCCATACAAAACTGGGGACAAAATTGTCCCCTTGGTCACCCCTAAAAATTTTGTAAATTTTTTATTTTAAATAGTTCTCTACTTCTTTTTAAATTGCCTATAAACCTAAGTATTTAAAGTATTTTATACTTATTTATTTTCAACTAAGTAATAAATTACAATTATTATTTTTTTATTTGACTTTGCAACTGGTTTTTACATTATAAGAAAAAGTTGATTCACGCACCTACAGGTTCGGCAATTTCGGAATGTGGAATAAGTTCTCGAACGTAGAGTCAAGGTGCTATTCCAAATTCAAATTTCTAAGATTACTCAGCGCGGCAGACTTGGGTGACGCTTACGCATACACGAGTTGAGTAACACAATACTCGCGCTCCCCCGCACAGCTGGCACTGCGCTCCCCTCGCGGAAAGTTTCAATGTTTAATTGGTCAACGAGGCACCCCCTCGCCGTCACGCCGCGATGGTTGGGGCGGCGGCTAGGGGTGGAGTTATAAGTGGCAAGTTTGCGTTGTGTCTTCGCTCTCTCCCCGGCCCTGTTGATAGGCAGATATACTTTCCGTCCGCCGCGCCGGGCCGCGCGCTGCGGACGACGGACGAGGGACGATAATGGTTGGGATTGAAAGTTTGAAAATTTTGGAAATTCGCAAGTTAATTATAGGATTTTAAAGCTTGCCTCGAAGAGATCATTTGGGTGGGCTTGTATTAGCCGTTTCGATGTGACCTCAAATAATACATAAATTAGAGTGTTGCATTGTAGGTATACAGTTAGTTTAAAAGTGCTAAGCAGTCTCACACGAGCAGTAGGTAGTAGGTACCTTCAACGTCGAAACCTATGGTCGGAACGTTAAAGATACGAGTTTTTTTTTTATGGAACCTGACACGTTTGGCTACATCACCTAGAACATCTGTGATGTCAACCCATAACACCGGGTGAACTAGGTGCCATGTCAGCGCTTCCCTTCATTTCACGTCGGCTACACTGGACTGGATGGAAAACACGAACATAGCCGTTTCATTCAGTGCGGTGGTACCAACCCAGGCGGGATAAACCCTACCACCTAGTAAGGTAAGAAGGGGAGGGACCTACAGTTTAACGTGGAATCCGAACCACAGTCAGCCTCCAACGGTCGAGCGGTCAGCCATCCAAGTACTGCCGCGCCCAGGGTTGCTTAATAAAAGTCGAACGACCGCACCACTCAGCTACCGAGGCTGACAACTTAGAACACTTCCACTAGTAAACGTAGAACTTATAAAAAAAGAAGAGAAGAGAACTGAAAACCAACTGAAACTGATAAGCGGAGAGAAAGTTGACATTGTGTTAGGTACAGGTCCAGGACATTGATACGGTATAACAACGAGAGGATAAGCCAACCCAACAGTTAAGAAATCTGAATTCAGGGTTGCGGTTACAAGGATATTGCTGTACTGGCGAGCAGAGCGGTCCGCGCACTCCACTCACTCCCCGTATAAAGTTTAAGGGGGCGCTTGTTGTGCGTGTGTTGTCGTGTGTGCGGAGGCGGCACTACTACACACACACACACACACCCTCCCTCACACACGCACAGGGTTCTCAGATGATTCATTTGAAGAAAAAAAAACACGGGAAATTTTTCATGAAAGCGCCTTTGATTTTCAAGTACAAAATGTTTCATGACCTTTGCTTTTGAAAATGAATGGGAGATAGAGTAATAAATGAAAGGGTTGAATTGGTCGAACTTATTGAAATATCGAAGAACACAGTTAGTATTAAAGTGATCTGATAAGAGTAAATATGTATTTGTGTTATATGAAGAAAAAACGGTTTTGATGTCCCGTTTTTAGGGTTCCGTATCCGGTACGGGAACCTATTACTAAGCCTACGCCGTCCGTCTGTCTGTCTGTCTGTCCGTCCGTCCGTCCGTCTCTCTGTCTGTCCAAGGGCTGTATCTCTTGAACCGTAATAGGTATCCCGTTGAAATTTTCACAGAATATGTGTTATTATGGCCGATATAACAACAAATAATAAAAATAAGAAAAAGTAAAAATTTCACGGGGGTTCCCATAGAAGAAACCAAAAGGTGTATGCGTGCGCGCCATCTACCGAATAAATTATGAAGCATTTGAACTAATGACATTTAACTTATATGAAGCATTTCATAACACGTCATAGATGGCGTGAGTGGCGCTAGCCATGACATGGCGATACGGAACCGTCGGTGCGCGAGTTCGACTCGCACTTGGCCCGTTTTTTTTTCATTATTTTGGAGACCGAACACAACTGCCTCAAAAACCGGGCATCTGGCAACCCTGCGTGTACAACAGAATGTGCGATGGGGGAGGCGGTGGTGGCGGGCTCGTGTTTGTTGTTGGCTCGCTGTTTACAATTATCTTGAGCCCACACACAGAAACCGGGTTTGGCACCTGACAGCTCTGGCTGATCCTGCGCCTCCTCCTACGCTCCTTTCGGAAACACTCGGGTTGACTCGGCTCGAAAGCGAACCAGCTGAATCCGATATTCGTTTGGTCGTTTATGTAATTTGTTGGCTCAGTGGTATAAGAGAGTAGGATTTTTATTTTTTCGATGTCGACCATGCGAAGTTTCTTGCCGGCTCTTCTTTGTGGGTGTAATCGAACTGGATTGTAAAAACTAAACAGGACAAATTCAAGCGTAGTGTACTACCATACGAATGATGAATAAAGAATAAAGAATAAAGAATGGGTTCGTGTCCCTTTTGTCAAAATTTGTTTTGTTTGTTTTTTTTTAAGCAATGTTAGGATGTTAAAATTATGTTATGGTTATTTTTTTTTTATAACCACCTAAGAAAGCTTTATTTTCGGAAATACAAACGTAACAAAAACGACATGCGCCGCCTCAACATTAGGTTAGGGTTAATATAGAGAAGATGCGTCGCTATTAACCCTGGTTATTTTTTTTAAACCACCAAAAACATGCGACGTCATGTGACGTCGCAAAAATTATGCGACGTCATCATGAAGGTGCAAGACAGCGAAAATTTGGAGATAATACGTAACGGTCCGGTGGCGTAGTTGGTTATCGCGTTGGCGGCTCAAGCCAAAGACCCAGGTTCGAATCCTGGCCGGGATGTATTTTTTCCAATGATTTTCGCTTTGCATTTTTCTAATAAAAATACACCAAAAACATCACTAATACATACCACACAACATCACTCATACATAACACACATTCCTCCTTCGAGCCGAAGTTTGCCGAAAGGAAATATAGGAGTAGGTTGCAGGATCGAGCAGGTCTTTCAGGTGGCTCACCGCACACAAACCGGCTAACCGATAGATAGACCGACGACAGCGGGGCCGAAACTATCGGCCGATGGCTTCTCATCTTGAGGACACAGCCGAAACACACTGGTGGGTACGTATGAATGACACTTTCGGAGAGTTTGCAACGCGAACTTTGGGGGGAGTTTGTTGTGAAATGGAAATGGTGAATGTTGTTGTCGAGTTGGTTCTGGATGTTGTTTGTGTTAAGTTGCTAAAGTTGGCAGCGTTTTATGTAGAGCAGCCGCTGTGTTCTTGCCGGGTTTTGTAATCAGTTAGAAGAACATTACAGCAATCAAGTCAAGTGAAATGCAAAGAATTTCTCTTATATCTCGTCGACTTTGGTTTATTCAAAGACGAGTTTACCTAGTAAATTCTTCAAAGGCTGATACAAAATTCACTTCTGTTACAATTATTTCTAAGAAGGTACATCTTTATTCTACAGGATTATTGCTACTACTAGCTTTTACCCGCGGCTACGCTCGCGTCAAATTCGTATTTAAAAAGAAGAAAGTAAGTAAGAAATAACGCCGAGCTGCGTTCCTGCGTTACCTTTATTTCGGCGCGCGGAACATTTCGTTTTGTACGACAGCCACATCTTAGCGTAACCGGAACTGAATTCTATAGTATAGCCTATCCTGTGTCCCGCATAGTTAAATGTGCTTGTAGAAAGTTTCATCGAATTCGGATGATCGGTTTAAGAGTTATGGAGGAACATACATACCTACAGAAAAGATTTCTAAAAATCGTCAATTTAGTTTTAGTATCATACATAGAGTCTAAAAACGCAATATTTCATAACACAAAGTAACTTACTCCATGACAATCCCTTACAGATTTATTATTAGTATTGATGATGATTGATAATACCTAGACACGACGACGACGGAAGACAGAGACACAAAGACGGACAAGGGCTCAGTCGTAAACCTAATCTTGTAGCTTCCGATCGGATCGACTCCGGAAAAAAAAACAAGCCATTAGGAAGGGTGTTCGGTCGGCCCCATTAGCAGGCGCGCCGCCGCCGTCGCGACCGTATCGCCCCAATCTCTGGCGTGATGATTAAACAACATGGCGCCGAGTCGTCTGATCTGACGGACGAGATAACGAGCGAGCGACGACGTGTCGGCGGACCCGGTGCGGACGTCTAGTGACGGCTGGCCTCGCAGACGGCGCATTCGAAGGAAGGGCACGGCTGTCCGCCCGCGCGCGTGGATAAACCGCATGGTTACGGCTGTCGTACAGATCTATGTACCGTGTGGGGCCGGTACTTTAAAAGAATAGCCCCACTGCATCTCTCACCGTGTATGTCGTAAAAGGCGACTAAGGGATATGACTCCCTTCTTATATTACTAGGTGGTAGGGTTTAACCATAGCGGACTATCATTGTCTCCCTCTACGGAGACCAAGCCATGCTGCATCGTCATAGCCCCACTGCGACGTTGCTATCGCTTACTCGCTCACGCTTGCGTACCGATGACAGGAGCGAGAGAGAAAACGAAGATTTCGTCGGTCGCCCGACGAAGGGTGAGCGATTTCATGTTTCTCTCTCGCTTCTGTCATCGGTAGGCAAGCGAGAGCGAGTAAGCGATAGCAACGTCGCAGTGGGGCTATGACGATGCAGCATGGCTTGTCTCCGTAGAGGGAGACAGTGACAGTCGGCTCTGGTTTAACCCGCCCGGGTTGGTGCCACCGCACTGAATGAAAGGTCGGTCGGAACGGCTATGCAAATAGTTTGTGTTTTCCGTCCAGTTTAGTGTGTAGCCGGCACGACCGAAGGGAAGCGCTGACGCGGCACCAAGTTCACCCGGTGTTATGGGCTGACATCGCGGATATTGTAGGCGATGTAGCCAACCGTGTCAGTTTCCATAAAAAAAAAACTTTATGCCTTACTTCTAGTTACTAGGCCAGGCCAGGCGCACTCCGCACTTTAGGTATGAATGAAGTTACAAGTACAGCGACAGAAGAGATAGAGTTACGCGATAGAAAGAGAAGCGTGTTGTAGGTCCATAATATAATTTTAGGCACGCAGCGCTGTGCGAGCTGAATTGCACTTTATTGCGTAGTAGCAAGAGTAGCTATTTATTTATGTGTCTTTTGTGAAGTGATCCTTCTGTACGTTAGTACTATTAATGTATTCTGTGACCTCACTGCGCTCTTGATAAGAAATATTGTGAGTTAGAAGCAGCAGCGTGAGAGAGGGAACCGTATCTGCTTTGTTTGAGATATTATACGTACACATTTGTATCGTAGACGGAAAAAATAGTGTTTGTATCAATCAACACAATGTAAAATGTTCTTTCTTTATGCAAATAAAGATATAAATAAGCAAGCAAGAAACTCCGACAATATAAGGTAAAATCTTGGTCGTGCCCTTTTTTATGGATAGCGGGCATATAGCGGGCACATGTGGCACCGTTTCACCTACAAGTGGGTGTCTAACGATGCCCATGGACATTCAGTGATGCACGGGGATTGCGAATGCCATGCCGCGCCGGCCTGAAAGCGGAAAAATTACTTGTACGTACTAATGTATGTAAAGATGTAAGATCTTTAGCGAGGCGCGACGGGAGAGAGAAGGTGTCTGAAAGTCAACAATTTCCCCGACGAAGCGATTGGGGAGAGCTCCCCCGCCGCCGCCGTAGCTTTTGTCTCTGTAGCCCCAGGCCGGACAAGGTCGGCCATTTTCTTGACGCCCCGCCGCCCCGCCCCCCGCAGTCCGTCCGAACAGGCGACAGGGATAGCGGATGCAGGGGGGAATGCGTGCGAAGGGGAGGGGTGTACTGGATGGACTAGCTCGCTTTGTCTTTTGTTTGAGGCCGCGCCGCTACGGACTCGGCTGTTCGATATAATACGAGTATTGACGGTGAGCTTTGAGGCAATTACACAAGTCTTACCGATCAAGATAGAGTTTTGATTTATACGAATGGCTATTTTATTCAATGTATTATTGAATGGTATATCGTATTTCACTGTCGGGGTTGTTGTGTGGAGGTTGCTGAACTATGCTTAGGAGTTAGGTAATATTTGTCCTCACTTGGGGGGTAGGGGGGGCCATAAATTACGCGAGACGTTTTCGGCGAATTTTCGACCCCGTTCGCCCCTTGGTGAGAAATGGCGAGACCTCCTCCCTCCCCCCATATCTCACGTGAGATTTTGAAAATACGTGTTTTCATTCTAGGAATGAAAATGTGTAGACATTGTTTGTCATGCGATCAGAAGAAACACTTTTCTCAAATTAAATCAATTATTTTAAATTAACAAGATTTACAGTAATATGTATGTACAAGCTGTGCCCGCGGCTCCGCCCGCTCTCATATTTCACTTCACTGCTAACCTCATAAGCCATTTAGCGTGATAGTAAGTAGCCTATAGTTGATGGGAAGAATCAAGCTATCCGTAGATTTTTTTTTCATTAAAATCGGTCCAGTGGTTCTCGAGTTATAAGCGGACAGACAGACATACACTCAGACACTCAGACACTCAGACAGAAAGCAGACGTTGGATTTTATTATAGGTAAGGATAAATAATAAATCAGAAAAAAATACTGTATTTTCAATGAATAAAATAAAATTGAGAGATTTTGTGATATTTGGCCGGACCTTCGATCATTAAAAAAAAATCTCGTCTACGGGCCTGACCCATTTGGCAAATTGTGAATCCGACATTTAGACTCGTCCAACCTGTACCCAAAGCAAAAAAGTTATAATGCATGATTCTGCAGAGTAGTTTTTTGAGTGTGGGTGGAGTATGTAGAGCCGGTGTCGACCGCCTCCTACGCGCCCACGCGCGCCTCCCCCGCGGCCGGCGGCGATCAATGACTCCTTTCAATTAAAACTTGCTTGCGATACGCGCGAACCGCCCCTCCGCCCCGCCGCCCTGTTTTAAGCCTAGTTTACACAAGGCTGGCTGGCTAGTGGAGCTATAATAATAACTAGCGCTAATAGGTACTAGCGGAGAGTAGACTGGAACTATTTTGTTAATGGGGGGTACTAGGCAAAACATCACATCATATTATCCTAACTATAGCCATATTTCAATAGATATAACTATAATTTATATGCTTATAGTTAGGTAAAGATTCAAGGTATAATGTCGCCAACATACGTCGCCAAAAGTAGGCCGTCGTTGCTTTTGAATCGGATTTTGAGATTTTGACAACCGGCGAGAGTTGGAGATTTGAAAGAAAACTTAAACTTGAAAGAAAGTTTATCCCGCCCGGATTGATACCACCGCACTGAATGAAACGTCGTCGGTCGAAACGGCTAGATGTAAATAGTTGTGTTTTCCGTCCAGTTCAGTGTAGCCGACATGAAATGAAGGGAAGCACTGACGTGGCAACTAGTTCACCCGGTGTTAGGGCTGATATCACGGATGTTGTAGGTGATGTAGTCAACCGTGTCAGTTTCCATAAAAAAATTGTGACTATATGTCACATACATAGATAATAATTAACGTTTTTTAACAATACCTTGTTGGAAGACGTAGGTACATATGTAGATACTTAGTATAGTAAAAAGCTTTTATTAACCTGACCTAACCTGATTAAAGGGATATGACTCCCTTCTTATATCACTAGGTGGTAGGGTTTAACCCGCCCGGGTTGGTACCACCGCACTGAATGAAAGGTCGGTCGAAACGGCTATGTAAATAGTTTGTGTTTTCCGTCCAGTTCAGTGTAGCCGGCACGACCGAAGGGAAGCACTGAGGTGGCACCAAGTTCACCCGGTGTTATGGGCTGACATCACGGATGTTGTAGGTGATGTAGCCAACCGTGTCAGTTTCAATAAAAAAAAAAAAAAAAACCTTTTTCATTTTTTATTAAATGTATATTAAATGTATTAAGCTACCGAAGACTAAACGTGAATTTATTATCCATTGTTCCAGACGGTGATTGGCCGCGTGTTGTGATGCGGGTGACGCCGAGCGCGCCGGTGTCCCGCGACGCGCAGTGACAACGCGTGTGTGGAGCGCGGCGACGCGCGAGTGAAGTGAAGTGACGCGCGAGTGGAGCGACGGGCTCGGGTGAAGTGAGATCTCGCCGTGTCTTCTGAGCGAAGCCGGTGAAGTGACGTGCCGCGCGGGGACGTGGGTGTGAAGTGAGGTGACGCGCGGGGACGTGGGTGTGAAGTGAAGTGAAGTGGAAGTGGAAGTGTAGCGGCGCGCCGGGTGAGCGTGTAGTGACTCGATGCGGGTGCGCCGATGGAGCGGTGATCGCGGTGTGACATCGTTGCTACAGCAGCGCTGGTAAGCTCTTCCCTCTTGTCCGCCAAATGGCTGCTTCCGCACTGGACGGCAGTGATGGATGACAACAGTATGAAACTGCAGTAAGTCTAACTGCAGCAGTGGCATGTCTTTTTTTTTATAGAAAGCGCGACATGTGGCGCCTAGCCTCCCATAAGGTGTCTAACGACGCCCATGGACATTCGGTCTTACGCGGGGGTTGCGAATGCCATGTCGGCCTGACGGTTGCCTATTCACGCCTCTCTTGAAGGACCCGAGACTACCTATACTTGGGGGGAAATATGTGGGCAGGGAGAGGAAATGAAGGGAAGCACTGACATGGCACCTAGTTCACCCGGTGTTATGGGCTGACATCAAGGATGTTGTAGGTGATGTAGCCAACCGTGTCAGCCAGTCATTTTTTTATGGAAACTGTCCATAAAAAAATGCCTGCTCCTTATCCCATAACTGTTTGGCGTAAAGTAAACACATTTTACTTTGTTTCGAACTTTCTACTCAACACCTATGCCTATGTCGCTATAGGAATGATTTTTTATCAAAATAAAGTTACAGAATATAAAAGAATTTGTTAAATTACATTTTTTTTTATGTAATCCGGTATGGGTGGCTGAGTTTGAGGGGCCGAAGCGCATGCTCCGACCAGCCAATATCACCTCCGAGAAGGTAGGTGCCATACCGGAGACTTCCCTGGATTGCTGGGTATACTGGACTAGAGGAGAACACAACCGAGGCTGCTATGCGGCCATCTTACATCCAGTACGGTGGCACCAACCCAGTCGGCTACAATTTGAGCCTACCACCTAGTAAGGGGCAAGGGAAGGGACCTACAATTTTACACCGGTTTCGAACGGGGAAGCAGCAGGTGTAGGTATGCACATAAATTTTGTCGTCAGAAAAAACTCATTGGTACACGCAGACGGGATTCGAACCGCTTACCTCTCGCATGAGAAGCCGATGCCCAAACCACTCGGCCACCCGCCGCTAAAAATAACATAGTAAATAAATTTATTAAATTAATTTTATGTGTATAAAAATTATTCCTTTGTACACAAATGTTGAGTAGAAAAGTAGATACAAAGTTTACCCTATGCTAAATGGATCTAAAGTTATCGAATTCAACATCGGCGTTTCGTCTTAGCGAATAGGCGTAAAATTGCACGCGAGCGAAGCCGCCAAGCTGAAGCTGTTGAAAATTCCAGCACTTCAACGGTCATCGTTCTAGCTGACCGCGCGCAGTGCAGATGAATGGTTTCTCCCGAGAGTCACGTCCATTACCGAATTGCAGCTCCTTTGATCGGCCGCGGCGGGCAGAGGCTGCCTGCACTTACATGGAGGCGAATTCCGTAGCATAATATCGAGAATCAAGTACGTGTATCGAGTAAAATAAAATAATAATTAAAAAAGTTATTCTGTGGCGATATTTATACACCGAGAAAAAACGTAATTTTAAGCGGCGGGTGGCCGAGTGGTTTGGGCTTCAGCTTCTCATGCGAGAGGTCGACGGTTCGAATCCCGTCTGCGTGTACCAATGAGTTTTTTCTGACGACAAAATTTATGTGCATACCTACACCTGCTGCTTCACCGTTCGAAACCGGTGTAAAATTGTAGGTCCCTTCCCTTGCCCCTTACTAGGTGGTAGGCTCAAATTGTAGCCGACTGGGTTGGTGCCACCGTACTGGATGTAAGATGGCCGCATAGCAGCCTCGGTTGTGTTCTCCTCCTCCTCTAGTTCAGTATAGCCAGCAATCCAGGGAAGTCTCCTGTATGGCACCTACCTTCTCGGAGCCGATATTGGCTGGTCGGAGCATGCGCTTTGGCCCCTCCGACTCAGCCACACATACCGGATTACATAAAAAAAATTTTTTTTAGATCGGATAGATCACTGATTTACACATTAGATTTTTTTCTTCCGTTGAAAATGTCGCTACGGAATCGCAATAACTCGTGCGCGCAACTGTGAAAACGTCGAAATGGATGTGAGCGCTCTTCATTTGAAGAGCGAGGGAGAGTGGAGTTGAGTCAAAATTACTGGTTTTCATGTAAGTAACAAAGAAAGAAAAAACTTTATTCAGCTAAAAACTGCGACAATATATAAAATAACATATAAGTTAAGTAATCACAATAAAAACGTATTCTATTAAATTCTAATAATTATTTATACCGTGCAGCGCCGTCACCGGATACTGACACTAATAAAAGCTAAATTAGTTCGTTTGGTTGTCAAAATTAAAAGAAGAAGAAAAGTAGGTTGTAAAGAGCACTACGTTGGCGTTAGTTTGAAAATTGAGTGTGACGACGAGTGTGACGAAGAGTGTGAGAAAACTGAGTGTATTGAGAAGCCGCTTGTGGCGAGCGAGACGTATTATGATGTATTGCTACTAGCAATGAATTGCTAAAAAAGAATAGACCCTCTGGTGCCTTCTCATCCCGCGCGAGCAATAATAATTAGACTCGTTATTACGTATACGATGTAAGATTTGGCCGGTAGGGAATAGGGCCCCTGCACGATTAATCAGGAAGTGAGGCTACGGCTAGGACACCGCATCGGTTGAACCGCAGGCAGGCTTTGATACCGCTCCTTCGCCTTATACCGCACTGTATATAATCTGTGGCTCCGCTCGCGCTTAACCCGTTCGCCATTACGAATGGACGAAACCGTTTACCCCTCTCCCTTGCAAATTTCAATTTTGCTTAACATGAAAACACTGATCGACAACTTTCGAGCCAGGAATATAACATTTACTGCACACATGAAGGTGATCAGTAAAATTTTATAAAGCGAAAATTTTGTGAAATAGTTGCTAAATGGAACGCTCTCCATATACACATAATTTTTAACACCCGACGCAAACGGAGGGGTGGTATATAAACGTGTGTGTGTATGAGTGTATGGGTGTGTCTGTCTGCGGCATCGTAGCTCCCAAACAGAAGGACCGATTTGGTTGCGGTTTTTTTAAATTAGAAAGCTCGCTTATAAATATTTTTTTTTTGTTTTTTTTTTTATGGAGACTGACACGGTTGGCTACATCACCTACAACATCCGTGATGTCAGCCCATAACACCGGGTGAACTAAGTGCCATGTCAGTGGTTCATTTCGATCGTGCCGGCTACACTGAACTGGACGGAAAACACAAACTATTTTCATAGCCGTTTCGACCGACGTTTCATTCAGTGCGGTGGTATCAACCCGCAAATACATGCAACCTTATTATGCCACTAAAACTTCCAAGCATAATAAATTGAAACTATACCGTTTGTCCACTACCGTCCGTCGTCGTGACGACGACGGACCGACTAAGCGACCGCATGTCCACTAGGCATCCGGCGTCCGAGATCCGTCATGCATGACGGACGCCGATAATTCAGCTCGACCGGACGAACCGCTTGATCGGTCCGTCAAAAACTCGGTCCTGTCCTGAGTATCGGCAATACAAAACGCATGTGGAGTTGTCCACGACGCGACGACGTCCGGTCCTCCGGATCCGTCATTTTGACGGATGTTTATTTATTTTTATTTGTAATCCGGTATGGCTGGTAGAGTTGGAGGGGCCAAAGCACATGCTCCGACCAGCCAATATCACCTCCGAGAAGTTAGGTGCCATACCGGAGACTTTCCTGGATTGCGCGCCTTCCCTGCATGTTGTTGCGCGCTTGAGCATTATTGGTTCGTCCGGGATCGGACGTGGTGGACAAACGAGATCCGCCGAAACTCCGGCATCCGTCATTCGAAAAAAAAAAACGGATCACGAACAAAGGTTTAGTTATGGCGCGAACGCCGATACCTATAGTCCCACCAGGAAGTTATGATGCTTGGGAAATATGCGAAACTGTCTGCATTCCTAAGAAGGGCTGTGAACTTTCGGTCGCAAGTTTGTCGATAAATTGTACGACTTAATAACCTAAACTATCGACAAACTTTCGATCGAAAGTTCACGTCCCTTCTTAGGAATGCAGACAGTTTCGCATATTTCCCGCGCATCATAACTTCCTGGTGGCACTATACAACAGCGCCGCCCGCGCCGCCATCAGTGTATCGGCAGAATAATCCAGCTTCACTTGGCGTAGGTCAAGAATGTGTGTATGTGTTGTGCGTGTATATGTGTTGTGCGTGCGCTAACGCAAGTGATGGAAGCGACGACGACGCCCACGCGATTTGCTGAATAGGTATTGCGTCTTGAGCGTATTTGCTGTGTCATATATAATTTTCTATTCAGGATGTAGGTGGGTGCTGGTTTAAGACCTTAGGGTCGAGGATTACTTTTTGAGAAACATCTTAACAATTTGTAAAATTGGATTTCCGCTCGCTTTGGTTTCCATTTTCATTCTCTTAGCTTCTATAAAATATATAAATCAATATTTTAGCTCTATGAAATAAATTAATACACCAATTATGCAAGAAATATAATATAATGTATTAATGTTTAGTTTACATTGCTGCTCATTATATCTATTTTACACTACTGATTAACAGTGAGTGAGTTATGTTGTATGAACTACTTACATAAAGTCAACGACCTTGCCTGATGAAGCTTGCGTGATATGTGAAGTTTTAAATAGATACAATAGATTTTTGTTAAAATCGTTTCGAAAATAGTGGCTTTATGGGATTAGGGTGTTGTGTATTTACCCGTGCGTCAAATGTATTTTAAAAAAGTTTAGCTAAATTATTATAACTGTATATTTCGAATCTTACTCCAAATCTAAAAGGTGACCAACCAATAATATAAAATACATAGTTGAAAACAATTTATAAAAGAAACACAAACATGAAAATAATAAAAATCAGGAAAATTTATATTTCAAACAATGTATTTTTTTTTTCTTTTTAAGCCCTTTTCCCGTTACAATGGCACGTCCTAATAGGCCGGCAAAATCGACAATAAATTAACAAAACATTATGTATCTCTGATTTTTTAGTATGTTGTTCGTACCCATTAGGGCTATATATACCGAAGTTTGCAATTCCCAAAAAGTTGTGGAAAAATTTTTACACACCAAAAACCGCGAAATTTTTGGCGTTGTTTTAGATTCTGCACTATATCTCTTAATCCATTAATTTTTCGTAAAAAGCTACTTTATACGTTTTTAAGAACATTAAATTTGTGATAAATTAAGCCTAACCGGAGCTCTATAGGTCAATTGGTTACCGAATTACGGTACTTTAAAAATATGCCATTTTTACCAAAAATAGCAAATTTTAGTTTTAGACCTTCTTTGGACCGAAACTACGTCGAAACCATTGATCCTACGAGTAGATTTGAGAATGTAATTTGTAGGCAATTTAATTAGCATTAAATGAAGCGCAGCGCGGGGTCTGTAAGCCTCGTAGTTCTCTCAAAATCTCCAAAAAAACCATATAAGGTAAAATCGAATTTTTCCAGAAAAATGTTCCATAACCTTTCCTATCTTTTGTTTTTTGGTTTGGTAATGAAAAAGAAAGCATGAAATCAGTTAAAAAAACTGTGAAATGTATTTTAATATAAACATAAGTAACCAAAAGTACAGTAACTTAATCAAACAATCAGTCAATCAAATTAGACACATAGTCAAACTCGTCGCCTTGTATTTTATGTCACTCGTTGCTCTCTTCAATAGATAGGTCTTCCACTATTGGTAGAATGGCAAAGGTGAAGCGGGTTGCGTCCAATTCTCCACCAGCTCATTCAAGCAAGGGGAAGTGGAGCTAACACCTGAATTTGAACTTTTCATCCACGCATTTACTGGGTGCTACACCACCTCTGCCCTCTTCTGGCAGGGGAAGATGAAAATGTGTGCTCACTTCAGACAAAAAGAAGCCCTAGTGGACCAAGCAAGGGTTCCTCCAGACAGATGCCACACACCAACAAGACGCAGCAGCCGATGACAAGTGCCTAGTTGCCCTATATGGAGGAAACGAAACGAAAGACACCCTCAACGATGTACGCTTCCGTACTTTTGTGAAGACAGCGGCCAACGCTAAAGCAAATCTGGCCCGTTTGCCCCCAACCACAGAGGCTGCGTCGTATCACCACTACCGCACATACCACCAGGTGCAAAAGTGGTTGGGGGTGGAGAAAGAGGCCACCGACTGGGGTTGGGAATTGACCTCGGCTGGACTCATCCCCATTACCAGTCGGCAGGCTCCTGCCCCCGATGAGCTCCTAAAACTCCTCTCTTGCAAATGCAAGAAGGGGTGCAGAGGTGGCTGCACTTGCCTGAAAGCAGGGCTCAGATGTTCTGTAATGTGTGCTACCTGCTCTGGGGAAACGTGCCAGAACGCTGCCCTTATCATCATTGAAGAGGACGACGATGACGAGCCTCAAGACAACCCTGACGATCCACCAATACTGGAGTACCTACCTATAGTGGACGAAGACGGCGACCCACCAATAGTGGAAGACCAAGGAAGTCCAAAGAAGGTCTAAAACTAACATTTTGAATTTTTTGTAAAAATTGCATATTTTTAAAGTGCCGTAATTCGATAACCAATTGACGTACAGAGCTCCGGATGGGCTTAATTTGTCACAAATTCTTAAAAACGTATAAAGTAACTTTCGACGCAAAATGCATGGATTTGCGGAGATATAGAGCAGAATCTGAAACAATGCCAAAAATTTCGCGGTTTTTGGTGTGTAAAAATTTTTCCACAACTTTTTGAGAATTGCAAACTTGGGTATGCAATTCTCAAACCTAATGGGTCCAAACAACATACTAAAAAATGAGAGATACATCATGCTTTGCGAATTTAGCGATTTTTTGTGTCGATTTTGACCGGCCTAATAATACGATAGAGATAGATTATGTGCGGATATATTTATATGTCGCATTTATTATAAAAATCCGTGTTATCGCAAATTAATTGAAATTTTGACAATATTACTGGTAATTATTCGTTTTTAGGGTTCCGTATCCGTCGTACTAATATCCGTCCCTATTACTAAGCCTACGCCGTCTGTCTGTCCGAGGGCTGTATCTCTTGAACCGTAATAGGTAGCCCGTTGAAATTTTCACAGAATACATATGTGTTATTATGGCTGATATAACAACAAATAATAATAATAAGAAAGTAATAAATTAACGGGATCCCCATACAAGAAACTAAAAAGTCTATGCGCGCCATCTACCGAAATCAGTATGACATGGCGATACGGAACCCTCGGTGCGCGAGTTCGACTCGCACTTGGCCGGGTTTTTGTTTTGTTGTATTAAAACTGGTCTTTGCCAGGGTTATTGCCAATTGAGACATTTCATACAAAAGCGCGTGCGCGCCTGCGTTCACCTAAAGTTACTCCTTCGAGAGAGTATACCGTTTGCGTGAACGCAGCTCGGTCTATGGCCTCGTTCTTAATTATTATTATTATTTTTTTATTGCTTCCGGACTGGGTGGCTCTACCCGAGGTCGAAGCCTCAGGCGCAGCCAATTTCACCGCCGAGGAGGTGGCAGTCCGGCTTGGAGGTGGACTAATGTTGCTGGGGAAAGGATATTAACCCGCGATTTGAAGATCCGTGGATCGTAGAAGTGGGGAAAGATATTCCCTGGGAGCCCGCTCCACATTAATTTACTGTCTTCGTGTTAGTTTATCGTTTACTCTAACGCGGCTTGGCCTTCGGCCTCGCCTTAGTGACTTACCTGTTTGTGTTTGTATTAGGGTTTTGCTTTATAATGATATGTGTGTGTGTGTGTGTGTGTGTAGGTGACGCGCTGCAGTGTGGTGGTGTGGCAGCGGCGCGGCCGCTTTAAATGGACAAACGCAAGATGCTGCCAAAGAGAGCGCGGATGGACACGATGCGAGGTCCCATCGCCAACGGACCCATCCAGTCGAGGTGAGTCAACACTGCACACAGCACACTCACTATAGTATCTGCGCTCCAGTCTGACAATACCGGTCATTCACCCCTTCCTCTTAGCACGCACACATGCGCAGAGAGGCGTGTGTATCATACATAACATAGTACGAACGGTCAGGCGGGCCCCCCGGCTACCACAATAAGCTAGCGACAGTAATTTCGCTCGTTACGCAGAACATAGGGAAGTATCGCTTTCGCAAATACGAGTACGTTGGTAGGAAGGGGTGAATGACCGGTATTGTCAGACTGTGGCGCAGATACTATACCTCTGTTCCTTTCTCTACTGTATAACTAAACAAATCATCGGCACTGGTACCTCGGTACCGTTATCACGAGATTTAACCTGTTCGGATGTCGGCGCCCTAAGCGTGTTCTATCGCTTATTCCACGGGGAGTGCTCGGAGGAGCTGTTTAACGCGATTCCGGCGTCCCCTTTCCACCTCCGTACAACGCGCACTGGGCAGGGATTGCATCCCTATACGCTGGACTTACCGCGGATGCGTACAAATCGGTTCTGCAGATCCTTTCTCCACAGAACCGGCAAACTCTGGAACGCTCTACCTGCCCACATATTTCCCCCCAAGTATAGTCTTGGGTAGTGTTGTAAAGGTGGAAAAATACTGAAAAATACATTTTGAATAAAACGAAAAACACGGGGTTTTTCCGTTTCTTTCATGCATTGATACCAACACTGGATGAAATTTTCGAAATAATCGTATTTTTGATAAATTTTGGAAATTATGGAATCAGATTTCAATAACGTTTTTAATACCTGATTCATACCAATTTTGCAATAAAAAATTTTTTCTCTGTCCGTTTACTTGTCAAAACTCACTGGAAAGACCTCCAATGAAACTTGATTTAAATTTCGCGGCTTTATTCACTTGAATGAGGCGCATACGGCCCGACGGCAGAGCTGTCGCGCGGACCGAGGACGTGGTCCGCGCCGGCATACATACCCGGCAAAATTTTGCGGTCCCACGTCTGCGGCGCGGCGCGGGTAGAAAGAACCGTACCGTGCGGTCACAGTGCGGTCCTGCGGACCTAGGCGGCAGGGACCGCAGGCCCGCATTGGGACCGCAGAGCTGTGGTCGACACAATAAAAAAAAATGACCAGTTCGTTATATAGTACTGTATTTTATAGAGTAGATTAATTAAAGCGATTAAAAAAACATAATTAATTACTTATTTATTACAATTGTGTTACTTTTTTTTTTATTTGTAAATTTTTTTTATATCATGGGCAAATATGTATATATCATGGGAAAGTGGTCAAGTTCGAGTCGAGCTCGCGTAAAGAGGGTTCCGTTTCATCCCGTTTTCTGTGAGAACTAGAAGGCTTAGGAATTTTTGACGAAACTTCGTCATGAACTTTTGTTTTGGTCATGACTCGAGAACCACTGGTGCTAGACCCATCGTGTTGGTACTCAAACTTCAGGTCTCGGTGAGATCTATCCATCTGTCACATGCACTTTTGTTTTGGTCATGACTCGAGAACCACTGGTGCTAGACCCATCGTGTTGGTACTCAAACTTCAGTTCTCGGTGAGATCTATCCATCTGTCACATGAACTTTTGTTTTGGTCATAACTCGAGAACCACTGGTGCTAGACCCATCGTGTTGGTACTCAAACTTCAGGCCTCGGTGAGATCTATCCATCTGTCACATTAACTTTTGTTTTGGTCATAACTCGAGAACCACTGGTGCTAGATCCATCGTGTCGGTACTCAAACTTCAGGTCTCGGTGAGATCTATCCATCTGTCACGTGAACTTTTGTTTTGGTCATAACTCGAGAACAACTGAGTCTAGCACCAGTGGTTCTCGAGTTATGACCAAAACAAAAGTTCATTTGACAGATGGATAGATCTCACCGAGACCTGAAGTTTGAGTACCAACACGATGGGTCTAGCACCAGTGGTTCTCGAGTTATGACCAAAACAAAAGTTCATGTGACAGATGGATAGATCTCACCGAGAACTGAAGTTTGAGTACCAACACGATGGGTCTAGCACCAGTGGTTCTCGAGTCATGACCAAAACAAAAGTTTATGTGACATATGGATAGATCTCACCAAGACCTGAAGTTTGAGTACCAACACGATGGGTCTAGCACCAGTGGTTCTCGAGTTATGACCAAAACAAAAGTTAATGTGACAGATGGATATATCTCATCGAGACGTTCAGATTGAGTACCAACACGATGGGTCTAAGTCCAGTGGTTCTCTAGATATGACCAAAACAAATTATCACGTCACAGATGATAATTCCGATCCCTCACTCGCATGATCGCATCGCATTCGCGTTTAGATGCTAGCTAGCTAGCTAGCAGCGGAGCGCAGGCAGCTATATAGCATTTAGCAGTACCACAGAAAAATAGCACATACTTCATTGCTTTGTGCGTTCCAAAACAAACGAACCAACTAAGTTTTACGAACGAAACAGCAATGCTAACTAAAATGAAATGTGATTATTGCTTAGCATTTAGCATTAATTTTTATTCATCAGGGCGCTTAGCAGTTCTAAATGCTAACGGGGTATTCATTATGAATTAATTTTGTTAATGCTAAGCATAACAAGACTAAAAGACAGACGAGAAACGAATGGAAAATAAAATTGCACTGTGGATTCGAACCTACGTAAAAAAAAATTGATTTTACGTAGGTTCAACAGCGGCCGGCGGCGTCAACGCTTCAAACGTACAGCGAATTTTAGATCATCTTGTCTTAATTATTAGGTTCATCTTAGCTTAACGAAATGGACTTCTTGCTTCGTGCCTTCACAAGTAATTGCAATATGATTCTTAGGCAGATATACATAGAACACAAAATTGCTTGCTACGCGGCAGTCGGCACCGCTCTTTGTTTCCCTTGAAAGGAAGCCGTGCGTCTTCAAAGGAAGCCGCGCGTTAAGCCGATTCCTTTGTCGGCAAATCACGGTGCTGCCGTATTTTAGTGCCTAAAGCATTGAGTTTAAGAGTCAAATTCAAGTGACATTACAACTTTAGGTTTGTTGCACGCATGCCATGCAAGTTCAGAACAGAATATTAATGGAAACGATTGTTTAAAGTTTAATAATGATTATTTGGTATATTATTTCTCTATGATTATTTTGAAATCGGTAATGTCATACATAATCATACGCGACTTTAGTATTGATGGAAATGTGACAGTCTGTCATCCATCAGTCATCCATCACATAAATAAAGTTTAACTGACATCAGCAGACATCGGAATCATAAAACATCGGATTGACTACGGCGATCAATAAACAATCGACACTGTTATCGATACTCATATTTATTTGTTTATTGTATTTTATTCATGTCATATTTCAGACCTGAATACTTATATACCTACAGTACTTATATAAACATGTAAACTTTATGTTAACGATTAAGTAAATATAATACATAATTTATATAAGGTCTTTCAAAATTAGTTCATAGTACGCTAAGGGGGGGTTCTGTATCATATAGGGAGTAAAACCTATATAAAAATTTTTGGACCTTGGGCTTTCTTTAAGTAAAAAATTTTTTTATGTAGGTATTTAAATAAAAAAATAGATGGTTGATTTTTATAGCCTAATCGATTCAGTTTCATAACAGTAACGAAAAAGTCTTCAATATCATTATGATGTAACACGTGTAAGTTGGTAAAAAAAATCAAATTCTTTCTATTCCATACTAATAAAACTAATATTGTGGTTTGAACAGATTTGTATTGTACCTACAAAGTAAATACAACATTTGTTTATTATATCTTATTTTCTATAGAAATACTCTTAGTTTTAATAATCGACATTATTCCATATTATTCTAAAATAACGATCGATTTTCGATATTTGTGGATACATTGTCCCATCACTAAACAACCTTGAATCATTCGTGCCCCGCGGATTCCGATGTATGGACATCAGCATCAGCAAGGAAATCACACGCAGGCAGACCATCGATCTGATACATATTTGAGTTAGGCAAGTAAGTAAAGATGTTTTATGATTATGTATGATATTATAAGATATTCCTATTTATTGAGTAGTTAACAAACCAATTTACTAAAAGGTAAATAATACCGTATAATTAAATGTTATGAAATTATGTTACGGCATAGATAAATAGTACACCTACTTACATTGTAATTAATAAAAAAACGCAAATTAAAACAAAGAAGTATTGTGAGTACCTATTGGAGTACCTACATAATTTTTAAATGATAGGCTTCTCTGCGATAGAGCTATTCGCGACTCTATTTCCTTTCCCTGTTGAATCTTTCCGTGTTTTTACGGTGTTCGATGCGAACTTTGGTTACTCACTTTTTTTTTTCAAGCAAAGAACAGGAATTAAATGCGAAAAGAGCAAGTATTTCATATGAAAATACGTTTCGTATTTTTCCGTTTTTCACGGTACCTAAGTCAAATAAATCCGTACCAAAGTGAAAAAAACGGCATCTTTACAACATTAGTCTTGGGTCCTTCAAGAGAGGCGTGAATGGGCACCTGTCAGGCCGGCATGGCGTTCGTAGCCCCCGCCTGCGTCCGAATGTCCATGGGCGTCGCTAGACACCTTATGGGTGACTCGACGCCACATGTCGCGCGTAGTATAAAAAAAAAAACCTACACCGCGTACTACGCTACGCCGCCGCCGTGTTCTCCGCATCATTATGTATGGAGAAACGGAGCAGCGCCTCTAGTGATAGATTTGCGAACTTCGTTTCTCTATACAAAATTATGCGGAGAACACGGCGTAGCGCGTAGTCGCGTAGTACGCGGTGTAGGTTGAATCTCGTGATAGGGTACTGATCTCTCACGCGAGAGGCCGGTGGGGTGGCTTGTTTTTTATGTAATGCGATATGGGTGGCCGAATCAGAGGGGCCAGACAGAGCACATGCTCCGACCAGCCAATATCATCTCCGTGAAGGTAGGTGCCATACCGGAGACTTGCCTTTTTATATTGCTGGCTATACTGGACAAGAGGAGGACTCCGCCGATGCTGCTGTGCGGTTATATTACATCCAGTATGGTGGTATCGACCCAGTCGGCTACAATTTGAGCCTACCACCTAGTAGGGGCAAGGGAAGAGATCGAGGGGTCGTTCACTGAGAATCGATTCTATGTGAGCATAAATTATTTCGTCGATTTTCTCATGATTCTTGTGATTCTACACATGAAAGCATGATTCGGTTTGATTCCGACGGTAAGGAAACAATAAATAAAATTCTAACTCAAAAGAACGCACGGGGAACGTTCCTGACTGTTGCGCGCACTGAGCTGCACGAGTACAAGCTGATTCTGTTGTTTCCGCCTGTTCCCGGCTGTTCCCGGCTGATCCCCGCTTTTTCATCGTTGTTCCGGATCGATTGTAGTGAATCCCGCGGCGGCCGCGCCGGAGCGGCGCGGCGGCGCGTGCACGGAGCGCAGTGTAACATTCGCGGCAGTGTCGCAAATATTATAGTGCTAACCTATTCTATTCCATGTAATAGAATACAGAAGAACACAACATTCGCGACACTGACGCGAATGTATAAATGTGCCTCTCTGTTATACACAGCTAAGACTAAGCAGGTGCGAAAGAGACAAATAGCTGTTCCTTACGTTTCACTTGATCCCTGAGGCCAGCTATCGAGTATATAGTTCACTACAAATCCTAAGAACCTAATTTTGTTTATTTTAAAATTCACGCTAATTATTTTCTAAATAAAATGAAACATTCTATAAAATTTACTAAGATACAGTCAAATTACGTTCTGATAATATCTAGCACACATTAAAAAGTTTTCATAATTTTGTGTCCCTAGAACTCATTGAAAATACAAAAATAATACCTTTATTAAATTTACGTAGTCATAATTAAATTACTATCTAATAATATCTAACATACATCACACAAAAAAATATTTATACCTCTTATCACAAGTGTTGGGTAGGTACTATGATTTCAATCAAACTATGCGTATGGATATTGGGGATTTAGCCACGCGAGAGCGAGATTGACGTAAATAAAAAAATCGCGTATGCTAGAAAAGGATCGCGCTTGCTGTTCCTGTAACGGAATACGCAACACACGGATACACACACATATTCACACGACATTGCACCATAGCCATAGTGGTGTAGTACATAGGGTAATAGCTCTTCTTCTTAGCGCGTCTTGCACCAACACGAGTTTAAAGTTAAGTAGCGAGTTATGGATTTAAACGCGGTTCACACATACAACGGGTGCTAGTTTAACGAGTTAAACTGGTTTATATATTAAATTTGTGTTGGTGCAAGTGGGCCTTAGTGTGGTTGGGACGATTTTTGCACTTGCTTGTTTACGAGACTGCGTATTCATTCAAAGTTTTAACGTTGTTGATCCCAATCTGTTTCCTACTGTTTCCGACTGATTCCGTCTGTTTCGCCTCAGCGCACACCGAAATATTAGTGTTTCACAGAGTTTCTAAGGATTTCCAATTGTTTCTTCTGAATCTTACTGAGTAACGCGGTTCTTGAACTTTCAGAAACGATATCTAAGATTTCTCCCTGATTTAAAGATTTCAAGCTGATTCCCAACATGATGTTATAAATCTTTCTACGAACTATTGATTCTGAATCGATTCAAAGTGTGGAAATAATTTATTCCAGCAGTGAACGGCCCCTCGCCTCTAGTCCAATATAGCCAGCAATCCAGGGAAGTCTTCGGTATGGCACACCTACCTTTGAAAGCACAGAGCATGTGCTTTGGCCCCTCTGACTCAGCCAGCCATACCGGATTACATAAAAAAAATGCTCGGAAGAAGGGAATAGCCACGGGACCCTCTGCGTGTGATCAGATCAACGTTAGCACTTGACAGGCTTTTTGGTCCTTATATTAGTCGGCCGTCAAGCTAAATCGTGGATTCGAGGAGAAAATTCGAGGAATAAATTGGTCTGTGCTCGAAATTTGAATAATATCTAAGCTCGAGAGTTAAGAGTGAGCGCACTCTATTAAATTATATACGAAGACTAGCTTTCGCCCGCGGCTTCGCTCGCGGTAGACTCGATTTAATAGCAAATCCAATTTAAACGCAAATATTATAATAAAATCTCTCTCTCCCGTCCATAGTATAATTTTTCTGATACTGCTCAGCCCTAAGGCTATGTAGCGTGATGGTGTATGACATACACCATACATTGTACAGCCATTGTATATACATACATATACATCACATACGTATACATTGTATAGCCTATAGTGAGCCTCAAGAAGTAGGTACTCTTTAAATTGGTGCAAACCGCATCAAAATCTGTTCGGTGGTTCCGGCGTTTACTTCAAACATACATCCATACATACGTTCCCTTTTATAAGAAGTAGAGAGTAGAGATAGAAAAGATAGAGATGGAGATTGTTATCCAAATGAAGAAATTAAACCATAAAAAGTTTTCGTTTTGACCCACTCGCAATTTCCCAGAAAGTAAGTCGAAAAAAAGTCAAAGCTAACAGCGTTTATTTTTTTTATAGTTAGCTGCTAACTGCGCCCTAACGTAATGGAGGACGAATTGGAGAATAGAGCTCCAAAGCAAGTGACACTAAATTGAATCTTAGCTTTAAAGCAAGTAAATAAATAGGCGAGGGTTCAATCGAGTATTGTGTTGCACAAAAGCCGTCCGCGTTCGGCTCCGTTCGGACACTTAACTTATTTTCTTTTTGCGAGCTAATCCTATTTGCTTTCCATCAGAACTTGCTCAAAGGGGTTGCCCCCGGTACGAGGCGACGGAGGGTGCCCGCTGCGAGACGGACGTTTTGTAACGCGCGTTTATTGTGACGCACGTCGTCGGTAACGTACGTTTTGTGTAGCGTTGCGGAGTGTGGCGCAAAATACTCTTTCTTCTTCTTTTGTTTGATGGAAACTTTCTCGACTGAGACACTCCTGCCAGTGTCATGTACAGTGGAAATTAATTGTGTGGTCAATAACATTAATCTTATGTTGTTAAAAATTATTAAACTGACAGAACTATTTATTGTGAATTTGAGTGGATAGGCAAAATAACTTTTGGTCAAATAACCGTTGGAACTGTACCTTAATAAATTATTCGAATCATCAAAATTACATCAATCATCGAGTTCTAGGTCTGGTGATCGTTTGATCTGTGACCACGGAACAAAATATTTTATCGACGACTGACAAAGGAGCGTCCATAAATCACGTGATTTATTTTAGCCTCTTTGGGCTCCCGCCCGTATTATGTACCCTGACGTGGTAACACGAGCTCGGACTCCTACCTGCCACTTCACCGGAAAGCTGGCCACGTGATTTACGGAAGCTCCCAAAGCATCACCACTCTTAGAAAAGGCTTGGTTTGATGGTAATTTTCACATTTTATCTCGCCAATCGAACCGCGCGTTACAAATCGTCCGGTCGCGATACGACCCTCCACGACTGCCTACACTTCCATCCACACAAGTTTCCTCTGCCTCCCTTCAACTCCCCCGACCCAATGTGCCCCTCGCCCCCCGCTCTTTGTTTGCCGCCAAATCTGTTTTCGTCTAGTTGGTGAAAGTTTCAGAGTCCCGAATGCCGCCGCCGCCCGTACACTACACCTCGTCCACAGTACACTGACGCTCACGCGCCGCGTTTTCCGAGATCGAAACGCACGTCAGCGGGCTGTCGGCGGCGTCTAACGCCTCCGCTCCAAATTACTTTCTCGTTTCTAGGGGAAGGGGGCAACTTTGGACAGTCATAATAATAATAACTGCGCGCTCGCGCTCTGTGACGAAACTTTAAATTATTAGTTTAATCGCGGCGGCGGCGGCGGCGGGGAGGCTTAATTAGTCCCGCGGGGGGTTGGGGGGCGGATCGATAGAGGGGGTGGGGGGCGGATCGATAGAGGGGGAGGGGGGAGTGAGCGGCTCGGCGGCCGGTCCACGGGCTTACGTAGCGAGATATCCCCTACTCTTGGTTTGTTCAATAAACCCTTTTTATTTGAAATATCGAGGTTAATGATTTGTCAGCTTCGGTAGCTCAGTAGTGCGGTCGGTCGACTGTTGTTAAACAATCTGAGCGCGGTCAGTACTTGGTTGGTTGACCGCTGGACCGTTGGAGGCTGACCGTGGCTCGGATTCCACGTAAAACTGTAGGTCCCTTCCCTTCTTACCTTACTAGGTGGTAGGGTTTATCCCGCCCGGGTTGATACCAGCGCACCGAATGAAACGTCGGCTATGTGTAAATAGTTCGTGTTTTCCGTCCAGTTGAAATGAAATGAAAATATACTTTATTGCACAAAAAGTAACAAAAGGCGGACTTAAATCCTAAGGGCATTATCTGCCAGTCATACCTGGGATTGTGAGTAGGGTAGATGGGTAGTGCGGAAAATTGAATGAGAGATATATTTTTTTAAGATGTTAAAAATAAACAATAAAACATAGATAATAGTAATAAATAACATACAACTTAATACATTCGTGACATACATACAAGTTCAAAAGTACATACATATACGCAATTTAAACAAATACAAATACATACTCCCATAGAAGAAACCAAAAAGTGTATGCGCGCGCGCCATCTACCGAATAGAGTATGAAACATTTTAACTAATCATGACATTTAACTAATATGAAGCATACTGGCCATGACATGGCGATACGGAACCCTCGGTGCGCGAGTTCGACTCGCACTTGGCCGTTTTTTTTTAAATTTAGTTGCTCATTCGAAAGGGTCTTCGACAGATACCTTAACCCTGAATTTGCGCATTTGCACATCTTTGTAAAATTTAGGACGAAACAATTTTAAAAGGACTAGCGGCGACATGAGACGTCTAAGGACAGACCTCTCATGTCGCAGTCTCAAAGGATAAGTTCCTGAAAAAATTCAAACAATATTCATGTCTGTCAAGCTCGTGTCAAGAAATTGTATTAGGTATCGATTCGAAGGAGAGTTTGCGAGTGTAATTTGTAAGAGTTACGCCATTGCGCTATTTATGGGAATTTTATTGGCGAAAGTTGCGGAGCGAACGCTCGCGCGTGGAGTGGGGGCGGGGGAGGGGTGGGGGGGGGGGGGGGCGGTTCGCGCGGCCACTGTGTACCTGTAAGTAGACGCCCCGAGTAACTGTTGGTGTGAAGTTAGCAACCCCACCGTAAAATATAAAAAAAATATATTATGAAATACAAAACACACATACGGGAGAATTATGTTAAAATTTTAAATTATTCAGACACACAAAGCCGCCCATTTTGAAGTTGGAAAAAAAGAATGAACGGTCGGACGGACAGAGACGGCATAGTAGCGAGTCTAACAAGGAAACCATGCGAACGGCAAAGAACCGAATCTTTTCCTGTTTTAAAAAATTATAGTAAAAAAACTTTAAATAAAAGTTAAATTACAAATTTAAAAACCCCCGACCCTTAAAAAGTCAAAAATAATTTTCGTTTACTTATACGTAATAATCGTTTACTTCCTTAAAGGAGTCGGGGGACCGCTAAGTAAATTCCCGCGCAGCTCTGAGTTTTTATATTTTATTTATTTAGCCGTTTCCCGCGGGTTTTTTAAATTTAACTTTTATTTCAAACTTTAAAAAAAAATCCGTGAACAAATCGGTCCATCCGTTTGGGAGCTACGATGCCGCATACAGACACATCCATACACACATACACACACACACACACGTTAAACTTACCCCTCTTTTATGCGTCGGGGGTTAAAATAGAACTCCAAAATGCTAAAATAGAAATAAATAAATGTCACGTAAGTTATCGAACCACCGACGACGATGTTACCAGTTGGTAATATCAAAATGCGACGTAATTTTTTTTGCTCGCACAATAACGCCCGCGCAAAGTTTTTCTGGGTCTTCCTGTTGCTCGGTAGACTCGGCCCGATCGGGAAAGCGAGTACAGTCACGTAACCAACTGGGAGTTGGGAGGAACTCTTGCTTTTATTTAAATACTGAGTGTTTAAGAGCTAAAAACAACATAAGTTTAGCGCGTAAATGCTGTTTTTAAACTCGTTTCTTGCCCGGATCTTCCTTAAAGTATTTCTGTAATGAGCTCGAGTTCATGCGTAGTACGGAATCCATGTAAACATTTAGGTCCCTTTTTAGGTTTCCGTATCCCAGACGGAAGCCTATTACTAAGACTCCGTCGTCCGTCCGTCCGTCCGTCCGAGGGCTGTATCTCTTGAACCGTAATAGGTAGCCCGTTGAAACTTTCACAGAATATGCGTTACTATGGCTAATGAAACAACAAATAAGAAAAATAAGAAAAAGTTAAAAATTAAGGGGGACCCCCATACAAGAAACATTTTATTAAAATAGATTAGTCACACTATTTAATAACAGCTGGCGCAAACGGCTTTATACATTGCATGCATTGTTAGGTGCTGTCATTTTCCCACCGTAAAGTGCTATCGACCTCATTGAGGCGTCTCTAAAAGATAGCCGCTTCTTAATCTTTGGTCGTTCCAAAAAAAGAAATTTAAGAGTTTGATGTTTGACAGATCACTTTTAAAAAATAAAGTGACGTTACTATGGTAACAGCTGTCAGTGGGCAAACATGGAAACCTGTCATAACATAAACATAATATATCTGATAAATTCAAACTCGAAGACCATGCCACCTGAGCGGATACGCGGATAGATACGGAAACCTTCGCGCGCGAGTAAAACTCGCACTTGACAGATTTTTATGTAAACCAGCATGCGTGGCTGTGCCGAGAGACCAATGGTGCAGATCAGTGCAAAATCACCTCTCCTCGCGAAACCACGCTCAGTTAGGTGCCATGCCAGCAGATTTGCGGACTGTTGCTAGGCTGTCTAGCCCGTTAATATGTCGCTTGAAGACACCCAGGTTAAAGGATTCAGGACTACACTCGCCGGAAGACAGTTCCACACTCTAGCGCGGTGCGAAAAAGAAACGATTTAGAGAACCGATGGGTTCTCAAAAGTCCAATGTCAGCAACAAAAGGGTGCCGAGTCTCTCTGCGACGAGTCATGCGGAGATAGGACGGGTGGCAGGGACCTGCCTTACCATATTACGGGCGAACCCCGCCCGGATCGGAAGCACTGCACTGAATGACGTCACATATTTATTGTTTCATACATTATATCAAGACCACCCGTATTATTTTAACATTGAAAATGTTTATTTTTTTTTAATTTTTTTTTTTTTTTTCGTGATCGAGTATAGTTTGAATTCCCAAAATCGGTCGGTAACTTTTTGAGATTTTCCAAACTTTGTCTTAAATTCAAATTTTTTTCGCCGACTTGGATCGAGAATTTCGCAATAATATTTTTTTTGAGCTCGCTATTCAAGAAACGGAAAAAATTTAATCTCGGGATTGAATTAAGCTACAGTTTGAGCCATCTTAGGAGGCGGGCGGACAAAAACTGTAGGCGGTAGCGGGTGCCTTAAGCGCGAGGTCAGTCTAAATTACATTTTCAATGCCTTTGATAGTTGTGGGTAGTGTGAGATCTGTAGATTTTTTTTATTGAGCCTGTCATGGTTCCACATTATACCGCACCCGTGCCGTCTTATCAGCTCAAAACACCTTGGTGAACTGTGCCACGTCAGTGCTTGCTTTTTTCGTCGTGTCGGCTACACTGAAATGGACACGAACTATTTGCAGGTCACAAATTGTGCACGTTTTTTTTTATAGAAAACGCGACATGTGGCGCCTTGCCACCCATGAGGTGTCTAACGACGCCCATGGACGTTTGGTCGTACGCGGGGGTTGCGAATGCCATGCCGGCCTGACAGGTGCTTATTCACGCCTCTCTTGAAGGACCGTCTACCTTACTACGTTAACCTTACTTAAACATACACCATCTCCATCAACCTTAATTAAAAAAAAATAATCCTACATTTCTCTTTTCATCTACACCTCTCGCCCGCTTCCTTCAATTAAAGTAATTTACAACCCTGATCGTGTCTTGTTACACACGGGGTGGTGGCAGTTGAGGTACCGACCAAAGAGTTTGTATTACGTCGCTGCGCTCCTTCCTAATACAAACTCTTTGGTATCGACTTAGCGAATGGGCTATATCCCTTCCCACCCCATTGTCCCTTCCCCTCCCCCTCCCCTTCCCACCCCATTGCCCCTTCCCCCTCCCCCCAATCCAAACACTCATAGTAACTCGTAACGTACTTAAGTCAGTCAGTCAGCATATTTTCCCCCAGTCCTCCCGGCCTTCAGCGGTACGGAACCACTACTTTCCGCCGACGTACTTGATGTCGTCGTGACATTCCGTTTTCCTTTCCACGGCTGCCAGTGTTGCACACGGTTACTCCAACGGTCGTCGTCTCTATGGTTGACGTGCCCAGCCCACTGCCACTTGAACTTAGCCACCCGGTGCTCGATATCAACTACTTTGGTGCGTCGGCGGATTGCCTCGTTACGCACCATATCACGTAGAATCACGAGACAAATTTAAATTAACTGGATGTAAGATGGCCGCATAGCAACCTCGGTTGTGTTCTCCTCTAGTCCAGTATAGCCAGCAATCCAGAGAAGTCTGCGGTATGGCACCTACCTTCTCGGAGGTGATATTGGCTGGTCGGAGCATGCGCTTTGTCCCCTCCAACTCAGCCACCCATACCGGATTACATTAAAAAAAACCTCAATACTGTATGGCATTAAAAAAAAGTAAATATGTAGGTACTAGTGTGTCGTCACCGCTAGCGTCGTCGCTATGCGCGCGCGCCGGAGGCAGCGGCGGCGCTGGCGGTGGCGTTACATAGCGATAGTATAGCGCACCTGTAAGCAGCTAAGCAATGTGCTAATAGTGTCAACAGTGTAAGTAAGCACCTGCATCTTGTGTACCTACTCCGCCGCCGCCGATGTAGACTAACACGACGGATACCTGCTATGTGTACCTATAGATAACAGATAGCAGAGTGACGTCTTCGTGTAGTTATTTTTAAGTTTTAATAAAAAAATATATAATAATAGGTAAAGGACTTAATTAATATAAAAAAAACGACTATGAAGAATGAAATGACAATGAAAAACTATTATTTATAATAAGCGCGACCTAGCCACCCATAAGGTGTCTAACGAAGCCCATTCGGTCACATGCGGGCGTTGCGACAAACCAAATTTATCCACATCGGACGAGTCGTTTACGAGCTAAATAAGTAAACACATTACCCTCCTTTTGGCTACAAAACTTTTGGGTAGAGTAACAGTCTATACGGGAGATCCGGTCTTTCCCGGATCTCCCGTATAGACTGCATTGCCGAACGCGAAAAAACAAAAATTCTAACAAAAAATATAAATTCTCCTTTGGCGCTATTTAAGTCATGTCGCCTCCCAGTTCACCTACCCATGCAATTTTGTTAGCTATACCTGATTGATTATACCCAATATGGAATTACAAAATTATATAAATATGTAATCATACAATTTTTATTTTTCGGTCTAAAGCTCGGTCTAAAGTATTATTTTTGAATATATTTAGAATGCGGTAGATCAAGCGGCGTGTGGCTGAGTGGTTTGGGCATCGGCTTCTCATGCGAGAGTTCCGAGGTTCGAATCCGGTCGTCGTGTACCAATGAGTTTTTTTTGACGAAATAATTTACGTGCATACCTACACCTGATGCTTCACTGTTCGGAACCGGTGTAAAACTGTAGGTCCCTTCCCATGCGCCTTACTAGGTGTTAGGCTAAAATTGTAGCCGACTGGGTTAGTACCACCGTACTGGATGTAAGATGACTGCATTGCAGCCTTGGTTGTGTTCTCTAGTCCAGTATAGCCAGCAATCCAGGGAAGTCTCCAATATCGCATCTACCTTCTCGCAGGTGATATTGGCTGGTTGGAGCATGTACTTTGGCCCTTTCGAGTCAGCCACACAGGCCGGATTACATAAAAAAAAATATACATATAGGATAGGATAGTGCTTTCGTGATTTAATTGAGCTAACACCATCGACGATGGCTAACACAACAACACACCACGAAACACCACTACTCACACACCTTTAGACACCTAAGTTTATGCCCTACGCAAACATAAATAAAAAAAACTAATCAGGGAAACATGTAATTGGCCATACTTTAGGCATAAAAAAAATAAGTGTATCTATATTGTGAATGGCTGTATGTTTTATAATATAAATAAATATCTGAATCTGATCAATTAGAATAATGTCGGGGTGTGTGTGTGTGTGTGGTTGCAGGCCGCTGGTGGCACTGCTGGACGGGCGAGACTGCTCGGTGGAGATGCCGATACTGAAGGACGTGGCGACGGTCGCCTTCTGCGACGCGCAGTCCACGAGCGAAATCCACGAGAAGGTGCTCAACGAGGCGGTCGGCGCGCTCATGTGGCACACCATCATCCTCACCAAGGAGGACCTCGAGAAGTTCAAGACGCTGCGTATCATCGTGCGCATCGGCTCCGGCGTCGACAACATCGACGTGAAGGCGGCCGGCGAGCTCGGTGCGTACTCTGCGTACCCACTACCCACACACACCATCACCAGAACCATCACCAGAACCGAGTCGTTACGTTACCACCTCTAGAACCCTGTATCTACCACCTCTAGAACTCTGTATACCACCTTTACAATCATGTGTTTATCACCTCTAGAACCCTGTATTTACCACTTCTAGAACTCTGTATACCACCTTTACAATCATATGTTTCATCATCATGTCATCTCTAGAACCCTGTATTTACCAGCTCTAGAACTCTGTATTCCACCTTTACAATCATGTGTTTATCATCTCTAGAACCCTGTATTTACCACCTCTAGAAC
Source organism: Nematopogon swammerdamellus (assembly GCA_946902875.1). Lineage (NCBI taxonomy): Eukaryota > Metazoa > Arthropoda > Insecta > Lepidoptera > Adelidae > Nematopogon > Nematopogon swammerdamellus. The sequence goes on from OX336358.1 coordinate 1,793,782, forward strand.
TCTGTATACCACCTTTACAATCATGTGTTTATCATCTCTAGAACCCTGTATTTACCACCTCTAGAACTCTGTATACCACCTTTACAATCATGTGTTTATCTAAGAACCCTGTATTTACCACCTCTAGAAATCTGTATACACCTTTACAACCCTGCCCTGTGTTTATCACCTCTAGAACACGGTATTTACTACATCTAGAACCCTGTATTTACCACATCTAGAACTCTGTATACACCTGTACAATCCTGTGTTTATCACCTCTAGAACACTGTATTTACCGCATCTAGAACCCTGTATTTACCACATTTAGAACCCTCTATTTACCACATCTAGAACTCTGTGTACGCCTTTACAGCCCTGTGTTTATCACCTCTAGAACACTGTATTTACCACATCTAGAACCCTGTATTTACCACATCTAGAACTCTGTATACACCTGTACAATCCTGTGTTTATCACCTCTAGAACACTGTATTTACCGCATCTAGAACCCTGTATTTACCACATCTAGAACTCTGTGTACACCTTTACAGCCCTGTGTTTATTACCTCTAGAACACTGTATTTACCACATTTAGAACCCTCTATTTACCACATCTAGAACTCTGTGTACGCCTTTACAGCCCTGTGTTTATCACCTCTAGAACACTGTATTTACCACATCTAGAACCCTGTATTTACCACATCTAGAACACTGTATCTAGAAATCTGTATACACCTTTACAGCCCTGTACTTATCACCTCTAGGACCCTGTATTTACCACATCTAGAACACTGTATTTACCACATCTAGAAATATGTATACACCTTTACAAACCTGCCCTGTGTTTATCACCTCTAGAACCCTGTATTTGCCACATCTAGAACTCTGTATACACCTTTACAGCCCTGTGCTTATCACCTCTATAACCTTGTATTGCTGAGCTTGTGGAGCCCACTTCTAGAGTCCCATATTTAACACATCTAGAACCCTCTATTTACCATTTCTACAACCATGCATTTACTACCTCTAGAATCTCGTTATTCCCACACCTCTAGAACTATCTATTAATCACTTCGAGAATTTACCAATTTGTCAAATATTCCGTTGCATAAAAAGTGCGTTTCATGGATTTGTTGAGCTTGAAGTTAAATGGGCATTCAAGTTGTGGTCTCGGAGGTGACTATTTGCGTTGTTCATTGTGAAGAGATCTTTTAGGTCAGGGCGAAGGCAGTGGCGGCGCTAGGCGTCGCCGATATCGGCGGACGCCGACGGCCTCGGGCCTGAGGGGGCCTCGCAAAAATTCGTTTACCCCAGCTGACTCCCTTTGGGATCGCGCGATCCCAAAAATTCTCATCAAAGTATGGTCGCACACTTTGGGCTATTGCTTGTTGGGTTATTTATTTTAATTTGTAATTGTTCATGTAATTTTTTGTCAATATTTGATTAGCAATAAAACTCATGTACTCATACATCAGTCTCATTCTATTGATCGTTTTCTTTCTGACTGGGATATGAAAGAGGCCTCGCCAAGCTGATGTCGCTGACGTCTACATTTGGTCTAGCGCCGCCACTGAAAGGGGAAGGTGTGGAACTAAGCTTGCAATGGCTTCACCGAAAATATCCGGGCCCATCGGCAGTAGAGGAGGGTGTTAATAGAGATCGGCTCGGCACCCTTATTACGATAATGCAACCGGTCCGCCGGACCGGTCCGTAGCTCCAAATCTGACAGTTCGGCGACTGTTTTATGCGATTTTGCAATGCGACCAGTCCGTGCGACGGGTACTGCGGTATCAGTGCGCAGTTGTGTCATACATTTTACGGCCTATTGGTGTTACGATCGCATTTTCAGTCGCACAACTGTCAAACTTGCGACCGACCGCAGCCCGCGAGCTGTCATCCGTGATGCTCCTCCTGAGCAGCATCATAGCACCATTCACGGCTAACGAGCGACGATCTTTTCTGTGTTTTTGGTGGTGACATCTTATAGGTATATTTATAGGGGCTAAAATAAGTAACGTATGTTCATTTATAGTGTTTGAATTATGTTTTTTTAGTAAATTTTGTATTTTAATCTCTCTCTCTCTCTCTCTCTCTCTCTCTCTCTCTCTCTCTCTCTCTCTCTCTCTCTATCTCTATCTCTATCTCTATCTCTCAAGCACACAATATGATTGAGATAGCATGAAACCGGCCGCCATCATATCTTTATGTGTATGTATACACCGCCCGACAGACCGCCCGTGCAGGCAGGCAGACAGACGGCATAACGCCTTTCCTAAGCAATCCGTAACACAATAAATAATTTGTTCAATCGCTTGTATTAATTATCATTGCTTTATGTTCCTATATTTGGCATGTTAAAAGTAACATACGTTATTTATTATTGATTTCAATATATACTTTTACCATTGAACAAGAAACTATAAAAACATAATGAAAACTCAAACTAAACAATATTAAAATAGTTATCAAATGAATCTAAGCTAAAAGTACCTAGCACACTTGCGGCATTTCCCCGCTGAATGGCAAGGCTAACTCGTTGGATGAAGTAAGCCTTCGATTGCGGGACACCAGTTACATCGACTAGAAGCTTCCCGAGCTTCTTCAGGAAACTCCTGGCACCAGAACTCCACGGACCGAGCGTCTCTACCGCAAAAGCAACAAAGTGAAAACTGTCGGCAAGATCACCGTATTTATTGCGTTTGAGGTCCTCTGCCCTGTTCGCGGCAGCCCCGGCTGCCCTAGAGGTCCCCTGAATGTAACTAGGGGCTAACGTATTCACGCAAGTGGCATCCCACATCAAAGACTTACCCTCAGCCCACGGAACCAGAGATCGGGAATAGCCGCAAGGTTCCAGGATGCACGGAATATGTACAGTTTGAAGGGTAGTTTTTATAATATAATTTAAATTATGATGTCTTGACCATCGACCCGCACTCTTAACACATGAGAGGCCATGATGCCCGAGAGTGTTCACCTGGGCCCCACAAACACATGTATGCCTTTCACAATTTTTTATACCTAAACGGAGTGCCACCGAAATATTGGTCGTTTTTTTTTCAAGAAGTGTACCTAAGTGGCTAGAAGGATAACATTCGAGCCAGGCTCCAGACTCCTTGCTTGAAACTGCCAGAATGCGTGCGCGGTCCAAGTCGCTGCTATTGTCCAACAGTGCTTGTTGCCTTATTTTTACTATATGTGTGTCCCACTCCTTTTGAAAAATGGCTTTTTCTGGAGCTGGAGGGTCTACATCAGGACATAGATTCTTCCATGCAGTAACGGCTTCTTTCAAGTACGCAATCTCACACTCAAGACGTGGGGCTTTCAAAATCGAGTGGATGAGATTGGATGTACTTTGAATTGAAGATATGAAAGCAGGTAGGCAGATGTCCTTGACACTTCGGATGCCGAGCCCTCCAGATCTTATTGGTAATGTTGATTGAAGCCAGGACTTATCAGACATTTTCGAATTGAGGATTTTACCAAGGATACCACGAAGTGTGTTATCAATATTTTGAACCATGTCTGTTTCTCTCCATATTGGACTCGAACGTAAGAAATATGTTAGCTTTGGCATATAAATACATTGCCTTAGTAAGAAGAGGGCCATATGAGTATTTATGTCCTGAAGACGTTCACAATATTTGGAAATTACGTCGGCCTACTTGTATATTAGTGGACGTATAGCTTCGGGGGTAATAGGGGCACCAAGAAGGAAAAACGTTTCATTTTGTAAAACTTGAATATTCGGTGCGATATCGTTAAATTTCCTTTCTATTTCATTTTTCTCAGTTCCCGTTTTTAAAATGAATATTTCTCATTTAGAGAAATTTAAATGGAGGCCGAGCTTTTACCATTCGTAGTAACATTTTACAAGTTTCTTTCAAAATTTGGCACCTTATCTGAACCAACAACCAACCTTTGATGTCAGTCCGCGGGACCGGTCGCATTATCGCAATACCAATTTTTGTCGTCGCAGTCGCAACACCAACACCAGTCGCAACATCAGCACCATTATCGTAATAAGGGTGCCGGACTAGCGAGTGGCCACTCTAAATTTCCCGCGCATGCTTCACGTTTCGGCTCGCATCAAGCCCTCGTCAGCTAGTCTGCGTTGACTAGGACGCGGGGAAACCCCAGTCCCGCTCTCGACCTCCCTCTATCTACCTATCCATATTCTGTAGGATGCTTCCAGTGACGTTTTCGAAGCTCTCTCCATGTATGAGCTTAGCATCGATCTTGGCAGCCCTAGATTCTTGAAGAGACTGTAGAGCGACTTCGCTGGTAGTCCTCTTGCTCCGACTTCCACAGCGAAGAGATCAGGTTTCAGTACGTAATTTAAGCCTACAGGTTGGATTGTAATGATATGTTTTATGTATGACTGCAGGTATCGCGGTGTGCAATGTGCCCGGATACGGTGTGGAGGAGGTGGCCGACACCACGATGTGTCTGATCCTCAACCTGTACCGGCGGACGTACTGGCTCGCCAACATGGTCCGCGAGGGCAAGAAGTTCACAGGTGCGTTCCCCGCTCCCCACTCCCACACTCTCTACTGCCCTACTTTACTCCTAACGGGCCCCTGTTAAGAGTAGACTAGGGATGTGGCAGCTTCTTTAAATAATGTCAGACTTAATTCCTGGTATCTACTTACTTACTACTAAAGAATAGTCCCACTGCATCTCTCCCCGTGCATGTCGTAAAAGGCGACTAAGGGCTCATGATAAGAAGCCTCATGCAGCGGGTGGGTCTTCGTGCCTTACTTGCTGCTTGATACTTTGCGAGACTTGTGGTCGGTGTTGTGCTATATTTTACAAGAGTCCTTGCAGCGCGACACCGATTACTCTGCTTACCCCGAATGTCGGGACACAGCGTGTGAATTAGCATTTTATGGTAGGAAATATGCAGAAAGAAAGAAAGTAGGTTTATGAAGCTTAATCACATTTTTTTTTAAACAAAACAGCTTTACACTCACGGTTCTTCCGAGCTATGTGGCTCGACGTTTCGGGCCAAGCGTATGGCCCATCCTCATGAGCACTCTGGCTAGTGCGACGGTTGGCAGAGAACTAAATCGCATTTAGTAGAGAGGATTGTTGATTGAGTGTTGATTGTCGCGCTCGCAGGGCCGGAGCAGGTGCGCGAGGCGGCGACGGGGTGCGCGCGCATCCGCGGCGACACGCTCGGCATCGTGGGCCTCGGCCGCATCGGCTCGGCGGTCGCGCTGCGCGCCAAGGCGTTCGGCTTCAACGTAGTGTTCTACGACCCCTACCTGCCCGACGGCATCGAGAAGAGCCTCGGCCTCACCAGGGTCTACACACTACAGGTATTATCATTATTATCCATTTATTTATAATAATTTTACATATTTATAACTTAATTTTAAATATTCCTAAAATATACAAATATTATATAAGGTGTTTCTTTAGTCATGTCATTAACTTCGGGAGGGTTGCATACACACACAAATAAACACGTAAAAAAAAATTATATGTTTATAGTATTACTTTTCGAGAAATTTAACAAAACATGTTAGCTACCTAAACATTAACCTGTAGGTAACAGTAGGTAACTTGCAGTGTACGGGGTCAATGACCGTACTATGTTCAAACGCAGAACAGCTGTTTGTTGTAAGTAAGCCACAAGGTCACTATGATTGGTTTTTACAGCCACTTATTTGATTTGATTTTTTTGTTAGGGGAAAAAAAGCTCCTATACATATGTATTTTTTTCTTACGTAAAGTGTTTATTTGAGTGTGTATGTACCCCTCCCGAAGTTAATGACATGACTAACGAAACACCTTATATATAAAATTATTATAACACAAATTGAGTTTCCACCACCGGCGGTGGGGCGAACCCAAGCTACCGATGGTCGGGCCCTAGGGAGAGAAACCTCCGGACGATGCACGCAGTGTCGAGCAAGACCGCCTTCTGCATCTGACCATTGATCCAAGCAAGTGGCTCTAGTGAGAGCCTCTTGAGACGATGGTCGAGGCTCTTCCCTATCAGCCCATGCGCAGACACGACTATGGGTACAACGATCGTCGAGTCCACGGGCCACATGTCGTGAGACATGTGGCCCGTGGACTCGTAACCTCGTGAGACATACTGTGTGGGGTTGGTACTTAATAAGAATAGTCCCACTGCATCTCTCCCCGTGCATGTCGTAAAAGGCGACTAAGGGATAAGCGGCCTGCAGACACCCCGGTGGACTTGTGGCTTTCATGGAAGACATAGGCTGGCTGGGGTAGCTGGAGACTGCGGGGTTTTGCACGAAGGTCTCCAACCAAGCGGGATTAGTTTGCAGGCCTAGAGCCAACCCCAAACCAAACAACAACAACCTCGTGAGATAGATCGATGTATTTTAACATCTTGTCTTTTTCTGCCTTCACAAGGTACTCGTCATGCGGCACCGTGATGTCGACGGCCGTACCCCCGCCAAGTCGTTTATACTCTACCTAATCTGATCCCTGACGATTAATTTAGAAAAATTAAAAGTATAGCAACATGTATGTAGTTTATGAGGGATTGCATATTGGTGGCTTATTATATGTCAACTGGTGTACGTCGGGAGTTGAAGGTCGGACAGTGAAGTGTGCGCGTTTGTGTTGCAGGACCTGTTATTCCAGAGCGACTGCGTGTCATTGCACTGCAGCCTAAACGAGCACAATCACCATCTCATCAACGAGTTCACGATCAAACAAATGCGTCCCGGTGAGTCTTTTTTCCTCCTTTTTGTTTAGGTGCCATGTCAGTGCTTCCCTTAATTTCATTTCGGCTACACTGGACTGGACGGAAAACACGAACTATTTACATAGCCGTTTCGACCGACGTTTCATTCAGTGCGGTGGTACCAACCCAGTGTTTATCTTTCGTAACAACTTCTTCATAACATTATACCAAGCGGCGGGACTCATCGGTCCGAGTGACTCCCTAGGTCTTGTCAAGCTTGCGAAACATACTTTGTATATTGTATATTGAAAATTCTCTTGGTAGCTCAGCGGTGCGGCCTGTCGACTGTCGGTCGTGGTTGTAAGCACACCTGGGCGCGGTCAGTACTTGGATGGGTGACTGCTCGACTATTGGATGCTGACCGCGATTCGAATTCGTAAAACTGTAGGTCCCTTTCCCTCTTAGGAAATTTAGAGTGGCCACTCGCTAGTCCCGACCACGATTAACACCCTCCTCTACTGCCGATGGGCCCGGATATGTTCGGTGAAGCCATCGCAAGCTTAGTTCCACACCATTCCTTCTTACCTTACTAGGTAGTAAGGTAAGAAGGAAGGTATAGTAGTACTCATTCAGTACAGTGGTATCAACCCCGGCGGGTTAAACCCCATCAGTTAATAATGTAAGAAAGGAAAGGACACTACAGTTTTATGTGGAATCCGAACCACGGTTAGGATTCTGACCGGTCCCAAGTGTGCTTATGATCACAAACCACAGTCGACCTTACGCACCACTGATCTATCGAGGCTGACAAATGAAGTGGCATGCAAAAACAAAACAAAAAAAATACTGAAACCTGTGTCGTGTTGTAATAGATAAATACCATTTTCAAACCACTACACTTTATTTTTACTTGCAAAGTTATAAACACTTTTTTACTGAAAAATGCGTTCATACTTGAGAAATCAAATTATTTGATCTAAAATGTCTGGGTGAGTTTATCTCGACCATCTAGCACCGCCGCAAGGCATTTTTTTTTTTTTTTATGGAAACTGACACGGTTGGCTACATCACCTACAACGTCCGTGATGTCAGCCCATAACACCGGGTGAACTAGGTGCCATGTCAGTGCTTCCCCCTTTGATCGTGCCGGCTACACTGAACTGGTCGGAAAACACAAACTATTTACATAGCCGTTTAGACCGACGTTTCATTCAGTGCGGTGGTACCAACCCGGGCGGGTTAAACCCTACCACCAAGTAAGATTAGGAGGGAAGGGACCTACAGTTTTACGAGGAATCCGAACCTCGGTCAGCCTCCAACGGTCAGCGGTCACCCATCCAAGTACTGACCGCACCCAGCGTTGCTTAACATTCAATAGCGACATTTGACTGTCTGCACCACTGAGCTATCGAGGCATCATGCTGCGCCCACTTGGTTGTCGTATGCCCCCAGTTGGTGGCGCTGGCGATACGCACCCAGTTCTTTTGTACCGTTTTGTACCGTGTGGGGCCGGTACTTTAAAAGAATAGCCCCGCTGCATCTCTCCCCGTGTATGTCGTAAAAGGCGACTAAGGCATATGACTCCCTTCTTATATTACTAGGTGGTAGGGTTTAACCCGCCCGGGTTGTTACCACCGCACTGAATGAAACGTCGGTCTAAACGGCTATGTAAATAGTTTGTGTTTTCCGTCAAGTTCAGTGTAGCCGGCACGACCGAAGGGAAGCACTGACGTGGCACCAAGTTCACCGCGGTGTTATGGGCTGACATCACGGATGTTGAAGGGGATGTAGCCAACAGTGTCAGTTTCCATAAAAAAAAAGTTCTCCCCCTCTCCTCTGCGGTTGACCAGGTCGTGTAGGGCGCACTGCAACAAGCTCGCCCCGCAGCATTAAATCTATAAACAGTGACAATGTGTTCCAGAGTCAGCTGAAAATATTTCTTTTCGATAGGTAATCTATTTATAAATTCAATGATTTTTTTTCATATTGTAAATAAACAAGCTTGCTGACTTGGACGATTCAAATGAATCTTTTATATGTATAAATTTGATTGAAACATATGTTATTTGTACTTTATTCTCTTTTGTAAAGATAATCTTTTACTTATTATTATTTTTTTTATTAGATGTAGTATGTTATAGTTAACATAATAAAAAATTACCATGTAGGTGAGTTATATTTAAGCAGTTTTTACAAAAAAACCTCTCTAAGGTTTCTTGCCCGATTCTTCCTTATAGATTGCATTGCTGAACGGGATAAAACAAAAACTATAACGAACCATACTGAATATGCATATGTCTCAACGTAATATTGTTATTGTTGTGTTTTCTTTATGGTGAAATAAATATCTGAATCTGAATTAGCACGAGGGAGCGCTAGTGTGCTACGTAAACACATTGCTCGCGACACAATGTGGGTAACCTTCGCAAACCGATAGCGCCTACGTAATTGCCGATAATCGTTTTTCGCTCGTCATTCAACGTCAGTGTGTGATTGGTTGTAACGGTGAGCTCTTAAAGTGGAGGCGTGTCTCTGGGACCTTGTCACTTGTATAATATGTCATTGATGAGTAAGACCAGGTTAAATTAACATGAATTATAAATTACAGAAATTGTACATAAATATGGACGTAATAAAGTATAAAATATGGAAAAAAAAATAATACTCAAATAATTTATTCACCTCCGAGAAGATTTACCGGACACTTCCCTTTGAATTACTGGTTATAACTGGACTGGTCAGCCTCGATAGCTCAGTGGTGCAGACAGTCAACTGTCGCTATTGAATGTTAAGCAACGCTGGGTGCGGTCAGTACTTGGATGGGTGACCGCTGACTGTTGGGGGCTGACCGAGGTTCGGATTCCTCGTAAAACTGTAGGTCCCTTCCCTCCTAATCTTACTTGGTGGTAGGGTTTAACCCGCCCGGGTTGGTACCACCGCACTGAATGAAACGTCGGTCCAAACGGCTATGTAAATAGTTTGTCTTTTCCGACCAGTTCAGTGTAGCCGGCACGATCAAAGGGGGAAGCACTGACATGGCACCTAATTCACCCGGTGTTATGGGCTGACATCACGGACGTTGTAGGTGATGTAGCGAACCGTGTCAGTTTCCATAAAAAAAAAAAAAAAAAAAAATAGAGAAAAACACAGCCATGGCTTACGTTCAGTACTGCCGGTCGGCAACAATTTGAGCCTACCGCCAGGGCTCACGCACTCTATGTACTTGCGCGCGATAACTACCTACCGCCGACCGGACCGCCGGCGATCCATAATTCATTGGGCTGCCGACAGCCGCGTGGAGCTAACCTACGTGAGCGCGCGCTCACGCTACTGCTTCGTACGGTCGTACCTACCTATATCCAAAGAGTTTCTTTGCCTATGTCTTAATTCAAGTTGACATGGCTTCTGTTAATAGTGGCAGTGGCAGTTTATGTGCAGTAGATGGATGTAAATCCAGCAAGAGGAGAGATAAAAATCTCTCTTTTTTCCATTTACCTGCTGATGAAGAAATGTGAGTATATTGTTTTTGTTGAGCAATAATTACCTATTCTAAAAAACCGGACAAGTGCGAGTCGGACTCGCACACGAAGGGTTCCGTACCACCGTACAAGATTTAACACTATGTAGGTACTTTATTTTTTATATTTTTACTATTTCTTGTTATAGCGGTAATAGAAATACAGCCCGCTGACAGACGGACGGACGGCGGGGCTTAGTAATATGGTCCCGTGGCACCCTTTGGTACGGAACACTAAAAATGGTAGGTAGATAGGTATTTTGGTTTATGTTGTGTTAAATAAGTCCGCCTTCTGCCAAGCAGAAAGGCGTATGTAAAGGTCGACTGGAAGTAATTGCCGCCGGCAATAAGTCCGGCTTCGCTTGGCAGATGTATTTTTAATCTATACCGAATAAAATCGGTTAGATAAGCATGCGTACAGGTAACAATAATAACATTACAGGGGTAGTAGGTAGGTAGGATTACCTGAAGTATTTTCGGGCTGAACTAATTTCTTCCTTTAATATATTTTAACGAGGGCGAAGCCGCGGGCTAAAACTAGTAGTAGCCTATATGTTAAACAAAAAAAAAATTGGTACCTATCTAACAGTAAAAATACATTTTTAAATCTGTGCTGCAGCTCGCGAACAAACATTCACACATATTTCCTCTTTACAATATAATAATATTAAAGAATGCATTGATATTTTTATCGGAAATAGCAGCCCTAACGTCACCGAATTTGCTTCAAGGCCTCGCGTCCGCGCGCAGCTGCAAAGCAATAATCACTTTACGCTCTTTCGTTTAGGTACATTTTCGCACGCAGCGACTGGCGTCGTAAAAGTTTAGGCTATTAAAGCCGAAGGTACGTAACTTTTTCTATGGAGAGATTCATCTGTTACGAAGTAACTATTTAGTAATCTGTGCTACCGCTTAGTAAGAGGCAAGGGAAGAGATCTACAGTTTTACAGCGGTGCCTCTCGGTGAAGCAGCAGGTGTAGGTATGCACATACATTTATCCATCAGAAAATTGTCATTGGTACAAACGGTCGGATTCGAAACTCTGTCTCTAAGATCAAGAGTTCAAGCCAAGATGGCGCCGACCACCCGCCGCTTAGAAATTCATATTTTTTTATGAGTATTCATACATATGGTAGTAAAACTACTTCTGAATTTGTCACAATTAGTTTCATCCGATTCAATTATGCAATTATATAAGGTTATGTTGTACATGTGTATAAGTATGCGTTGTGTGGTGGCAGGAGCGTTCCTGGTGAACACGGCGCGCGGGGGGCTGGTGGACGACGACGCGCTCGCCGCCGCGCTCAAGCAGGGCCGCATCCGCGCGGCCGCCCTCGACGTGCACGAGAACGAGCCCTTCAACGTCTTCCAGGTACGCAGTGCACGTCCCCTCTGCTCTCTCAACCTCTTCCAGCTACGCAGTACACATCCCCTCTGCTCTCTCGTACCTCTGAGGGCTCACTGCTTTTGATCACTGCCTCTTGCCGTCTATCTTGGTGCCCCAGTACTGTGACGGTATTTAGTTTGTTTTGTGTTAAAGTTATTCGGTCGGTCTCTGGCCTTGTGCAGTGTGTAAAAGGCAGAACCTGTATGAATTTTTTTATTGCACCCAAACCTAAGTCACAGCGAACTTCACCCCCGAGGTGATGCCAGTAGGTGAACTGAGATCGCTGGGAAAAGGATATTAACCCGCGATTTGAAGTTCTGTTGATTCTAGGAGTAGGATAAGATTATCCTCAGACATCCATTGCGGACCTTTGCAGTGCGACACAAGAAGAATTGGCATTGCCAAAATTTTGGCTAAAAACACTAACAAAAACGAAGAAAAACTTTATTAAACTGCCGTGACAGATAGTTCAATCCACGAAGACGCGCCCCACTGCATTTTGTTCGGGGGGGGGGGGGGGGGGGGGGGGGTCGCGCGGTGCGTGAGTGCCGGGTGTGGAGAGTGACCCGAGCATAGTTGACATGTGACGCTCTCTCTCTTGATTGGCCAATTCATCTAGAACTAACACACTAGCAGCAGGTTGCACAATTGCACTGTAAGCGATTAGGAGGAAGGGTGGGGCGCGTCTTCGTGGATTGAACTGTCTATAGTTACGGTTGTGTTAATGTGTTGTTGACTTGAACTGTCATCATCATTATCAGCCCGTATCGGTCCACTGTTGGACCTAGACCTCTGCCAATGCATTCCAGCACACGCGGTCTTCCGCTCTTCTCATGCATCCACTCCCGGTTGGTTAGCTTTTTTAGGTCGTCTGACCACCTAGCCGGGGGGCGTGCCCCACGCTACGTTTGCTTGTACGTGGTTTGTGGTAAGTATATTTGATTGTAACATGTGTGTGTGCGTGTGTGTGGTGCAGGGGCCGCTGAAGGAGGCGCCGAACGTGCTGTGCACGCCGCACGCCGCCTTCTACTCGGACGCGTCGGCGCAGGAGCTGCGCGAGATGGCCGCCAGCGAGATCCGGCGCGCGATCGTGGGCCGCGTGCCCGAGTGCCTGCGCAACTGCGTCAACAAGGACTACTTCATGGCGGGCGGCGGCGGCGTGCTCTCCGCACCGCCGCCGCCCCAGCCGCCGCCGAGCACCTACAGTGAGGGTCAGTTGTTCACATTGTAGACACACATCTTGCGACTCAGAAAGCGCCTGCTAAAGTTCCACAGGGGTCAACTCCGTATGGCGGTGGGACTTCTTACGGGTCACTGCCCACTCAACAGGCATTTGTTTACAATAGGTGTCACCGACAGTCCCCTATGCAGAGGTTGCATGGCGGAGGACGAAACAGCTACCCACATGCTCCTGGAGTGCCCGGTGGTGGCAGTAGAACGACTGCAGTTTCTTGGGAACGTGGGAACTGCCCATGGAGTGTGGAAGCGACCGAGAAGAGTGCTCCACTTCATGAAAGAGCTCGGGTGGCTGGAGTAGCACTACCCGAGCGCCAACGTACAACGGACCGTCTTGAGGTCTCAGTGCGGAGAATGGCCCACCCGACTTCCCAAGAGGCTGGGCAGCAAACAAACAAACAAACAAACAACACATCTCGCGCATCGCCAGGCCTCTCACACTCTAACTACCTACCGCCCGGCGGCCCGCCGGCGAGCATAATTCAGTGAGCTGCCGACAGCAGCGCGGAGTGTACCTACGCGCGCGCTCGCGCTACTGCGCGCAGCTGCAAAGCAATAATCACTTTACACTCGATCGATTAGATACATTTTCGCACGCAGCGATTGGCGTCGTGATACATTAGGCTATTAAAGCCGTAGGTATGTGAACTTTTTCTATGGAGAGATTTATCTGTTACAAAGTAACTGTTAAGTAATCTGTGACATCGCACACATCACCGTTCGGAACCGGTGTAAAACTGTTAGATACCTTCCCTTGCCCCTTACTATATGGGTGGTAGGCTCAAATTGTAGCCGACGGCGTTGGCACCGCCATACTGGATGTAAGATGGCCGCATAGCAGCCTCGGTTGTGTTCTCCTCTAGTCCAGTATAGCCAGCAACGCCAGGGAGGTCTCCGGTATGGCACCTACCTTCTTGAAGGTGATATTGGCTGGTCGGAGCATGTGCTTTGGCCCCTCCTTCTCTCCTTCTTTGCCGCGAAAATTTCATTGAAAAGTTTATTGACGCTACATTAAATAATTAACGCTAAATTAAGTAGATAGTACTTTTTTTTTATGGAAACTGACATGGTTGGCTACATCACCTACAACATCCGTGATGTCAGCCCATAACACCAGGTGAACTAGGTGAAACATGTCAATGCTTGCAATTTCATGTCGGCTACAGTGAACTGAACGGAAAACACCAACTATTTACATAGCCGTTTTGACCGACGTTTCATTCAGTGCGGTAGTACTAACCCGGCGGTATAAACCCTACCACCTAGTAAGCTTAGAAGCGCAGGGACCTACAGTTTTACGTGGAATCCGAATGATAATAAAACTAATAAACCAATAGCGGCTTGCATCAAACAATACCTACAGTTTTACGTGGAATCCGAATGATAATAAAACTAATAAACCAATAGCGGATTGCATCAAACAATAATGTGTCTGTGTACGTTGCGGCGGCAGGTATGAACGGGGGGTACTACGGCAGCGGCGGCGGCGGCGCGCAGGCGGCGCACTCGACGACGCCGGGCGTGCACGACGCGGCGGGCGCGCTGCCCGGCGCCGCACCGCCCCAGCCTCCACCGCCCCAGCCGCAGCAGCCGCAGCAGCCGCCCATCACGCTGGTACTGTACACTGCCTGCTAGCTCGCTCGTTCACACTGTCACTGCTCACTCACTCATTGATTCACTTGCTCAGTAACTCACTCATTGATTCACTCGCTCAGTCACTCACTCATTGATTCACTCCCTCACTTATTGATTCACTCGCTCACTTTTTATTTACTCGCTCAGTCACTCACTCATTAATTCACTCACTCATTGATTCCCTCGCCCACTTATTGATTCACTTGCTCAGCCACTCACTTATTCGTTCACTCACTTATTGATTCGCTCCCTCACTTTTGATTTACTCGCTCAGCCACTCACTTATTGCTTCAGTCGCTCACTTATTGATTCACTCGCTCAGTCACTCACTTATTGATTCACTCGCTCACTTATTGATTCACTCGCTCAGTCACTCACTCATTGATTCACTCGCTCAGTCACTCACTTATTGATTCACTCGCTCACTTATTGATTCACTCGCTCAGTTACTCACTTATTGATTCACTCGCTCAGTTACTCACTTATTGATTCACTCTTAATTGACCCACTCAGTGACTCACTAAATCACTCACTCACTCATACCCATGGACCACTGAATTCTGAGTTTTATATGTCTCGTGACAAAGCAAGGTGCCCAGTTGTATGTATGTATGTATATATTCTTTATTGAACACCAATTTATAAAAATTAGGTACAACAGGCGAGCTTAATGCCGCGAGGCATTCTATTCTAACTAACCTTTGGGATGTGGGAGAAGTACATGCAGGCGAACAAGAATAGTTTGTGGCAATGTGTTAAGACTGTAAATAAATATGTATTATAAACTACATACGAATACTAGATAAATACTTTAATAAACATATATATGTATATAATAAACTTACATATTATGTCCATCGATCGGTGGTACCGTTGTGCGACACAACCAACTGAATGACAAGAGAGTAAGAGAAGGGGAGTAAAGATATGTATCTAATATTATACATTGCATTTACTTCGGTAACGAGAGGAGAAGTTTGTTTAAATTAATCTTAAATACATTCATAGATGTAGAGGAGCGTAAATGCAAGGGCAGATTATTCCAGAGGCGAGCTGTTTGTACTGTGAAAGAGTCCGTGTAGAAAGAGCTTGAGTGAGCCGGTATTGCCAAGAGTAAGTTGTCAGCAGATCTTAAAGCCAGACCGTGAGAAGAAATAAATTCAAACCGTTCACTCAAATATTTGGGAGCAGCAGGATCATTAAGTGTGCGGAAGAGAAGAGAGAGGGCGTGAGAGTTCCTGCGACCACGAACATCGAGCCACTGAAGGCGAGCTCGATATTCAGATATATGGTCATACTTGCGCAATCCGAAAATATAGCGAATGCACAAGTTGAGGATACGGTCGAGTTTGTTGAGGAGATCCTCATTTAGGTCAAGATAACACACATCGGCATAATCTAGAATTGGCAATAAGAGGCATTGAGCGAGCGTAATTTTTGTGTCAATGGGAATGAAGTTTTGCAAACGCTTGAGAGAGTGCATGCTCCCGAAGACCTTTCGACTGACCTCATTAACCTGCACACTCCATGTAAGAGCTTCGTCGATCATAAGCCCTAAATTTTTAACGCACTTGCTGTAGGGGATAGCTATGCCATTGAAAACAACAGCGGGGCGAGTATCCCTGTCCAGCTTTGCCAACAATTTAGGTGATCCTATGATTATGACTTGTGTCTTAGCAGGATTAACGAGCAGTCCGAAGCGCACAGCCCAATCGAGTACAGACTCAAGGTCTATATTCATGAGGGCTACGGCAGTATGAGTGTCCTCGAGACGGAAGTGACGGTAGAGTTGCAAGTCGTCAGCATATAGATGGTAGAAACACATAAGAGAGACAACAATATTGTTGATGAAAATGGAAAATAGTAATGGAGAGAGCACACCGCCTTGTGGTACGCCGGCAGTGATGTCGCACCATTTAGATGTGGCATTGTTGACACGAACGCACTGGCGACGACCACTGAGATAGGAAAAGAACCAATCGAGTACTGACTGTGAAATATTCAAGGAACGGAGAATAGCAAGAAGGATATCGAAATCAACAGTGTTAAAAGCACTGCTGAAATCAAGCAGAACCAGCAGAGTAAGTTTGCGATCATCCATTGCATGTCGGATATCATCGGTTATTTTGACAAGTGCAGAGACTGTGCTATGAGATGGTCGAAATCCCGATTGATATCGATTTAAGAGACAGTTTGTAGAAAGGTACACGGAAAGTTGGGCGTGAACCACACGTTCAAGTACTTTAGATAAGAAGGGAAGAATGGAAATAGGACGATAATCCTTGAACTGAGTGGGGGAACTGATCTTAGGGAGTGGTATCATATAGGCCTTCTTCCACAGTTCAGGAAAAGTTGCCGACACTAGCGAATAGTTGATTATGTGGGTGAATATGTGTACAACATTGTCTAACATCGGCAAAAACAGTTCCCGACTCATGTCATCAGGACCTACAGCCTTACTCTTAATAGAGAGAATAATATGTTTTATTTCACAGTCAGTGACTCTGGTGAAACCAAATTGATCGGAGTCGGAAATTAAGGCTGAATTTAACTGTCTAAGTGTGTGAGCCTTAACAGATGGGTCCATAACTATAGGAGAAGAGGAGAAATGTCGGTTTAAGCCATCGAGATCAATCAATTGATTAATCTCAGACGATGACTTGCCGACACCTAGAGTGCGTAGAGTTCCGAGTTCCGACGGGTCATGTCAGTTTTTTGTGTAAGCTGACATCATGAATCCGAGCAGTAGCAAACTGTGCCATAACAAAATGTTTGTTTCATTGTATGTGGATTGTCTGAAATAAATAAATGGGTGTCTGTACCGGAGATACAGACGGGGTTTTTCGTGAACACATCTTCCCTCTTACAAGACTCATGTAGCGGAATGATTATTTCTATGCCAGATGCGTGCACTCATGCTCTACAATATTTTTAACTAGCTTTTATTATTTCAAAAGAAGAAAGTAAGTAAGCCTGCTACCGTACCTTTATTTCGGCGGGCGGAACAATTCGGTTTGTATGAGAGGCACATCTTAGCGTAACCGAAACTGAAATTTATTTAGCCTATACTGTGTCCCATATAATCAAATCTGCTTGTACTAAGTTTAATCGAATTCGGATGATCGGTTCAAGAGTTATGGAGGAACATACATACATACATACAGAAAAAAATTCTAAAAATCGTTAATTTAGTTTTAGTATCATACATAGTGTCTACAGACGCAGTATCTCATAAAACAAAGTAACTTACTACATGGCCATCCCTTGCAGATTTATTATTGGTATTGATAATTTTCCATTGCATTCTTTTAACAATTGGTAATTTTCCATTGCAGCCGATCAACACTTCGGATCCGGCTAATCACCAGCTGACCAAACAGGAGAGCTCCGACGTGCACTAGACGCGGCCGCCCCCGACGCGCCCGTCGCACCAACCCCCCGCCCCGCCCCCCGCCGCACCGCCCCGCGCCTCACCGCTGCACACACCCCGCGATGTACCCCCTAATTACTACAACACGATTGCCGGTTTCTACAGTTTTTTGGGCTAATTTGAAAATCAGCGGAGGCAATCAAGGTGTAACAGCCGCACGAACTCGCGGAGCGCGGGAATCTGAGTACGTGACGCGGTCGCCGCCGCGGCGAGACGCGATGCACTTTTATTTTTTATTTCGAGTGTTTGAACATATTTTATCTGTTAGTGTGAAGAAAAAACTTTAGGTGAGAGAATGTCCTTTCGAAGCGGCGTTCGCGTCTCGCCGCGGCGATGTTAGGGCTCTACTTTGTATTTAGCGTTGGCTGAAATGCTGTTCACCAAAACTGTCAGTGTCTGTGACATTATGATTGTCAGTTGGGGTGAGGTTAGATTTAACTTGTGTGGAATTAAAACACAAGTTCGCAACAATTATAATAATTGTTTAATTTAAGAGTGCACAACAATGGCGAGACTCTTCAAAACGAACAATTAAAACGTCAAAGAGACGCAGACAGTTTTGGTGTACAGCATTTTGGCGCACGCTAAATGCGCAACAGGCTCCACTCTACGAAGCAAGTCGCAGTGGACGCGCGTAATGGCGAGGGCACGCGACTCCCGGTCTATCCATGTCACGTAACTGTGTTATCGCATAGGTGTAGTCTATACGAAAAAAAAAATTACATATAAACAATAGTTTTATTCAAATTTTTGTCATAAGTAAATTGTAAGGTTGAAGATAGACATTATACATTAAATATTGCACTGCGGGCGTCTTCTAGCGGCGCGTAGGGTGCTCCGCGCGCCGCTAGCGGTCTCTCGGACTGCCGGCGCGGCCACGATTGTGTCTGTCGTGCGTTAGTGCTTGTCGATTCCACGTCGCTTAGCTAAATATAACCTTAAATACATCCGCGCAAGGCTCACTATCACATGTCTTGTGTAATAATGCGCTGTGCAGTTTTGAATGAAACAAACATACTTATGGTGCGTCAGACATAACCGTGGACGGGCCGTGTCGTCGGTATCTGCGTATATGCTTGTTCGGTCGCGGGAAGGCAGACTTTATACTAAGTCAAATTTTTATATTAGAAAGCGACTATTTATTGTAACGTGCGGGCAACAAATCTGTTTGACGAGTGCACTCGCTGGTATCGGTCGGTGACCCGTCTCGCCTGCTAATAGATATGTTATGAAGTGTTTTAAACGTTGACAGCGTGCAATGGATTAGTGTTAGTGTTTGTATGATCAAATCTTTCTGCGTGTGGCTTAACGCTTGCTTCCCTAGTGAAACCCGATCAGTTTTGACACCTCTGCGACATTTTAGACGTTTTTTTTTGCGAAAAATTTCCAAATGTTACGTGTAAATATTGCCACCGATCTGCCTTCCCGGGACGGACGCCGGTATAGTACACGTCGCGGTTTGCTAGGTGAGTATGCGTTTGTATTTATAAGTTTTGTCTCGAGAGGTTTTTCGTCGCCTCCGCTACACTAAACACACACACTCACACATACATACATACATACATATATATATCCCCTTGGCTCCACCCCCCTCGTCCTAGAGATGCAATCAACCACCTAAAAACCTTTCTTTTTTAATCCCCGACGAAAAAAGAGGGGTATTATAAGTTTATAAGGTATTGTCCTCGTCCCAGATCTAAAAGGCTCGCAAGTTGTCTGCGACGCTCAATAATGATAATGAATGCACCGATTTGTCAACACACGCGGCGATCTAGCGTGCACCCCACCGCAGCGCCCCGGCATCGCCTCTGATGTAATGGACGCGGGTAGGCCGCAATAGACTGCTGTGTTCCGAGCCGTTTACATCAGTTGCGGTCGGAATACTGACACTGTACACCAGTGGTGCCCAAACGTTCGATCGCGATCGACCGGTCGATCCCAAGAGATTTTTAGGGTGATCGCTGAAAATGTGTAGAGCGAAAAGTGACTTGTAGAAAAATCAAAGAATTCATTGATGTGACAAATATTGTAATATGTGACAAAGAATTGATGTGACAAATATTTTCCGGGTGGTGCCGTCTTCCACAAGAACCACAACAATAGCTTTCAATTCAAACAAAAATTACTAAAATTATTGAACAACGAAAACTTTTGGTACAAGTGTCGATCTCACAACCTTTAATTTGTTGTTGGTAGATCTTCATAGAAAAAAGTATGGGCGCCACTGCTGTACACTGATAAAATGTATCCATCGGATGATCAAGTGCAGCCGATAACGCCACTTCTCTTGAGATCGGTCATAGCGGGGCGTCGTGCTGGCTGTAGGGTGGGCAGAAAGCTTCAACTGCGGGCTACCTTTGCCTGCACCGACGTCTGCACAGTTATAGGAAATGTTGTACACTACTTATTCATTATGACAAATATTGAAAATGGACTGACAATGTGTGGAATTTAGATTGGAAAATGTGTAAAGGTTTTCTGTTAACAATTTGTGGAGTAAATATTGTTTTCTATGTATGTGCAATCCTAAAATTTATTAAATAAAAAGAACATAAGATTAATTATTGTATCAGACCAAAGTTACTACGTTGTATTGTGTTGGATTTTTTTTTTTATCTTTTCATCCTTTTGTAAATCCAACCTCACTAGGAGAATAGATGATGCCTAATGATGTTTAGGAACCTCAAAATCCAGCGCATAGCCTTAGTATTAAATACTCCATTGTAACCAAATGAAAACACCCAATCATTTATATGAAATGAAATGAAATATGTTAACAGCTATTGTAATTTGCAATCTAAGTTCCATTAGTTTGTAATGCTGTCGAATGTGGTAATAGTCCTGTGCCTATTGTCATCCTCACATTTTAAAGTCCCTCCTGTTGTATGTATGGATAAGTTGATTTTTATGACAGTAAAGCCTGGGTTGCCTAGCGTAGCATTGCCGCTACACGTGACGTCATTCACTGCTGCACCACGACCGGCGCCGTATAGCGGCGACGCACACCTAAAATAAGTGAACTACCAATAGTGATGTTTTGTCTCCACTGACGGATAAAACAAATTTATTATCTGAAAATATGTACAATGCATTATTACAGTGCGACAAGGCTTGAAATGAACGTGGATGACGTTTGTGGGAGGGCGCTGCTGCAGCATTAGGGTTGTCAATTTTGAAAATTTCCTTACACTAGGGGAAAATATCGCTGCAAAAGAAAATGTATGTATAGTACCTATAAGGTAGGTAGGTACTTACTTATTTTTCATTTTATGTATTGAATTTTAGGAAGACTTGCTCACTAATAAAATAACAGACTTCGATTTCTGCTAACAACACCACAGACTAAGAAAGATACTATCGTACGAGTGAATGGGTGAAACGCGAGACGGTCATCTGGCAACACTGTGGCGGCGTTAGTTCAGCTGTCAGCCACGTTCATTTCAAGCCTTGTCGCACTGTACAGAATTTCATGTTGCACACTCCATAAACGATAAAATGGACATGCCAAATTTTTTTTACATTTTGTAAAAAATGTCTATACCCTCTGAAACGGGGTCTCAGAGCACTGTTGTGAAGAAAAATTAAATTTTGTATGTATTAACTACTATCATTTAGAAGAATTTTACGTATCTCGCGCTACGTAGATGTTTTGCAGAGTCCAGAAGTGTAATATAATATGTTGTTTTGTTACACATTTTGCTATTTCCCGTCGTCGCGTCTCGTCTGTGTTGTGTTGTGTCGCGGCTACCGGCGGCCCTTCGAGTCGGCTCCGCGGGAGCCATTTTTTTATCGGGTTCAGCCATAGATTAGAGAGTAATGGCTAGCTGGATCGATCGAGCGTCTGCCGTGTCGCCATATGCGGCTCATATAAAGGTGGTAGGCTCACACTAGGTGGTAGGCTCAAATTGTAGCCGACTGGGTTGGTACCACCGTACTGGATGTAAGATGGCCGCATAGCAGCCTCGGTTGTGTTCTCCTCCAGTCCAGTATAGCCAGCAAACCAGGGAAGTCTTCGGTATGGCACCTACCATCTCGGAGGTGATATTGGCTGGTCGGAGCATCTGCTTTGGCCCCCTCCGACTCAGCCACACATACCGGATTAGATAAAAAAAAAATGCGGATGGCGGAGGATGCCGACATGTTTGCGTCCTCACATTGGCCGTAGATGTCAGCGTGTGATCGCAGAGCGGCCGATGATCGCTGTGCGTCCGTTGATGTAGGTTGATTGATAGGGATTTTGCTGAGACCGTGTTGATGGCATATCTAGCCATTATTAACTGATCTTTCGGGTACAGCTGAACTTAGCGTTGCGAAACTTTTTTTTTCGTGTAACGTATACAGTAGAAATATTCCCGGTAATGTTTCTTGACATTTAATGTATGGGGAAATTTAACAAATGGGTCAAACATTTCCGGCTTTTTTTTTCTTTCTTCTTGAATGTCGTTTCGTAACTGATGAGAGTGGCTCGCGGGGTCTCGCGATTTCGTCGCAATCGGGTGCGCATCGCGTCGCTGCGTCGAACTAACTCGGACAATACCAGCATCACAATCAAACTTAACCCGTATGAAATTGCGTATTGATAAAAGCAGTTAGTGCATTTTGAGCTCAGTACGTTAATTCAAGCGGCGAGCTATTTTGAACGTCAAAGAAAGTATGCTATGGCTGATTTGAGTGTACCAGAGGGTATTAAATTTTAATTCTGTAGAGGTTCAAAATGGTTTTTGCTATTGAAAAAAAAAATGCAGATTGGATGGATGGGTTTCCGAAGGCGAGCTCCTCCAGTAGGTGTCGAGAAGGTGGTTTTATCTTGTGACTGCGCGACGGCACATTTTCCATTTGGTAACAATGAGTACTTGTGGTGGGAAGCGGCCAGAGACGGCGCCGCGCAGTATGTTTTGTGTTTCGGCACATGAGTTAGTTAGGTCCCTAGAGTATGAGGGGACGGTGTCGCGACCGGCCGCCCCCGCCCGTCCCCGCGCGCCACCATTGGTATTTAAATTAGTATTTACTTACATTTAGTTTAATGACAAAAACAATGTGTATATTTTATGAGAAAGTGAAAGTTCTTAAATAAAACTATTGTTTTCGGATTACACAAGTGTTTTATTTTGACATCCCTCCCCTGGCTTCCCATACAAAATTGCGACTGATTATAAAAAACAATTTAAAAAATTCTTAAAATGTGTCACAATATACTCGAAAAACAGGTTCACAGTAAACATAAGTATAAATTAACAGTGAAACTCGCATATATAAAATTACCTTTTTGAAGTCCACTTATTCTGTGTACTCGCATACATATTTTATTTCAGACCCTCTACAGGACATTCATGTTTTGGTCCTTCTAATTCCATCTGGGCTCTGTACTCTTTGTCTCGAATCAAGGACAGAACGCAACCTGCGCTGCGTTGAGATTATATAAAATAGAAAAACTCTGGTATAGAGCATTTCATCTAAAAGTTCCCTTCGCCGTTATGATGGCTCCACTGTCTGTCAAAAACAGCGTTGAGGGTTACTATGTGTACAGATTTACCCGTAATTATCGGTATTTATCCAATTTTTTTAATAAAAAATGACATGAGGAATCTCCACATTATTAGGTAATATAACCTTCACAATTGTTTATTGTATAATTTCATCCATAGGTAGGCAACCTACGCTTGAATATATCGAAAATTCCGACAGTTCTAAATTCAATGCAATCTGGCAACACTAATTTAAGCCCTACCAACATAACGGCGAAGGGAACTTTTAGATGAAACGTTCTATACACAAACTAAATGTAGATTATCTGCACAATCGCTCTTCTAGTACCTCGAAATGCTTGAGCATAGATTATAGTAGGTGTATGAATATGTGAACATAGTTTTATGCGCGTCAGTCTTCTTGGGAGTCAATCAAATCCGGTAGGTGCATTTGGCGTTCCCTTTCTTGACAATATAATTTCAAAATTGTTTGACACTGGCGGGGCTGGCGGGGGCGCTGTGGGGCGAGGGCGCCCTGCCCTGCTCCTGGAGGTCTAGAATGTGCTTTATATCAAAATATTTGCTCTTGTAGGAGTTGAGCTCGCCAGTGATCTGAGATATTTCCAGCCGGAACTCGGACACCTGTTTCTCGCGCATACTCAGCTCTGTGAACACGGAAGAGAGATATTGAAATGAAAGGATTTATTATAAAAACATGCAAAGCGGTTCAAATAATATACATTAGCTCCTACACTAGATTTGCAACTGTCACGGAAGAGCCGCTCTTCAGTAGGCCATCATGTGTAAGCCTTTTGCCACAGATTACTTAATAGTTCCTTCATCTGACTCCTATGCTTATAATTTTAAATATGTGTACAATATGATATACACCGCGTGTGGTGGCGTGCCTTGGGAGAGGCATATGTCCAGCAGTGGACCGATACAGGCTGATGATGATGATGATGATGAATATGATAATACAGGATATGACAAATAAATAATTATATTATGTGTAAATAAATTTATATTACACATATCGCTAGCTGAAAGCGATATCTTAAAAAAGGTAGACACATTTTTAGTTTTCTTAACCATAACTTAAGTTCTAACTTTATTATATATTTTTATTTTAAATTAGAATCACGATTTTTTGATAGATGAAACGCTTATTTTCTTGATTTAATTGTTTTGAAAAATATAAATCTTCATTTTCATGGTTAATTTTATGAAAATCTGAAAATATCGGGAAATAACCCACTTGCACTAAATCAGTGACTTGGCAGTTTGACGTAGGGATGGATGGGCGATACAGTTATTTTTCTAATGCAACAGTGGGTTGTGACTTTGTGAGCAACTGTGGAAATTGTTTGAAATTTCATAAATAACTCAGTGTTGCTTTTAACTTTTAGGAATTTCTTGTAATGCGATAAGGTGTTGTGCTTGAAATTGTATAAATAAGTAACTCAGTGTTGCTGGAAACCCACTGTTGTCTTGGATGGAGCTCTTTATATTTCTTTTAGGCAGCACCACTACCTATTGCTTTCAGCTAGCGATATGTGTATTTTACTGTCTAATATTAGAAACCGTATAAATTACGCGCAGTATGCGCTGAGCAGACGAACCTGCAATAAGACACTTGAGCTTGGCGGTGCGCTGTGAGAGCGCGCGCTGCGTCTTGCTGAGCTGCAGCTGCACGTCCGGGCTGGGCTGCAGCGCGAGCGTGTCGCGCACTGTGTTGTACAGGTTCTCCGTCTCCTTCAGCCGCCGCTCCTTCAGCACGATCGTCTCGCTCTGCAGCAGCACCTTCCTGCAACAAGACACTTGAGCTTGGCGGTGCGCTGTGTGAGCGCGCGCTGCGTCTTGCTGAGCTGCAGCTGCACGTCCGGGCTGGGCTGCAGCGCGAGCGTGTCGCGCACTGTGTTGTACAGGTTCTCCGTCTCCTTCAGCCGCCGCTCCTTCAGCACGATCGTCTCGCTCTGCAGCAGCACCTTCCTGCAACAAGACACTTGAGCTTGGCGGTGCGCTGTGAGAGCGCGCGCTGCGTCTTGCTGAGCTGCAGCTGCACGTCCGGGCTGGGCTGCAGCGCGAGCGTGTCGCGCACTGTGTTGTACAGGTTCTCCGTCTCCTTCAGCCGCCGCTCCTTCAGCACGATCGTCTCGCTCTGCAGCAGCACCTTCCTGCCCGCATGGTGCAACAGTACTTGCAACTTTACTTTTATTTCATTTATTTCCTTTATTAATTAAAAAAAAACATAAAGTATAGTGCCACCAGGAAGTTATGTTATGATGCGTGGGAAATATTCTCAACTGTCTGCATTCCTAAGAAGGGACGTGAAGTTTCGGTCGAAAGTTTGTCGATAAGTGTATGACTTAATAACCTAAATTATCGACAAACTTTCGATCGAAAGTTCACGTCCCTTCTTAGGAATGCAGACAGTTTCGCATATTTCCCGCGCATCATACCTTCCTGGTGGCACTATACATAGCATTTGGATCCTGCACTAGTTAGATAAATCTTTCTTGCAGGAGTGCATTCTTTAACAAATTATAATAATAATATACATTGAGAGCGCGGGGTGCTGCCGCTGTTACCATCGTTGCCGATGTAACAGCTACGTCCGTGCCGACACCACCATCTGCTGAGGATGGTGGCGATGTGGTAGGGAGCACCGTAAGTACCCAGGATAATGAGTTTATGAGGAGGACTCTGGAAGAGGCGATTCTGAGGTACCGCTCGGCACCTACTAATGACAGGCCGCGGATACCGCGGTTGCCCACTAATAAACAAAACCATATTATGGTGAGGATCCTGGATTCATATCTTAAACAATATATTGAATCTAGTACAGATCTTGCCGATACTCATTCGATCTTGTATTGTGGGGCGGTGGCTGCCTGTCGCATGGCGCGTCTAAAATTCGAAAATAATTCGCGAAACACACGCGCCATGACAGCCACCGCTCCCGCATGGCAGTTACGGATCGAACGACGTATCGGCGAGGCCAGGATCCTCATCGGAAAGCTATGCTGCTTCAGGTCTGGGAATACAAGACCAAAAATTATGCGTTTCGTGACTAAGGCTTTTAATGGAGCTGCAATAAGCCGATCACAGCCAAACTTCCACTCGCTAGTCACGGAACGCATAGATGACCTGAAGCAGCAAATTAGCGCGTGGGCCCAACGTATCCGTCGCTATAGGAAGCGTGTCGACCGTTTTCATCAGAACCGTCGATTCCAGAGTGACCAAAGGTGGGTATACCGGAACTGGGAGCACCCGAACCAACGACCGACAGACACGATCCGACCAACTGATCAAGAAAATGCTTCATTTTGGAAAAACATCTGGTCGGATCCTGTCTGTCACGTCGAGGGTGAATGGATGAGAGTTGTCCAGCGGGAGTGTCAGTCGATAGAACCAATGTCAGCCATAAATATCAGCGAAGAGGATGTAGGTTCTGCAATCCGCCAGGCACTGAACTGGAAATCTCCAGGGCCGGACGGATTGCAGAACTTCTGGCTGAAATGGTTCAGAAGCTGCCACTCCCGCTTGGCTGTTCAATTCCAGGATGCCCTCGAACGTCGGGTTCTCCCGGAATTCATGACCACTGGTGTCACCCACCTGCTCCATAAATCTGGTAGCACTGCGGAACCTAAAAATTACAGACCAATCACTTGCTTGCCTACCATCTACAAGCTCCTGACATCCATTCTGACACACAAAATATCAATTCACATAAAGGACAATAACATCTTGTCCGTTGCTCAGAATGGATGTCGGGCTGGTTCCCGCGGTACTAAGGAGCTGCTCCTCATAGACATGACCGTTTGTCAGCAGGTCCGACGCAATCGAAAGAACCTGTCTGCTGCCTGGATAGACTACAAGAAGGCTTTTGACTCCGTGCCCCATACGTGGTTGCTAAGGATACTAGAACTATACAAAACTGACACGAATATCTGTCAATTCCTTGGCGCATGTATGGGACAATGGAGTACTATCCTTCGTGTGCCAGGTGGCCAACGGACTTCGGTTGCAGACGACCGGATTCCCATACGACGGGGGATCTTCCAGGGAGACAGTCTGAGTCCGCTTTGGTTTTGTCTGGCTCTGAACCCGGGCTACTGTCTTCGAAGAGGAGGCTCTCGAATATCGCACTTATTTTATATGGATGACCTCAAACTGTTTGCCAAGTCAGACACCGAACTAATGTCGATGATGAAGATAACTGAAGGCTTCAGCAACGACATTGGAATTGAGTTCGGCTTGGAAAAATGTGGGACCATCCATGTGGAACGAGGTGTGATCGTGAACTCCGGCGGCATACAGTTGTCGGAGTCCATGAATGTTCGAGCTCTCTCCGAAGACGAAACCTATAAATATCTGGGAATATCGGAGGCTCTCAACATACGGGATACGGACATGAAACAATCAGTTAAGGAAAAGTTTTTTCACCGTCTTACAAAAGTGCTAAATAGCCTTTTGTCAGGCGGCAATAAAATTCGTGCCTATAACGGTTGGGTCATGCCTGTGCTCGTATATACCTTCGGTATTCTCATATGGACTCAGACCGAATTGGACTCGCTGGACAGAAAGGTCAGGACGCTGATGACGAAATCCCGTATGCACCACCCACGATCATCGGTCATGAGGTTGTATATCCCGCGGAAGTGTGGGGGTCGAGGTATGTTAAATGCCAAGAACCTGCACAACCGCGAGGTATGCAATCTCCGTCAGTACTTTTTGGAAAAGACTGATGTTTGTGAGATGCATCGCGATGTCGTCACCAGCGATAAAGGTCTTACCCCGCTGAGCATGGGAAAAGAGAACTGGCGGAAGCCGGTTGTACTGAGCACTGAGGACCGCATGGAAGTATGGAAAGGCAAGGAGCTGCACGGTAGGTACTTCCGGTCTCTCACGGGACCGGATGTAGACCAACTTGCTTCCGTGCACTGGCTGCGCTTCGGGGACCTCTTCGGGGAAACCGAGGGTTTTGTCTTTGCAATACAAGACGAGGTTGTCAAGACGAACAACTATAGGAAACACATAATGAAGGACGGCACCATTGACATCTGCCGCGCCTGCCACCAACCTGGCGAGTCCCTCAGACATGTGATTTCCGGTTGTTCGCAGCTTGCCAACACCGAGTATCTGCATAGACACAACCTAGTAGCCAGGATTATCCACCAGCAACTTGCCTTAAAGTTCAAACTTGTGGGTACCGAGGTGCCTTACTATAAGTACAATCCACCGCCAGTTCTCGAGAACGGTCATGTCACACTCTACTGGGACCGGTCCATTATCACAGACAGGACTATTCTCGCGAACAGGCCTGATATTGTGATAGTAGACCGGGAGGCAAGGCGCGCAACGCTCGTCGATATCGCCGTGCCGCACGATGGTAACCTCGTCAGTAAGGAAGCAGAGAAGATGTTAAAATATCTGGATCTGCAGCATGAGGTTACCAAAATGTGGCCCGTCGACTCGACGATCGTTGTGCCCATAGTCGTTTCGGCGCATGGGCTGATAGCGAAGAGCCTCGACGACCACCTTGAGAGGCTCTCGCTGAGTGGTTGGGTCAAGGGCCAGATACAGAAGGCAGCCCTGCTCGACACTGCACGCATCGTCCGGAGGTTCCTCTCTTTGGGACCCGACCATCGGTAGCTTGGGCTCGCCCCGCCGCCGGTGGTGGAAACTCCATTTGTTTTTGTATTAATTTTAGATTTTAAGTTTGTAAATATTATGTAAAATTAATATAAAAAAAATGTGTAAATAAATGGATGAAATAATAATATACATTAGACGAAAAAATCATAAACATGCGCTCATTAAAATTGTCATGCAATTAGTTATTATATTAAAAAATTATGAAACACAAACCATTTATAAAATGAATGGGTAATGATTATTCCCATCTGATATAAAAAAAATAATACATTTTGTACAAAATACATAATTGCAAATATACTTGGCTATAGTGTCTTTTTTTATGGAAACTGACAAGCATGTCAGCCCATAACACCTTGGTGAGCTAGGTGCCATGTCAGTGCTTCCCTTCGGTCGTGCCGGCTACACTGAATTGGATGGAAAACACGAACTATTTACATAGCCGTTTCAACCGACCTTTCATTCAGTTCGGTGGTATCAACCCGGGCGGCATAAGCCCTACCACCAGTAAGGTAAGAAGGGAAGGGACCTACAGTTTTACGTGGAATCCGAACCACGGTCCGCCTCCAACGGCCGAGCGGTCACCTATCCAAGTACTGACCGCGCCCAGGTGTGCTTAAGATCACGACCGACCGCACCAGTGAGCTACCGAGGCTGACAAAATTAGATAAAAACTATTTTATCGCTCCAAGAAACTTATAACAGCAACATAAGCACATACGAATATTTGACGTGACGTGCAAAGGCGGACTTATCCCTTACAGATATTTCTTCCTTTGGATGTGAAATGTAAGTAGGTAGTAGCATTAGAGTTGAGTGAAAGACAAAGTAATTAATATGTAATAACAATACTGATTAATAATACATGAAATACATGATGGTTAAATAAAAGCTATACTTGTGTGAATCCTTCCTTACCTATAATAAAATTCAACGTCTGCTTTCTGTCTGTGTGAGTGTCTGTCTGTCCGCTTATAACTCGAGAACCACTGAACCGATTTTAATAAAACAAAATTCTACGGATAGCTTGATTCTTCCCATCAACTATAGGCTACTTACTATCACGCTAAATGGCTTATGAGGTTAGCAGTGAAGTGAAATATGAGAGCGGGCGGAGCCGCGGGCACAGCTTGTAATATATAAATTACTAAATATCGAAAAAAAATTATACAAATAAATATGTTTTTCTTTTATTTTATTCATTTTGTGGAATGGTGATGTCAGCCGGCATAACACCTTGTTGAACATACATATATACATACATAAAATACGCTGTATCCCGACAATCAGGGTAAGCAGAGTAATCGGTGTTGTGCTATAAGGAAAGCTCACGGAGGGACTTGAATCATTGGGCCACAGGCGAACAATCGGTTCTCTTAGCCTGTTCTATAGGTACTACCATGGACGTTGCTCTGATGAATTGGCTTCCCTCATCCCTCCAGCCCCCATCCGTATCCGCCACACCCGCCGGACTCGCTCGGAACATCCATATGTTGTTGACACCCAACTACTTAGAACACATCGTTTTTCGAAATCGTTCCTGTGTCGAACGGCGAAAATATGGAACGGCCTTCCGGTGAGTGTGTTCCCCACCACCTATAACCTGGGAATCTTCAAAAGGCGTGTCAATAAATTAGACGACAACCTCTTTGTCCGCCTCATAGGCGGCATGGCGCCTCTCTGAGCGTGGTTTAGCGAGGAATGGTGTTATTGGCTGTGTCTGATCTTCCGTTGAAGTATTGGGCACAGACACCCGCGCCGGCTGTCTATAAAAAAAAAAAAAAGGACTGGCAAATTACAGCACAACACCGACCACCACGCTTAGCACTGTATACGGACAAGACAACTATCAAGCAGCAAGTAAGGCACGAAGAACCCACCTGCTGCATGACTAGGTGGAAGGACTGCGCCAAGGTGAGAAGTGGCTAACCTGTCGCCCTTTAGCGCAGTATCTTGTCCTTATCCCTTAGTCGCCTCTTACGACATGCACGGGGAGAGATGCAGTGGGGCAATTATTTTTAAGTACCGGCCCCACACGGTACGGTGGTGAACTAGGTGCCATTTCAGTGCGTCCCTTTGGTCGGGCCGAACGTAGACAGATAGATAGAAATACTTTATTGCTCCAAAAAAATATTTAACATAAACAAACAATAAGAAATTTACATGAGGGGCAAAGGCGGACTTATCCCTTACAGGGATTTCTCCCAGTCAACCTTTGGATGTTTGAGAGTCGTATGTTGTGAGATATAAGTAGGTAGGCAAAATACTTGAGTGTGGGAATGTTAAATCCTTATATTATACCTATAATAAAATCCAACGTCTGCTTTCTGTCTGTCTGTCTGTCTGTCCGCTTATAACTTGAGAACCACTGAACCGATTTTAATAAAACAAAATTCTACGGATAGCTTGATTCTTCCCATCAACTATAGGCTACTTATTATCACGCTAAATGGCTTATGAGGTTAGCAGTGAAGTGAAATATGAGAGCGGGCGGAGCCGCGGGCACAGCTATATAATATATAGATAAACGTAGTTGGGTTCCCTGAAAATTTATTTTTTTATTGCTTTACCTGCTTGATGTGTTCACAGAAGGATAGACGGCTATCCTTTTTAGTTCTGTCTGAATAACCAAGTGATGACGCGCAACGTCATTTTCTTCGCAAAATGCGTCAATACATTAGGTAGACCAGCCATACTCAAAGTGTGCTCCGCGGAGCCCTAGGGCTCCGCGGAGCCTCTGTGGGGGCTCCGCGCGAATACGAGAAAAAAATCAAAAATACACCTCTCCTCTCTGGCTCGATTCAGCTCGGCTGCGCAGACGAACTCAACTCAACTCTCTTCTATCAAACCTGATATCAACCAATTGAAGAAAAATAAGAAAGAAAAAAAAAACAGTTTCATACCTCCCATTAGATATTTAATTATTGTTTTTCTCTTTTATTATTTATTATAATATTATGTAAGTAACTGTTACATTGTAATATGATTATTAATAAAGAATGCAGAAAAACTAATTTTTGTTTATTTTAGGGCTCCGTCAAATATTTCGCTTTCCAAAAGGGTTCCGTCACCAAAAAAGTTTGAGAACCGCTGAGGTAGACGTTTTAATTTTATTATTAGTCGTCGCCTACGCAGACGAATACCGACCGCGAGCAAAGGCTGCCATAGATTAGTAAGAGCGTATTGAACGCTTTAGAAAATTGCCTAGTCATTTCAGAGTCGCCGGGACATACCTTCTTCATACTTTCTAAGACAATATGGCTGGTATCATCGAGATAACCCCCACGGTTCTCGTTAAAGATGACGAAAGTTATTCCTGGTTCTTCTACTTTTTCGGGACAATAGGTTTTTATGGAAACTAACACGGTTGGCTACATCACCTACAACATCCGCGATGTCAGCCCATAACTCCGCGCCGGGTGAACTAGGTGCCGTGTCAGTGCTTCCCATCATTTCATGTCGGCTACACTGAACTGGACGGAAAACACGAACTAGGTATTTACCATAGCCGTTTCGACCGACGTTTCGTTCAGTGCGGTGGTATCAACCCGACTGGGATAAACCCTACCACCGAGTAAGCCTACCACCTAGTAAGGTAAGAAGGGAAGGGACCTATGTACAGTTTAACGTGGAATCCAAACCACGGTCAGCCTCTAACTGCAACGGTCGAGCAGCGTTCACCCATCCAAGTACTGACCGCGTTGAAGGTTGCTTAATACCAGTCGACCGACCGCATCACTGAGCTACCGAGGGTGACAAATTATGAAGTACAAGCTGTGCCCGCGGCTCCGCCCGCTCTCATATTTCACTTCACTGCTAACCTCATAAGCCATTTAGCGTGATAGTAAAGTAGCCTATAGCTGATGGGAAGAATCAAGCTATCCGTAGATTAAAAAAAAAAAAAATGAAATAAGGAAATAAGGAAAAGGAAAGGATAAGGAAGGAAACATTGCGCGAGCGGCAATAAAGTTCGGTAAGAAATGTGTGTTTTTTTATGTAATCCGTTATTGGTGGCTGAGTCGGAGGGGCCAAAGCACATGCTCGGACCAGCCAATATCACCTCCGAGAAGGTAGGTGCCATACCGGAGATTTCCCTGGATTGCTGGCTATACTTAGGGTTGCCATAAGTTCACGGAGGCAATAGGGGACAAACCTAGGTGATGTAAGGTGATGTAGCCAACCGTGTCAGTTTCCATAAAAAAAAAACAAGAACCACACGTTAAACTCAAAAGGCATGAAATCTTATTTTTTATACCAGTCATACTTAATAATAATAATATAACCGTTTATTGGATGAAAAAAAGACAAAAGCAATATAACAAAACACAGAGTAAAAATAAAACTAGATACTAAACTAAACAAACAATAACAAATAAATAACAATTTTGAAGAAAAACATAGCTAAGTATATAACATTTATAGGTGAGTACATACTTTATTTTTCTTTCCTTCATCCAATGGGTGAGGTATGCCCTATGGCAATCTCTTCCAGCTCACCCATTAGATTTAAGGGCACTAATTGTAATGGGGCGCAGCGAACAAGTGCTAAATTGTACGCACCTACAGAAAAAAAATAAAAATAAAAACACATTATGAATCAATATGAATCAATAAAACTTAGTTTTCAGTCGTTTAAGTCTTTTAAATTTTTCACGTACCTATTTATAAAACTATAAGGGCACGTCATTTTAAAGATCACATAGCACTGAAAAATGCAACGCAGTCCACAACTATCCCTTACCAGGGATAATGAATGACGCACCGAACAAGCGCCTTGAAAAATAAGTTTTTTGCATTTTTTTTAAATAGGGGACAAATTGGCATGTCTAGTGGACAAGGGGACATAAGGCTGGAAAAGGGGACAAATCCCGTAAATAGGGGACGTATGGCAACCCTAGCTATACTGGACTAGACTGCACTATACTTAAAATGCACTATTTATGTGCTGCACTATACTTAAAATGTATATATGTCAGCCTCGATAGCTCAGTGGTGCAGACAGTCAACCTGTCGCTATTGAATGTTAAGCAACGCTGGGTGCGGTCAGTACTTGGATGGGTGACCGCTGACCGTTGGAGGCTGACCGTGGTTCGGATTCCTCGTAAAACTGTAGGTCCCTTCCCTCCTAATATTACTTGGTGGTAGGGTTTAACCCGCCCGGGTTGGTACCACCGCACTGAATGAAATGTCGGTCGAAACGACTATGTAAATAGTTTGTGTTTTCCGACCAGTTCAGTGTAGCCGGCACGATCAAAGAGCGGCGGGTGGCCGAGTGGTTTGGGCATCGGCTTCTCATGCGAGAGGTCCGCGGTTCGAATCCCGTCGGCGTGTACCAATGAGTTTTTTCTGACGAAAAAATTTACGTGCATACCTACACCTGCTGCTTCACCGTTCGGAACCGGTGTAAAACTGTAGGTCCCTACTCCCTTCCCTTGCCCCTTACTAGGTGGTAGGCTCAAATTGTAGCCGACTGGGTTGGTACTACCGTACTGGATGTAAGATGGCCGCATAGCAGCCTCGGTTGTGTTCTCCTCTAGTCAAGTATAGCCAGCAATCCAGGGAAGTCTCCGGTATGGCACCTACCTTTTCGGAGGTGATATTGGCTGGTCGGAGCATGCGCTTTGGCCCCTCCAACTCAGCCAGCCATACCGGATTACATAAAAAAAAAAAAAAAAAAAAAATACTGTACTTCTGCACGAGCCGCAGCTTGTGAGCCATCTCGACGGTGTCGGGCTCGGTGGCGGCCAGCTTGCGCCAGCGGTGCACGTTGAGCGGCGTCTCGAGCGCCTCCTCCAGCGCGCGCACGCGCAGCCGCTCCCGGCCCAGCTCGCGCTCCAGGTTGAACACCTGATGGGGAAGAGCGAGCATACATACACACCGCAAAAATAAAGAAAAAGTTAAAAAATCACGGCGGTCCCCATACACGAAACTAAAAAGTGTATGCGCGCCATCTACCGAAAAGAGTATGAAGCATTTTAACTAATGCATAGATGGCATGAGTGGCGCAAACGTCATACATAGGTACTGTCCCTATTTGAAGGTGCCCGCTGGGCTTAACATAAATATACACGGTGTTGCAATGCAACCCCAACCGCAAAACCCGAAAGGGGGTGACTCTGTACGTGAAATAGAACAATGTTTGTTCTAAGACTTTTTAATTTGAAGAAAAAAAGATTTTTTTTCCATACATTTTGAGAATAGGTATTTAAAATTTGTATGGATAAGTAAATAAAATTTTTTTTTGTTTCAATTTTTTTTTTCTTCACAGAAGTTTTTTAATTTCACATATAGAATGGTCCCTCTTATGTCAGTTAAAAATATTACGGGGCAACCCGTGTAAGGTGAAACCAGTTGGACACCACTGTGTTAGTGGATTGATGAGAAGAGATTGGGCGGCGGAAGGTAGCCCGATAGCTAAGTGGGAGTTGGCGACGCACCTCCAGGCGCAGGTCGGTCATGTTCTCGATGCCCCGCGCGAGCAGGTTTTTCTCTTGCCGCAGCCGCACCACCTCCAGCCGCAGCAGACGGATGTCCTCCAGCCGCTGCTCATACTGCCTCTGTCCTGCGCACAACAAAACGGCCATCTCCGTATAAACATTGTATAGTGCCACCAGGAAGTTATGATGCGTGGGAAATATGCGCAACTGTCTGCATTCCTAAGAAGAGACGTGAACTTTCGGTCGAAAGTTTGTCGATAATTAGGATATTATAGTTCGTAAAATATAGCTTGATACGCGTGACAGATGTCAGAGTGACATTTCTTTGTATGCGTGACAGCTGTCAGAGTGACATTTCAACAAAGTATGACGTTGTATTGCGTGCATTTTACTGTAAAAAATACGGAACTTCATGCGAGGTGTTCTCGATGACATCTGTCACGCGTATCAAGCTATATTTTACGGAGTATAGGACATACAATTTATCGACAAACTTTCGACCGAAAGTTCACGTGCCTTCTTAGGAATGCAGACAGTTGCACATATTTCCCACGCATCATAACTTCCTGGTGGCACTATACATAGCCATTCGCGCAATAGTTTTCCGAAGTAACCTTCAGAAAATATTTTTTTTATTTTTAAACCTTCTTCGTCAAGCTTGGTCTTCCCTAATATGATAAGCTGC
The DNA here is from genome assembly GCA_946902875.1 of Nematopogon swammerdamellus. NCBI lineage: Eukaryota > Metazoa > Arthropoda > Insecta > Lepidoptera > Adelidae > Nematopogon > Nematopogon swammerdamellus. Next base: position 1,829,884 of record OX336358.1, read on the forward strand.
ATAGTATGGACAGAGTAACAGGGCAATTTATTTTACACCTTCGTGAACTAGGTGCCGCGTCAGTGGTTTCCTTCGGTCGTGCCGGCTACACTGAACTGGCTACACTTTATTGTCGCGGCACGGCATCTTGTCAACTTCCCTTAGGTAGTCGACTTTTACGACATGCACGGGGAGAGATGGAGTGGGGCTATTATTTTTAAGTACCGGCCCCACACGCTGATTTGATTATTATACATATACGATAATACTTATAGGCGGCACCTCAAGCAAGATGTCTCGAGGATAAACATTGCTTTTTTGCTGTCCACGGGGTCTTAGGTGATCCCCTGACTGAAAAATGCAAAATACTCACTACATTTTTCCAAGCATCTCTATCCCTCAGAGGCTAGAGATGGTGGATTATTTAGTACAGCCATACTCAAAGTGTGCTCCGCGGAGCCCTAGGGCTCCGCAGAGCCTCTGTGGGGGCTCCGCGAGAATACGAAAAAAAAAAAAATACACCTCTCCTCTCTGGCTCTATTCAGATCGGCTGCGCAGACGAACTCAACTCAACTCTCTCCTATCAAACCTGATATCAACCAATTGATGAAAAATAAGAAACAGTTTCAGACCTCCCGTTAGATATTTACATAATTATTGTTTTTTTTTATTATAATATTATGTAAGTAACTATTACATTGTAATATGATTATTAATAAATAATGCACAAAAACTAATTTTTATTTATTTTAGGGCTCCGTCAAATATTTCGCTTTCCAAAAGGGTTCCGTCACCAAAAAAGTTTGAGAACCGCTGGTTTAGTAGTAGTTACGATGGGGCTGGCATCAGTCGTTAGGCGGCTAACGCCCTATTTAAATAAAGAATTAAAAAAAAAACCGGCCAAGTGCGAGTCGGACTCGCGCACCGAGGTTTCCGCAACACAAAAAAAAAAACATTTAAAAAAACACGTTTTTTGTATGGGAACCCCCCTTGTTACTTTTTCTATGTTTTATTATTTGTTGTTATATCCGCCATAATAACACATATTCTGTGAAAATTTCAACGGGCTACCTATTACGGTTCAAGAGATACAGCCCTCGGACAGACGGACGGACAGACAGACGGACGGACGGACGGACAGACAGGCGGCGGCGTAGGCTTAGTAATAGGCTTCCGTACGGGATACGGAAAGCTAACAAGAAACGACGGCGCTTACCCCTGTGCAGAGTGAGCTCCAGGATGCGTATCTTCTCGTAGAGCAGTGTGACCTCGTCATTGCGGCGCACCAGCTGCGCCCCCACCACGTCGCGCTCATTCATCAGCCCCTCCAACTCCTTGCTGAGCTTCTGCCGGGCGGAGTCACCTTCCTGCAACAACACGAGAAAGTGTTTCAACATTCCACAAGCAAGCAGGCGCTCGACTGTTGGAGGCTGACCGTGGTTCGGATTCCACGTTCAACCGTAGGCCCATTCTATTCTTACCTTAGAAGCCTAGCTTAGTGCGAATAGCACTGTTTTTTTTTATGTTATCCGGTATGGGTGGCTGAGTCGGAGGGGCCAAAGCGCATGCTCCGACCAGCCAATATCACCTCCGAGAAGGTAGGTGCCAAACCAGATACTTCCCTAGATTGCTGGCTATACTGGACTAGAGGAGAATTCACCGGGCGCTGACCGCACTCAACCGAATGTTGGCCATGTTTCCGGATTTAGACGTCTTGTACAACAGGTAATTGTGTGACGTATATGTGTATATGTGTTTAGGTATAGGTATAGGTAAGTATGAGTATATGTGTGTGATCGTGTTAGGCTATATGCGTGCGTGTATTAGTAGTAGAATTAGTATTATTTAGTAGTAAATATAGTCGATTATAAAATTAGTTAAAAATTAGGCATTAGGTGTCTGGCTTTTAAACTTGTTATGCAAAATCGTAAAATTGTATAAAATTGTAACTGTAACACACTTTGTCGACACACTGGACTGGCTTAAAATCAGCGCCGCACACACAGCCTCAGTACTGAGCTGGAGTGTCGCGGCATAGGCTGTGCCAGATCCTTTTTTCTCTTCACACTCGTAAATGTATATTTAACGACGTAATTTAAATTTAAATAGGGAAAATAAACGTTCTTTCTTTCTTCTTTCTTTCTTTCTTGTACTGCAATACTAAAGTATTTCAAAAGTACGCGGTGAGATACGTTGAGCTAACTTTTAAATAAGATTTAGATTCTGCATTGTTAAATTTTGGGGCTTTTGCTCCGTAGTATATACATCGATGGTAGTAACCACAGAAATCCTAAGTAATAGTTAAAAGTGTGAATGAGGCGGGCGCGCGTGGCGGGATTGGCTAGTGTGAATGTATTTGTATGCACGTCCGGACGCGTCCGTGTGAATTGTGTTTGTGTGCGATAGAAAACTTGCCACAGCGGTTCCGACTGCGAGCGGGCGTCATCACATCACATATCTCGCTAATACTTCTCTGATCTGTGGTAGTAACAATGTAATATATAAATAAATAAATAAATAAACACAACCGAGGCTGCTATGCGGCCATCTTACATCCAGTACGGTGGTACCAACCCAGTCGGCTACAATTTGAGCCTACCACCTAGTAAGGGGCAAGGGTAGGGAGGGACCTACAGTTTTACACCGGTTCCGAACGGTGAAGCAGCAGGTGTAGGTATGCACGTAATTTTTTTCGTCAGAAAAAACTCATTGGTCCACGCCGACCGGATTCGAACCGCGGACCTCTCGCATGAGAAGCCGATGCCCAAACCACTCGGCCACCAGCCGCTTAGTAGGCGCACCTGTGCGCGATCAGTATACATAGATGGGTGACCGCTCGACTGTTGGAGGCTGACCGTGGTTCGGATTCCACGTTCAACCGTAGGCCCATTCTATTCTTACCTTACTAGGTGGTAGTTGGTACCACCACACCGAATGAGAGGTCGGTCGAAACGGCTATGTAAATAGTTCGTGTTTTCCGTCTAGTTATGTGTAGCCGACACGACCGAAGGGTAGCACTTACATGGCACCTAGCTCACCGAGGTGTTATGGGCTGACATTACGGATGTTGTAGGTGCTGTAGCCAACCGTGTCAGTTTAAATAAAATAAAAAAGTATATAAAATGACCTCAAACACACATAGAGTTGCCATAAAGGTGCAGGTACTAACCGGGACACTATATCAAAACCTAAGAAAAGTTTGTTGCCTTTGAGCGGGTAAATGCAGAACCTTTCTATGAATATTAAATTAAATTTTAGATGATAGGTATGTTTTATATTTAAGGATAGATTATGAATAAATTCTATTAGATCATTAGGTAGGCAATGGTTTTAAATGTTCATAGCCAATACATTATAGGCACCAGAAAAGTGTCCGATTCAGAACGATCCACGCAGCCCTGTAAGCTTACAGATAGTTAGCCAAAAGTCTCCACTGAACGTTCATTGTCTATGTATACACCATGTTGACATCTTCGACTGAAATCTGCGGACTTATGATGCCTGAAACGCTCTGTAAGGCCCACTTGCACCAACACGAGTTTAAAGTTAAGTAGCGAGTTATGGATTTAAACGCGGTTCCCACAGTCAACGGGTGCTAGCTTAACGAGTTAAACTGGTTTATATATTAAATTTGTGTTGGTGCAAGTGGGCCTAAGGAGTGTTAGGAAATAAGAAGAAACACTAAACCCTTTAAATATTTCTGTCTGTCAAGACCCTTTTTCTCAGGAACGGATAGAGGTATCAAGTTGAAATTAATATCAAATACTAAGGTCTACGTTTCCTCAGAGGTGTCAAGAATTTAAGCTTCTAAGTCACCGCAATCACCAGATACGGCCATTTAAGTCACATATTTTACTACTGGCAAATCAAATCAAAACCTATAGAGTACTTCTCGTTAACCTAGAATTAGGAAAATTGGTAAGAAAGAAGCAAGGTCTCATAGCACAAGTAAAGGAAAAACAGAAAATTGTAAACTTGTAGTTATATGACATTAAAAAAAATTATGTTTGTTTTGTGTGTCAAGACCTTTTTCTCAGGAACAGATGAATATATCAAATTGAAATAAATATGAAATACTAAGGTCTACGATCTCTTTAAGGTGTAGAAAATACAAGCTTCTAAATCAACACAATCAAAAGATACGGCCATCTATGTCAGATTTCATACTCGCAAACTCACTCAAATCAAATGAAAACCTATAGGGTATTTTCCGTTAACCTAGAATCATGAAATTTGGTAAGAAGCAAGGTCTCATAGCACAAGTAAAGGAAAAAATCCGAAAATTTTAAACTTGTAGTTATAAAAAAATTGCTTGTTTGTATGTAAAGACCCTTTTTCTCAGGAACGAGTAAAGATATCAAATTGAAATTAATATGAAATACTAAGGTCTGCGATCCTGTCGAGTTATAGAAAATGAAAGCTTCTAAATTAACATAATGTCAAATTTTAATACTTGCAAACTCGCACTCAAAAGAAATAAAAACCTATAGGGTACTTACCGATGACCTAGAGAAATGAAATTTGGCAAGAAGCAAGGTTGAGACCTTGCTTCTTGCCAAATTTCATTTCTCTACAAGTAAAGGAAAAATTCTAAAATTCTTTTATAGTTATGTATGTCATATAATAAATAGGTATATTTTTGTATATTTCAACTGCACGAATGTCTGACAGTGAAACCATTGGTGTATTTTTTATTTAGGCGTTTCGTGATTTTCCAAAACACATCATTTTTGTACATACATAATACAAATATATTGTGTGATGGTACGGACGGAACCCTCGGTGCGCGAGTCCAACTCGCACTTGGCGAATTTTTATTCATAAAACGAAAATCACCAAAAGAGAGTCACAAAGCTACTACGTCGGTGGTGTTATGGGGCTATTCCCATACTGCGCCTCTGCTGCGCTCTTCCTGGGGCGACGACGCCCGGGCCTTCCGCAAGGAAGGCCGACCGGTGGTTGAAAACAACCAATAAATCCTCATCACCAGCATTACAAGCAGTTAGCTAAAATCCGGGTTAACTGTTTGCACCTGCGGGGACTGCGGTTGGGTTGGGAGAGTTAGACCAGCTCCCCCACAAACTGGCTTACCGCGTAGTAATGGACTCCCCGAAAATATACTTAAGCCAAGTGTATATATACGGAGCCAAAATAACATTCAAACAGTGCGATATAGAAAGAGAGAATCTGATTGGTCGAAAGTGAAATAATAGATAAGTATCCTTGATTAATAAACAGCTTGTGCTTCCATCGCGCGATATCGCTCGCGTCGATAAGACGATTAGATAAATTTATTAGCCATCAGCGTCAGAGGACGTGTAAATTTTTCAGCAAATTCGTTTGAATAAATAATATTGTACTTACATACATACATATCACACACGCTAAATCCCGACAATCGGGGTAAGCAGAGTAATCGGTGTAGTGCTGCAAGAACTTTGGCAAATTACAGCACAACACTGACCACCACGTTTCGCAAAGTATTTGAACAAGATTCAATCGATCAAGCAGCAAGTAAGGCACGAAGACCCAACTGCTGCATGACTCGGTGGAAGTACCGTTCCAAGGTGAGAGGTGGCGAACCTGTCGCCCTTTAGCACGGCATCTTGTCCTTATCCCTTAGTCGCCTTTTACGACATGCATGGGGACTCCCCATGCATGTCGTAAAAGGCGACTGCATCTCTCCCCATTGGGGAGAGATGCAGTGCGGAGCTATTCTTTTTAAGTAACGGCGCGGCGGCGCACACTGGTTCAAGTTGTATGGGGCTGCGGAAATAATCCAGTAACTTCTAAAATACTTAACATATTTCGATAATTTTTTTTTGCTGGTTTCGTAATTTATAAACACATTGATAATCAAAATATAATTTGGCAAATTTCAGAACAAGTCATAAAAAAAAATTTAGTAACGATTTGCAGGTTTAGTAATTAATTCCGCTCAATATATTTGCAGGAATTGTGATAATAATAAGAACACCAACTCCTTAAATATTATCAAGCGGCCTCAATTGAGGCCTTGTCAAATCAAAAAGTCATAGAAAAGTGTAAAGTAATGCATAAAAATGAATTTAAATTCAAACAATTAGCTGTATGGCTTCGTCGCTAATATGTACAATTTTCTTCTTTGGTTTTGGCCTTAGACTCGTTATTAGAGGATCAGAGGACAAGAGGATCATGTTCATCACATCTTCATTAGTCTCAATTCTGCTGCACTTCCTGGAATGAAGAAGCCGATAGCGTTTGTAGTTCTGCATACTGAGTTCCACCTTTGATTGAATTGAGCCACAAAACGTTTCTGCACTGCACTCACCACTGTTTCAATTTGAGATTCATTTAGAGTTGGGTACGTATTTTGGAAGTAAAGTCGTAGTTTTTGAAAATCACGATCACACTTGATTAGTTCACTGCACAAAACAGAGTAGGGGATCGCGACACTATCCATTTCGTGAAGGAGATGTTTACAAGTTGGAAAGTTATTAAATGATTAAAAATTAAGGATAGTAATATAAATTGATCATTACATTAATGAGAAGGGGAAACCTCAAATGAGATTAGCAACATCCATTTTTTTTTTATGGAAACTGACACGGTTGGCTTACATCACCTACAGCATCCATGATGTCAGCTTATAACACCGGGTGAACTTGGTGCCACGTCAGTGCCTCCCCTCGGTAGTGCCGGCTACACTGAACTGGACGGAAAACACAAACTATTTACATAGCCGTTTCGACCGACCTTTCATTCAGTGCGGTGGTACCAACTCGGGCGGGTTAAACCCTACCACCTAGTAATATAAGAAGAGAGTCATATCCCTTAGTCACCTTTTACGACATACACGGGGAGAGATACAGTGGGGCTATTTTTTTAAAGTACCGGCCCCACACGGTACATCCATTCATAAAGCGACGTTAATTAGGTACTAATGTGCGCTAATGATTGCGCGCAGTTTCACTAATCACTTACCTGGTGCATTCAAAGTGCGATTACTCCCAAAGAGCAAAAAAATAGCAGCTGAAACTTATAGATCTGATCGACGAAGGTATAGAGTATATTTTAATATGCATCCGAGCACGTAGGCAAATGTAGCTAAACTTGTAGCTCTAGGAGTTTGTATTTTATTTCACATTTTTTGGGGATATATTTGAAATTTATTTTGGAAGAGGAGAATTCATGAATACAATTTTTTTTTTATATTTTAAGGAAGATAATGCTTAGGCACTTAATAATAAATAATAAAAGTATTTGTGTAATAATTAATAAGATGTACAAAAAATAAAATTCTTATTGATCATAAATCTTAAATAACGCTGCAAATAAATTGAGCAACTTTGAGCGTTTATCCTGCGATGTGTAAAGAGTTTAAAAATAAAATTAATACTGTTCAGTAAGCACTAGTTATCTGACTATATGAAAATGCTATAGCAGATATCGTGTATTCAATTTTGTAAATTTGAATTATTTCCGCCCATAAACCATAGTGCGGCGCGGCCCCACACGGTACTTATAAGCATTATTTTTGTTCACCACGTAAAACTGTAGGTCCCTACCCTTCCTACCTTATTAGGTGGTAGGGTTTAACCCGCCCGGGTGGTACGAACGAACTGAATGAAAGGTCGGTTGAAACGGCTATGGTAAATAGTTTGTGTTTTCCGTCAAGTCCGTGTCCGAAAGTAGCCGTATTAAAAAAAAAACACTATTAATTAAATTAAATAAAAAAGTCGGCCAAGTGCGAGTTGGACTCGCGGACCGAGGGTTCCGTACCACCGCGTAACTGGTGTGTTTTTGAAATTTTTAGTTTTACTTTAGAGTTTCTTTTTTTATGGAAACTGACACGGTTGGCTACATCACCTACAACATCCGTGATGTCAGCCCATAACACCGGGTGAACTAGGTGCCATGTCAGTGCTTCCCTTCGGTCGTGCCGAGTATAGTTTGCACTATAATCCACACCAAGTTTGGCGCTTGTGTGTTTTACCGTTTTTGCAAAAACTTTGAAAAAAAAAAACGTTTCTTGTATGGAACGTTTCTTGTATGGCCCCGTGTAATTTTTTACTCTTTTACGGACGGACGGACAGACGGGGCGTAAGCTTACTAATAGCACAGATTAATATAAGTCAATGCAGATTACTTAATAGTTACTACGTAATAGGGTCATAGGGTAATAGGGTCATGTTTTTTTTTTTTTATTTTTTTTTTTTTATTGAAACTGACACGGTTGGCTACATCACCTACAACATCCGTGATGTCAGCCCATAACACCGGGTGAACTTGGTGCCACGTCAGTGCTTCCCTTCGGTCGTGCCGGCTACACTGAACTGGTCGGAAAACACAAACTATTTACATAGCCGTTTCGACCGACCTTTCATTCAGTGCGGTGGTACCAACCCGGGTGGGTTAAACCCTACCACCTAGTAATATAAGAAGGGAGTCATATCCCTTGCATGTACGGTACGAGACACAAAGAAAAAATTACAAAGCACACAGGAGTCAGGAGGCATATTGAACGGTTTCTCCACACAACTGAATTTTTTTTTGTCATCCGAATCGGCTGAATCGGAGGGGCCAAAGCATATGCTCCGACCAGCCAGCTTGTTTAGAAACTGCATTAGGTATGTATGTATGTATTTGTTTATATTGCGTATATGTATATGTACTTTTGAACTTGTATGTATGTAAATCACGAATGTATTTAGTTGTATGTTATTTATTACTATTATCTATGTATTATTGTTTAGTTTTGAACTCTTAAAAAAAAAAAAAATCTCATTTAATTTTCCGCACTACCCATCTACCCTACTCACAATCCCAGGTATGACTGGCAGATAATGCCCTTAGGCTTTAAGTCCGCCTTTTGTCACTTTTTGTGCAATAAAGTATATTTTCATTTCATTTCATTTTCAATATCACCTCCGTGAAGGTAGGTAGGTGCCGTACCGGAGAATTCCCTGGATTGCTGGCTATACTGGACTAGAGGAGAACACAGCCGAGGCTGCTACGCGGTCATCTTAAATCCAGTACGGTGGTACCAAACCAGTCGGCTACAATTTGAACATACCACCTAGCAAGGGGCAGGGAAGGGACCTACAGTTTTACACCGGTCCCTAACAGTGAAGCAGCAGGTTTAAACGAATCCATATTTAGATAGACTACGCGGGACGGATCTCGGCGTGTCGTCGCCGCAGCGGGCGACCCGCCACGCGAATACACTATACAAGTACGGTGCGGGTGCGAGGGAGAACACCGACGAACCGCTGCGGCGGCGACACGCCGTGATCCGCCCCGCGCATTATACGTACCACCTAGTCAATGCAAGGGATCGGCTGGGAACGCACCTGAATGATCCTATGCATCCTGGCTTCTTCCTGCTTCAGAGCCTGTATCTCGCCCCTCGCGTCGCACAGCTTCGCCATCCCGTTCTGTATCTCCGCCCGCAGGCACTCTGTCTTCTTCGTGCACTTGCTAAGCGCTGCCTCGCAGCTCTTCAGGCCGGTCTCCTTGCCGCTTATATCCTCCTTCAGCTGTTCGATCTGATACGCGAGCATCTGTTGACAGAATAAAAAAAAAATTTAAAAAGCTTGTCGTGGGGGGGCCGGTACTTTTTTAATTTCTTTTATTGAAAGGGCGACATACGGCGCCGAGGAACCCATTTTTTTATGGGTAGAGCGACATGTGGCATCGTTTCACCTACAAGTTGATGTCTAACGATGCCCATGGACATTCTGTGATGCACGGGGATTACGAATGTCATGCCGGCCTGACAGGAGCCTTTTCACGCCCCTTTTGAAAACCCCCAGGCTGCACTTGGGAGGAAATATATGGGCAGGGAGTGCGTTCCACATTTTCCCGGTTCTGTGAATAAAAGACCTACAGAACCGGTTGGTACGCATCCGCATCATTGAATAGAGGTGCATCCCCTGCCCGGTACGCGTAGTGCGGAGGTGGAATGGGGACGGCGGAATCGCGTTAAACAGCTCCTCCAAACACTCCCCATGAAATAGACGATAGAACACAATTAGGGAGCCGACGTCCCTACGGAGTTGCAGTGGTTCTAAGTCGCGGAACACCGCAGGGTCACCTACCAGTCGCACGGCACCCATAACGGCGCCCATGGACATTCGGCCGTATGCGGGGGTTGCGAATGCCATGCCGGCCTGACATGCGCCCATTCACGGCTCTCTTGAAGGACCCCCTGGCTGATACCGCCGTATTGGACGTAAGATGACCGCATAGCAGCATCGGCTGTGTTTTCCTCTAGTCCGATATAGGCTGCTATCCAAGCGAAGTCTCCGGTATATCATACTCGAAGGTGATATTGGTTGGTCGAAGTGCTTTGCCCCTCTGTCTCGGTCAGTGCTATGGCCCTCTGTCTCGGTTAGTGCTTTGCCCCTCTGTCTCGGTCAGTGCTATGGCCCTCTGCCTCGGTCAGTGCTATGGCCCTCTGTCTCGGTCAGTGCTATGGCCCTCTGTCTCGGTCAGTTCTATGGCCCTCTGTCTCGATCAGTGCTATGGCCCTCTGTCTCGGTCAGTGCTATGGCCCTCTGCCTCGGTCAGTGCTTTGCCCCTCTGTCTCGGTCAGTGCTATGGCTCTCTGTCTCGCTCAGTGCTTTGCCCCTCTGTCTCGGTCAGTGCTATGACCCTCTGTCTCGGTCAGTGCTATGGCCCTCTGTCTCGGTCAGTGCTTTGCCCCTCTATCTCGGTCAGTGCTATGGCCCTCTGTCGCGGTCAGTGCTATGGCCCTCTGTCTCGGTCAATGCTTTAGCCCTCTGTCTCGGTTAGTGCATTGGCCCTCTGTCTCGGTCAGTGCTTTGGCCCTCTGTCTCGGTCAGTGCTTTTGCTCTCTGTCTCGGTCAGTGCTTTGGCCCTCTGTCTCGGTCAGTGCTTTGCCCCTCTGTCTCGGTCAGTGCTATGACCCTCTGTCTCGGTCAGTGCTTTGCCCCTATGTCTCGGTCAGTGCTATGGCCTTCTGTCTCGGTCAGTGCTATGGCCCTCTGTCTCGGTCAGTGCTATGGCCCTCTGTCTCGGTCAGTGCTATGGCCCTCTGTCTCGGTCAGTGCTATGGCCCTCTGTCTCGGTCAGTGCTATGGCCCTCTGTCTCGGTCAGTTCTTTGGCCCTCTGTCTCGGTCAGTGCTATGGCCCTCTGGCTCGGTCAGTGCTATGGCCCTCTGTCTCGGTCACCGTTACCATATTGCATAAGAAAAAATACACCTTAAGCAGGGGCAGGCCTCACGCACTCTATGTACTTGCGCGCGCTAACTACCTCCCGCCCGGCGCACCGCCGGCGCGCGGCGGTGACTTTCAATGGAAATTCGTTAGCCGCGCGAAGTATACATAGACGCTCGCCCGCAACTGCGCGCAGCTGCAAAGCAATAATAACTTTACACTCGATCGTTAAGGTACATTTTCGCACGCAGCGATTGGTGACGTGAAACAGTAGGCTATTAAAGTCCGAAGGTAGAAACATTTTCTATGGAGTGATTTATCTGTTACGAACTATTAAGTAATCTGTACCTTGAGCTTCTGCTTGAGGTCCTGTATCTCGTCTGTATCTGTTACGAACTATTAAGTAATCTGTACCTTGAGCTTCTGCTTGAGGTCCTGTATCTCGTCGAGGGACTCGGTGTAGTTCTTGTGCAGCATGTTGCGCTCGGCCCGGGTCGCGTCCAGCGCCGCGGTCAGCTTGCGCACGGCCAGCCCCTCCTCGAAGAGTGCCTTCTGCGCCTCCGACAGGTCGGCCGTGCGCAGGCGCACCTCCTCTGCAAACACACACACAGAGCAGTACACATCTTCGAATCAATCACCAAACGATTTACGATTTTTTTTTATGTAATCGGGTATGGTTGGCTGATACCAACCCAATCGGCTACAATTTGAGCCTACCACCTAGTAAGGGGCAAGGGAAGGGACCTACAGTTTTACACCGTTTCTGAACGGTAAAGCAGCAGGTGTAGATATGCACGTAAATTTTTTCGTCAGAAAAAAACTCATTGGTACACGCTGATCGGAGGACCGCGGACCTCTCGCATGAGAAGCCGATGCCCAAACCACTCGGCCACCCGCCGCTTACAGTACCGCCGCCGATTTACAGTGATGGGCAACCCGCCGCTGTGTTAAATTGTAAATTTGATAAGATTTCTTTCTTTTTAATTATTGTTGCGATCACACAATATTCCAAGACCGATAGTCCGAGAGTCAAGAACCGATAATTCTTGTTCTGAAGCAACCCTAATTCCTGGCGGGCGGGACCGCCTTTACATTATTTAGGATTTCGGATCCGGTCATGGTTGTTGGAGAATAGTTTCGGAGAGACGGATTAGCATTGCCAAAGATATTTATACACCCGGTCTCAAGAATCGAATATGCCTTTTCGATTCTTGAAGGTTGAGCAGAGCAACGATATTTATCTGCGGTATTTATATTTATAGCAAGTTAGAGAATCCCACAGCCTAAAATATTGATTTGCACATTTGCAGAATAGTTTCAGATCTTACCGGAGATGTCGTCAATTTTCTCGTTGAGGGCGATAGCTTCTTCGAGCATCCTGAAATTTGAAAATACGATTGAAAAAACAGTTATTTTTTAGATTATGTTGGGGACGACGTAAATTCCAAGCATGCAATCTATAGAATTATCATTACCTACCATAATTTAGAATGATTTGCATAGATGATCTACAATCATCATCAACATCATTTTTCAGTTTATTATTAAACAAGTAAGCCCTCATTTGTTTGACATTGATCTATAGACAATTTTATTGACTTTATGGATCAAAAGAGTTTATTGATCTAGCTTCAGTATTTCACGAAATATTTGAGTTTTCGTCAAGGTCGGCGGTCGCGGACTTGGCGCGCGGAAACGCGTGAAATTTAAGGAGGGTAGAGCATTTAATTGAGGTGATATTTGAAGGGTTAATTACTTGATTAAATAAATTCTTGAGAAGAAATGCAGAGTGTGCTGGTGAACTCACCTATCCTTGTCGTTCTCCAGCGAGCGTATGACGAGCCGCTGCTTGTATATGCGCGTCGCGTTCTGCTCCAGCTCGTGCTATGCAGAGAGTACTGGTGATCTCACCTATCCTTGTCGTTCTCCAGCGAGCGTATGACGAGCCGCTGTTTGTATATGCGCGTCGCGTTCTGCTCCAGCTCGTGCTATGCAGAGAGTACTGGTGATCTCACCTATCCTTGTCGTTCTCCAGCGAGCGTATGACGAGCCGCTGCTTGTATATGCGCGTCGCGTTCTGCTCCAGGTCGTACTATGCAAAGAGTACTGGTGATCTCACCTATCCTTGTCCTTCTTCAGCGAGCGTATGACGAGCCGCTGCTTGTTGATGCGCGTCGCGTTCTGCTCAGCTCGTCCTATGCAGAGAGTACTGGTGATCTCACCTATCCTTGTCGTTCTCCAGCGAGCGTATGACGAGCCGCTGCTTGTTGATGCGCGTCGCGTTCTGCTCCAGCTCGTCCTATGCAGAGAGTACTGGTGATCTCACCTATCCTTGTCCTTCTCCAGCGAGCTTATGACGAGCCGCTGCTTGTTGATGCGCGTCGCGTTCTGCTCCAGCTCGTGCTATGCAGAGTGTACTGGTGATCTCACCTATCCTTGTCCTTCTCCAACGAGCGTATGACGAGCCGCTGCTTGTTGATGCGCGTCGCGTTCTGCTCCAGCTCGTCCTATGCAGAGTGTACTGGTGATCTCACCTATCCTTGTCCTTCTCCAGCGAGCGTATGACGAGCCGCTGCTTGTTGATGCGCGTCGCGTTCTGCTCCAGCTCGTGCTATGCAGAGTGTACTGGTGATCTCACCTATCCTTGTCCTTCTCCAGCGAGCGTATGACGAGCCGCTGCTTGTTGATGCGCGTCGCGTTCTGCTCCAGCTCGTGCTATGCAGAGTGTACTGGTGATCTCACCTATCCTTGTCCTTCTCCAGCGAGCGTATGACGAGCCGCTGCTTGTTGATGCGCGTCGCGTTCTGCTCCAGCTCGTGCTATGCAGAGTGTACTGGTGATCTCACCTATCCTTGTCCTTCTCCAGCGAGCGTATGAGGAGCCGCTGCTTGTTGATGCGCGTCGCGTTCTGCTCCAGCTCGTGCTCCAGCTTCTTGCGACGCAGCTCCTGCAGGTTCAGCAATTGCAGGTTCTCTGTCGCGTCAGCTGTAAACGTGCGCACACGCATTATGTATAGCGAACCTAATATATTTGGCTGCATCATCACCAACGCCACTTCATCGTCTTCAAGTTGAAGTGAAGAAGGTGGTGTTTTTAGGTTTTTAGATGTTGAATCCCGGTATTGAAATAAGGATATTTTTCCGGTATCCCAGTATCCATTCCCTACTTTCAACAGCAGTCATGGTGAGATGCACCCACTTCAACACCAGTCATAGTGAGTTACACCTCCTTCAACACCAGTCATAGTGAGTTACACCTCCTTCAACACCAGTCATAGCGAGTTACACCTCCTTCAACACCAGTCATAGTGAGTTACACCTCCTTCAACATCATTCGTGGTGAGCTACATCACCTTCAACACCAGTCGTGGTGAGTATTGCGTACCAGACTTGGTTTATGTAAAATCATGATTGCGCAAACTAGAGTTAATTCTATTATCCATTTCTTTATCACATATTTTGCAAGGAACCTGTGGAGGTTTGAACTTTTCCCTCCTTTCTTTCACTGGAAGCGGCACTGCTCGCCGCAACTGCCTGGAAATCACCTGAGCATTCTCTCGTCAGGAGAGAGAGAGGAGAGATTATATATAATATAAGTTTTTCTGATGTACCACGATCTGAGCGCGCGCGCTGTATAACAAGAAAGAAGAAAAATTTGCAATCAATTGCAAATTACATATGTACGTGTTTGCCGAATCCAGACCGATCCAGCCAGGCAGGACGCAGGTGCAGAAGGTGGGGAAGTATCGGTAAGTCAAACATCCAAACCTCTTTGCAAAAACAATTATATAGTCCACTTTCTTTCCGAGTCCACAACAGTGAGTTACACCTCCTTCAACACCAGTCATGGTGAGCTACATCACCTTCAACACCAGTCATGGTGAGCTACATACAACACTTTCAACACCAATAATGGAGAGTTTAGATGAGCTGTAATGACACCTTATGTCAGAACTATAAGACATGCTTAGTGCTTTGGTGGTGCCCGCTGCCCTGAAATGGATTCATGAAAGAAATGCACTTATGCAAATTCGGAAGAGATAGAAAATCGTGTAATAGCGGCGGGAGGTAGGCACGGTCTTGGCTTAGACACGCACACACACACACATCCGCCTCATCTTGTTGTCAAAGCCCACTGCCTCACCTTGTATCTTCTGGATGTTCTTATTGAGGATGTCCTTCTCTCGGTTGAGGTTCTCGATTTCTCTCCTGTCCTGCTCATTCTGTTTTTTTTCCAGCATTATCTCCCTCTCCATCACCGCCGTGGTGTGCCGGAGACCATCCCTGGACAAATATCGCAGACATCAGCTGCGGGCCTACCGGCCGCGTTGGCTCGCTCGCTAACTCGCATATTTCAACCAACGCAACTACCGGACGTTTTTTTGTTGTTCTAATTCTAATCATTTCTCATACTCACATCGACGAGTTTGTAACGCTGGAGGATTGGAAAGGCGTTTTTATCCAGTCAGTCAGTCAGTCAGCGTGTAAGCGTCCACTGCTGGACATACGCCTCTCCGATTTTCCTCCAGTCCTCCCAGCCTTCTGCGGTACGCAACCAAACAGTGGTTGACGTACCTGATGTCGTCGTCCCACTTGGCGGGTGGTCTTCCCACACTCCCTTTTCCTGTCAACAACGGCCGCCAGTGTAGGACACGGTTACTCCAACGGTCATCGTCGTCCTTTCTGCTAACGTGTCCAGCCCACTGCCACTTAGACACCCGGTGTCCAATATCGACTTATCCAGTCTCCAATATCAATTTATTCAGTAGTGGACCCGAAATCGCTGACTGGCCGACTAGAAGTCTAGTGGTGTTTGGTGTGTTAGGCCTTGCGCCCATAAGAACAAAGATCTGCGTGCTGTGGTTAGAAATCCAAGCGTATATTAATGTAATAAAGTTTTCCATACCTTGAGCGGAATCAAATCAAATCAAATCAAAATCAAATCCATTTATTAGCACACATTATCAAACAATTAAAATCGTGATCTTGAGGCGTCGTCATTATACATAAAAATTCTTAAATAATAAATAATAAATAAATTGTATTCCCATAACAATAATTTGAAACTATGTAATAATATTGAAATAATTTAAATCATATAATGTTTTTCCTTGTAGCCAGGTATTCAGCTGTAAATTAAATTTGTTTATGTCCTCATTGTTCTCTCGTAACTCTTTTAAAACTAGGTTTTATCTCAGTGCTTCCCTTCATTTCATGTCGGCTACACTGAACTGGACGGAAAACGCGAACTATTTACATGGCAGTTTCGACCGACGTTTCGTTCAGTGCGGTGGTACCAACCCGGCTGGGATAAACCCTACCACCTAGTAAGGTAAGATACAGGTACCGGGCCCACACGGTACCTGGCTACGCCCTTGAGTACACCACAACACAGCACGACACGACACAAGACTACAACTTACCTCTCGCGCTCGGCGCTAGCCTTGTTGGCCTCCAGGAGCTGGTAACGCTTGGCCTGGCTGACAGCCTGCTTGCTCAGCTTTCCCACCTCGTTCCGCAGCCGGTTACACTCGCTCGTCCTGTTCTAACAACACAAACGGCTACATTCAGAACGCCATTCGCTTTTTATATATCATACGTTTTATTAGGAACAGCCATCTGGCGAACTCATAGGCTCGCATCCACCTCTTTAATACTGAAGCAACGATGGGGCGGTTGCACCATTAGTCTCTCAAAGCAATGAATATGTTCACCAATTCTCAGAGGACGCAGTTTATGAACCGTAGAAGATTTTAAATATCTCATACCTAGATAATAGTTACGTGTAGGTATATTCATCATAAAAATAAAACACATATTCCTCCTCCTTTCGTTTGCACTACCCATACTTCTTTCTCTGTATTTTATTCCGCATCACCCAAATGTTGACTGGAAGAGATCACTTGCAGTGATAAGTCCGCCTTTGCGCACTTCTGTATTGGTTTGTTCTACTCGTGTACTGTTCTTCTTTCCATTGTGTGCAATAAAGAGTTTCTATTCTCTTCTATTCTATTTTATAATTCTTATTAATTGTTAATTCAATTATTCTGTTTCTTGAAGTTGTTCCTATCGGTGGAAATAATCGAGAAAAGAGTGTGTATCCGATTTGATTTGTTGTGTGCGAGTGGTGTATTTGTGGTCTACCGCCGTCTGAAAACATAGGAAAAAGGGAATCGATGACAAAATAGAAGCGTTTTAGCAACAGTTTGCTATTTTGTTTACCATAAGATCTTTCGTCGTGTTACTCAGCGTTTGTTTGGTACTGTCAAAGGCAGCGTTCGTAGCATCAAGGCAGTCTCTCAACCCGGTCGCCTTCGCAACAGCAGCCTCCATTTCCTTTGTAGCCGTGTCCAGTTTGTTGCCGCTGTCCTTGAGCTGCCGGTCGCGTCTCTCGATCGTCTTCTCGGCTTTCGTCAACTGTTCGGGTTCAACAATTGAGGTTTCTTTGTTAAAATGAAACGCTGTACTCGTATATAGACATAAATGAAGTTCTCAAAATGGTTTATGTTCGATGCTATCAATTTAGCCAATTATTGCATTCCGTGTTAGGCACTGGTCAAGTATGATCAGCTGCCGTTAGTGATGAAAAAAACGGACTACTAAATCTGTATCTTGTAGGTTCTCCTGCCGGGAACATAGGTTCCTTTATGGGTTCCAGTTCAGTAGAGACTGGACTGAACAAAAAGATGGTTTCTCTTCAATCTGCTGATGTTATACATGAGTGAAAATTACTTTATTCGTTCGATAAGAAGAAAGGGTAATTTATACAATACTTGTGACAGTTCAAGAATGACTTAATAAACAATAAACAAATAAAATATAGAAGAAGAGAGGATAAGCTGACCTTGTCGGTGAGAGTTGCGATCTGATCGCCGCGGTTCTCCATCTCTTTCTTCACGGTGGCAGACTCGTTCTTCAGATGGTCCACCAGTCTGTTGGTGCGCACGGCGTTGTTTTCAGCGTCCTGTCGACCAAATATTGTTTAATCTTTCATTCAACATAATTAATGGCATGATATTTCTTTATAGCTTCCTGTACACGAAATTCATGACATTTTTGTCAATAATTCATGCGACATCATCAGTCTATTTATGAAAACCAGAATTGCTGGCGATGCCGAGTAAATGAATGGTACAGTCGACAAAGCGACACACTCAACGAATAGTGCCATGCAAGCAGATTGGAACTAGACGACCTCGAGAGCCTCCAGGAGCAGAATGTGTGACCACTTGCTCCACGTCAGCTCCTCCTGGTAGCTAATGCTGTTCTGCAGTCGGCCTCGTAGCGCCTGCAGCTCCAGATATATTTTGCTTCTACAACTACTGCGTGAACTAGCCAACCTCGAGAGACTCCTTCAGCTTGAGAATGGTCATGTCTGCTGTGGAGTTGCTACGTTCCAGCTCCTCCTGGTAGCTGATGGCGTTCTGCAGTCGGCCCCGTAGCGCCTCCATCTCCACATTCAGACGGGCCTTCTCCTTTTCGAACTTCTCCTTTTCTTTGGCTGCTGATGTCGCGCCGCTGTCACCAATACATCATACTATTAAGGTTTTGTATGCAATCCAGTATGGGTCGCTGAGTCAGAGAGGTCAGAGTACATGATCATCTCAGTCATTATCACCTCTGAGATGGTGCCAGCCATTTCAGAGACTTACTTGTCTTTGGATTGCTGGTTATACTGGACCAGAGGAGAACACAGCCAAGGCTGCGATGCGGCCATCTCACATCCAGTACAGCACTGTAAAGTAAGGTAGAAAAATCGGCAGCCAGCTGTCGGCTTCGAGCTTAGATCTCTGTCTACCTGAAATAGGTTCGAGTATGTTCAATCGTGTTCAGTGAAGCGACTAAAATTCAAGTTTCGACTAAGTCCTGCGAGCGTGTTGATATCAGCCCCACTTCAGCCAAATATTCATTTCACGTACGACTACAGCGAACATGGGCGTCATGTTATTTTCACTAGCTCCAAAATTAGTGCCTGCTTATATCAGAGATAATTCAACAATCTCTCCTTCTTTTATTTCACTAAAAGGCATAAAGGCACTAAAAGGCAGAGACAACGGATCTCCACGTGCCACGATCCTGACACACCTCTGCCGCCTCTTCCACTCCCATAATGTTCTTCATGCATGCTCGTCGGTTACGGGTACTACGCACGTTCCCCTTTTTGAGCACATGCCCGATCTGGTCCAGGTAAGTGCGTCTAGGGCGACCCTTCCCGACTCTTCCACTCACATTTGCTTGATAAATTTCTTTCGTTAGTCTCCTGTCATCCATTCTTCCAACATGACCGAACCACCGAAGCATCCCTTTCTCAATCCTTGTCACTATATCCTCTTTCAGCCCACAGTGCTCTCGCACTACACTATTTCTCAATCTATCTTTCATTGTAACTCCACATATACTCCTCAACGCGCGCATTTCCACAGCGTTAATCCTGCTTTCATGCTTCGTCTGCCATGCCCAACTTTCACTCCCGTACATAAGCGTAGGGGCCAGCACTCCACCATGGACAGCCAAACGTGCCCTCGTTGACATGCTTTGGCTGCTCATAATAGCGTGCATGGCCCCATTCACTTGGTTACCGGCTTTCACTCTCTTTTCTACATCTCCTTCACATTTTCCATCCCGCGTGAACATATTCCCCAGATATACGAATTCTTTCACTTGCTCCAGTCTCTCATTCCCAATCCTTACATCGCATTCGGAGACTATTTCATTCCTCTCCAGTACCATTACTTTCGTCTTGTTTACATTCACTTTCATTCCCTTCCTTTTAAATGCTTCAACCATAACAGTTACCATGTCCTGCAACTCGCCCACCGACGACGCAAGTATCACTTGATCGTCGGCGTACAAGAGGCATTTCACAACTAACTCATCCATTCTTAATCCACAATCATATTATTTCAGATCAGCCAAGCAGCTGTCCATGAATAGATTGAACAGCCAAGGTGACGCCACACACCCCTGTCTGACCCCTCTAGAGATGTCAAACCAGTCGGTGTATGCCCCGTTTATCCTGACGCAAGCCCTAGAACCCTCATAGAGAGATTTCAGTGCTTGCACCAAGTGACTGTCCACTCCATACTCGGACAACACTGCCCACAACTCATTCCTCATCACTTTGTCATAGGCCTTCTCCAGATCTACGAACGCGCAAAAGACCTTCTGGTTTTTCGACAGATATTTTTCGGCTATGCACCGTAGGGAAAAGACCTGATCCGTGCATCCCATACCCTTCCTAAATTCCGCTTGTACATCCCAGATCCTTTCTTCCGTAATTTTCAACACCCTTTCAATCAGTACTTTTGCGTTCAGTTTGCCGACAATACTGAGAAGGCTTATGCCCCGGTAGTTTTTGCATTCCTGCTGCGAACCTTTTCCTTTATACAGCGGGACGATCACAGCTTTACACCAATCATCTGGTACTCGGCCGTGTCGCCAGCACATATTAAAGAGCCGGTGCAACAGGTCTGCAACCACCCAACCACCGCCCCTCAGCATTTCGACCGATACTCTATCATATCCCGCTGCTTTACCTAATTTCATGCCTTTCAATGCTTTCTGAATCTCATCCACATTAATCTCGCTATCATCATCCATACTAGGCGTGTCGCTCACAGCTCCAGCTTCAGGCTGTGTCTCCACACCTTCAGGTTCAAAAAGTCTTTCAAAATAATCCTTCCATCTTTCTAAAATTTTCTTTTCATCCTTTAATACACATCCCTCATTGTTCCTGATATCCGTCATTTTACATGTCTCTGATTTCTTCCGGACGGTTTTTACCATTTTCCAAAACAGTTTTATGTTAGTCCGGAAGATGTCAGAGAATCTCCTGTCATTCTTTTCTTTCTCTTTGATTTTATTTCTTTCAACACATTCTTTCACTTTCATTTTAGCCTCAACATATCTTTGTTTTCGTATCTCTACTACATTATTTCCTGCGTTCACTCTTCTGTCAGCCTTACTCGCTAACAGATCAAGCCATGATTTCTTCTTCTCATCCACTACACGTTTTACATCATCATTCCACCAAGACTTATTGGATTTCCTTCCATTCCATAAGGCGTACTTGATGTCGTCGTCCCACCTGGTCCGTCCCTGGTCCTGGTCGGTCCCGTCTAATCTAGGATAGTCAGCAATCCAAAGGGAAGTCTCCGGTATGGCACCTACCTTCTCGGACGGAGGTGATATTGGCTGGTCGGAGCATGTGCTTTTGGGCCCTGCCTGACTCAGCCAAGCATATCGGATTACTTAAAAAAATCTGTTTCTTGGTGTTAAACACACTTTTTAACAATTTTACAGAGTTGTGACCAACTTTACAACTGTAAGAATAGACTTCAAAAGTTCAAGCAATAGAGGACATAGATATAAGATATTCAGCTGGCCGATGAGAAAAGCAATTCAGACGAAATTACCATCGACCACCGGGGTGGTGATCTTGGGCGGTGGCCGATGGAGCCCGCTGAGCCAACGTGCCTGCGTCCACTGCTGGACATATATCTCTCCAATTTTCCCGCAACCCTCCCGGCAGTGGTGCGGAACCACGGCTTTCCTTCGACGTATGTTGAACTCGTCGTCACATTTTTTTTATGGAAACTGACATCCTTTGCTACATCACCTACAACATCTATGATGTCAGCCGATAACACCGGATGAACTTGGTGCCACGTCAGTGCTTCCCTTCGGTCGTGCCGGCTACACTCAACTGGACTACACATATTTATTTTATTTTTTTTATTGTTATTTATCTCTTTATTTCAGCCAACTAGGGCCATATTGAAAATACATATATTATACCATATATTATATACAGAAAATTGTTCGTTCTCACGCATCTTCTTCGGCTCCAGCACGTTTCCTGGCCTCGATCTCCTTCTCCAGCTTGGCGACACTCCTCCTCAGGGTATCCACGGACTCCACGCTGGCCAGTTCGCGTGCGTGCATCGCGTCACACAACGCCTTCGCGCGATCTGCCGCCAGAGAAAGAAACCGAGTGAAGGTTTGTCAAAACCCATACCGGATTACATAAAGAAAACCAATCATGTTAGGTGCCATAAAAAAATTAAAAAAGGCTGTAGAAGGGTGTAGAAGGTTTTTTAAGTTAACCAAGTCGCGGGTGTAGAAGGTGCTTAAGTTAACCAAGTCGCGGGTGTAAAAGGTGTTTAAGTTAACATAGTCGCGGGTGTAGAAGGTGTTTAAGTTAACCAAGTCGCGGGTGTAGAAGGTGTTTAAGTTAACCAAGTCGCGGGTGTAGAAGGTGTTTAAGTTAACCAAGTCGCGGGTGTAGAAGGTGTTTAAGTTAACCAAGTCGCGGGTGTAGAAGGTGTTTAAGTTAACCAAGTCGCGGGTGTAGAAGGTGTTTAAGTTAACCAAGTCGCGGGTGTAGAAGGTGTTTAAGTTAACCAAGTCGCGGGTGTAGAAGCTGTTTAAGTTAACCAAGTCGCGGGTGTAGAAGGTGTTTAAGTTAACCAAGTCGCGGGTGTAGAAGGTGTTAAAGTTAACCAAGTCGCGCGTGTAGAAGGGGTTTAAGTAGGTAATTGGATCCGTAAAAACTTCATTGGATCACTTGTATACGCATTAGCCACTCCAAAAGTCACACTTAATCATGTCGATAACTTCTTCCGACAGGTTCTAATAGGTCAAACTGTAGAATACCTATCTCGGCTCGCTGAATTTCGTTGGTTTTTTCGGCAGCGACCAGCAGATCGGTATAGCCAGCAGCCGTCTCCATCAGCTGGCTGATTTTCATCTGAAAGTAACCAATATATCTTGTCAGAACATAGTTCTTGGAGCTGGCGATAGGTCAGTCAGTAAGTGAGCCCCGCTGGGTTCTTCTGATCATTGTTTAGTGGGGTCCACGGTGCCATCTTCGCCTCCTCAGTCCCGTACTAGAGGAACGCGTCGAATTTGGCACTACGCGTCAGCAGATTGGGATGGGATGCGAGAGCACTTCGCATCCTACCCTTGGAGAGAGATCTGCTTCAGTTCGGACGATCCGTCGGATTGCGCTAATACCGTTGCCGAAGTGGTCCTCGGGGCAATGGAAATGTTTATTCCCAGCGCCTCTGTCCACCTCGGTGGTAAATGCCAACCGTGGTACAGCCGCGACTGTGCTGTTGCTGTCGCAGCTAAATGCGCAGCTTATCGTGCATGGTCGCGTGCTCGTGCCGGACGTGACCCAAATGTACCCGAACTGAAGAAGAAATACAACCACCTCTCCAGATCCTGCAAAAGGGTTATTGCCAGGGCCAAATTTGACCACATCGGCAGAATCGGCGATAGACTGAACGAGCATCCAACTGGGAGCCGTGAGTTCTGGTCTCTCGCCAAATCTGTCGAGTCGAATTTCTGCCGCTCCTCTCTTCCACCTCTGCAGTGTCCTGGAGGCTCACTTGCTCACTCCGCAAAGGAGAAAGCCGACTTACTGGTATCTCTCTTTGCGGGGAACTCTAACCTGGACGATGGAGGTGCCACTCCCCCATCCATACCTAGGTGTGAGAACTCCATGCCGGAAGTGCAGTTCCGACAACGAACTGTACGGGCGGAGCTTCTCTCCCTAGACGTCAGGAAAGCGAGTGGGCCGGACAGGATTCCTGCATTGGTGTTAAAAAGGTGTGCTCCCGAGTTGGCTCCAGTGCTGACGCGCCTATTCCGTCTCTCCTACTCTAATGGTCGTGTGCCGGCGGCCTGGAAATCTGCGTTTGTGCAAGCGGTCCCCAAAAAGGGTGACCGCTCAAACCCGTCAAACTACCGACCTATAGCGATTACCTCCCTTCTCTGTAAGGTGATGGAGCGCATCATCAATGCGCAGCTCATGAAGTACCTAGAGACAAATGACCTCATCAGCGATCGGCAATACGGCTTCCGGCCAAAACGATCTGCTGGTGATCTCCTGGCGTACGTCACTCACCTTTGGGGGGAATCGCTTGAAGGTCATGGCGAATCCTTGGCAATTGGCCTTGATATTGCCAAGGCATTTGACCGGGTTTGGCACAAGTCGCTCTTGGGCAAATTGCCGGCTTACGGACTTCCTTCTGGCCTGTGTGACTGGGTCGCCGACTTCCTACATGGGCGTAGCATTCAGGTCCTAGTGGACGGTTGCTCGTCGGACGCCATGTCAGTGAACGCCGGCGTACCACAAGGATCTGTGTTGTCACCCACGCTGTTTCTTCTGTACATCAATGATATGCTGTCTCTGGGCAACATACATTGTTATGCTGATGACAGTACGGCACACGGATCCTACACCAGTCACCCTTCAGCCAGTCGGGATGTTGTGGATGAGAAGAGACGAAGACTTGTGTCTGAGCTCGAACATACACTCGGTTCTATTTCCGAATGGGGCCGTAGTAATTTGGTCGAGTTCAACGCTTCCAAGACACAAGTTTGCGCGTTCAGTGCGAAGAGAGTGGCGTTCACACCGGCTCCTTCATTCCAAGGCACGTCGCTCAAATTAAGCGAACACCTCGGGGTCCTCGGAGTCGAACTGTCGCACGACTTGAACTTTCGTCGCCACATCGAGGGGAAGGCCAAGCTGGCTTCTAAAAAGCTGGGCGTACTCAATAAGGTGCGACGGTACTTCACGGCGGACCAAAAGCTGCTGCTGTATAAATCGCAGATCAGGTCTTGCTTGGAGTACTGCTCGCACCTGTGGGATGGCTCTGCCAAATACCAGCTTGCGCCTCTGGACTCGATCCAGCGTCGAGCCGTGCGACTAGTGGGTGACCCCGAAGTGTCCCGTGATCTAAAACCACTGCAACACCGTAGGGATGTCGGCTCCCTAAGTGTGTTCTATCGCTTATTCCATGGGGAGTGCTCGGAGGAGCTGTTTAACGCGATCCCGCCGTCCCCTTTCCACCTCCGCACCACGCGCACTGGGCAGGGATTGCATCCATATACGCTGGACTTACCGCGCATGCGTACCAATCGATTCTGCAGATCTTTCCTGTACAGAACCGGTAAACTCTGGAACGCTCTCCCTGCTCATATATTTCCCCCCAAGTACAGTCTCGGGTCCTTCAAGAGGGGCGTGAATGGGCACCTGTCAGGCCGGCATGGCATTCACAACCCCCGAATACGACCGAATGTCCATGGGCGCCGTTAGACACCTTATGGGTGCCTCGGCGCCATATGTCGAGCTAACAATAAAAAAAAAAAAAAAAAAAAAAGTCAGTCAGTCAGCGTGTAAGCGTCCACTGCTGGACATACGCCTCTCCAATTTTCTTCCAGTCTCCGGGCCTTCAGCGATACGGAACCACTGCTTTCCGCCGACGTACATAATGTCGTCGTACCACCTGGCGGGTGGTTTTCCCACACTCCGTTTTCCTGTCCACGGCCGCCAGTGTAGGACACGGTTACTCCAACGGTCATCGTCTCTTCGGCTATAGGTGCTCTGATGGTAAAGGCATCATCCTTATTGGCAAAATGGCTAGGGTTTTGAAATAATTCGGTTATTTATGGTTATTGCGAATGTTTTTCTAACTTTTGATAGGCTCCATGTGTCCTTGAAGAAAAATAGACTAGATTTCTGACTACATATGTAGTTTGATCAGAAAAGGGAGACATAGGTTCCTACGTAATATGGATTTACGATCAGTGAAATGATTTATTTCACCAACTTCGGCTAAAATGAAGCTGCTGGCTACATTCTGCCAACTGTATGAGAAATGTCACTTTAACCAACAGATAAATGTCAACCAAGACTTAACCGGAGGTTCTGAAAGCGGCTAATGAACGAATGATAATTGTAATCGTCAGCCTCGGTAGCTCAGTGGTGCGGTCGGTCGACTGTCGGTCGGATCATAAGCGCACCTGGGCGCAGTCAGTGGACCGCTCGACCGTTGGAGGCTGACCTTGTTCGGATTCCATGTAAAACTGTAGGTCCTTTCCATTCTTACCTTACTAAGTGGTGGGGTTTAACCCGCCCACCACCGCGCTGAATGAAAAGTCGGTTGAAACGACTATATAATATGAAGCATTTCATAACAGGCCATAGATGGCGTGAGTGGCGCTAGCCATGACTATGGCGATACGGAACCCTCGGTGGGCGAGTTCGACTCGCATTTGGTCGGTTTTTTTTTATTTTCTTTCTTTTCCTCTCTTCGCTAACCTCTAGGGTGCTGGTGCCCTTCTTCTGCGCGTCGAGCTCCTCCTTCAGCAGGAAGTACGAGTCGTAGAGTTTGGTGAACGCGTCCGAGAACACCTTCACCCCTTCCACAGCTCGGATTTTCTCCAGGCACTGCCGGGGGAAACATTTTGTTTACTTATTGAAGTTGATTTAAGGGGGCTCCTTCCTAAATCTACCCTCTCTTTCTAACATTGGCCGTTTTTCATACATTTTATTTTATTATGAAGAAATTATACAACTTATAAAAAAATCCGATGGGAGAAACATGCATGCTCGCATGCATGATAAAATTATTAATGTTTTTCAATAAAAATATTTGGTACTCCACATATAATAATTAAAAAAAAACTAAAACTTAATTAACTTTTTGCCTTACCTGCGCAGTCAACGAATTTTAGGTCATAATACGTAGAACATAGGGTAGACTTTAATGGCGCTCGCATCTTGGGTTCGCGCATGTGCAGTTAAGCAATTATCTACCCTATGATCTACGAGTGATGAGTAGTGATGACCTAAAATTCGTTGACTGCACAGCAGGTAGGTCGAGCGGCATTTAAGTTTTGAGGGAACTGTACGGTAGCCGACGAATTTCACGCGAGCGAAGCCGCGGGCAAATGCTAGTGTTAGCAAAGTGTTAGTAATATAGAAAAAAGTTTAAGTTCTCACTTGTGTGAACTCTTTCTCGTCCTCCGTCTCCTCTGCCTTAACTTCTGACCCCGCTCCGTCGTCATCCACAGGTGAGTCCATCTCCAAGCAGGGTCTACCGCTCGCCGGTCACACAACCTGGATAGGACAAAATTGAAGACACAAAATAAAATTCTATTCCTAGGATTGTTGAGAGAAATAAGCAGGACGACGACGTTTTTGACAAGTTTGTTATCTTACGCATTCAATACCATAGCAACAACGTGTGGCTATTGTCATACGTGATGCCATAGTAACGGTTTGATAGCCGAGTGGTTTGGGCATCGGCTTCTCATAGGGGAGGTCCGAGGTTCGAATCTGGTCGCCGTGTACCAATGAGTTTTTTCTGACGAAAAAATTTACGTACATACTTACACCTTGTTGTACTGTGTGGGGCCGGTACTTTAAAAGAATAGCCCCACTGCATCTCTCCCCGTGTATGTCGTAAAAGGCGACTAAGGGATATGACTCCCTTCTTATATTACTAGGTGGTAGGGTTTAACCCGCCCGGGTTGGTACCACCGCACTGAATGAAAGGTCGGTCGAAACGGCTATGTAAATAGTTTGTGTTTTCCGTCCAGTTCAGTGTAGCCGGCACGACCGAAGGGAATCACTGACGTGGCACCAAGTCCATCCGGTGTTATGGGCTGACATTACCGATGTTGTAGGTGATGTAGCCAACCGTGTCAGTTTCCATAAAAAAAAAAGCCTCAGGTGCACTCCGGGAGTGCCGGCAGAAGTGAAAACACCGTAATATTGCTTAAAAAAAAATTTAGTTTTAAGTTTATTTATAAAGAAGGTTTAAAAAAAAATGAAAAATAAAAAAAAATAATGAAAAAAAAATACAAAAAAAATTAATGAAAAAAAAAATTAAAAAAAAAATGAAAAAAAAAATTATAAAAAAAAAAATATGAAAAAAAAATATTAAAAAAAATTTATGTAAAATTTAGTAGAACGGACAGACATGCATTTGTTACGGAACCCTACATTCATTTTGCAGAACTTAGTAGAATGGACAGACATAAACGTGTTACGGAACCCTACTTTTATTATAAAATAACCGTCGGAGGACCTTGGTTGAAAATTGCAAAATTTAGTTGAACGGACAGACATGCATTTGTCACGGAACCCTACATTCATTTTGAAATAAATGTTAAATTTAGTAGAACGGACAGACATGCATTTGTTACGGAACCCTAAAATTCATTTTGCAGAACTTAGTAGAATGGACAGGCATAAACGTGTTACGAAACGAAACCCTACAACCGAAACCGGGAGTGCCGGCAGATCCCGTGCCAATCGTAACTTAACCCTTATTGCAATGACTTAAGGTTACATTTTAAATAAAATGTCGCTGTCGCGGTGTTACAAACATAATTGATCACGTGCCACTGTAACTTAACCCTTAATGCAATAACTTAAGGTTACATTTCGCTTTTCGAGACTGACGAGCAAGCGCCGCTAAAGAAGTTTTCACTTCAAAATACCTGCTGCTTCACCGTTCGGAACCGGTGTAAAACTGTAGGTCCTCCCTTCCCTTGCCCCTTACTAGGTGGTATGCTCAAATTGTAGCCGACTGGGTTGGTACCACCGTACTGGATGTAAGATGGCCGCATAGCAGCCTCGGTTGTGTTCTCCTCTAGTCCAGTATAGCTAGCAATCCAGGGAAGTCTCCGGTATGGCCCCTACCTTCTCGGAGGTGATATTGGCTGGTCGGAGCATGCGCTTTGGCCCCTCTGACTCAACCACCCATACCGGATTACATAAAAAAAACGAAGACCCACCCGCTGCATGACTCGGTGGAAGGACCGCGCCAAAATCGGAGGTGGCTTACCTGTCGCCTTTTAGCACGGCATCATATCCTTATCCCTTAGTCGCCTTTTACGACACTTACGGGGAGAGATGAAGTGGGGCTATTCGTTTTCAATACCGGTTCCACACGATATGATTTCTGTTTACTTAGGTTGTATTTGTAATTTACTCATTTTTAACCCCCGACCACAGAATACTTAATAGGTAGGTACTCGACTACCGCCCCGCCCGACGCAAAAAGAGGGACTTATAAGTTGAACGTGTGTGTGTATGCGTGTATGTGTATGGGTGTGTCTATTTGTGGCATCGTAGCTCCAAAACGGATGGACCGATTTGGAAGGGTTTTTTTTTATTAGAGGGATTTTTTAGCTATGTTACCGTGTGAGGCCGGTACATAAAAAGAATAGCCCCACTGCATCTCTCCCCGTGCATGTCGTAAAAGGCGACTAAGGGATAAGGACAAGATGCCGTGTTTTTTTTTTATAATTGTTTCCGAACTAGCTGGCTGTGTCCTAGGTCGAAGCCTCAGGCGCAGCCAATATCACCCCCGAGGAGGTGCCAGTCCGGCTTGGAGGTGGACTATAATGTCGCTGGGGAAAGGCGATTTGAAGATCCGTTGATTGTAGTAGTGGGGAAAGATATTCCCCGGAAGCCCGTTCCACACCTTTACAGTGCGGCACAAGAACGATTTAGAGAATCGTGCCGTTCGAAGTACTCGTCTGTCCACTACAAAGGGGTGTTCCCCGAGAGTATGGCGGGTTTGGCGAAGGCGAACAGGAGGAGGAGGGATAAGGGAAGCAATTTCGTCAGAGCAGCGGCCATAGTAGTACCGATAAAACAGGCTCAATGACCCAACGATACGTCTGTGCTTTAGAGGTTGAAGGTCCTTTGTGAGTACAGAGTCGCCAATGAGGCGAATGGCTCGTCGTTGAATAGAATCCAAGGCTGAAAGAAGGTACTCAGGGGAACCCTCCCAAAGATGACTGCAATATTCCATCACCGGTCTTACTTGTGCTTTATAGAGTGTAAGCAATTGGACCGGCGTGAAAAATCGCCGACATCGGTAGAGTATCCCTAATTTTCGAGATGCTAGTTTCGCCTTGGATTCTATGAACGATCGAAATCCAACGTCCCTGGACACCTCCATACCCAGGACGCCCAGACTACCATCATTGGGGACTTGGCTGCCCTGGAAAGTTGCTTGGAGTGGAAACGGATCAGCCTTAGTAGAGAAGGCACAGGCTTGCGTCTTAGCTACGTTGAAGTTGACCAAGTTCTCCTTCCCCCATGACGCTAAAGGGCGACAGGCTATCCACCTCTCACCTTGGAACGGTCCTTCGACCGAGTCGTGCAGAGGGTGGGTCTTCGTGCCTTACTTGCTACTTGATAGTTATCTTGTCCGAATACTTTGCTAAACGTGGTGGTCGGTGTTGTGCTGTAATTTACAAGAGTATTTGCAGCACAACTCCGAATACTTTGCTTACCCTCATTGTCGGGATACAGGGTGATATGTATATGTATGTACAGTGGCGGGGCAATACCTAAATTTTATGTGGGCAAGATATATTTTGCGAGGACCTCTCTGGTGGCATGGATTTTATGGATTTTCACTGTTGAAATCAGAAATGGATTTCCGGTATACTGATCAAATCAAAATTTTTTGTCATACCTTTCGTCGATAAAAGTAAACATATTATAATCAAATTGCAATAATTAGAGCCTTCATTGCCTCTGTCCTGCGTTCCCATCTTGTGTCTGATAAAGGCTTTAAAGTAAGCTTTAGTTTTCCTTTGATTAAGTCTAAACATGTTTACTCGGGGTATCTTTTAATAGATCTAGCTGAATATTTTTCATGAATCAAAGCTGCATGAACTTTCGAGGCGCGAGGCCCCTCGGGCCGCGAGGCCGTGGGCTGTCGCCCACGTCACCCACGCCTTGCGCCGCCTCTGTGTATGTGCCTGTGAATGTCCTTTACGGATTTGCGTAGGTACGTGAATAACACATTCTTGACTTTTTCCCTTATCAACGCTCATGACGTTTACTACCGTACACAGAACGTTTTACCTAATTATTTGCAGTCATTTTTAATTACCGTTGCCGTTCCCGATAATGCTATTAAACTATTAGCTATGCACATTTTTTTCTAAACTACCGTCAGATGCTCGTAACAAAGATCGTAATAGAAATAGACATATGTACATACATACACTCGAAAAGCATTACCCTCCATTTTGATTCGCGCAGTCGGCTAAAAACAAAACCAATTTGTGCGCCAGCCAAGAAAATGCAAGGCATTACTCTGTATGAACAGGCGAGTATGCTTTCTGCTGGTTATTTATTTATTTATTTATTTGACACTTAACTAGCAATCCTTACAGGATATCCTAACTCGTTTACTGGCCTAATTTTACTTATGCATGCAATTTATTAAGATAACTTATAACTAATCTCTTATACAACGTGTCCCAAAACTCAACGTCAAGCGAGAACCAGGGAGAATGCCACTTTATGGCTAACCAGGGAAAAATAAGAAAAAAAATCGGAGTCATTTGTTTTTTATGATATGAGAATTTTTAGAAAAACGTTGAAAATTTCTCGTACATTTTTTAGGTACTACGACTACAAATTGCAGACATCGGAATCCGCGGGGCACGAATACGACCTTGTTAGGGATTGACTACGGTGATCAATAAACAATCGACACTGTTATCGATACTCATATTTATTTGTTTATTGTATTTTATTCATGTCATATTTCAGACCTGAATACTTATATACCTACAGTACTTAACTTTATGTTAACGATTAAGTAAATATAATACATATTTATATAAGGTCTTTCAAAATTAGTTCATAGTACGCTAAGGGGGGGTTCTGTATCATATAGGGAGTAAAACCTATATAAAAATTTTTGGACCTTGGGCTTTTTTTAAGTAAAAAATTTTTTTATGTAGGTATTTAAATAAAAAAATAGGTGGTTGATTTTTATAACCTAATCGATTCAGTTTCATAACAGTAACAAAAAAGTCTTCATTACCATTATGATGGAACACGTGTAAGTTGGTAAAAAAAATTAAATTCTTTCTATTCCATACTAATAAAACTAAAATTGTGGTTTTTCACAATTTCTGAAAGAAAGAGATATACGTGTTGGAAGACTTTTTTGTTCCTAGCACGAAACCGAAACGATTAAGAAATTTTTTTTTTTACATTTAACATTAAAAAAAAAATATTGTGAAAAAAAAAATTCTTTGTTCTTCAAAAGTTATCTATTTCCGGTACAGAACCCCCCCTTAGCTTACTATGAACTAATTTTGTAAGACCTATTTTTTTGGACCTTGGCATTTTTTTTATGTAAAGTATTTTTTTATGTGTTTAAATAAAAAAATAGGTGGTTGATTTTTATAGCCTAATCGATTCAGTTTCATAACAGTAACAAAAAAGTCTTCATTATCATTATGATGTAACACGTGTAAGTTGGTAAAAAAAATCAAATTCTTTCTATTCCATACTAATAAAACTAATATTGTGGTTTGAACAGATTTGTATTGTACCTACAAAGTAAATACAACATTTGTTTATTATATCTTATTTTCTATAGAAATACTCTTAGTTTTAATAATCAACATTATTTCATATTATTCTAAAATAACGATCGATTTTCGATATTTGTGGATACATTGTCCCATCACTAAACAACCTTGAATCATTCGTGCCCCGCGGATTCCGATGTATGCAAATTAGCAAATATAATTGTTAAATTGTTTTTATTGGTAGCCTAAATACCTCTGCTATTGATCAGTATCCCAAATAAAACCAGAATTGCTGTAGTTTTACCAAAAAAAATATTCAGTAAAATTTTTTTCTAAAAAAATTTATGACTTCGATTTTTTGTTTTCTTATTTTTCCCTGGCTAGTCATAAACTGGCCTACTCCCTGGTTCCCGCTTGACGTTGAGTTTTGGGACAGCCTGTATGTACCTAGGCTATTATTAAAAACATCAAACTCTGTCTCCTTATTTAGCTCGTTCAGCATATGAATAGCTCTGTTTAGAGGAGAGCACTTCTGTAGATTAGATCTTGCAGGAGCTGGTTGGAGAAGAACATAACATGTGTCCTGGCCTCCTGGCCCTATGATGGTTATTCGGAACATATAAATTAAACAACTGTAGGATAACCGGGTTACTGATTTTCCAATTTACATATATACATATCAAACACGCTGAATCCCGACAATCGGGGTAAGCAGAGTAATCGGTGCTGTGCTGCAAGAACTCTGGTCAATTACAGCACAACACCGACCACCACGTTTCGCAAAGTATTCGAACAAGATTCAATCGATCAAGCAGCAAGTCAGGCACGAAGACCCACCTGCTGCACGAATCGGTGGAAGTACCGTGCCAAGGTGAGAGGTGGCGAGCCTGTCGCCCTTTAGCACGGCATCTTGCCCTTATCCCTTAGTCGCCTTTTACGACATGCATGGAGAGAGATGCAGTGGGGATATTCTTTTTAAGTACCGGCCCCACACGGTTCCAATTTAATGTTTGGAAAATCGAT
Organism: Nematopogon swammerdamellus; assembly: GCA_946902875.1. Taxonomy (NCBI): domain Eukaryota; kingdom Metazoa; phylum Arthropoda; class Insecta; order Lepidoptera; family Adelidae; genus Nematopogon; species Nematopogon swammerdamellus. The sequence goes on from OX336358.1 coordinate 1,863,202, forward strand.
GGAATTGTAGCCCACCATGCCTAGTAAAAATTTTGTCGCGTGAACAAAACGCTATGTGAAGTTATAATGTGAGACTCTACTGCTGGGCGTGTGCTCCCTGGATATGCATCAATTCCGACTTTATTACAACCATTTTTAATGGATACCGACACGGTTGACTACTTCAAACTATTTACATTGGTAGCCGTTTCGATTGACGTTTCATTCAGTGCGGTGGCACCAACACGGAGGGCCTACAGTTTGACGTGGAATCCGAGCCACGGCCAGCCTCCAACGGTCGAGCTGTCACCTATCCAAGTACTGACCGCGCCCAGGTGCGCTTATGTTCATGGCCGACAGTCGACCGACCGCACCACTGAGCCACCGATGCGAGGCTGACAAAGTTACAAATTTATATTTTCCTCTAGTCCTCTCGGCATTCAGTGGTTCGGAACTTTACTAGTGAAAGAAAGAAAAAAAGAAAGAAAAAAGAAAGAAAGTTTGTAATTATATATTATTATATTATGTAATAGAACTGTAATTTCACCTGAATAAATTATACATATAAAATATGCATTAATATTTGTTACCCACAAGATATGTTGAAGGCTTTCTAACATTTTCTATGTCTATATATTTTCTATGTGTAACATAAGATGGGATCTCTGCCGCGGCTGTCAGTGGCGGCGGGGGCGCGGCGGGGAAGCGGTGCGAGCGAGACAACACTACACGAACTCCTACAGCTCAATGTTCAGCTCAGCCAGTGCGGTGACAACGTCGCTCTCAGTTATTCAGGTATACAGGATGTCCCTGGACGGTGTAGTTCCTTTAAGGAGGCTATTCTACGCTTTGTAACAAACATAATTAGTAAAAGAAGTAGGGTTCTAGGTACACCCGTTGCGGAGATATAAATTTTTAAAGTTATTAATTTAGTGTAATGTTGTAATGTTCTAATCGGGCGCGCGCGGGGCGTGGTCGGTAGTGCCATTCATTTACGCGGCGCGCCGCGTCACCACACCACTCACCGTCGCGCGGTCTAAAGGCGCCCACACATTGTAGTACGCATTTAGTTTGTTAGAAAATTCCTAAATTCAAATGAAAGCACATATATAAAAAAATCTTCCACCAGTGCTTTTGTTACAAGCCCTAGAATATCCTCCTTAAAGTACACCAGTCTGGGGACACCATGTATATAATAAAGGAATATAAAAGAAAAGAAAAAATTAAAGTACATTTTGACCGACTTAATCGGAAGTGCCTACCTGTTTGCCTTCCTAAATTTATTTCATACTAGCTGAGCCCGCGGCTCCGCTCGCGTGAAATTCGTATTCCAAAGAAGAATGTAAGTAACTAAGGGCGAGGCCGAAGGCCGAGCTGCGTTCAGGTAATCGATAAACCTTCTTAAAGAAAGTAACTAACTAAGGGCGAGGCCGAAGGCCGAGCTGCTTTCAGGTAAACGATAAACCTTTCTCAAATAAAGGAAGTAAGTAAGGGCGAGGCCGAAGGCCGAGCTGCGTTCAGGAAGACGCAGACCTTCTGGAAGAAAGGAAGGAACTAAGTGCGAGGCCGAAGGCCGAGCTGCGTTCAGGTAAACCAAAAACCCTCTTCCGCCTTCGGGCCTCGCCCTTAAAGACTTCCTTTCTTCGATAGAATATAATATCGTTTACTCAATCTATTTATTTCATATAAATAAAAAAGTAATATTAATAACTAAAGAATTAAACCTACCTAACAAACATTAAAATAACTATCAAAACGGGCATTTTCAAATGTTCTTAGAGCACTTGCGGCATTACCCCGCTGGATGGCAAGGCTTACCCTTTGAATGAAGTACATAAGCCCTTGATGACGGGACACCAGTTGCGTCAACCAGCTCAAGCCTCTTTTGGCTTCACTGCTCCACGGACCGAGGGTTTCAACCGCAAACGCAACAAATTCGAAATCTTGAATTATATTTCTATATTTGCTGCGTTGGAGGCTCTCCGCCCCAGCCTCGGCCGCGCCAGCCGCTATGTCCTAACGTGACTTGGAGCCAATGTGAGAACCAAAGTGGCGTCCCACATCAAAGAACTACCCTTAGTCCATGGCACTAAGGTCTCTAGCATCGGGCCTCTTGCCATCCAGCCGGGAATAACCGCAAGGTTCTAGGATGCACGGTATATTTGCCGTTAGAAGCGTGGACTTTATAATAAAATTTAAATTAAATTAACTCAATCTTAATGTTAATTAACTTTATTCGAGATGGTTTAGCTTCTTCCTGAACGCAGCTCGGCCTTCGGCCTCGCTCTTAGTTACTTGCTTTCTTCGAGATGGTTTATCATTTGTCAGAACGTAGCTCGGCCTTCGGCCTCGCCTTAGTTGCTTACTTTCTTCAAGATGGTTTAGCTTCTTCCTGAACGCAGCTCGGCCTTCGGCCTCGCCCTTAGTTACTTGCTTTCTTCGAGATGTTTTTTCAATTATCCGAACGTAGCTCGGCCTTCGGCCTCGCCTTAGTTACTTACTTTATTCAAGATGGTTTAGCTTCTTCCTGAACGCAGCTCGGCCTGCGGCCTCGCCCATAGTTACTTACTTTCTTCGAGAAGGTTTATGGTCTTCCAGAATAGAGCTCGGCCTTCGGCCTCGCCCTTAGTTACTTATTTTCTTCAAGAATGTTTTTCTTCTTCCTGAAATCAGCTCCGCCTTTCGCCTCGCCCTTAGTTACTTTCATCGAGAAAGAATATCGTTTACGTGAGCGCAGATCCGCCTTCGGGCCCGCCTTTAGTTACTTACTTTCTTTTTTTTAAATACGAATTTCACGCGAGCGAAGCCGCGGGCAACAGATATATAAATTTTATTGCACCAATGACAGCGACATAACTTCGACTTTCAATTATTATTTTTATTTATCAAACAATTTGTCACCGGCCAGCTCACGTCGAAATGACAGTTCTCCGTTGTCAACATGACATTTAAAATTATTTTTACCTTTATTTTGGACTAGGTGATTTTAAACGCGCAATAATGTTTATAATTGTTAATTTTTTTTTATTTTTGTTAATTTTTTTTACGTATTATGTTAACCCGGCATATAAACTGCCACTATACAAAGTTTCGTCTAATTCCGTTCAGTGGTTTTTGCGTGATGCGCGTACAGACAAACAAACAAACAAACAAACAAACAAACAAACAAACAAAAATTTTAAAAACTGTTCTAACATGTTCAGTATCTCATTTTAAGCCACCATTGGTTAGTTTTTTTCCGAATACATTCAATGTACAGACTTTCTTACCTCTACGATTTTATTATATGTATAGATTCTTTTCACGAGAGTTATAATAACCTTAGCAATAACCTTTCCCCAGATTCAAATGTTAGTAATTAAATTAACCAGTTACTAGATAATAATTTACAGCATATTATTATAATACCCGCACTTCACGCGCGGCGAGCGAAGGCGAGCGCAGGCGAGCGCGAGCGTGTGGAGGGCCGCTCGCGTCGACTCGTGTCCGCTCGCCTCGCCTCGCCTGCGCTCGCTTCCCGTGGCGGTTTTTTGGCAAAGATCAAAGTGGCGAGTGGCGAGCGCGAGCGGCTGCCCTCCACACGCGCGCGTGTGGTTTGCGCCGTTGCAGAGTGAGAACGTACGAGAGTGACAGAGTGAGAAGGACACGATGGAAGAATTTTTAGCAGCGACCAACTGAACCTCCATCTCCGGCGTTTTGGCGGCGACTGAGCTAGGTGATGCAGTGTTGCCAACTGCTACCTTTACCCAGTAGCTAGAAATTTTGTCAAAAGTAGCTAGATTGCCCGATTTGGAGACCCCCTAAAGTACTAGAAAGTAGCTAGTTTTTTTCTAAGTAGGTACTAATCAATAAGATGGCAAAATATATCATTTTCAATTTTTAAATCCATAAATTTTTAAATCTATAATCGGGACAAATAGCCTGAATATTACATTGATTTTTCATTTTATTGAATTGAATATTAAATCAAATACAAAAGCATTTAAAAGTCAAAGTTATTTTTTTTATAAAAAGAAACAATATCCGAAGAGGACGACGTCGATGGTTGGGGTTGTTGAAGTACATCTGGCTCAGTGTATTTCTTAGATTTGATGTATTTTTCAACGGTACCCATTTTTTGAAGCACCTCTTTTGGCAAAATACAGTTGTAACAGCATTTACCACTCTTCCTGATGGAGCATCTGATGCAAGTTTGAAAGTAGCTAGAAAAAGTAGCTAAAAAATTTAGCTACAAGTTTTATTGAGTTGTAGCTGACTGACACCAAAAAATAGCTAGATCTAGCTACAAAGTAGCTAAGTTGGCAACACGTGATCGTGTAGACGGCTGCCGCTCGCCTAGCCGTCACTCGCCGAGCGCCTCGCGCGAGCGACTCGCCGCGCGTGAAGTGCTGGCATAAGGAGTAAATAAATAAAATAACATTTACGCATTTAGCTTATCAGTGTAATGAAACCTAAAAGCAATATTGCTCTTAAAATGAAACCAATTAACCACAAAGTCGCTAATTGTACAGGGTTGCCAGATGTTCGGTTTTGGACCGGACAGTCCGGTTTTTGAGGCTTGTGTCCGGTCTCCAAAATAATAAAAAAACCGGACACCACAAACGTCTGGTTTTTTCTTCATATAACGCAAATATTTACTTTTTCAGAACATTGTAATATTAATCATGCTGTGTTCTTCGATTTTGCAGTAAGTTCGATCAATTCAACCCTTTTATTTATTACTCTATCTCCCAACCATTTTCAAAAGTAAATTTACCACATTTTTTAATTAAAAAGAACTTTCATTTTTTCTTAAACATTCGTACTTACCTGAAAGATCAAAGGCCCTTTGATGAAAAATGTCCGTTTTTTTTTTTCAACTGAACGATCTGGCACCCCTAGTACATTTAACTCTGTGTGTTATTTAAAGTACCTACACATTGGTCTATCAAACTAAATTCAACCTAAGACCTACTAATAAATAAAAGCCAGTATAAATGTTCAACAGACGAGACGTGCGAGGTGTGGCTCACCTACAACGAACTGAATGCTCGCGCGAACAGCGTCGCTCGCTCGATCGCCGAACGAGCTCGCAGAGCAGGACCTAACTCCGATGGAGACTATATCGTCGCTGTGTGCATGAAGCCTAGTCATTGGTTAGCGTTTTAACCGTATTCTTCATCTTGTGCACCTCATTATATATTATATCCACTACTGAGGCTATTTCATTGATCCACATAGAGGATTTTAAATCTACGAATATCAATCATTACCGAATGTACAGATCACTAGCTGGGCTCGCGGCTTCGTGAATTTTTTATTCCCCAACGAAAAAAGAGGGGTGTTATAAGTTTAACGTGTGTGTGTATGTGTGTATGTGTGTGTCTGTCTGTGGCACCGTAGCTCCCAAACGGATGGACCGATTTGAATCAGTTTTTTTTTATTAGCAAGCTAGTTTAATCGGGATGGCTGTTAGCTATGTTCGTAATCAAGTAATCAAGTAATTAAGTAATCAAAAAAATTTATTATCTTAAAAAGTGGACCGATCTCCATGCGTTTTGTTTTAAAGCTTGAAATTAAAGTGAAATTACAAATTAAAAAAACCCTCGATCTTTAAAATGGCCACAATAAATTCCGTTTACTTAAAGGAGTCGGGGGACCGCTAAATAAATAAAATATAAAAACTCAGAGCTGGGCGGGTATTTACTTAACGGTCTTCCGACTCCTTTAAGTAGGTAAATGGAAATTATTTTAGACTTTTTAAGGGTCGGGTTTTTTTAAATTTGTAATTTAACTTTTTAAGTTGGAGTTAATATAAAATCTAGATTTAGATTTAGGGGCCTTCGGTTATCTCCTTCCATGCTGCTCAGTCTCTAATGACTGCTTGAATGGTAACTAAATGAGCTGTAACAGAGACGACTGTCATTGTCTCCCTCCGTAGAGGGAGACAATGACAGTCGGCTCTGGCTGTAACCATCTGAAGAATGTACGACTTTATTCCTGAAAACCATATGTAAATCGGTTCATTCTGTCTCGAATAATTATAAGCGAACATACATACCGTCAGCCTCGGTAGCTCAGTGGTGCGGTCGGTCGACTGTCGGTCAGATCATAAGCACACCTGGTCGCGGTCAGTGGATGGACGGGTGACCGCTCGACCGTTGGAGGCTGACAGTGATTCGGATTCTACGTAAAACTGTGGGTCCCTTCGCTTCTTACCTCACTATGTGTAGGGTTTAACCCGCCCGGGTTGGTACCACCGCATTGAAAGATAGGTCGGTTAAAACGGCTATGTAAATAGGTTGTGTTTTCCGTCCAGTTCAGTGTAGCCGGCACGACCGAAGGGAAGCACTGACACGGCACCTAGTTCACCAAGGTGTCATGGGCTGACATCACGGATGTAGGAGATGATGTAACCAACCGTGTCAGTATCCATAAAAAAACCGACATAAGTCAAACCTTATTTTATTTTATTATATACAGATATACCTAGAAATTAGACAGTATAAAACAAACGTTTACAGTATACGTATTTCCCGGCAGCACTATAGTGACGCTACTGGCTGCGTGGAAGGCTGGTGCGGTGTACGTGCCGCTGGAGCCGAGTCTCCCTCAGGCGAGGATCACGCACATACTCATGTTGGTTTACTTAAAAAAAATTAAGTTCAAAGTTACCACCACGTCTTTATGAAATTATGAATGAATGATGCAAGTTGTGAAATAATATTTCCCGTTAATTGATTCCAGCTCATTCCTCTGGACTCATTCCAGTGGCCCACGAGCCGAGCGATTTTTTTGATTTCTGTACATTTGTAGGCAAGTCCCGCTTTTTTTGGCTAAGTCCCGCATATTAATTTCTGATTTCCCGCTTATCCGTGAATAAGAGTTGGCAAGCCTAGTGGTGACCCTGTTATGTAACCCGATTTTTAACCCCAAGCATAACCTTTGATCTTTAAATAGTATTGTAAATATGCAAGCCCGCATGGCATCAACATAGATGCTGCCTTGTGTCGCTATGTTCTCAAATATCCATTGGTTCGTCACTTTTATTAAACAACCAAGGAATCAGCGAAAGAATACTCCCAAGGCAAGACTTTGGTGATTTGGAAAGCTTAAGAAGTGGACTGTAGGTTGTAGTTTTATGCTGATTCCTTCCGGAGGGAGGTGTTGTCTAATGCTGCATATACAGGGTGTTGTAACGGCCAGTACATTATTTCGCCAGCGCAATCCTCATGTTTATCTGAGAAAAAAAGCTAACAAAGCTTTTCTCTAAAGTGTCTTGTTTTGGAGATATTAATTTTTGAAATTTATATTTTCGTCTAGTGTAATTTGACGCGCGCGGGGGAGGGTGCTGGCGCGGGAACGGTCGGGGTGGAAATACTCACGCCGCCGCCGCGCCTCCGCCGCGCGTCTCCTCTCTTCGCGCACTCGTCCCTGCTCGCTCACTCACCGGGCGCCTTTCATTTTCACGTTCGTGCGGAATATTAGATCCTTTTACACTAAATAAATCAATTAGTTTGCCTGAAAACTGTAACTTTTTATTCAAAGGGTATTCAGAAAGGAGTTATTTCACTTTTTTGTTACTATTGATCCCAATAATCATTTCCTAAATTTAATGTAGTGGCCGTTACAACACCGATCACCATGTATTCAACGATTTCCACTTCACGTCAATTTCTCTAGGAGTGCGTATTTCTCACGCGGCCGTCTGCAACCGCATCTGGTGGCAATTCCGTCGCTTCCCTTTCGCCGTGGACGAGTGCGTGTGCGCGTGGAAGACCGCCCTGACGTTCGGGGACTCGGTGTGCGTGATCTGGGCGCCTCTGCTGCGCGGGCGCACCCTGGTTGTGCTGTCGCGAGAGCTGGCGAGGGATCCACAGCGGCTGGTTCAGGAGTTGACCAAGCATGAGGTAATTTTTGGTTTTGCGTAGAAGGTACATGCATTTATGCAGGTTGTGTTATCCTCTAGTCCGGTATAGCCAGCAGTCCAGGGAGGGACGTCTCCGGTATGGCACCTATCTTCACGGAGATGATATTGGCTGGTCGGAGCATGCGCTTTGTCCCCCCCGACTCAGCCACCCATAAAGGATTACATAAAAAAAATGTATTGCACTTTTTTGTGGTGTAGGAGTTTTTTTATGGAAACTGACACAGTTGGCTACATCATCTACAACATTCGCGACGTCAGTCCATAACACCTTGGTTAATGGGTGCCATGTCAGTGCTTCCCTTCGGTCGTGCCAGCTACACTACGGAAAATACGAACTATTTATATAGTAGTTTCGACCGAATTTTCATTCACTGCGGTTGTATCAAACCGTGCCAGTTACCTAACCTAGTAAGGTAATAAGGGAAGCGACGTAAACAGTTTGACGTGGAATCCGAACCACGGTCAGATTCCAACGGGCGAGGGGTCACCCATCCAAGTACCAGACCGAGTCCGTGTGCCCACGGTTGATCCCAACCGACATTCGACCGACCGAACCACTGAATTACCGATGCTGACAAATACCGAGGCACGATGATGACGGCTGATAGATGGCGTTGTCATTATTTTTTACTATAGGTAGGTAGGTCCCTTCCCTTCCTACCTTACTAGGTGGTAGGGTTCAACCCGCCCGGGTTGGTACCACCGCACTGAATGAAACGTCGGTCGAAGCGCCTATGTAAATAGTTTGTTTTCCGTCCAGTTCAGTGTAGCTGACATGAAATGAAGGGAAGCACTGACACGGCACCTAGTTCACCGATGTTGTAGGTGATGTAGCAAACCGTGTCAGTTTCCATAAAACCCCTATGAATTAATGGACGATATTATTTTGAAATAGTAATTGTTGGAGCAATAACTTGTTTTCTATCTAAATGTAACAACCTTAATATTCCGTTCGAAATAAAATAAAACAGCACAAGACGCTTAAAAAAAACAACATAACACGTTTTAATATCATTTATAGACCAGGAAACGAATGAATAAAAGCAATGTATGACAAAAACAGATTTTTGCTTTTATTTGCAAATAAAATCGGCCTCTTTTTGGACCTTATATCTCGACAACGATTGAGAATTGGTAAAAAGTATATACATCAAAGTTATAGAGAATTTTATCACCTCTTATTCCGTAATTGAACAGTTTTTCCTATGATGCACCGTTTTCGAGATATATGCGAAAAACCGAAAAATGGGACCTTCTCTGTGCTCGAAGGGCGCACCCCCCAGTGGTGGGGACTTTTAGTATGTTTACGTCCTAACTAGTCAGAACAAAGTTCCGAAGTCAAACTTTCTGCTTTCGAGCTTTCCGGCTAGACCCCTTATTTGAGCACTCATTTACTACACTATTAGTACATTTGAAAATTCCACATTCATAGACCGCATCTTCATAACGAGCGCCACGGTTCAAAAACATGATCAGTTCAAGTATTTCATTAAAATATTACCGTCGCACTTAAAATATAAGGTGTTTCGTTAGTCATGTCATTAACTTCGGGAGGGTTACATACACACTCAAATAAACACATTACGTAAGAAAAAAACATATGTGGAGCATTTTTTCCGCTATGGAATACGCCCAGCTTTTTTGAAGCCATCTTGGTTTTAATAAAATTCAAGGGCTTTAGTTTGGGATGCGACGTGTGCCTGACTGGACGGAAAACACGAACTATTCATAGCAGTTTCGACCGACCTTTCATTCAGTTCAGTGGTACCAACCGGGGCGGGTTTACGTGGAATCAGAACCACGGTCGGCCTCCAGCGTTGGACTGGCACAGGAATGACTGAAATCATAACAGTCATACGGACTGATATGTCAGCGCCGTATTGAAACTTGAACACCTATACCTATTGGCATCGTGTCTACTATATTTAATACGGTCTTCTGTGCCAAGCCATTGCAGCCCCTTAGTCGTGCCGTCTACACTGGAACATACAAATTCAAATTCTAGATTCAGCGCCTCGTGCTGGTGCCAACGCTGCTGCGCTCCATCCTGATGTACCTCTCGCTGAACCCCTCCGAGCGTCCGCTGCAACGCCTCAAGCTGTGGGTCTGCTCCGGCGAGGTCCTCACCAAGGACCTCGCTGGACAGTTCTTCAAGTACTTTGGTGACGAGCAGGGCTACAGGCTGGCCAACTTCTATGGCAGCACGGAGGTCATGGCGGATGTGACCTATCATGTTCTGGAGAAGGTTGAGCAGTTGGATCAGTTCAGCTCTATACCCATTGGTGAGTAATCTAGAAATTACGCGGCTCGTGCTAAAGTGACTCGCCTAAAGTGATTTCGCCCAACTTCTTTCTCATCCCGAGGTTGTTAAGCTCTGTAGGTCCTTTTGATATCATTACATACATACCACACGCTGTATCCCGACAATCAGGGTAAGCAGAATGATCGGTGTTGTGCTGCAAGTACTCTTTTAAATTACATCACAACAAACACCGACCAACACGTTTAGCAAAGTATTAGGGCAAGATAGCCTATCAAGCGGCAATTAAGGCACGAAGACCCACCTGCTGCATGACTCGCTGGAAGGATCCTGCCAAGATGAGAGGTGGCTAGCCTGTCGCCTTTTAGCACGACATCTTGTCCTGATCCTAATCCTTATCTTTGAATATCACAACGTAACAAAGGGATAGGTAGAGACAGGGCTTTCCATGTACCACAAATATGACACGCATGGACTAACGCCTCTCTCTACCTAGTTAAAAAAACATTCAGTCATGCGTCTAGAGTCTAGACTGTACCTAGAATATAGAGCGGCAGGTCCCCTCTAGACTTCCGTTCGACCCATCTCTTCACTTCGAAACCGTTTTCGTTATACGTTAATTCTTTGCATCAAACTGTTTTCTCCAGGAGAGCCATAAGACAACTGCACGATCTACCTGCTGGACTCAGAGATGGCTGCCGTGCGTGAGGGTGAAACCGGCGAGCTGTGGGTCTCCGGACACAACCTGGCCAGCGGCTATGTCGGCGGTCATGGTGCGGACAAGTTCCGGGCCAATCCGTACGCTACACAACCTGGTGAGTAACCAACAGGTTGATAGCTGGGGAGTCTGGCGAGCTGTGGGTCTTAGGACAGAACCTGGCCAGCGGCTATGTCGGCGGTCATGGTGCGGACAAGTTCCGGGCCAATCCGTACGCTACACAACCTGGTGAGTAACCAACAGGTTGATAGCTGGGGAGTCTGGCGAGCTGTGGGTCTTAGGACAGAACCTGGCCAGCGGCTATGTCGGCGGTCATGGTGCGGACAAGTTCCGGGCCAATCCGTACGCTACACAACCTGGTGAGTAACTAACAGGTTGATAGCTGGGGAGTCTGGCGAGCTGTGGGTCTTAGGACAGAACCTGGCCAGCGGCTATGTAGGCGGACACAGTGCGAACAAGTGCCGGGCCAACCCGCACGCTACACAGCCTGGCGAGCAACCAATCGCTTGATAGCTGGGGAGTCTGGTGAGCTGTGGGTCTCAGGACAGAACCTGGCCAGCGGCTATGTCGGCGGACATGGTGCGGACAAGTTCCGGGCCAACCCGCACGCTACACAGCCTGGTGAGTAACCAGCAGGTTGGTAGCTGGGGAGTCTGGCGAGCTGTGGGTCTCAGGACAGAACCTGGCCAGCGGCTATGTCGGCGGACATGGCGCGGACAAGTTCCGGGCCAACCCGCACGCTACACAGCCTGGTGAGTAACCAGCAGGTTGGTAGCTGGGGAGTCTGGCGAGCTGTGGGTCTCAGGACAGAACCTGGCCAGCGGCTATGTCGGCGGACATGGTGCGGACAAGTTCCGGGCCAACGCGCACGCTACACAGCCTGGTGAGTAACCAACAGGTTGATAGCTGGGGAGTCTGGCGAGCTGTGGGCCTCAGAACAGAACTTGGCCAGCGACTACGTACGTTGGCGGTAGTAGTATCATCAAAATAGTATTTTAAAAATCTAGGACGGTGAAGGGGGGAGTAAGCCCCACGTCCAATTTTCCTGGTAGGCCCCAGACCCCCCAGACCGCACCTGGAATAACCAACATATTGGTAGCTGGTGAGTCTGGCGAGCTGTGGGTCTCCGGACTCCGGAAACATCCTGGCTAGCGGCTATGTCGGCGGACATGGCGATGACAAGTTCCGATCCAACCCGCACCGTACACACCCTGGTGAGCAGCCAACAGACGCGACGCGACTATGTAAATAATGTGTGTTTCCCGACCAGTTCAGTACAGCTGGCACGACCAAAGAAAGGGATGCACTGAAATGGTACCTAGCTCACCAAGGGGTTATGGGCTGACCTGACATCACGGGTGCCCCAAGTTAGGAAGCCACTTATGTCAGGTTTCATAAAAAGGGGCAAACACTTTGCCGTTTGGTCCCACGTTTGGTACGAGATGACGATGGTTACATACTTAGATCATTTCTTTGTTTCATGCAGGAAGTCATCCCGCCTCCGTGTTTTCCTCTAGTTCATTACCTATAGCCAGCAATCCAAAGAGAAGTCTCGGGTATGCCACCTTCTCGGAGGTGATATTGGCTGGTCGGAGCATGTGCCCTAGCCCCTCTGACTCAGGCGCTCATACCGAAAATAATATAAAATACTTCTTTATCTTATTTTCTTAAAATCTGCAGAGTTCAGCCGCCTGTTCCGCATGGGTGACTTCGGAGTGCTGGATAAAGGTATCCTCCTGTACGCGGGACGCATAGACTCGCAGATCAAGATCCGAGGACACAGGATCGACCTGCAGGAGGTGGATGCCGCTGTGAGCTCGGTCTCAGGAGTCGACAAATGTGAGCTTTTTATCTATAATGAATTCTTAGAATATGGTTGCCATTGTTGGTGGCTAGTTCTTTAATTGAAGAAGATATAATAAGGAATTCCTCAATTCACTTTTCACCTTCGTTCTGTATATACTGGACCGGGATGACATCCTGACTTTCTCCTCAAAGTACAACCTCTACATTTTCATCACGACGGAGTGGCATTCGTCCACCACCCAATATATCCGGGATTCTCCATCTTTCGTTGCGGAGGCATACAGCTAATTCATTCTGGATATAATTTTTTTCTCCAGTCTCCGTTGAGTTCTCCGGCCTTCAACGGTAAGGAACCACTGATTGCCTTCCCGCCTTCCTTTTCCCTGTTTAGGGCCCTCAGTGAAGGACACGTTTACAAGTCGTTTCCCTGTTTACGGCCCTCAGTGGAGAACCCGCTTACAAGTTGTTTCCCTGTTTACGGCCCTCAGTGGAGGACCCGCTTACAAGTTGTTTCCCTGTTTACGGCCCCCAGTGAAGGACCCGTTTACAAGTCGCCTCATCGGCGTGATGCAGCTACTCACAAGTAACAATAAGTGTTTACACCAATATGCCCCGAATCAAACTATCGTGATCAATATACTTATGGTTATCCACCAGCTGTGGTGCTATGCTACGGAGCGGACACCGCAGCCCCGGCTCTGCTGGCGTTCGTGACCTTCTGCGAGGACGCCAGGATGTCCGCAGCCCACGTGGAGGCTGCTCTGGAAGACAAGCTAACCCACTACATGATACCTCAGGTAGGTCGATGCTGAGCTCAATATGCTTTCTCCTTTTTGAAAACGTGATGGTGGAGACTTTGGCGTTGGCCAAAGGGTAATGTTTTGTTTATTGTTTATTGAACATTCATATGGTAGTAAAACTGAACTTGAACTTGTCACAATTAATTGTTCTATCCGGTTCGATTACACCCACGAAGAAAAGCCGGCAGAAAAAAAAGGAAAGAAACATCCCAGGTTACTTTTTGTCATAGATATTACCAATATTTTAGTAAATATCCGGATATGTTATTATCCGGATACCGAAAACACAGCTTGGGAGCAAGATTTTACTGAGAATTCTGATTACAAAGACTTATTTATTACTTAATCACGTGTAAAAAGAGACTAAAAAAGAGAGAGAAGAAAATTCTTTAATGCTCCACAAATATTTCACAAGTATAACACAATGGATACAAAGGCGTACATGTAGGTACATGAGGTGCAAAGGCGGACTTATCCCTTGGAGAGATTTCTTACAGCCAACCTTTACGTAACTTGCATAAATAATTTAAAATCTCTCAGTAATTAAAAATAATAACACTTTTTTTTCGTTGTTTTGAGTTCGGAGAGTGAGAATGCGGTTCGTTACAATTATGAATGAAGTCTTGCACGATGATGTTTCCCACTTTCTCCGCTAGAGATTGACAGATCACACATGGAAAATGATGTTTGATGTGGGATTCCAGGTTATAGACGTGGACAGCATTCCGCTGCTGGTAAGCGGTAAAGTGGACCGACAAGCGCTGATCAAGATGTATGAGAACACCGATAGCAATGGTAATTTACCGGATGTAACACTGGTGATGGAATATTACATTCATCTTGATATATCAGATCAGATTCTCTAAATCGTTCTTGTGTCGCACGGCAAAGGTGTGGTCGGCTTCCGGCGAATACCTATACCCGCTCCTATACAGGGTGTTTCAGGATAGGTTTGTGAAGGAAGTTTGGATTAGGTTTCTTCTTGAACTAATTATTAGAGCAAGAAGATCGTTATCAGTATCGCTCAAAACGAAATTCCGTATTTTTTTTTAAACAAAAATGTAAAATTGTTGTAAAGACTCGGTGGACAGTGAGTATGGGGAGAATTTACAATTATAGTGCTGTCTAGGTGTAGGGAGTGCAATGACCTAGTCCAGTCCCCTTTTTCTTTTGATGTCATTCTTCTTTCTTCTTTCATTCCTTTTTCTTTTTTAATATGCTTGCTTATTTTCTTAGCAATGTCGACTACCTTAGTTCTTTGACGTATCACGACAACGTTGTTACGGATTTTATCGGTCAAAGAAATGCCGAGCATTGCTGTTTCCATAGCTCGCTGAGCGACTTTAAATTTGTGGACCAGGCCCATCGTCAGGGTCCACGTTTCCGCTCCGTACGTCATTACTGGCAGAACGCACTGATTAAAAACCTTCGTCTTTAATGACTGTGGGATGGAGGATGAAAATATGTGGCGGAGTTTCCCAAATGCCGCCCAGCCTAGCTGAATCCTTCTGTTGGCCTCCTTGTGAAAGTTGTGCTTCCCTAGCTGGATGGTTTGTCCAAGATAGACATAATTCTGCACAACTTCAAGGGTCGCCTCTCCAACTGTTACGTGCCCTGGGGCGACCTGTTCGTTGATGCCATTTACGACCTTTTCAACGACACGGCAAGCAGTTTATTAGTTACGGGCCATGGCAGACAGAAGGACAAATACCTGACACCTAATAAAAGCGTCGATGTCTACAGAAGCCTAAAAATTATATCTTCTGTTCCCTCCAGACGACACTACCATTACAATCGACACAGACTACACAGGAGTGTCTCCCGAAGAGATGTCCAAAGCCGAGGTCCTCTTCACGACCATTGGCGAGGTTCTGGGTCGCTCACTGCGCGGCGCCTTGAGTCTCAAGTCCAACTTCTATGAACTGGGAGGCAATTCGCTCAACTCCATATATACCATTACGCAGTTGAGGGAGAAGGGCTATTATATTGGTGAGTTACTTTTTAGGGTTCCGTATCCGTAAGTAAGCAAACGGAAATTATTTTTTGACTTTTTAAGGGTCAGGATTTTTGTAATTTAACTGTATTGTAATTGTCAGCCTCGATAGCTCAGTGGTGCAGACCAAGGGAACCCTCGGTGCGCGAATCAAACTCGCACTTGGCCGATTTTTTTATGGAAACTGATACGAACGATTACGAAACGGCGGCTGTCGACCGATCGCACCACTGAGCTACCGAGGCTGACGACTAGGTTTCATGCCAGTGCTTTACTTTGGTCGGATGGCTGTATGATCTGCTAGACCCTTTTGCCCATGTTCTATTTGAGTGCAATAAATATATACAATACAATACAATACCTATTACAGATTTCTCCCGTCGCGCCTAGGTACCAAGCAAGTTCTTCGGTCGCGCCGGCTACACTGAACTGATTGTAAAACAATATTGACAAAACAGAGATCGGAGACTTCCTGAGCGCGCACAACTTGGGCGAGGTGATGTCTGTGCTCAGCAGCGCGCCCACAGCTGAAGGCGAGAAGGAGCCCACCTTCACATCGGAGACGCTAGAGGATCAACACAAGGACGATGTCATTGAGTAAGTAACTGTTTCAACATAACGAGGTAATGATATGTTTAAGAGGATGAACTTGGGCGAGGTGATGTCTGTGTGCTCAGCAGCGCGCCCACAGCTGAAGGCGAGGAGGAGCCTACCTTCACATCGGAGACGCTAGAGGATCAACACAAGGACGATGTCATTGAGTAAGTAACTGTTTCAACATGACGAGGTAATGATATGTTTAAGAGAATGAACTTGGGCGAGGTGATGTCTGTGCTCAGCAGCGCGCCCACAGCTGAAGGCGAGGAGGAGCCTACCTTCACATCGGAGACGCTAGAGGATCAACACAAGGACGATGTCATTGAGTAAGAAACTGTTTCAACATGACGAGGTAATGATATGTTTAAGATGATGAACTTGGGCGAGGTGATGTCTGTGCTCAGCAGCGCGCCCACAGCTGAAGGCGAGGAGCAGCCCACCTTCACTTCGGAGACGCTAGAAGATCAACACAAGGATGATGTCATTGAGTAAGTAACTGTTTCAACATGACGAGCAACGCTATGTATAAGAGGATGAACTTGGGCGAGGTGATGTCTGTGCTCAGCAACGCGACCACAGCTGAAGGCGAGGAGGAGCCTACCTTCACATCGGAGACGCTAGAGCATCAACACAAGGACGATGTCATTGAGTAAGTAACTGTTTCAACATGACGAGATAATGATATTTTTAAGAGGATGAACTTGGGCGAGGTGATGTCCGTGCTCAGCAACGCGCCCACAGCTGAAGGCGAGGTGGAGCCCACCTTCACATCGGAGACGCTAGAGGATCAACACAAGGACGATGTCATTGAGTAAGTAACTGTTTCAACATACCGAGGTAATGATATGTTTAAGAGGATGAACTTGGGCGAGGTGATGTCTGTGCTCAGCAGCGCGCCCACAGCTGAAGGCGAGGAGCAGCCCACCTTCACTTCGGAGACGCTAAAAGATCAACACAAGGATGATGTCATTGAGAAAGTAACTGTTTCAACATGTCGAGCAACGCTATGTATAAGAGGATGAACTTGGGCAAGGTGATGTCTGTGCTCAGCAACGCGACCACAGCTGAAGGCGAGGAGGAGCCTACCTTCACATCGGAGACGCTAGAGGATCAACACAAGAACGATGTCATTGAGTAAGTAACTGTTTCAACGTGACGAGTAATGATATGTATAAGAGGATGAACTTGGGCGAGGTGATGTCTGTGCTCAGCAGCGCGCCCACAGCTGAAGGCGAGGAGGAGCCCACCTTCACATCGGAGACGCTAGAAGATCAACACAAGGACGATGTCAGTGAGTAAGTAATAATAACTTATTGAACAACCGTTTTTTGTTAAACGTAATAGTTAGAGAATTATTTTTGCTCCACAAATATTTTACAAGAATAAAAATAACACAACGATTACAGGTACCTGAGGTTCAAAGGCGGACTTATTCCTTGAAGATATTTCTTACAGCCAACGTTTAGGTGTGTGAAATGTGTAAATAAAGAAATTTAGACAGCAAAGATAAGATGTGACAATTTTTTATTTAAAAATATATAAGGATGCCTATATGAAAAATATTTATATTAGAATATTTATCAAGCCGAATATCCATGGGCACTGCGTTAGCACAAGGAAATAGGTTGAACGGTAAAAAAAAAATTGGTTGTCTGTAAAGCCGGTTTACGTACGATAGTTTTACGTGATGACGTCATAAAGTATATAAAGTGCGAAGTCAGATACAAAATCTGAAAATTTTCTTTTTTCTTCTAATTTTTCTGAAAATTTGAAAAAATGAAAATTTTATAAAACCGGTTACCCGACCCCGACAGCCTCGGCAGTGGATTACCGGCGACACCGCCTCAGCGCCTCACCACCCCGCTGTGTCAGAGGAGGGACAAGTGACGTCGCGCGTCCCAGTCAACACGCCTCGCCCTCCTCGCGGTGTGGCCGGATCCAGTGACAAGACCTGCTGCTTCTTTCGCAACCAGCGCACCCAATCCACCACGGTTCGCTGATCCATCGCCCGCGTCTGCCGGTGAGGATGACGAACCAGGGAAACGCCCCGCCACACCAGCTACGACGGGACGAAGTCCGCCGCCACCGGTTAGCTTGGGGCTATCGCGGCCCTATGTCGCGCTTGCAGCCTCCGCTACCGGTGCAGCGCCGTGCGCAACAGCGACGCACCCAAAAGGGCCAACAAAGATAGAAGAGCTGTGTGACGTCGCCCCGCAGTCCGACGGATACGGAGCTCTCCGGCATGGGGGTGGTGTTGGCCTACGTGTCTAATACCACCACCTATCGCTCGTAGCTTGTCTCGCGTCGTCCCGGAGAGCGCCGTAGCCACGGCCTGCACCCGCCGACGTGCTTGGAGGCCTGCTTCCCGCCGCCGGCGGATATTTACAGTTTTTATTAGATTTTTATTAATTTTCTGTATTTTCGTAAGTTTTTGTAGAATATAAAATATGTAAAATTAATTTAAGTACATGATAAAAATGTGAAAATAAAGATTAATTATCAATATAATTTTGTGTATTTTTATAAGTTTTTGTAGAATATAAAATATGTAAAATTAATTTAAGTACATGAAATGGCATGACTCGCAGATAATGCCTTTAGGCATAACGCCATCTACATATTATCAAAGCGATACTACAACGTTACAACACTTACCTAACTGCGAAGCTGAAGTATTTCGTTTACTATTGACGCTAGATATTGACGCTAGATGTCGCTCCATGAAATCCTTACCTACAGTTGAGCAAATTCGCTTCGATAGGTACATGGTCGATTAGCCCGGGTGGTTAATAAGACGTCAGGTCGGTGATGGTGGCAGGGACCGCGGGATCGAGGCTCGCAAAAGACGGACAAATATATTTTGTATTTCCTACTATTGTATATGCCTCTCTATCGTTTGTTACGCGCTCTCGCTTGCACACATAGGTTCAGATGGAACGTGACACTTCTTCGTGCGTGCAGCCGGTGTTCATCAATTTATAAGACGTGACGTCATCAAGTCATCACATCACGTCAAAAAATCTGTTAAGTTAAGTGCGAGTTTAATCGCGCACGAAGGTTTCCGTATCTATCCGCCTCGTATCCGCCTTAGACTTGGCAAATATGCACTGGAACAGATAAATCGCACCAGTGCGGCTGTGTCAGTGCGCGGAATGCGTACAGCTTCAATGAAGTAGCTGTTACAGTCAGTGCTCAGTTAGTAGGTTGATATAGATATGCAACAATGAGCTCTAAGTCTTTCGTACAAGGTTGGTTTTTGCATTTACTGACGCAACCATACTAGCCCTGCGCTGTCCGTAGTCAATTTTGTCATTCAAAAATGAGCTTTACTACTTCGTCACTGGGTTGAATTTTGCACGGTGCGAAATGCGCACTGAATGCAAACCCTGTTACCGCACTGACTGCTGCTAGATATTGACATGCAAAAACGAGCTCTACGTATGGGCAGCTGGGTTGATTTTTGTAGGCGCGGGTTAGTACTGACTGAATGTACCGAATGATTGCATGTTTCCGATACTGGTTTGTCTGCAGTCCAGTGCCAGTCCAGTCCAGTCTTTCAATCATTGCAGCGTATGCATTCAGTAAGCAGTGCAATGCACTGACTTCAATGATGTACTGCGAACTTCAAGTTTAGTGGGCGCGTGCCTGTGTGCAAGCGTGCGAGTCATTTATTCGTACGTTTTTTGTGGAATAACTACATATGTATTTAGATTTAGTGTTTTTAGTGCCTACCTAAGTATTCTGACATTACAAATGTTTTTAAAGTTTCGTGGAAATGGACACTTCACCTTTAATTTAACATGTAAATAGGCACCTAGGTGAACTAGGTGATATGTCAGTGCTTCCCTTCGGTCGTGCCGGCTATACTGAACTACCGCGAAGTTTCTTGTCGATTCTTCTTCATGGGTGTAATCGAACCGGATATAACAAATTGTGGCAAGTTCGAGTGCAGTCTATGCGGTATGCCATATGAATGATCAATAAACGATATACGAATACAATTTACAGAGCCGTTTCAAACCGACCTTTCATTCAGTGTGGTGGCATCAACCGAGCGGGAGGTAAGAAGGGAAGGGAGCTACAGTTTAACGTGGAATCCGAACCACAGTCCGCCTCCAACGGTCGAACGGTCACTCGTCCAAGTACTGACCGCGCCCAGGTGTGCTTATGATCACGACCGACAGGCGACCGATCGCACCACTGAGCTACCGAGGCTGACATTTTATTCTTCCAAGAATCTATGTTGGTTGAATAACATTTCCAAAATATCTTATCTCATTGTGTTCACTGCACAGTGCACACCTGACTGCCATAAAACAAATTACTTACTGCCCATTTTTATGATTCATTGGAAAAACAGAATGAAATTTTATTCTTTTGTTTGAATTATGAATGCAGTAAAAGCAACAACGTACAGGGTGGTCAGCTCAGAATAGTCATTGTTATTTAACAGCTTATCTTACTCTTTTGTTGCAAATTGCAAAGTTGCAAATTACTGTTAACTATAAAACTCAGGATTTTCTCTTCAATAATCGCACTGATACCCACTGGACTGGTTATTGCAGACCTTTGTCAGTGTGTATGACGTATTATTTCTTCACTTTTAGAAAATCACTGATTCAGTACTTTGTAACACTTATTTGTAATCAGTATTTTCGTGTACTCGCACTGATACTGATCAGTACGGACTTTGGTCAGTATTTCCGAACTCTACGCCTATGTACAAAAATCGTAACCAAGTAAATAACAACGGTAACCAACTAAGGAAGTAACCGCGACCCTGGAAACAACCGTGGTAACAATTATGTCCACAGATGCATGCAACATAAACAAAGATGTCATATTTGAAAAACAAATAGATCAATGTGAAAACTGTCATGAAAAAATAAAAAACCAAAACGACATTGTCTTTTCAAATTTCGAAAAAGTAAATATTTCATGAATATGTATCCACTATTATCTGCCTATCTTTTGTCTTTCATTCAACATGCAATGTATAAAAGCCGTTTGCGCCATCTGTTATTAAATAGTGTTACTAATCTATTTTAATAAAATGTTTGTTGTATGCCCCCCCCCCCCCCCCCCCTTAATTTTTAACTGTTTCTTATTTTTCGTATTTGTTGTTTCATCCGCAATAGTAACGCATATTCTGTGAAAGTTTCAACGGGCTACCTATTACGGTTCAAGAGATACAGCCCTCGGACAGACAGACAGACAGACAGACAGACAGACAGACAGGCAGACAGACAGACAGCCAGACGGACGACGGAGTCTTAGTAATAGGCTTCCGTACGGAAACCTAAAAGCGAGGTACGGACTCCGCACAAAATTTTTTTTTTTTTTGTTGGTGTACATCCGCTAAAATGACACATATTCTGTGAAAATTTGAACCAGCTAACTATTGCGTTTCCAAAGATACAGCCGTCGGACGAACGGACGGACGGAAGGACAGACAGACAGACAGACAGACAGACAGACGTTGTAGGCTTAGTAATAGGCTTCCGTACGTGGTACGGAAACCTAATAAAAACCGGTCGTGTAAATAACGATATTCTCCTTCAGAATGGTCGTCTCGTCGTTCTACGAAAAAGCGGACCTCGAGCGCTGGCTGAAGCACGAGATCCAACCCGAGGACTACGGGCTGTGTATCTGCGCGTGCTGGGACGCGCTCCTCGAAGCGCGGCTTAGCATCGTCCTCAGAAACAGCAGGGGACTCCCCGTTGCCGTGGCCCTCAACTTCGACGCGAGGAGAGAACCGGATATTGAGCTGCACGCGGGCCTGGCGAAGATTATGCGGTTTTTGGAGTATGTGGAAGGAACTGTACGGGACAGTGTGCTGCCTGAAGGGGAAGGTAAGTAAAATTAAAAAAATAAAACTTTTATGCAGTGATTCCAAGAGCAATGCAGTTTGTACATACTTGTCTGGTATAAAATTTATCATTGTAATTATCATTCGAACAATTACAACAACATAAAGGTACATTTACAGAAATTAAATAAGTAAATAAATTCAATTGTCATCTCAGCAATCAATTCTATCAATTATACCTATATACTTTCAATCAATTATAAATTCATAGCATTCAATTATCAATTACGGGACAATAATTAATTTTAATAATTAATTAATTCGCATTAATTATTATTGGCGTTATGGGGGCTTTTCCGCCGTCGGTGCGCCCATGGATGAGAAATCGCCTGTCCCTGGACAGTTTTTAATATTGACTTATTTTTTTTCGGTTTAGTTTTAATTTTTTTTAAGTTAGTTTAGTTTGTTAGTTTAATATAATAGGTTTAGCTAGATTTATATTAATTTAATTTATCAATTATAGATTATACATTCTAATTTGTCAAATAATCGTATAACTGTGATTTTGCCTGAGGAGCGACGAATGAAGCTTTCCTTTGAAAATAGAGTCACTTCCTATACTTTGAATATCAGCAGGCAATTTATTATAAATCATGGCACATTTGCATTTTAGGCTCACTTTATTTATATTTCACAGTGCTGTGGCTTGGTGAGTACGAATGCGCGCGTGTTTTGTACTCCGATGTGTTACACAACACAACATAGTTAATCATAATACAACACATAGAGCAGGCTCCAATGAGATGTTCGTTTGCAAAAATAGCGCACCGCGAAATGTTTTGTGATTCGTCTACCTGATACCCTCGACATTATAAAAAGCCATGTTGCCGCGCGCGCTCGCGGTTCTTTGTCATTTGTCAATTACAGCTAGTGAAATTTCTATGCAAGCATGCCTCGACTTATACAAAAGTCAATGAAAAAAGCGATCTATATATAAGGTCTTTCAAAATTAGTTAATAGTACGCCAAGGGCGGGTTCTGTATCATATAGGTAGTAAAATATATATAAAATTTTTGGACCTTGGGATTTTTTTTATGTAAAATATGTTTTTATGTATACTTAAATAAAAGAATAGGTGGTTGATTTTTATAGCCTAATCGATTCAGTTTCATAACAGTAACAAAAAAGTATTCTTTACCATTGTGATGTATCTCGTGTAAGTTGGTAAAAAAAATCAAATTCTTTCTATTCCATACTAATAAAACTAAAAGTGTGGTTTTTCACAATTTCTAAAAGAAAGAGATCTATGTGTTGGAAGACTTTTTTGTTCCTGGCATGAAACTGAAACGATTAAGAAAAAAATTTTTTTTTACATTTTCATTAAACATTTTTTTTTTGTAAAAAATCTCTGAAGCAATTTTTTCGTAAATTTCCTAATATTTCATCAAAAAAATTGTTTTCTATTGGTGTACTGGCTAGTATTTTAATTATGACACATATAAGCACCCATACATACTATTTTTCTAATGAAATTCCAAAATTAAAACCAAAACTCTTTGTAATTTACTAATAATATTTGAGAGGGAGGAGGGGGGGAGAGGGGACCACAAAACTGGTTGGCAACATCTGTTAATTGTATGTCTGGGATCTATACAATATATATCAGAAGTCAGAATGAGGTCCGCAATTTTTGCAAACGGAACTTCACTGAGAGTCCGGTCTAACATACATAATCTAATTTTTAAACAGCGGTATAATGCAGTGTTCCTCCCAAGTTGACTTAAGATTGACGTCCAATAGCGACAAAGGGACTGGAGATTAAGCCATAGGTTCGAGCTGAGCTTGTCTCCCTTATAAACAGGACAAGCATGGGCTCTCCGGAGTATTCCCGCCACAAAATCTGCTGATAGCACCCATCATCCGGATTGATAACCGTTTGCCGGAACATCATATCGAGTTTGGCAGATAATGTACCTATACTGCTATATCAGACACGACATGCCCATCTGATTCAGATATCTGTAATGTCAATAGTTCATAAAAATAAATACACCTCACTACCAGATTTACATTTTTATGTGCTCTAAGCTACATATATTATAGAGAACGATTAATTGAACAACTTGTTTTTCAATATTTCCTCTCTAACACACATTCGCATTGCAGGCGCGTACCTCCACTCGTTCATGATGGCCACAGCGGCGGAGCTGAGCGGCAGAGACAACGTGGCGGCCATCCGGGCCCTGGAGAACGCCACCATGCGTACCGCCAGGGAGAGACGATTCAAGGGCGTCTTCACAACCAACACCAGTCCCCTCACACAGGTACTGCACTCACTGTATAGCTGGATATCCGCTCGTGATGCCTACATTCTTGAGTGCGGTTATCCAGGCCTTGGAGCACGCCACCATGCGCACCGCCAGGGAGAGACGCTTCCAGGGCGACCTCACAACCAACACCAGTCCCCTCACACAGGTACTGCACTCACTGTATAGCTGGATACCCGCTCGTGATGCCTACATTCTTGAGTGCGGTTATCCAGGCCTCGGAGCACGCCACCGTGCGCACCGCCAGGGAGAGACGCTTCCAGGGCGTCTTCACAACCAACACCAGTCCCCTCACACAGGTACTGCACTCACTGTATAGCTGGATACCCGCTCGTGATGCCTACATTCTTGAGTGCGGTTATCCAGGCCTTGGAGCACGCCACCGTGCGCACCGCCAGGGAGAGACGATTCAAGGGCGTCTTCACAACCAACACCAGTCCCCTCACACAGGTTCTACACTCACTGTATAGCTGCATACCCGCTCGTGATGCCTACATTCTTGAGTGCGGTTATCCAGGCCTTGGAGCACGCCACCGTTCGCACCGCCAGGGAGAGACGCTTCCAGGGCGTCTTCACAACCAACACCAGTCCCCTCACACAGGTTCTACACTCACTTTATAGCCGGATCCCCGCTCGTGATGCCTACAGTCATGCGTGGCGGTTATCCAGGCCTTGGAGCACGCCACCATGCACACCGCCAGGGGAGACGCTTCCAGGGTGTCTTCACAATCTGGTCCACTCACACAGGTACTATATTATACACTCGATTTCCAGGTACCTTCCTCCTCTCACATCTCTTTGAGTGCTACGGCGGTGAACCACCACCAAATCGGTCCACTTTTTAAGATATTTAATTTATTTATTACTTAATTACTTGATTACTCGATTACAAACATATCTAAGAACCATCCCGATTAAACCAGCATTCTAATAAAAAAAATCCGCATCCAAATCGGTCCATCCGTTTGGGAGCTACGATGTCACAGACAGGCACACCCACATACCATACACGTTGAACTTATAACACCCCTCTTTTTTTGTCGGGGGGTTAAAAATTCGCCACGCCAGTGCAGGGGGAGTACCGGACGAAGGCACGACACGACTCGTTAGTCCGCCAATCGCGCAGCATTTAACTCCACATGCGCTGGGTCGCGCACGTTAACTTCAATTACGTATGCCCCCAGTCGGTTGGCAGTTTGTTCCAACTCCTCTCACCTCTCTTCTCTGTGTCATCATCATCAGCCTGTATCGGTCCACTGCTGGACATAGGCCTCTCCCAAGGCACGCCACCACACGCGGTCTTCCGCTCTTCTCATCCATCCACTCGCGACTACCTTTTTTAGGTCATCTGTCCACCTGGCCGGGGGACGCTACGTTTCGCTTGTACGTGGTTGTCGGGTCTGCGACAGATGTGCCCAGCCCACTGCCACTTCAGCTTGCTTATTTTCTTAGCAATGTCGACTACCTTAGTTCTTTGACGTATCACGTCGTTACGGATTTTATCGGTCAAAGAAATGCCGAGAATTGCTCTTTCCATAGCTCGCTGAGCGACTTCAAATTTGTGTACCTATCTTTGTTTGTGTAAAAATTTTTTGCACGATGCGATCCCTCCATCCCCATTCTACCATCGTTCCACACGCAACAGGTTGGGAATGCATCCACACACTGTCGATATCCCCCCACTTAGGACCAATCGATCCTGTAAATCCTTTATTTACAGGGTTGCCAACATGTGGAATGCACTCCCACCTGCATCTTTTCCTCTAATGTACAGTCTGGGATCCTTCAAACATAATATGAAGGTGCACCTAGCCGGCCGACATGGTATTCGCAGCCCCCGTAAATATCCGAATGCCCGTGGGCGCCGTCGGACTAAACCTCTGCGTTAGTCTGGCGCGCGCCATATGTCGTGCTTCCCATAAAAAAAAAAAATTTTTTTTTTTTAAATCTTCTCTGTGTACCTATCAACAAACATCTCCTTCTTTGTCTGCTTACAGCAACTGGGACGGGATGTCCTCGGATTCCAGACCCTGCTGGACTACCAGGTGAACCAATACGTGGACCCAAGCGGCGAGAGGACATTCGCCCAAGCTCCGGACGACCAGCGCGCCATCGTGTGCTGGAAGCCGGTGGAATAAGAAGTCCTCCATAATAAGTCTAATTATTTTTTTTTTTTTTTTTTTTTTTATGGAACCTGACACGGTTTGCTACATCACCTACAACATCCGTGATGTCAGCCCATAACACAGGGTGAACTAGGTGCCATGTCAGTGCTTCCCTTCATTTCATGTCGGCTACACTAAACTGGACGGAAAACACGAACTATTTACATAGCCGTTTCGACCGACGTTTCGTTCAGTGCGGTGGTACCAACCCGGCCGGGATAAACCCTACCACCTAGTAAGGTAAGAAGGGAAGGGACCTACAGTTTAACGTGGAATCCGAACCACGGTCAGCCTCCAACGGTCGAGCGGTCACCCATCCAATCACTGACCGCGCTCAGCGTTGCTTAATAACAGTTGACTAACCAACCGCGCCACTGAGCTACCGAGGCTGACGAATTTTCTTATCCCTTAGTCGACTTTTACGACATGCGACGGGGAGAGATGCAGTGGGGCTATTCTTTTTAAGTACCGACCCCACACGGTACGAATCTAATTAGATGAAATCTTAATTAGATGAAAAAAAAAATTGGTTATCTGTAAAGTCGGTTTACGGACGATAGTTTTACGTGATAACGTCATACTACCCTTGTTTCATGAATATTCTAAATTTGAAATATTTTCCGACCGGCCAGATATTATGGTACGAGTAACCTCGTTTTAATTTCTGCGGCCCTGGTACTTCTACAAGTCGACGCTTGGGCCGATTGTGCCTCTCTATCGCTTGTTACGCGCTCTCGCTTGCACACACAGGCTCAGATGGAACGTGACGTGATATTCGTGCGTGCAGCCGGTGTTCATCAATTTATAAGACGTTATCACGTCAAAAATTAAACATACCTACCTATTTGTGGAGTGTAACCGGAAATGTGGTGTACAGTTGATACGAGTATCTTACAATATATTCCTACATGGGGAGAATATTATGGCGAGTTACTAATTGAGTACCCCATGACCCCATATATGGCTACAAGGTCAAACATTTTATGACTTGAATTTTTTTAATATTATTACCTAGATGACTTTATTTTATTAATAGCGATATAGATATTTATTAATAGAGCTAAGCAATCTAATGTAGGTACTAATTTATGTACTGCAATAAACTATAATTATTAACAAACTGACGATGCCTCAAGTACCTATATATAAGTTTACGCTGGATGTAAAACTGTATTTCAATGTGTGCTAATAAAAGAATTTGAATTTGAATAATTAACTAAGCGGAAATTATTTTTACTTTTTAAGGGTCGTTGATGTGTAGGGTTTTTTTTAAATTTTTAATTCAACTTATATTCCAAGCTTTATATGAGACCTAATTTTAACTTGCAATAAGTTTATTAGGTTAGGTTGGGTTGGGTTAGGTTAGGTTAGGTTAGGTTAGGTTACAAATGTACATAAATTAGTTTTGTTAAAAAGAAATTACTGCAGCAATAAAAGTAGCACACGACGCCAAATGAAATAGTCAACAGCACACACACAATCTCACACACACTTTACACACACAGGGTGTGTACACATATAGGTACATAACAAACCACATAATACCCCTCCCTATTCCCCATTCCCCCCACCCCGCCCTCACCACTTTTATATGCGACCTAAATACCTACATACATACATATATCACACGCGCTAAATCCCAACAATCGGGGTAAGTAGAGTAATCGGTGTTGTGCTGCAAGAACTCTGGCCAATTACAGCACAACACCAACCACCACGTTTCGCAAAGTATTCGAACAAGATTCAATCGATCAAGCAGCAAGTAAGGCACGAAGACCCACCTGCTGCATGACTCGGTGGAAGTACCGTGCCAAGGTGAGAGGTGGCGAGCCTGTCGCCCTTTAGCACGGTATCTTGTCCTTATCCCTTAGTCGCCTTTTACGACATGCATGGGGATAGATGCAGTGGGGATATTCTTTTTAAGTACCGGCCCCACACGGTACCTAATATACCTAATATTAAAATCTATACATATAATAAAATCGTAGAGGTAAGAAAGTCTGTACATTGAATGTATTCGGAAAAAAACTAACCAGGGTGGCTTAAAATGAGATAATGAACATGTTAGAACAGTTTTTAAAATTTTTGTTTGTTTGTTTGTTTGTTTGTTTGTTTGTCTGTACGCGCATCACGCAAAAACCACTGAACGGAATTAGACGAAACTTTGTATAGTGGCAGTTTATATGCCGGGTTAACATAATACGTAAAAAAAATTAACAAAAATAAAAAAAATATTAACAATTATAAACATTATTGCGCGTTTAAAATCACGTAGTCCAAAGTAAAGGTAAAAACAATTTTAAATGGCATGTTGACAACGGAGAACTGTCATCTCGACGTGAGCTGGCCGGTGACAAATTTTTTGATAAATAAAAATAATAATTGAAAGTCGAAGTTATGTCGTTGTCATTGGTGCAATAAAATTTATATATCTGTTGCCCGCGGCTTCGCTCGCGTGAAATTCGTATTTAAAAAAAAGAAAGTAAGTAACTAAAGACGGGCCCGAAGGCGGATCTGCGCTCACGTAAACGATATTCTTTCTCGATGAAAGTAACTAAGGGCGAGGCGAAAGGCGGAGCTGATTTCAGGAAGAAGAAAAACATTCTTGAAGAAAATAAGTAACTAAGGGCGAGGCCGAAGGCCAAGCTCTATTCTGGAAGACCATAAACCTTCTCGAAGAAAGTAAGTAACTATGGGCGAGGCCGCAGGCCGAGCTGCGTTCAGGAAGAAGCTAAACCATCTTGAAGAAAGTAAGTAACTAAGGCGAGGCCGAAGGCCGAGCTACGTTCGGATAATTGAAAAACCATCTCGAAGAAAGCAAGTAACTAAGGGCGAGGCCGAAGGCCGAGCTGCGTTCAGGAAGAAGCTAAACCATCTTGAAGAAAGTAAGCAACTAAGGCGAGGCCGAAGGCCGAGCTACGTTCTGACAAATGATAAACCATCTCGAAGAAAGCAAGTAACTAAGGGCGAGGCCGAAGTCCGAGCTGCGTTCAGGAAGAAGCTAAACCATCTCGAATAAAGTTAATTAATATTAAGATTGAGTTAATTTAATTTAAATTTTATTGTAAAGTCCACGCTTCTAACGGCAAATATACCGTGCATCCTAGAACCTCGCGGTTATTCCCGGCTGGATGGCAAGAGGCCCGATGCTAGAGACCTTAGTGCCATGGACTAAGGGTAGTTCTGTGATGTGGGACGCCACTTTTGTTCTCACATTGGCTCCAAGTCACGTTAGGGCATCTTCAAGAGCGGCTGGCGCGGCCGAGGCTGGGGCGGAGAGCCTCCAACGCAGCAAATATAGAAATATAATTCAAGATTTCGAATTTGTTGCGTTTGCGGTTGAAACCCTCGGTCCGTGGAGCAGTGAAGCCAAAAGAGGCTTGAGCTGGTTGACGCAACTGGTGTCCCGTCATCAAGGGCTTATGTACTTCATTCAAAGGGTAAGCCTTGCCATCCAGCGGGGTAATGCCGCAAGTGCTCTAAGAACATTTGAAAATGCCCGTTTTGATAGTTATTTTAATGTTTGTTAGGTAGGTTTAATTATTTAGTTATTAATATTACTTTTTTATTTATATGAAATAAATAGATTGAGTAAACGATATTATATTCTATCGAAGAAAGGAAGTCTTTAAGGGCGAGGCCCGAAGGCGGAAGAGGGTTTTTGGTTTACCTGAACGCAGCTCGGCCTTCGGCCTCGCCCTTAGTTACTTACATTCTTCTTTGGAATACGAATTTCACGCGAGCGGAGCCGCGGGCTCAGCTAGTACCTAATATTCTGTAAATTATTCTACGTTTGGTATATAAAATCTTAGATATTTTAGTGCAAATATGTTTATATGCGTAATACTTGACTTATGTTTTTTGTAATGTTGTTACGGCTAGGCTGTCTATTTCCCGAATAAAGTAAATAAATAAATAAATAAAGTAATTATTTCCGTTTGTTTACTTAAAGGCGATGAGTGAAAGCGATCCCACAGTCATTGAAGACGAAGGTCTTCAATCAGTGCGTTCTGCCGGTAATGACTTACGGAGCGGAAACGTGGACCCTGACGATGGGCCTGGTCCACAAATTTAAAGTCGCTCAGCGAGCTATGGAAAGAGCAATGTTTGGCATTTCTTTGACCGATAAAATCCGTAACGACGTGATACGTCAAAGAACTAAGGTAGTCGACATTGCTAAGAAAATAAGCAAGCTGAAGTAGCAGTGGGCTGGGCACATCTGTCGTAGACCCGACAACCGATGGGGTAGACGGGTGCTCGAATGGAGGCCACGTACAAGCAAACGTAGCGTGGGACGCCCCCCGGCTAGGTGGACAGATGACCTAAAAAAGGTAGCCGGGAGTGGATGGATGAGAAGGGCGGAAGACCGCGTGTGGTGGCGTGCCTTGGGAGAGGCCTATGTCCAGCAGTGGACCGATACAGGCTGATGATGATGATGATGACGAGAGAAAGTGTAATAAATTTCCATTTTACAGCAGATAACCCTTCTCCAATTCAGAAAAGTGTCGATGGTCTTCGAATTGGCTGAGCTGATCTTCATCAAACATAGCTAAGAACCATCCCGGTCAAACCAGCTTCCTAATAATAAAAAATCCAAATCGGCTCATCGGACGTAGGATGGACGTAGGCGTCAAACTTTTGCGTCGAGGGTTTTTTTTTTAATGGAAACTGACATGTGTTGGCTACATCACCTACAACATCCGTGATGTCAGCCCATACATAACACCGGGTGAACTTGGTGCCACGTCAGTGCTTCCCTTCGGTCTTGCCGGATACACTGAACTCGACGGAAAACACAAACTATTTACATAGCCGTTTCGACCGACCTTTCATTCAGTGCGGTGGTACCAACCCGGACGGGGTAAACCCTTACCGCCTAGTAAAAATAAGAAGGGAGTCATATACCTTAGTCGCCTTTTACGACATACACGGGGAGAGATGCAGTGGGGCTATCCTTTTAAAGTACCGACCCCACACGGTACACCATGTTTATATTATTTTATTTGGAAAACTTATAGCTTAAACAAAACAAGTAAGTACTTGAGCCCACAATATATTAAAATTTTGCGATCCTACAATCAAACACTTCAGCACACAGCCAGCATCGAAATTATGACCTGGGATTTGGGATGTAAAAAAGTGCATACTGAAGAAGAAGCAAATGTTACCACTATTTAGTGGTACCTGTACTGTACCGGTTCTGAAGTTCTCTTTCCAAAAGGCTTACTCATCCTTCTGCGTGTCCCTTAAAAGCGACTTTCAATTTATTTTCCACCGCTCACCTCGAGAACTTCCCAGGACGACGACACTGCAAGTGGAAAATTTTATTCAGTGACCAGTTGATGGCCTCCGTCAAGACGAATACCAATATAGTCATCGAAATGATGCTGCAAGACGTGCTCGACGTCATCGTCGAATACTTGAAAGTTAATTATTACGGATCTAAAGATTTCACCTTCACGGATCCATGTTACCGGAAATGTATGTAATTCGGAATTATATAGAATTCCTAGGAAATGTATACAATTCCTAAAATCAAACAGGAAATGTATAATATAAATATTATTAATTAATAATGTATAAAATAAATATTATTAAACACATTTCCTAGGAATTTCATACATTTCCTGAACAGGAATCGGAAATGTGTTAATTTTAGTTAGTTAGTGTGGCTATTCCCTAGAGTGTTCCGCCGTAACAAAGCGCATGGGTGCCTGCGCTGTGTCACGCAAGGAGGGCGGGGCTGCACTTCCCGCAGCGCCGGAGAAGAGGCAATCCTAAGTCGCTAATTTTTTTTTTTTTCACTCATTCATTAACAAATTGTATAGTATAATGTTAATTTTCAATACATTACCTGGTACATTTTAGGAATTGCATACAATACCTAGGAAATATTTATATTACCTAGGAAATGTGTGTATTATAGAACCTTTGAAAAATTATTTTACACATTTCCTAAATTGGCTCGGCATTGTATACATTTCCTAGATTTCATAAATTTCCGGTAACATCCACACTACTAAGATGAAATTCATGCGTTAACATCGATTATCGACGATATCTTAGGCATGTTTCAACTTTCCGTGAAGTTTATCTCTCAATTTTTCTCGCATTATACGTAATCTCAACATGTGCAATGCCTTCTGTGGACCCCACGTGTCACCCCGCGCACCCTCTGCGCACTCCTTGAGAAGTTTCTACGCTCAGAAGAATAAGATTTTCTCTATAACCCTTTCTTCGTGTCTGTCAACTTTTGTGAAAAGGAAAAGTGAAACATGCTTCAAGATACAAAATTCGGCGGTGCCAAATTCCACTTCCATCAGGGAATTACTAATAGTTACTTAGATAATTCTAAATTCAAATTTTAATAGAGAGACTCCAGATCATCAGTCAGTTTCGGGTCTCCCACCAGACGGACGGCTCGGCGCTGTATTGAATCCAAGGACGCCAATAAATACTGGGGGCTGCCTTCCCAAATGTGGCTACAGTATTCCATCACCGGCCTAATCTGTGATTTGTACAACATGAGTAGTTGTGCCGGTGAGAAGAACCTCCTATTTCGGTATAGGATCCCCAGTTTTTTTGATGCGGTTTTGGCCGTGGACTCAATAAATTGCCTAAAGCGCACGTCCTTGGAAATGTACAGGAACGGCACTGCCTTGGAAACTTGCAAGTAAAGGGAAGGGGTCGACCTTAGCAGAGAATACACAGCATTGCGTCTTGCGAACGTTGAAGGCAACAAGGTTCTCGTTGCCCCAAGTGGCAACTTTTTCAAGAACCTTATCGACCCTGTCTACAACAGAAAGTTGCGCCTTGCTGGGCTGTGCATCTCTGCTCTTCCAGTCCTTGACATAACCTGCATGTGCTGTGCTGTCATCTGCGTATCTGTGAATCATGCCCAGGGACAGTAAATAGTTAATGAAAATGGAAAATAACGTAGGTGACAGCGCAGAGCCCTGCGGAACACCAGCATTAATTGGAAAGTCGTCCGACTTGGTACCATCAATCGAGACGAAGAGGGAGCGACCCGTCAGGAAGCTGGCAATCCAGGCGCAGAGCTTTGGAGGGATGCCATAAGATTGAAGCTTGCATAGAAGGCCCCGGTGCCAAACGCGGTCAAAGGCTTTGGAAATATCCAATGCGACTGCCAGCGACTCCCCGAAGTTGTCCAGTCTTTCGGCCCATATGTGCGTAACGTACGTTAAAAGATCTCCTGTGGACCGTGCTTTACGGAAACCGTACTGTTTGTCATCCAGGAGTTTATTTAATTCTAAGTACGTTAGGAGCTGGGAGTTGATGAGGGCTTACTTACTTTCTTCTTTTTAAATACGAATTTCACGCGAGCGAAGCCGCGGGCAAACGCTAGTAATAATAAACTATCTTTTCACTTGCTAGACAAGTTCTCATACATACATACATAGCGTCACGCCTGTTTCCCGGTGGGGTAGGCAGAGACAACGGATCTCCACGTGCCACGATCCTGACACACCACTGCCACATCTTCCACTCGCATATGTTCTTCATGCATGCTCGTCGGTTACGGGTACTACGCACTTGACCCTTTTTGAGCACATGACCGATCTGGTCCAGCTGTGGTTACCACTAATCGTGAAAAAATGTAGCAATGCGATCTCGTGCTTAAGTCACATCACTTCGAAGGATTTGTGTAAAACTTCCGTAATTTTACAAAAATGTGTACATAATTTTCAACAATAATTGCATCGAACTACAGTGCAAGGTTAAACTTCACAGACAACTGAGTGCAGTGCCGGACTTGTACTGTTCTTAAGACGTATAGGCCACTTGACTTTCGCCGCCCGCGCAAAACATAAATAACATAGGATAGGAGTATTACTAAGTCGAAATGGGGACTTAAAACCTTTACCCAAATGATACTCGTATTTAGCATTTAATAGATCGAAAACTCTATCCACAAGTGACTTGCTAGAGTATTGGGTCCATAATAGCGCACGAACTTGACGGCTTACACTATACCAAAACGCAAGTGTTACTTGTAATATTCTTTAGCGCCTTCGCAAATCTGCCCGCCCCTGAAGTCTGCCGCCCCTAGGCCGCGGCCTATACGGCCTAATGGGAAATCCAGGACTGACTGAGTGCATTGTTGTAAAATAAATTATATCCAAGCATAGAATTTTGTCAGCCTCGTTACCTCAATGGTGCAGACAGTCGACTGTCGCTATTGATGGTTAAGCAACGCTGGGCCGGTCAGTTCTTGGATGGGTGACCGCTCGACCGTTGGAGGCTAACCGTGCTTCGGATTCCACGTAAAACTGTATGTCCCTTCCCTTCTTACCTTACTAGGCAGTAGGGTTCAACCCGCCCGGTTTTGTACCACCACCGCACTGAATGAAACGTCTGTCGAAACGGCTATGTAAATAGTTTGTGTTTTCCGTCCAGTTCAGTGTAGCCGGCATGACTGAAGGGAAGCACTGACATGGCACCTAGTTCACCCGGTATTATGGGCTGACATCACGGATGTTGTAGGTGATGCCATGGTGATGCAGCCAACCCTGTCAGTTTCCATAAAAATAAAAGTATATGCTAGGAGTCCAGGGAAGTCTCCGTTATGGCACCTTCTCTCAGGTGATATTAGCTGGTCGGAGCATGTGCTTTGACCCCTCCGACGCAGCCACCCATACCACATTACATAAAAAAAAGTCAAATTTTGTCGAATGTGTTTTTATACACCCGTTTTACACCGACCAGTAACGCTTTGGTCCGGGTCGCCTCTCACCCTCAAATATGGTTGAGGGAGGCGATGCGACTGGTCCTGACGTGATCCTCGTGAACGGGTGCTGTTTGTGGAGACTGGCCTGCACCAATTGGCTCCAACGTATTATATGAATGGTTTACGCTTATAGGAAAAATGTTGTATTTGTGAGAAATTTTTAGAAATAGTGATGAGCTGATGACTCGTAATATGTAGGCAGTGGCAAACATTTTTGTATAAGTATAGACTAAGTGGACGTAAAAAAAAGTATCCAGCGAAGTTTCTGGCCAGTTCTTCTTCGCTGTGATAATCGAACTGGCAAAATGCTAAATGTTAAAATATGAGGAATCGGAGTGCGGTGTACTCTCCGAGGTACTGTCTCTATGGATGATGAATAAAGAATAAAGAATAAAGAACTATGAAGAAGACAAAAGAAAGGGTCATTTATTACTTTATTTTATTTATTTACTCTATTGGACATTACATATAAAATGTTACAGTTCTTCCTAAAGCCCGATGTGTATTAATTTCTTATTCATTTAAAGTGTTTAGTACTTTTTACCATGGAGCCTTACATAGTTGGCTAGTTGGCTACATCACCGACTGCACCCGTGAATCACACCTTGTCAGTGCTTTCTTTTGGTCGTGCCGGTAACACTGAACCGGGCTGAAAATATGAACTATTTTAAACGACCAATCTTCATTCAGTGCTGTGGAGGGTGGTCCCAGAAGTACCTACCCGGTCTAACAAAGAAAACGAATATTTTTTTCGAAAAACTACGTTCATTTCTCAACGTAGTCTCCTTTTAGCTCGATACTCTTTTCTCAGCGATGTTCAATAGCTTCGATACCATGTTTATAGTGAGAACCATCGAGCTCCTCAAAGTAGCCCTCAACTGCCGACTCTACCTCTTCATTGTTCGTAAATCTTTTACACCCGAGCCATTTTTTCAAGTTTCAAGGTCTCAGGTGTGAAATGATGAACCCATGTCTCGTCCATTGTTACGAATCGGCGCAAAATATCGGCTTTATTATTGTGAAACATCGCCAAACACTCGACTGAAACATCCTCACGAAGTTGTTTTTGTTCCATTGCGAGTAAACGCGGCACCCATCTTGCGCACAGCTTTCTCATGTCCAAATTTTCAGTCAATATGCTATGTACACTCGGATGTACAGCACTTTTTGAAATGTCTACCATATCTCTGCTAACTCGCGCACTTTCAACCGAAGCGACGGTCATCCAATACTATTTTATGGATTTTCTTCACCATTTCTGGCGTGTTCACTTCATTTAGTCGACCACTGCGATGTTCGTCTTGGCAGATCGTACCTCGTTTGAACTCTGCCACCCAATATTTTACTGTCGTAAACGATGGAGCAGACTCTCCCAGAGTTGAATCCAGCTCAGCTTTGATATTAGTTGAAGTCACACCTTTCAGAAGAAAGTATTGTATCACATAACGGTGACCAATTTTATCCATTTCTAAAACTTCACTCAGAGCGTTCACTATTGATGGCCGACTAACAAAAACAAAAGAACGTAGCGTGTTCTTTTTTAAATTTAAATTTAATTCGAATGTAGTTTGGAAATTTGGAATGCAGTAAGTTTTTTCAAACAACAACCGCCATCTATACGTCAGGTCGGGTACTTCTGGGACCACCCGGGTATTTATTTAACTACATACGTATATACCACACCCTGTATCCCGACAATCGGAGTAAGCAGAGTAATCGGTGTTGTGCTGCAAGTACTCTTGTAAATTACAGCACAACACTGACCACCACATTTTGCAAATATTAGGACAAGATAACTATCAAGCAGCAAGTAAGGTACGAAAACCCAGCTGCTACACGACTCGATGGAAGGAGCGCGGTGAGAGGTGGCTAGCCTGTCGCCCTTATGCACGGCATCTTGTCCTTACACCTTAGTCGTCTTTTACGACATGCACGGGGAAAGATGCAGAGGGGCTATTAAGTACCGACCGACCTCACACGATACTTATAGTTACTTAAAACTGACCCTGTTTTTTTTGTATGGAAACTGACACGATTGGCTACATCACCTACAACATCCGTGATGTCAGCCCATAACACCGGGTGAACTAGGTGACATGTCAGTGCTTCCCTTCATTTCTTTCTTTTATCCTAATCCTAATCCTGACACACCTAGAGAAAGGTAAGAGACCTACAGTTTTATGTTAATTCCGAACCACGACCAACGTCAGCGGTCTGACGGTCACACATTTACCCAAGTCTAACCGCTCGCAACGTTGCCTATAACTTCGTCGATGAGCAACGTCATCGAGCTGGCGAGTGGCGAGCCATCATCGATGACAGAGGCTGACAAACATGTCTACATAGATGTATGTATGACACTTTTTTTAGGGTTTCGTCGTATCCAGACGGAAGCCTATTAGTAAGTAAGCCTAGAACGTCTGTCTGTCCGTCTATCTTGTCTGTCCGTTCGTCCGTCCGTTGTCTGTCCGTTCGTCGTCCGTCCGTCCTAGGGTTGTATCTTTTGAAATGTAATAGGTAGCCGGTTGAAATTTTCACAGAATGTGTTAGTAATTATTATGTATGACATGCCAAGAAATAATAAAATAAAAAAACAGGCCAAGTGCGAGTCAAACTCGCGCACCGAGGGTTCCGTATCGCCATGTCATGGTCAGCGCCACTCACGCCATCTATGGCGTGTTTATGAAATGCTTCCTATTAGTTCAAATTCATGATTGGTTAAAATGCTTCAAACTCTATTCGGTAGATGACGCGCGCGCATACACTTTTTAGTTTCTTTTATGGAAACCCCCGTGAAGTTTTTACTTTTTCTTATTTTTATCATTTGTTGTTATATTGGCCATAATAACACATATTCTGTGAAAATTTCAACGGGCTACCTATTACGGTTCAAGAGGTACAGCCCTCGGACAGACGGATAGACAGACAGACAGACAGACAGACGGCGTAGGCTTAGTAATAGGGTCCCGTACCGGATACGGAACCCTAAAAAGCTAAAAGTAAAAAAAGGGGCCCCCAATACAAGAAACGTGCTAACAATTTTATTATGTTTACGCTACTCAATGCAATGATAGATCACGCGACAGGCAGTTTGGTATGGCAGTTACAAAAGATAAGACGGATATGATTTTTTGACAGGTATAGTATATCGGTTCTACGGAACCCTCTGTGCGTGAGTAAAACTCGCACTTGACCTATTTGTTTTTAAACATACTTCGAACACTTTGTATGCGAGGTAGGCGCCTTTATTTCCTTGTATAGGCGGTACCTAATTCTTATGAGGTGAGTGGGCAAGTCATTTACCTTCTTTCTTGCAAATTGACTTATAATGGGGCAATAGTTCTTTTTTGTGGTCAAAGTACGTCAGAGGAAATTTTAATTTTGGGTTTTGGGTTTGGGTCAAACTCTTCCTTGTCCACCACTGCATACGAACCCATTGGCGTATCTAGGGTTGTTTTCCAGGGTGGGCCTGGCCCCTGAAAAGCGATGGCCGATGAAGCCGAAACCCGATGTACCTACGCAATAAAAGTAGGTAATTTGAAGTGTTCAGCCGTATTTCGACCATTGATTTCGGAAAGTTTCTTTACCTAAATAAAATTAAACAAAAACATTTTTTTAAGTGTTTATTTAGATTACCTGGATGGAAATGGAATTTTATATTGATTCCTCAGCTGTAGATTATTTAAGTGTTTTTGTGTGAAATTATTTAAGTGCTCGCCCTAGAATTTTGGGTTGGCAACCCAACATCCTGGGGTGGGCACCAGACACTTCGGGGGTGGGTCGTGCCCACCCGGCCCCCCCTCTATATACGCCAATGTACGAACCACTGTTACTTGT
The DNA here is from genome assembly GCA_946902875.1 of Nematopogon swammerdamellus. Lineage (NCBI taxonomy): Eukaryota > Metazoa > Arthropoda > Insecta > Lepidoptera > Adelidae > Nematopogon > Nematopogon swammerdamellus. The sequence continues at coordinate 1,902,151 of OX336358.1, forward strand.
AAGCCGGTGTCCAATACGGACTACTTTGGTGCGTCGGCGGATTGCCTCGTTACGCACCAGATCACGTAGCGATATTCCCAGCATGACCTGCTCCATTGCTCGCTGGGCAACTTCCAGCTTTTGGACGACAGCTACTGTCAAGAGTCCACTTTTCCCATCAGAACACGTCATAACCGGGATGAATCGTTGGAGTAAATGGGTCCTACTGGACAGGCAAACGGAGTGTGGGAAGGAAGACCAACAATCAGCCAGGTGGGACGGCGACATTAAGTAAGTACGTCGGAGACAATCAGTAGCTCCGCATACAGCTGTAGGCCGGGAGGACTGGATAAAGATGGGAGAGGCATATGTCCGACAGTGAAAACATAAAATCCTTTCTGTGTCGAACGGCGAACATGGAACGGTCTTCCCAAGGAGGATAGGTGACAAAGATCGACCGACCACTCAAAAAGCTTTTTGTTTTCCAGACTATGTGTTCAGTAAAACCATTTAAAATTTTTGTTTAAGGCCCACTTGCACCAACACAAATTTAATATATAAACCAGTTTAACTCGCTAAACCAGTTTAAGCTAGCACCCGTTGACTGTTGGAACCGCGTTTAAATCCATAACTCGCTACTTAACTTTAAACTCGTGTTGGTGCAAGTGGGCCTAAGTATAATTTTACTTTAAATAAGACCGCGGGCACAGATTACTAAATCCGCGGGTGGTCGAGTGGTTTGGGCATCGGCTTCTCATTCGAGAGGTCCGAGGTTCGAATCCGGTCGGCGTGTACCAATGAGTTTTTTCTGGCGAAAAAATCAACGTCCGTACCTATACCTGCTGCTTCACCGTTCGGAACCGGTGTAAAACTGTAGGTCCCTTCCCTTGCCCCTTACAAGGCGGTAGGCTCAAATTGTAGCCGACTGGGTTAGTACCACCGTACTAGATGTAAGATGGCCGCATAGCAGCCTCGGTTGTGTTCTCCATGCAGGGAAGTCTCCGGTATGGCCGCAACCTTCTCGGAGGTGACATTGGCTGGTCGGTGCATGTGCTTTGGCCCCTCCGACTCAGCCACCCATACCGGATTACATAAAAAAACATTAAATTTAAAATGGCCTCACCCACATTATACATGACTCTGGCCAAAATGACTCAAAAAGACAATCGCCAGAGAAAATAAAAATAATTAAAAAAGTATTTCGTGAACTCCCTTAGTAGACTTTGGAAATATGCGTACCGTACCCAGAATGTCTGATTTACCGAATTATTTACAGTTATTACATAATTAACATTACAATTACCCGACTGCGAACGGATGGTAATGTGTTTTTATTCACTGTAATGTATGTATCTCAGATAAGGTATGTATGTATGTATCTAAGTGATAAAGTGAGTGGTTCAGTTTCTTTATTCCCTCGTAACTCCAAAACGTCCGAATGCATTTTGATTTGTGAAATACCCAACGATTTGTCATACATAGTACCGAGACAAAATAAAACCTTGTAAAAATAAAAAATACATATATTTTTAATTTTTGCAATAACTGTAGAGCTGCCTAAAGTGCGGACTAAGCGCTCCAGTATTTCTTTTATCTTCCGCACTGCGAAACTCTGGAATGCACTTCCTCCCGATGTGTTTCCTTCAGTGTATGACTTGGGATCATTCAAGAGACGCGTAAAAAGGCATCTGTCACGCCGGCACGGCATTCGCAGCCCCCGTTCTAAAACGAATGCTTTTGGGCGTCGTCGGCTCAACAATCCATGCTGACGGCGCCAAGTGTCTCGCGTATCAATAAAAAAAAAAAAAATAACGTTGCAATGTTTTCTTCAAATCCCATTGTTTGAGGTATGTTATAGATATATATGTTTTCTTTAAAAAATATACTACCCATCATGGTTTAGAACTAAAAAGTATAAAATAAAAAATTAAGATTATTAAAAAAAGTCTCTACTGCTAATGGAATGTATGTAGAAGTATTCGAATTGACAAGGAGCATTTTCTACTGATCTTCCCTTGTTGACTTAATTTTTATTAGTAGTCGGGTTTTTAAAATCTTTATTTAAGTATAATTTTTAATCGATTATCCAGTGATTATCCATAACTAAATTATAGTAATTATTGCTATGCACATTCTTTTTTAAACTTCCATCAAGTCAAATTCATAACCGCTGCGAAACATGGAAAAAACTATATCTAATCTGATGAGTGGCTCACCGCAGTTTTGAAAGGAAGAGGCCTACATCCTGCAGGGACATAGAGCACAGCCGCTTCAAGTACACCGGTTGATTTGACAACAATTACGAGTCCTAGTCCATTACGGCCTCTATATAAATTGTCGACGAAGTTAACTCATGTTCTCAGTACGGTGGCGCGAGGTTCAGATGCAGTCGTACGCTCGGCAAGGATATTTACCGGTCACTTTAGGCGCACAGTGCACGTAACAGACGTTATTTAAAATATCCTACAGCGCGGACTGGAATCCATCGCGTAATTAAAATACAAATTTGGAACGTTCGATTTGAATTTTAACGCGCGCAAGTTCGGCGTGTGATTCGTGTGCTGTGTGATTGGTGATAGTGAGCGTGATAGGTGAGTTTGAAATTGCATATAGTTTTTAAATACTTAATTATTTTTGTTTCATATATTCGGATAATACTTTTTTTTTTTAATGGGAAACCCGACATGTATGCCGCGCGTCAGACTAACGCATAGGGGTAGTCCGACGGCGCCCACGGGCATAGTTTATTTGAAAATATTATTTTTAGTTTATAGTTAGGAACAAATTATTTTATACACGGTGTTGCAGTTGCACCCGTAATATTTTTAACTGACATAAGGGGGTTATTCTATGTGAAACTAAACAACTTCTGTGAAGAAAAATCATTTGTTGAAACAAAAACAAAATGGTTTTTCCATACAAATTTTAAATACCTATTCTCAAAATGAATGGGAAAAAAATATTTTTTTTCTTCAAATAAAAAAGTCCTAGAACAAAAGTTGTTCTATTTCACGTACCTCCTTACGGCTTTTACGGTTGGGATTGCAAGTTGCAACACCGTGTATTGAGATTTGACACTTTATTGCATAATAAGGACGACGATTCTGAACTTACACTCATTTTTAATTTAAAAAAAAAACAATTAAGTACATAATATTTAACCATGAACTTATGTTTCTAAAATAAAACTCATTAAAAAGCCAAAGATAATAATTAAGTAAAAAAAATACTTTTTTAAATCCGAAAAAAAAGGTTTTTTCTATATGAATGACGAGCACCTTGAAATTCTTGACCTTATGATAGCAAACGTTGCATAACGGATAATAATATGATTCCATACAAATTGCAGTCGGTCGTGTAGGTGATGGATGAATCAATAAGTAAAATGAACTGGTTTTTAGCATTAATTAATGCGTTGACGATTGCCAAATTAAATGTTACCAAAGAGAGATATGAATAGAATTCGCAATAGTGACATTAAATACTCGTTTATATCGAATAAATACGATACGAATAAATCGAATAAATAGTGCTTGAAGACAATATCTATCAATACATACACAATCTTATTTAGAACAATATTTGGTTTTCGTTTTTATAATACACACATTACAGATTTCACGACTATAACAAAAATAAGTATATAAAGTAAATACAACTACACACTAATACACTAAAACTAAAACTAATCTAAAATTAATATTCAGAAAACCTACAAAAAATAAATTTCTGAAAAGTCCGCCGAAGCGATGTCTCTGCCGACGCCAAGAGCCGCGTTACCCCTCTGAATCTCAAACGACGGTCGCCAGTCCTCTCCGCGAGAAGCTTTCCCAGCTTCTCCGTGAATACGCACATATATATATATATATATATATATTGTACATAATAAATAAAAAACACATATTTTACATAATATTTCGACTTTTATTAGTCGTCGTCAGACAAAAAAAAAATTAAAATACTATTTATGGTATTTCATTAGTAGGTAACGATACGCTAAGGGGTGTATGTGTATCAGATACTGATCACGTTCCCATACCAATTTTTTTTTCATGGTTTAGAAAACCTACTTTTTATATCGTAAAAAAAAATGGGCATGGGAACGTGATCAGTATCTGATACACATACACCCCTTAGCGTATCGTTACCTACTATTGAAAGACCTTATATACAATTTTAATGTGTCAAATGATAATGACGAAATATTATTTAAAATGTGTGTTTTTTTTATTTATTACGTACAAAATATATATTATAAAAACTACATACATAGTCAATAATTTATATACTTACATTTTAGGTGAAAATAAAAATAGCTTTTTTGTCTTCTTTCTCACTGCATCTCTCCCCGTGCATGTCGTAAAAGGCGACTAAAGGAAAAGGACATGATGCCGTGCTAAAGGGCAACAGGATAGCCACCTGTCACCTTAGCACGGTCCTTTCACCGGGTCATGCAGCAGGTGGATCTTCGTTCCTTACTTGCTGCTCGATAGTTATCTTGTCCGAATACTTGCGAAGCGTATAGTGGTCAGTGTTGTGCTGTAATTTACCAGAGCACTTGCAGCACAACACCGATTACTCTGCTTATTCCGATTGTCGGGATACAGCGTGCGGTATGTATGTATTCTTTTAAGTATGTTTTTTTAAACAAGTACAGGCAAAAATAAAATAAAATTCATATTTCATTGTCGTACCAACCCATACTGAACTAAAAATATTTCTAACTTTAACGAATCAAGATCAAATCAAAAGTTTAAGAAACCGTCTAAAAGGAAGGAACACTTTTAACAAAGAAAATAAAATAAAATTTCATTCTTATGTATTTTATTTACCATAGTCCAGTCAGTTAGTAAGTCAGTAAGTCAACGTGTAAGCGTCCCCTGCTGGACATAGCCTCTCCAATTTTCCTCCAGTCTTCCCGGCCTTCAGTGGTACGGAACCACTGCTTTCCGCCGACGCACTTGGTGTCGTCGTCCCACCTGGCGGGTGGTCTTCCCACACTCCGTTTTCCTGTCCACGGCCGCGCCAGTGTGGGACACGGTTACTCCAACGATCTCTCTTCGGTTGACGTGTCCAGCCCATTGCCATAGTCCAAGGTGGTTCCAAATAAAATAATGAGTGTCATCCGAGCATTTTATCTTCTGCCGAGGCTTTTGTGCCAACCTTCACGCATCGTTTGTTAATACGCATTCAACATTAGAAAAGAATTACCTTACTGAATTCAACGTTTTTAGTGTATCAAAAATTCAATAACTATTTGCATTTTGTTTGTTTTTGAAACCTAACACGGTTTGCGGCATTACCACATAATGTTCATGTTGGAACTAGATGCCATGCCAAACTGTATGAAACCTACATTAAGACTAAATAAACAATAGATATGTTAATAATATCACGCGGAATAAAATAAATCGCCCGTAATTAAGACGGACACGTTGTTACAGGCAGACACGTTAAGAGGATACCCATAGCTCGCTGCTTTGCATAGAAAAAGGTCGTAAGTCGGTGTTGTTTTTTAATTTTAAAAAATTCATGGTAATAAAATTAAAAAGTCTACAGCAACAGAGTTCTGTGCTTGTGGTTTAGTTATTTATCAGTGCAATAAAAATTTCGTTTTATTCATTCACTTTTGCGTCAGATGAAAAACATCAAAATTAAATAATTTTTTTCATCTGACGCGAAAGTGAATGAATAAAACGAATTTTTTATTGCACTGATAAATAACTAAACCACAAGCACAGAACTCTATTGTTGTAGATTTTGAAATCTGATTACCATTAATTTTTTTTTAAATTAAAAAACAACACAGAGTTACGACCTTTTTCTATGCAAAGCAGCCAGCTATGGGTATCCTCTTAAGGCCAATTTACATCGGCACACCTACACGAAACATTCCATAAAAAAAATTATTAGAGCAATGAATACCAATCTGTTTTCACATTCTATCGTTTATTTATAATACTAGCTTTTGCCCGCGGCTTCGCTCGCGTGAAATTCGTATTTAAAAAGAAGAAATTAAGGTAAGCCCGCTACTGTACCTTTATTTCAGCGCGCGGAACAATTCGGTTTGTATGAGAGCCACATGTTAGCTTAACCGGAAGTGAATTTTATTTAGCCTATCCTGTTTCCCGTATAGTTGAATGTGCTTGTACTAAGTTTAATCCAATTCGGATGATCCGTTTAAGAGTTATGGTGGAACGTACATACATACAGAAAATATTTCTAAAAATAGTCAATTTAGTTTTATGATATAGTCTAACAACGCAATATCTCATAAAACCAAGTAACTTACTCCATGCCATGACCATCCCTTACTGATTTATTATTAGTATTGATGATTAGCAACTTAACTTTTATTCCATCCTGAAGGTCCATTCTAAATATGGCTGAGTATTTTCGGAGATTACCTCCTACATCCAAACTTACAAACTATACCTCTTTATAATATTTGTGTAGATTGTCAGCCTCCTCGGTAGCTCAGGCAGCTTAGCCGTTCGTGATCTTAAGCGCACCTGGGCGCGGTTAGAACTTGGATGGGTAACCGTTCGACCTTTGAAGCTGACCGTCGTTCGGATTCCACTTAAAACTGTAGGTCCCTTCCCTTCTTTTCCTTTTCTTCTTTCTAGGTGGTAGGGTTTGACCCGACCGGGTTGATATACCACCAAACTGTAATTAAAGATCGCTCTAAGCGGTTATGGTTCGTGTTTTCTGTCCAGTTCAGTCTAGCCAGCATGACCAAACCGGGTGGCCACTGACCACGCGCCCATTAGTTTAATTTAGTTTTAATTAGTAATTGGTTATTTTAATTTTCTTATATTGTTTCCTTGTGTAATTTCTGAATTGAAAATAAAGCATTATTTACTATTAGCTTTTGGCCGCGGCTTCGCTCACGTGAAAATCGTATAAAGAAGACAGTAAGTAAGTAAGCCCGCAACCACTGGCGGCTGGTCCTAAAGTGCGCTCGTGCGCCGCACTACCATACCACGAGAAGTCTTCACTTCACTCAAAATAAATAATATCTTACAATACAACATACCTACATTAAAACCATAAAGATCGTACTCCAAATAAATACGAATGTGAATTCGACCTTATTTTATAGACCACAATCGAGTAACGCACGCGGGTCTCCAATACTGAATGTATGGCGATCAGCAAAACACCGCTGGCGCGTGCGTGAGACAAAAGATACTTCATAGAAACAGTATGGGCCGAAATGGAGTTCTGCGTGCAGCGCACGAGCGCCAAACAAGGACGCTATATCGTGAATAGCCGCGCGTGCGACACGTCGCGAGCGATTCGTTTTGCACGAGTCAGTCTGCCTAGACTCAGCGCGCTGTCATGTGATGTATAATGCGCGGGGCGGACGGATCTCGGCGTGTCGCCGCCGCAGCGGCTCGTCAGTGTGCTCCCTCGCACACGCACCGTACTTGTATAGTGTATGCGCGTGGGCGACGGACGACACGCCGAGATCCGTCCCGCGCATTATACATAAGACACGTTAGCGCGCGAATATTTAAAATGGGATATGGTTAGGTTTTGTGCTATCTGTCACGTGATACTGGAATTAAGTGGTGCCGATATTTGCCTAAGCGTTGGTTAAAGGTAAGGCTTTACAATCAGGTGATCCCGGGTTCAATTCCTACTTTTCAAATGCTTTAATTTTTATATATTTTTTGAAGTATTTTTGGGACATTACTACTGTTTTCTTTTTGAAAGCTGCAGTTAGTGTTGTGGTCTATGGGTGTGTTTATAAAGGTACTAAAAATGAGTTAAAAACTTGTTTGGATTTTTTTTCTTGTTTTTTGCAACTCATTGAGTGCCTCGAGAATATTCTAGGTATGTACATAATAAAACGCAGGCGTTTAAAAAATTCGGAAGTCCCGATCTTAAAATAACATGACAGAAATGTGTTGGGAAATTTTGTATTTAAGTACCTAGGTAGGTACTTCGCGCACTACCGGTCACTGAAGTCACCAGCCGCCACTGCCCGCAACCATAGGTACCTTTATTTCGGCGCGCGGAACAATTCGGTTTGTATGAGAGCCATATCTTAGCGTAACCGGAAACTAGCCTATTCAGCCTATCCTGTGTCCCGTATAGTAAAATGTGCTTATACTAAGTTTTATCGAATTCGGATGATCGGTTTAAGAGTTATTAAGGGATAACAATACTAATAATAAATTTGTAAGGGATGGTCATGGAGTAACCGGAAATGAATTTTATTTAGCCTATCCTGTGTCACGTATGGCTAAATGTGCTTGTACCTACTAAGTTTCGTCGAATTCGGATGATCGGTTGAAGGGTAATATACACTAAATATAACTTTTAAATAGGCATATGAAATTTAATTATTTCAATTAACGAATTACATACATACATATCACACACGCTGAATCCCGACAATCGGGGTAAGCAGAGTAATCGGTGTTGTGCTGCAAGAACTGTGATAAATTACAGCACAACACCGACCACCACGTTTCGCAAAGTATTCGAACAAAAATAAATGTGCGTTATGTTTTTTTATGTTTAAACCCGCCGCTATATTTTTTTTTTTAAGTGAAAACTTCTTTAGCGGCGCTTGGCACTTTTTTAGGTGGGTAAAAAATGTTAAACTCGCGTCAGATCTCGAAAAGCGTCAGATTTATTTTTATTATTCAAAATGTAACCTTAAGTCATTGCATTAAGGGTTAAGTTACGAGTGGCTCGGGATCAATTCTGTTCGTCTCTCAGTGACAGTAAAGCCGAAAGCGAATCAAGGGAATCCGATATTCGTTTGGTCGTTTATGTGATTTCGTGGCTCAATGTTAAGAGTGTAGGATTTGTATTTTTTGACCATGGGTTCGAATCCCTCAATTTTTTTTTTGTTTTTTTTTCTTTTGTTTTCTTTGTTAAGCAATGTTACGGTGTTTAAATGTTTTTAGGGTGTTTAGTTTTTTTTATAACCACCTAAGAATTATTTTCGGAAATACAAAAAGTTTTCACTTCTGCCGGCACTCCCGGAGTGCAACTGGGTTTTTTTTTAAATACTTAATTTGTCCAATATTCAATTCATGCAATGCTTATGGTCCCATGGACGACTATTGTTATTTATCATCATCATCATCATCATCATCATCAGCCTGTATCGGCCCACTGCTAGACATAGGCCTCTCCCAAGGCACGCCACCACACGCGGTCGTCCGGTTTTTATTTATAGTTAGATTAATTTTTATAGTTAATTTAGTTATTTTTATGTCTAAATTATTAATTTTTTGTTAATGTTGTGTGTTTAATAAATGATTTTGTCCTTCTCAATATCCTACTCAAAGTGAAAAGAAAAAAAAATATACACTATGTTAAAATTTTATAATAACATTGCACTGCTCACGATCACCTTAACCAAATTAAAAAATAAACTTAATATTGTAGATAGAATCGAAGCCTCAGGACATATTTATCTACAATTACACCTGTCGTAGGTAGCGCTGTCATATCGCCAAATTTAGAATTTCAAATGATTTATTCAAATTTAATTAGAGTCCGATTTGTCGTGAGCCAAAATGTATTCAGTGCATTGACATTACGAACGCTTCCTGATTTCGTATTTTTGTCTGTTTCTTTGTTCATAGACTCGATCTGGTTGTGTGGAATTCGACAGAGCTTTCGTGCCGTTTTTATTAATATTGTTTTTATTACGCGGTGATTGTCTGATGGGTGAATGTAAATAGTTTTGACGGCGAGCTGTTCAGGAAGTTTCGATATTTTTTTTTACACCACTCTACGTTGGCAAGTTCGGGTATTAATCCTAATAAATAAAGCGAACTTTCAAACGGGCGACCGACGACTTACGTCAATATATGAATATCCTTATAAAGCGAGAGAAAGAAACCGTATTTTTTAACATTACATTCTGTCACTTCTCAAGATGGTTTCTCAAGGCTATAAATCATAACGCTACGTCGTCATCGTCGGCGGCCTGAGCTGTGAGCAAAAAGTCACGCGAACCAAAGGCACAGGCTAGTAAATGATAAAAAATAAAAAGTTCGAACTCGAGTGGGAAATGAAATAAAATCAAAATATGTTTATTGCCTTTTAAATTTTTGCAAAAGGTACAACTTAACGCCGTAGGCGTTCTCCTCCAGCCAACCTTTCTGTTATCATGAATGAGTGTGGAGTGACAGAGAACAAAATAAGAAAGATGTAGACAATTTCAACAAGTTATACAACATAAATATAAATAAATAGATAAAAGTATATAAATACATACAAATATATACACGAATAAAATATACAGAGAAAACTAACATTACACTCTAATCCATAAATAGCGAGTCATTTGTAAAGGAAATCTATAGCTTGCGCGCGCAGGCGCGGAGGAACCGAACAGTCGTCGATTCTATGTTAGCGTAGTTACGTCGAGAACTACTGACGTAATTTGACGAATTTTGGGAGTCGTCGTCGGCTCAACAATCCACGCTAAAGGTGCCAAGTGTCTCGAGTATCCATAAAAAAAAAAGAATTTACACTGAGTTTTCACTGTCGTGTTTCCCAGTTGTCCCCTCTGGCACATAGCCGGAAGTGGACTGTTGGGAAGATTTGTCACCCGGGTGACAACTGGGAAGAAAATTCCCAGTTGTCACCCCGGGGGGCGTATATGGAAATGCTACTTCAATACGTCCCTAACGTAACCTAACCTAACTCAGTTCGTCCCAGCCGCGGGGACGTATTGAAGTAGCATTTCGATATAGGCCCCCGGGGGACAGTGCTAGAGGGGACTACTGGGAACAATCCTCGTATTCTGGCACCTCTAAGGATATTTACAGGATATTTACCGCAACGTTAAGTGGGGGGAACAGCCATCAAGATTAAACATATGACAGTCGCGGTAGCGTCATCGGTGGTGGAGTGAATGGGGGACCGTCCGACCGTTGAGGCTGCCGTTGTTTCGTATTAAAAGTAAAACTGCAATTCTCTTCCCTTACCTTGTTAGTTTGCAGGATTTAACCCGTCCAGGTTACAGACAGATAACAGACCAGCGCACTTAAAGAAGGTCGTTCGAAACGGCTATGAAAACAGTTCGTGTTTTCCGTCCGGTACACTGTAGTCGACACGTTCAAAGGGAAGCACTGACATGGCATCTAGTTAGCTCACCAAGGTGTGATGTTCCAATAGAAAAACAAAAATTATGCATTCGTACCACTTCACGCAGAATTAAATTATTTTACATCGCTGATTTTATTCCTAATTAAACGGTATACGTTTGTTCCGATTACGTAATAAAAGCTACGGTAACGACCTTCACCCGTCCTTGAACACGCCCTCGTCTGAAAGTCGCTCTCTGAAAAAAAAAAACACTATGCACCTTTCCCCAGTGAGTCACCAAGATTAATACATTCGTCTGGTCATTGTCTGGTCTATGCACAGAGTGCGACGCGATATCTTGCTCTACGCTGTGGGTTTATGGGACTACTAAGTAACACTTTTATAGGGTTCCATACCTCAATAGAGGAGAAAAACGGAACCATTATAGGATCACTTTTGTGTCTGTATGTCTGCTCGTATGTCACAGCCTATTTTGTCCAAATCTGCTGGACCAAAAAAGTTGAAATTCGACACATGTCAGTCAGTCAGTCAGCGTGTAAGCGTCCACTGCTGGACATACGCCTCTCGAATTTTCGTCCAGTCCTTCCGGCCTTCAGCGATACGGAACCACTGCCGACGTACTTGATGTTGTCGTCCCACCTGACGGGTGGTCTTCCCACACTCCGTTTTCCTGTCCACGGCCGCTGGTGGAGGACACGGTTTCACGGACGGATAGCGTAAATGAACGGATTTTGGAGTGGAGTTTTGGGGCAAAAATTAAGGAGTAAAAAAATTTTTTACTCCTTAATTTTATTAAAACCTGTCTATTTGTAATTACCCAAATGTCATTCGCCTTATAGCTTGGCGTGGTTTGCGAGGAGTTGGCTTTTCTTTCGTCGGACTTTTGGGTACAGCCACCCGTGTAAGCTGCTTATAAAATCAATTATTCATAAAATTTGCACGCACATAAATGACGACACAACGTCTAGAATGATTTGCAAACTGCATTTTCCTTAGATGATTCAAGTTGCTGCAACGCTCGTCTACTACCAACATGACCACACATAAATGGATACATCATCCCATTTCCAGATATTATGACTTATGACAGTCAATTACGCCAAATTTCTACCGGAACAAGCTGACATATGAGGGTAATTCCCTTCTCCGGCTATAATGATCTGGAAAAATCAATAATTGCTTGCAGTAATACTACGTTCTTAGAACACACACAGAGATGGTAAATTCCATTAAACACTTGACAGTGCTATCAGGTCTGTTTGACAAAAAATGTGTGATTTATTTAAGGTGAGTCACACGAGTTTGAAGACGAATGTGTGATTATTTCCTTGTTCATTATACTTATGTCTTTATTTTCACGTTTTTATAATAAAATATTTATATTAATTCTATTTAGATAATAAAATTAAAAATATACAAAATTTATATAAACACAAAAAACAAAAACGGTAATACCGCCGCGCCGCGGCGGCGGTGGGAGACAAGCCTCCAAGCGCGCCGGCGGCGGAGGGTGCAGGCCGTGGCTACGAAGCTCTCCGGGACGACGCGACGACGCGAGACTAGCTTCGAGCGATGGGTGGTGGTACTAGACACGTAGGCCACCACCAACTCCATCTCGGAGAGCTCCGTATCCACTTATCGCGGAGCGACGACACGCAGCACTTTAAGTCGACCGGTTCATCGTGCGCGCGCCGCGAGGGTGTTGCACTATGGCACCGGCAGCGGGGGCTGTAAGTCAGGTACGGGACCCCGACGGCCTCAAGCCGGTCGGTGACGGACACCGTCCTCGTCGTGGATGTTGTGGCGAGGGCAGTGTCGACGGTCCCCCGTCATCTTTTGAAGGCGAGCTGGACGTGGATGGTGGGCGTGCAGGAGTGGAAGAAGATGCAGGTCTCGGTCTTAAGAAGCGGAGGGCATACGGCGGCACCGTCGCCGGTGTAGGGGAAGAGGGCGCGGTACTGCACGACGAGGTGCTCTGCAGGCACGCCGGCTGCACTTGGTGGCTGCGCGGTTTTGGCTGGCCTGCGCCCGGACGTCTTCCTCCAGTACTGCGACCAGTTGCCGCTCGCGCCGTCTCGTCCTCCTGCGTTGCTGCTTGCTGAGAGGCTATGTTTTTGACTCCCTGGCTACGTTGTGGTTGCGATGCCGGGCTGCGGCCTGGAACGCCCAACAACGGTAATACCGCCGGCGGCGGGAGACAAATCTCCAAGCACGCCTCTGCCTCGGCGCCGGCGGGTGCAGGCCGTGGCTACGGAGCTCTCCGGGATGACGCGAGACTAGCTTCGAGCGATGGGTGGTGGTACTAGACTCTTAGGCCACCACCACCCCCATCCCGGAGAGCTGCGTATCCGCCGGACTGCGGGGCGACGTCACGTAGCTCTTTTATCCTTGTAGGCCTCTTGCGTGCGTCGCTGTGGAGCACGCAATAGGCCTAACAAGGATAAAAGACACACTTATTATTATGACGTACAAGGACTTCATTGAATAAATGAGAATACTTAAACACGACATAAACAATTAATAAAAATATCTCTAAACTAATCCAATAAAAAAAGAAATTATGGCAATTCGATTTCTAGTTTTCGAGAAATTCGTGGACATACATACATACAAACATACTCGTACATACGCTTATGATATTTGGCACACCTGTTTAGAAGCGCACATAGGCTAACTTACACGCATATTGTGCAATTCCAACGATATTACATACATACGTGTCGAATTGCTAACCTCCTTTTTTTGAAGAAGTCGGTTAAAAAATATGAAACTAAAATAAAAGCGTCCTAGGGACTATGGCTGCCTCGCTCGGCTGAAAAGGAAGAATTTTTTTATTTATAAGTTCCGATGTTTATTTTATTTCATTATTTAAGGCAATTAATTGTAGATAATAAACGAGCGGCAGAGGTGTGTCAGGATCGTGGCACGTGGAGATCCGTTGTCTCTGCCTACCCCACCGGGAAACAGGCGTGACGCTATGTATGTATGTATGTGTAAACGAGTACCAATAAATATGTTCAAAACATATACAGGGTGTATCAGGATAGGTTTGAGAAACTTCAGGAATAGAAAGTACTCATTATTAGAAGAAAAAAATCCTTATCACTCAAATCGAAATTCCGTAGTTTTTTTGGTCATACAAAAGTTGGAAATTGTAATAAAAACTCGATGGAAAGTGAGACTGGAGAGTGCAGTGAACTAATTCAGACCTCTTTTTCTTTTGAGGTCATTGAACTTTCAGTGTTTAGAATTTACCTACACGCAGTTCAATTGTACTAGTTATGTATGCAACCTACCCATTTTTATTCATGAACTAAAATTTATTTTTTATTTAATAAAGGCGGACGTTAACCATCCACCAAATCTTGAAGAATAGATTTTCACCAAAAATTACTGTAAAATGATCGAATCTGGGAAAAAGTTTCAGAGCTTTTCGTCTTCAAATATGGGCCCCTTTCGAACCCTGTAGTTTCGAAAACCTATCCTGATACACCCTGTATATGTTTAAAATTAATTAATTAAGTTTTAATTCTCACACATCTTTTGCTATTATTGTCTGGTCCGCATTTGCTCCTCGTGGAAATATTACATTGTTATTACTGACCGCGCCCAAGTGTGCGGCAGTCGACCGATCGCACTACTGTACTACCGAACTTGAACTTGAACTTGCAGCACCTCCCAACCAGGAGTTCTCCCACAACGGTGTAAGACCGAAGACACCAGGAGGTGCGTTTATTTTTCAGGATTTTAGGAAGGCACGCTCGAGGATGGGTGAGAAAGTGAAATAATCGACCGGCTTATGTTTCAGCCTGAAGCCAATATGGGAGTATGTGGAAAGGCGGGATATTGGGATTTGTTGGAATGAGCGTTGCTGCGTTATTGACTTCTCTCTTATTTTCTTCTGTTTTCTGGTGCACTATTGTCTGATCGGCTCGCTGCTTGTAACAAAATCAAAGAACAATCTGGCAAAAAAATCGGAAACTAGAAAACAGCTGAATAGATTTAAAAGCATCTTACGCTTAATTCGCACACAGTTCGGGACCGGTGTAAAACTGTAGGTCCCTTGATCCCTTCCCTTGCCCCTTAATAGGTGGTAGGCTCAAATTGTAGCCGACTGCATTGCTGCCACCGTACTGAATGTAAGATGGTCGCATAGCAGCCTCGGTTGTGTTATCCACTAGTCCAGTATATCCTGCAATCTAGGGAAGTCTCCCGTATGGCACTGGTATGGTCACGGTGATATTGGCTGGTCGGAGCATGCGCTTTAGCCCCTCGGATTCAGACACCCATACCGGATTACATTTACAAAAAACCTCAACTTACGTACGCACTACGTTTACTTAGTGTCAGTCAATAAACATTGTCGTATGCTCAGCAGGTCAATTCTTGTAAATTCTGACAGCGGAATCAGCGCTGTTGTGGCGCTGAGAGCCACTTACCAAAGTGGCTCTCAGCGCCACAACAGCGCTGATTCCGATGTCAGAATTAACAAGAATAGACCTGCTGGTGGCGGGCAGGCGTCCTTGAGCGAAGACGGGACGACTCACCGGACCAGTTGTCTTCTGTCTGCGCAGCCTGTAAGTCAGCGGTTCTCAATTATTTTCGCCTACGGAACCCTCAATGCTCGTCCCTTTGTTGGCGGAACACCAATTCAATTAAAAAAACCGGCCAAGTGCGAGTCGGACTCGCGCACCGAGGTTTACGGACCACAAAAGAAACATTGAAAAAAAAACCTTTCTTGGTTGGGAGCCCCCCAATTATTTTTACTTTTTCTATTTTTTATTATTTGTTGTTATATCAGCCATAATAACACATATTCTGTGAAAATTTCAACCTGCTACCTATAACGGTTCAAGGGATACAGCCCTCGGACAGACGGACAGACAGACGGCATAGGCTTAGTAATAGGCTTCCGTACGGGTTACGGAAACCTAAAAAGTTAATTAGCTGTTGTGAAAGTAAAAACTAAATTTATGTGACCAACACCTAATTTTTGATACTAAATTGTTGGCGGATTCTCATGTTTGATTAGAATAGCAAGACTATAGTTTGAAATTAAAAACATATTACGCTTTTTTGATTAGGGAGAGCGTTTTGTGCATTTTCCGGCTGTAACCACGGAACCCATGTGACCCTTCCGCGGTACCCCAAGGTTCCGCGGAACACCTTTTGGGAAGCGCTGACTAAGCAACCACTAAGTGCCAAGACAAGTGCAGCCCTAGTTGTACACAGACATAAACCGACATCACCTTGCAATGTTCTCAAAGTTATATTCCGCACGCTGCTGTACACTCGACAATCGGGGTAAGCAGAGTAATAGGTGTTGTACTGCAAGTAATCTTGTAAATTACAACACAACACCGACCGCCACGTTTAGCAATGTATTAGGAAAAGATAACTATCAAGCAGCAAGTAAGGCACGAAGACCCACCTGCTGCATGACTCGGTGGAAGGACCGTGCCGAGGTGTGAGACGGCTACCCTGTCGCCCTTTAGCGCGGCACCTTGCCCTTACCCCTTAGTCGCCTTTTACGACATGCACGGGGAGAGATGCAGCGGGGTTATTCTTTTTAAGTAACGTCCCCACAAACGTACACGGTACGGTTCTTAATTAAAGTTTTTCATGTATTTTTTAGGGTTCCGTACCTCAAAGGAGGAAAAAACGGAACCTATAAGGTTTCACTCTCGTATCTGTCTGTGTGTCTGTCCGTCTGTCAGAGCTTCTCTTCTTCGGATCTATTGAAATTTGGTACATATCTCGGTACATATACACGGTGTTGCAGTTGCCCCCGTAATATTTTTAACTGACATAAGGGGGTTATTCTATATGTGAAACTAAACAACTTCTGTGAAGAAAAAAAAATTGTTTGAAACAAAAAAAAAAATGTTTTCCTTACAAATTTTAATTACCCATTCTCAAAATGTATGGAGAAAAAAAAATTTTTTTTCTTCAAATAAAAAAGTCGTAGAACAAAAGTTGTTCTATTTCACGTACAGAATCACCCCCTTTCGGGTTTAACGGTTGGGGTTGCAACACCGTGTATAAGGTATTTCAAAATTAGTTAATACATAGTACGCTAAGGGGGGGTTCTGTATCATAAAGGGAGTTAAACCTATGTAAAATGTTTTGGACCTTGGCCTTTTTTTTATGCAAAATATTTTTTATGTATTTAAATAAGAAAATAGGTGGTTGATTTTTATAGCCTAATCGATTCAGTTTCATAAGAGTAACAAAAAAAATTACCATTATGATGTAACACATGTAAGTTGGTAAAAAAATCTAATTCTTTCTATTCCATACTAATAAAATTAAAATTGTGGGTTTTCACAATTTCTGAAAGAAAGAGACCTATGTGTTGGAAGACTTTTTTGTTCCTGGCATGAAACTGAAACGATTAAGAAATTATTTTTTTTTTACATTTTACATTAAAAATTTTTTTTTTTTGTCAAAAAAAATCTTTTTTCTTCAAAAGTGATCTATTTCCGATACAGAACCCCCCCTAAGCGTACTATTAACTAATTTTGAAACACCTTATATTGTAGAGTTTGATAACCTAAATCACTATACGGACGAATAGCGGGTATGAATGAATTTCGACTTTGGGGGACCCATTTTTTTTTATGGGAGCTAACACGGTTCGCTACAACACCTACTACATCCGTGATGTCAGCCCATAACACCTTGGTGAACTAGTTGCCATGTCAGCGCTTCCCTTCAGTCGCGCCGGCTACATTGAACTGGACGGAAAACACGAACTATTTACATAGCCGTTTCGACCGACGTTTCGTTCAGTGCGGTGGTACTAACCCGGCCGGGATAAACCCGACCACCTAGTAAGGTAAGAAGGGAAGGGACCTTCATTTTTACGTGGAATCCGAACCACGGTCAGCCTCCAACGGTCGAGCGGCCACCCATCCATTCACTGACCGCACTCAGGTGTGCTTATGATCCGACCGACAGTTAATTTTTTTTTTCACGTGCATCATTTGATGTATCATTCGCCTATCTATATGTTATCCTATTCTTTTTATTTATTAGTATTGTTAAGTAATATTTCTTTTTTAAATCAGTTTCAGTTTTCAAATAACAATTTATTATTAATGTTTTTATTATTTCTATATTCTAGATGGTGCCTTTTACAAAATATTATAATCGTAGATCGAGATGTGACGTACAGACACGTACATTTTAAAATCCAATTCCAATCTGAAAGGTACATTAGATAATCCAAGATCACCCTTGAATCTATGAAGCAAGAAGATGTACAGTCATCAACAAAAAAATGTCGCAACGCAATGAAGCGTGCAACATCCGATCCGTTACTGCGGGCATAGTTTCGCTTGTCGCTTGTTCCATAGAAGACGGTATTTACGAGCAAATTCGATGAAATAAGTATGTGGAAATGGTATTGAATATATAATAATATATATACTTTTTATTTTGTTGTATTATAATTATTTTTTTAAATAGTTTAGTTTTAATATAAATTCTTCTTTTGTCTAATATTAATAGTGATATTAATTAGCACATGAATATTAACGTAAATTACACAGTCGGTCCCCCGTATATACTTTTTTTGCTCATATACTGATGGGCAAAAAAAAAGTAATACACCACAAAAACAAACAGGGTTATGTCAGTAAATGTTCAAAAACGAAACGTCATCGAGCCGAGACGCATCTGTCAACTGGCAAAATAAATTATTTATGTATTATAAGGTGCATGCGACCGAATGCTCATGGGCCTCGTTAGACACCTTATGGGAGGCTCGTCGCCTCATGTCGCGCTTATTATAAAAAAAAAGTATCTTCAACACATCTTAATAAAAATAAACAAATGCCATAATAAAACTATAATATTAATTATTAGATGCCAACAAAAAATTGTGACTTGCGAAGTTTGGTCGCATATCCAAGAGTATACCATTAACAATAAAAGAATGTCATTCCGCCTCCGCGGGCATTAACGCCATAATTTAACTATACTTTATTTCATACGTTATTTATGATTCACGAATCTCGCGTATGCCGCCCTATACCCACTTCATCACTTCATAATAACACCGAGAATAACACGAAATCTTACGACATAGATTTCCTTTCTTTGTCAAAAGAACGATAACGCGAAAAGGTGGACTTAATAGTGATTTCTCCCAGTTAACTTTTGGGTGATAAATAAGTTAATAATTGTCTAGTGGCATTGATTGTCATACATTCTACAGATTTTACCTTGAACAAGATTTAAGAATGGAAGTAGAATAAGAAAGAAGTGTTCGGAGGAGCTGTTTAATGCGATTCCGTTGTCCCCATCCCACCTCCCGTACTGGGCAGGGGATGCACCCCTATACCTATACAATAGACCTACCAAGGATAACCAACCGGTTCTGTAGGTCTTTCATTCACAGAACCGGGAAAATGTGGAACGCACTCCCTGCTCATTTATTTCTCCCAAGTACAGCCTGGTGGTTTTCAAAAGGGGCGTGAAAAGGCTCCTGCCAGGCCGGCATCGCATTCGCAATCCCCGTGCATCACAGAATGTCCATGGGCATCGTAAGTCACCTACTCGTAATTGAAAGGGTACCACATGTCGCGCTTTCTATAAAAAAAAAACTATGAAAAAAAAAGGATCTCAGCGGTTTTGGTCGGCATACACAGGCACACCATTTGGAGCTAACTGAAGACATCCGAATAAACTAACTACTGTGAACAAGGGGTGATTCTGAAGCTCTAATGAACAACTTTGACGTTTATAATTTGTTTTTAAGGTTTAAAAAAATATTTCACACATAACTCCATACATTTTCTTAAATTTACCGCCACAATTTTTATTTTTATAAAATCTTTATTCTTTATTCATCATTCGTATTATTTTTTTTATTTATTCAGAAAATCTACAGCTTAGCATACTTATATGTTTAATTAATCTAGAATCTGACATTGTCGCCAATTATAGATTTTCCTTAGAAGCTAATAATTTCATTTATATTCATCCCGGATCCTTATACTATCCTTCCTTACCTATAATAAAATCCAACGTCTGCTTTCTGTATGTCTGAGTGTCTGTCTGTCCGCTTATAACTCGAGAACCACTGAACCGATTTTAATAAAACAAAATTCTACGGATAGCTTGATTCTTCCCATCAACTATAGGCTACTTACTATCACGCTAAATGGCTTATGAGGGTAGCAGTGAAGTGAAATATGAGAGCACTTGGCAATATTTGTATGTAACGGACACGGAATCATTCACCCGAGTAAGAACCGATGACATTACAATATCCTGAAGGGGGAGGGGAGGGGGGGGGGGGTATGTAGAGGCATATAGGGAGGGGGGTGAGGGAGGGGCGGGAGGGGAGGTGGAGGTAGAGCGATGGAATCCCCCTTATCTTCCTTTCTTCCTTACCTTTAATAAAATCCAACGTCTGCTTTCTGTCTGTCTGTATGTATGTCTGTATGTCTGTCTGTTTACCATCTTTGGGGTTGCCATATTTACTCCAAGTATCGATGATGGCCAGACTCAACGGAAGGGAGGGAGAGGCAGGGAGATGGAGGGAGAGGGAGAAGGAGAGGGAGAGGGAGAGGGAGAGGGAGAGGGAGAGGGAGAGGGAGAGGGAGAGGGAGAGGGAGAGGGAGAGGGAGAGGGAGAGGGAGAGGGGGAGGGAGAGGGAGAGGGAGAGGGAGAGGGAGAGGGAGAGGGAGAGGGAGAGGGAGAGGGAGAGGGAGAGGGAGAGGGAGAGGGAGAGGGAGAGGGAGAGGGAGAGGGAGAGGGAGAGGGAGAGGGAGAGGGAGAGGGAGAGGGAGAGGGAGAGGGAGAGGGAGAGGGAGAGGGAGAGGGAGAGGGAGAGGGAGAGGGAGAGGGAGAGGGAGAGGGAGAGGGAGAGGGAGAGGGAGAGGGAGAGGGAGAGGGAGAGGGAGAGGGAGAGGGAGAGGGAGAGGGAGAGGGAGAGGGAGAGGGAGAAACGGAAACGGAGTGTTAAAGATTGTATGGGAATATCGGTTTTTTTAAAGGAAAATTATAATTAAAGCTACTCAAAACAAATAAATGGGGGGGGGATGGGTGTGACGGTGGCCTCGCCCTTAGTTACTTACTTTCTTCGTGGAGGTTTATTGTATTCCAGAATGCAGCTTAGCCTGAAGCCTCGCCGTTAGTTACTTACTTTATTTAAGAAGTTTGATCGTTTATCTAAACGCCATTACTTTCATCGAGAAATCGAGAAGATTTATCGTCTTCCAGAATACAGCTCGGCCTTCGGCCTCGGCCATAGTTACTTACTTTCATCAAGAAGGTTAATCCTCTTCCTTAACGCAGCTCGGCCTTCGGCCTGACCCATGGTTTATCCTCTTCCTGAACGCAGCTCGGCCTTGGGCCTCGCCCTCAGTTACTATCTTTCTTCGAGAAGGTTTATCCTCTTCCTGAACGCAGCTCGGCCTTCGGCTTCGCCCATAGTTACTTACTGTCTTCGAGAATGTTTATCGTCTTCCTGAACGCAGCTCGGCCTTCGGCTTCGCCGTTTGTTACTTGCTTTCTTCTAGAAGGTTTATAGTCTTCCTGAACGCAGCTCGGCCTTCGGTCTCGCCCTCAGTTGCGTAATTTCTTCGAGAATATTTATGGTCTTCCTGAATGTAGCTCGGCCTTCGGCCTCGCCCTTAATTACTTACTTTCTTAGATAAGGTTTATCGTCTTCCTGAACGCAGCTCGGCCTTCGGCCTCGCCCTTAGTTACTTACTTTCTTAGATAAGGTTTATCGTCTTCCTGAACGCAGCTCGGCCTTCGGCCTCGCCCTTAGTTACTTACTTTCTTCGAGAAGGTTTATAGTCTTCCTGAACGCAGCTCGGCCTTCGGCCTCGCCCTTAGTTACTTACTTTCTTCGAGAAGGTTTACAGTCTTCCTGAACGCAGCTCGGCCTTCGGCCTCGCCCTTTGTTACTTACTTTCTTCAAGAAGGTTTATAGTCCTTTTGAACGAAGCTCGGCCTTCGGCCTCGCTCTTTGTTACTTACTTTCTTCGGGAAGGTTTATAGTTTTCCTGAACGCAGCTCGGCCTTCGGCCTCGCCCTTAATTACTTACTTTCTTAGATAAGGTTTATCGTCTTCCTGAACGCAGCTCGGCCTTCGGCCTCGCCCTTGGTTACTTACTTTCTTCGAGGAGGTTTATAGTCTTCCTGAACGCAGCTCGGCCTTCGGCCTCGCCCTTAGTTACTTACTTTCTTCGAGAAGGTTTATAGTCTTCCTGAACGCAGCTCGGCCTTCGGCCTCGCCCTTAGTTACTTACTTTCTTCGAGAAGGTTTATAGTCTTCCTGAACGCAGCTCGGCCTTCGGCCTCGCCCTCAGTTACTTACTGTCTTCTTTGAAATACGAATTTCACGCGAGCGGAGCCGCGGGCTCAGCTAGTATATTATACTATGAATAATTAAAGTGCGTATTGTAGTACACTACGCTTGAATTTGTCCTGTTTAGTTTTACAATCCGGTTCGATTACAAGTTACGGTTCGGCAAGAAATTTCGCAGGGATTTTATTAACGTCTCCGATCGATTACAATACATTGTGACTAGCTACACAATAGACACCGCTTGCAGTGTTGAGATACAGTTTGAGAGCTAGAATAACTATAATTTAAGCTTGATAATTCTGACCACATAAAATCAAAAGTAAAAGTAAAAGTATAAATAAAATCAGGTGTGCAGAGCCTTATTCAGAAATTGTCGATACATACCGTATCAAGTTATGTCAATTAGAAATATTCATACTACATTGAAGTAAAATGTAAAAAAAAATTAAATAAATAAATATTGAGATCGAGAATTTTTTAGATTTCAAAAACGATTGCAAATCCGGAATCATAGATTAATATTTTAGTATGCATTGCTTAATCATTCTGTATATATATTTTTTTCTTCTATGTGCACGAAACCCTCTCTAGGTATATATTTCCATCAACCGTATCTAATCTAAGGCTAAGGTCGGACATCTAAAATAGTATAGGTGTTTTTAAGAACGCTAATAGCCAATAAGTAATTAATTAGTATGAAGTAATAAAAAAAATCAATAACATGGTTAAAATGTCAATAATTGATAACAAGGTTGGATGGAGGTCCACCTTAGCGCCTCGTGTCGTCACTGTGGATGGACTCTGTAAAATAAATGTTTGTAGACCAGAAATAATAAAAAATTAAGTTCGAACGTTTTTCGCAAACAGAGGGTTCCTTAGCAATTTTCTTCTTGCACGCATAGCGAGTCCACTAGATTGCTATTTGGAACCCCCGAAATATTACGAGGTCATGGAGTGGAACCCGTGATAATGCCGTCAGCAAGCACACAGAGAACTTGGTTGCACGCGTCGACATCACGGAAACACAGGGACAACACAGATGGAAAGGCCTCTCAGAGTGCAGACAGTCGAGAGCTGATCTTCCTAAACCAGACCGAAGGTTGGCTCGGAAGCTTATCAACCTGACCACTGTGCAGTGGATGCTTGGCGAAGGAAGGATGAAACGGCCGAGCATGTTTTGTTGGAGTGCAGTGTGCTTGACAACCAACGAAGGTACATACTCCGGTCCCCATCTTCCGTTGCAGAGGTCTGCAGACGACTCAGTCGACCTGTGGCTTTCGTGGAAGACATAGGCTGGCTGGGGTAGCTGGAGATCGCGGGGTTTTGCACGAAGGCCCCCAAGTAATAACCAAACGGGACTAGTTTGCAGGCCTAGAGCCAACCCCGAACGAAAGCAACAACAATAACAACAACACAACAACACATACATACATACATAAATTAATACATACAGACAGACGTTCCCTTTTATAAGAAGTAGAGAGTAGAGATAGAGATAGAGATAGAGATAGAGATAGAGATAGAGATAGAGATAGAAGTAGATGTAGAGATAGAGATAGAAGTAGAGGTAGAGAAGATAAGAGATCAAACATAAACTAGCATCATCTCGTCTCATACGCAGCCTTGAATGGCAACAGCTGGCGAGACAGCTGTTCTTGTCTTTTCGAATTCTCTGCCTCGCGTAGTTTTTAGTCGCGAAGATTCAATGACCTAGCGGCCTTGTAGCTACTCACACACCTCGCTCGAGCGAGGTCAACTGACAACATACGGATGAAAGTGTAGAGGGAATATTAGCGAGGCCCTCTGAACAGGAAGTACTAGCGGAGATGCATTTTACGAGTATGTGCACGCACCATGGACGCACGCTGTCGCTGTGATGGCGGCTCCGCCCGCGTTACAGACGATAGCGGTAGTCGAAGCGGTCGATTTCGGGTTATATGAAGTGGCTATATTTGTATTAGAGAAAGGATTTATTTGATATAAAATGAATACAAAATTAAAATGCTAAACAAACTACTTACATAAGAATATAAAATATTTCACTGAAATTTTGCCTGGGGATGGAGCTGAGTGTTCCCAGCATACTCGCGGCATTCCCACGCTGACCCACGATGGCGATGCTGACCCTCTGTTGAAGATAAACTCCTGAACGAGGGTCGCCCGATATAATTTTTAATTTTGAGCCTAAAGTGTGCACAAGATTTTTTACTTCCTTACTCCAGGGGCCCAAAGTTTTGACGGAGAAAGCCAAAAATTCGTACATTTTTTTAATTTCAGAATATTTACTGTGTTTGCTCCGCACGGCAGCCTCCGCGGCGGCTCCAGGCATCTTACATTTGTATTTGCATGTTTCTATTGAATTTCATCCTTAATAATTACACCTTCTCTGCTGCACAGTTGAATTCGTCAGTTTTTTTTTTGAGGAAACTCACACGGTTGGCTACATCTCCTACAGCATCCGTGATGTCAGCCCATAACACCGGGTGAACTAGGTGATGTCAGCCCATAACACCGGGTGAACTAGGTGATGTCAGCCCATAACACCGGGTGAACTAGGTGATGTCAGTGCTTCCCTTCGGTCGTGTCGCCTACACTGAACGGAAAACACAAACTATTTACATAGTCGTTTCAACCGACGCGACGTTTCATTCAGTGCGGTGGTACCAACACGGGCGGGCTGCCACCTAGTAAGGCAAGAAGGGAAGGGACCTGCAGTTTTACGTGGAATCCGAACCACGGTCAGCCTCCAATGGTAATAGCGACAGTCGACTGTCTGCACCACTGAACTATCAAGGCTGACAAGTGAATCTATCAGGTCTGTATGTCTGTCACAGAAGTCTAACTCTTAAACGGCGTGAAGTTTGCCGACAAAATTTAGTCTCTTAAATTATTATCGTGTCAGTAAATGATACATTTAACATTTATTAGAATATAGGTAACATTTATTTTAATTGGTATATTCGCTGCGCACTCGTTTTTAGTTCTTAAAATGTATAATTTAATTATATAAAAATTTGCATCTTAGTTTAATAGTTTGCTATTAACATATGGGCTGTAGCTGTAATAGCTTACAATTTAATTTTAAATTCTTTCATCGAGGTCGATTCTGTCTCTATAATGAATATTTATTACCGTTTTTCTATTAGAGCCATTTGCAATCAATATTTATAATAGCTTGTAAACCTTATTGATTAATATAATCTCAGATATCTTCATGAGTTTTAATTTCATTTAATATTTGATTTAAACTGTTATAAATTGTTACGAGTTCAAGTGCCTTGGCAACAAGTATTGCCCACGAATGATTTAAAAAAAAATACAAATACAGTAAAACCCGCTTAATACGATCCCGGTTAATACGATTTCCCGCATAATATGATCTTTTGTGCCGGTCCCATACTCTACCTTAATTTAACGAACAATTTTTTCCGCTTAATACGACCCCCAATCCGCTTAAAACGATCTTTTTTGACGACGACGTAGGTCGCCGCGCGCGACCTCCGAGCGAGCTCGGACCCTTAAGTGGTCGTATACTGACAGAAAAAGCTCATACAATTTGCACAAACCTTGCAAATCACTGACTTCTCAGGCTCGAGCGGATGGATCGACCGATTTAAATCTCGCAATGGTATGAGGGTGGTCCCAGAAGTACCCGGCCTAACAAAGAAAACGAAAAAAAATTTTGAAAAACTACCTTTATTTCTCAACGTAGTCTCCTTTTAGCTCGATACACTTTTCCCAGCGATGTTCAATAGCTTCGATACCATGTTTATAGCGAGAACCGTCGAGCTCCTCAAAGTAGCCCTCAACTGCCGACTCTACCTCTTTATTGTTTGTAAATCTTTTACCTCCGAGCCATTTTTTCAAGTTTCAAGGTCTCAGGTGTGAAATGATGAACCCATGGTCTCGTCCATTGTTACGAATCGGCGCAAAAATTCCGCTTTATTATTGTAAAACACTCGACTGAAACATCCTCACGAAGTTGTTTATGTTCCATTGTGAGTAAACGCGGCACCCATCTTGCGCACAGCTTTCTCGTGTCCAAATTTTCAGTCAATATGCGATGTACAGCACTTTTTGAAATGCCTACCATATCTGCTAACTCGCGCACTTTCAACCGACGGTCATCCAATACTATTTTATCGATTTTCTTCACCATTTCTGGCGTGGTCACTTCGTTTGATATTGATATTAGTTGAATTCAGACCTTTCAGAAGAAAATATTGAATCACATAACGGTGACCAATTTTATCCATTTCTAAAACTTCACTCAGAGCGTTCACTATTGATGGCCGACAAACAAAAACAAAAGCACGTAGCGTGTTCTTTTTTTAAATTTAATTTTAATTCGAATAGTACTTTCGAATGCAGTAAGTTTTTTCAAACAACAACTGCCATCTATACGTCAGGTCGGGTACTTCTGGGACCACCCGGGTATCATGTAAGTACTGCCAATTTTCTGGCGAATCTACCAACTACGAAATACCTGAAAAAAACGGTCCTTCCAACTCTGATAGAGATTACGCTCTTCGAGACATATTCAATGCTGACGAGTTTGGGTTGTTCTTGAAACTGATGCCAGACAAATCGTTCGTATTGACGATTGCGAAGATTGATTTCAGTCAGAAATACAATAAACAGATTTTAAAGTGTGTATTCTTTCTAGTATTATATATAATGCTAACTGCATACAATAACATTTAGTATTTAACCTACTCATTTCCCTTCATATTTTGGTCCTTCGAGCCGGATCGAAACCTTTGCATTTTGCTATAAAGTGCTGCCCACTGCAATAACCGCATTCTGAAAATTTAGAATTTTTATTAGAGCCATTTTCATATGCAGTAGTATGAACATTTTCACGTTTTCTCTCATTTTCATGTGTTTTCATTATCAGAGAGCTTAAAAACGAGTAAGTAAGATAATCATAGCCCAGATAACATTCAGTCCACTCATTTCCCTTCATATTTTACGGTAAACATTCAAGATAAAAAGCCTTCAAGTGAGAACGTCGTACACGCACCGAGGGTTCGGTAGCCATCTTCTACTTGTGCATCACCGCTTCCCGGGGGCATATATACAAAGTCTAGTAGGCGAGTTGCTCTGATTGGTCGATGGCAGTTTGGCGGGAAATTTAAATTTCGTCTGGCTCCGCCTCCGGCGCTCCCAGCGAACCTACTGAATCCGATATTAGTTTGGTCGTTTATGCAATTTGGTGGCTCAGTGGTAGAGAGTAGGTTTTTTTATAACCACCTAAAAAGACTTTATTTTCGAAAATACTTCCGAAATTTTAATTTCCCGCCAAACTGAGAACGACCAATCAGAGCAACTCGCCTACTAGACTTTGGAAATATGCTTCCCGGGGAGGGATCTCCGCGTCGCACGATAAAAAAGAGTTACATGAGCGGAACTACGTGGAAAAGCTCATGCGTTTACACTCGGGTGCACAGCGCCTGCGCAGTGCATTTACATGCATTGTCAAAGTGTCTCCATCATTCATTATGCTTCAGATCATTACACTGCCTACACTAGAGCTCGAAACTTCCTTGTTTGTGCATTGCACACATACCTACTTGCCTACGGTGAATCAAATGCAAATAAAACGGCAAGTCCCATTCATCATCACCAATCATCAATACTAATAATAAATCTGTAAGGGATGGTTGTGGAGTAAGTTTGTTTTATGAGATATTGCGTTTGTAGACTGTATGTATAATACTAAAACTAAATTGACGATTTTTAGAAATAATTTCTGTATGTATGCATGTTCATCCATAACTCTTAAACGGATCATCCGAATTCGATGAAACTATACGTGACACAGGATAGGCTAAATAAAATTCAGTTCCGGTTACGCTAAAATGTCTCGTACAAACCAAATTGTTCCGCGCGCCGAAATAAAGGCACGGCAGCGGGCTTACTACTTTTTTCTTTTTAAATACGAATTTCACGCGAGCGAAGCCGCGGGAAAAAGCTAGTTAGTAAATAATGTATTAATAGGAGCGTGTTTTTTTTTATCTGCGTATCTATTGTTGCCACGTATTACGTGGGCCCTAAAAATACTTTAAGGCTGTCTGTGTTTCAAAGGCTAGGTAATTAGGTAGGTAAAAAAACCCATAAAGGTGAACCATGTTCACGTGCCGAGGGTCCCGTCACCGCTTCTTTGCTGTTGATTAATTATATTTTTAACCGACTTCCAAAAAAGGAGGAGGTTCTCAATTCGTCTGTATGTTTTTTTTTTTTTTTTTTTTTATTTTTTTGTATGTTTGTTACGCGATTTCTCCGTCAATTGAGGGCCGATTTAGAAAATTCTTTTTTTGTTAGTTAGGTCATACTTCCGAGGTGGTCCCATTTCAATTTTATCGAAATTGGTTGAGAGGTTTTCGTAAAATCAGCATAATACTATAGTGTGTGGTTACCTTCAGCAAAACTTGTGATGTGGTCGTATTCGGCAATTTTCAGTTTGATAAATTAGTATGGTGTGTGGTTACCTTCAGCAAAACATTTGTGATGTGGACTTATTCAGCAATTTGCAGTCTGACACATATGGCGAATAATTCTGTACCACTTCAATCGATTTCGATTATTCGATTTCGATTATTCTTTTTTATGTAATATTACTAAAAAGAATGAAATAAAAACTGTTTTAAAAAATATTAAACCGATTTCCAAAAAACAAAAACAAAAAAACTAAAAAGTATTAAATACCTAATATTTTGAAATTTTCTCTGTCCTGTTGAAATACATGAATCGATATACTAGTGATACATATTCGGACCCTTGTTTCATGAATATTCTAAATTTGAAATTTTTTTATCTTTTCCGACCGGCGTTTAATTTATTATGGTACCTGGCCAGTACCTACTGTACCGAGTACCATCGAGCTGGTTTGATGATGGAGACAGAAGGTGGCCATAGGAACTCCTAAACTACACATGATAAACCCATCGTGTTTGGGCTCGTTGCATTTGTCTTCACGAGAAATTTACTTTAGACCTAAAAGATTCTCAATTCGACGGTATGTTTTCTTTTTTTGGATGTTTGTTACGCGATTACTCCGTCAATTGTGGGCCGATTTTGAAAATTCTTTTTTTTTTTATTTGAAAGGGGATAACCCTGAGGTTTTTGAAGTGAAAACTTCTTTAGCGGCTCTTGGCACTTTTTTAGGTGGGTAAAAATGTATAACTCGCGACATCGCGTCAGCGTCATTTTTAAAATGAAACCTTAAGTCATTGCGTTAAGGGTTAAGTTAGAGTGGCACGGGATCTGCCGGCACTCCCGGAGTGCAACTGTTAAGTAGGGTTCCGTAACACGTTTATGTCTGTCCATTCTACTAAGTTCTGCAAAATGAATGTAGGGTTCCGTAACATATGCATGTCTATCCGTTCTACTAAATTTTACAATTTTCAACCAAGGTCCTCCGACGGTTATTTTATAATAAAAGTAGGCTTCCGTAACACGTTTATGTCTGTCCATTCTACTAAGTTCTGCAACATCACCTACAACGTCTGTGATGTCAGCCCATAACACCAGTGCCATGTCAGTGCTTCCCCCTTTGATCGTGCTGACTACACTGAACTGGTCGGAAAACACAAACTATTTACATAGCCGTTTCGACCGACGTTTAATTCAGTGCGGTGGTACCAACCCGGGAAGGTTAAACCCTACCACCAAGTAAAATTACGAGGGAAGGGACTTACAGTTTTACGAGGAATCCGAACCTTGGTCAGCCTCCAACGGTCAGCGGTCACCCATCTAAGTACTGACCGCACCCAGCGTTGCTTAAAATTCAATAGCGACAGTTGACTGTCTGCACCACTGAGCTATCGAAGCTGACGTGGTCCTATTTTAATTGGGTCAAGATCGGATTGGAAAGCGAGGCGGAATCGCGAGGCCGAAGGCCGAGCGATTCCGCCGAGTACATTAATAGCAAAAAATTACTAAAAAAAACTGTGAAATAAAAAAAAAGTTTTAAAAAACATAAAACCGACTTCCTAAAAAAAGTAAAACTAAAAAACTATTTAAAATAAAAATATAAAAACCGCCTTCAAAAATATATGAAATAAAAACCTAAAAAAAAAAACGAACCCTAGAGTTGAAGGCGGTGCTAAAGCAAGCAAAAATGATGCATGAAAGAAAACATGAGCGGATGATAATATCCTTTGTGATTTGTGTAGCCTTTTTAGCACCGCCTTCAACTCTAGGGTTCGTTTTTTTTTTTAGGTTTTTATTTCATATATTTTTGAAGGCGGTTTTTATATTTTTATTTTAAATAGTTTTTTAGTTTTACTTTTTTTAGGAAGTCGGTTTTATGTTTTTTAAAACTTTTTTTTTTCTACGAGGGTGTTACGATCGTTCATTTAACACAATAGGTAAGTCAAGGCACAAGGTATTCCGGACTTCCGTAGTTGCCATGACTGACAGCTACATGGAACAGTTCCCTCGAGCAGGCTGTTTGTTACTAAATCCTCCTCTATAGAATTTCCTGTAAGAATTTATGATAATTTGTTGCATTCATAGCTTATGGAGAAATCGTCTTGAGGAAATTAATTTTATCTAATTCAAAATATAAGCCTGATTGTTGCGAAGTAATATCTCTGATTAATTGACAAACATACGTACCACCATCATGCTGAGTCACGCTGAATCGCGTAAATCTGGCTAAGCAAAGTAAGTAATCGGTGTTGTGCTGTAAGAACTCTGGTAAATTACAGCACAACACCGACCACCACGTTTAGTAAAATATTATAGGACAATAATATAAATATCAAGTAGCCAGTGGGACACGAAGGCAGTTAAGGGAACCGATTTTAGGTCACTTTTTGATAAAATAAATACTGGAGCGCTTAGTCCGCACTTTAGGCAGCTCTACAGTGTAGGGATGCATTCCCTGTCTGTTACGCGTGGACCTATGGTGAAATGGCGAAGTCGGAATCGTTCCATAAAGTCTTTCGTATAAAGTTTCGTCATATAAAGAACTTCCTCGGAAACTCGTAAAAATAGTGGCGCGGGCGCGGCAGGACCTCGCGGCGATAACTGGAACGCGCCGTTCACTTCCGATGTCGTAACTTCGCCGGCCTAGAGCCGGGCGTCGACCTTTCGAGCCAGTGGTACGGGGTTCCTGTACTGATCCATTTTCCATCTTCTTTTTTATCAAAACCAGTATATATCCCGACTGGTTTTGTGCCACCCGGCTGTGTTCGAAACAGCTAAATCCACAGCACCGCATCTCGCGAAACTATCACCAGCGAGACACCATACCAGCAGAATTGCGAACCATTCAAGCTCTGTACAGCTCGTTAATACCACGTTTGAAGATAATAAATAATAAATCTTCCAAAGATGTTAATTAAGATCTATGAACATCAGCATAGCATGTAACAAAAGTAAGTACATAGCATGATAGGTATTGTGAAAAGCAAAGTGGTGTGCCGTCTGTCTGCCTGAATGTAAGCTTTTAACTCGAGAACGACTCAGTCGACTTACATTTGGTATTCACCAATGCAATCGCTCGTATCTGCGGCTTGACATAGGTTGTTTAATATAACGACATCGTAATTATGGGCTGAGCAGTGAAAGTGATTCAAATCATACAAATACGAGTACGTATGACAGTTGACAATGGTTTTATCGACGATTTAAAAAAAAATCTAAATAATATCGGTGATTGCACAGCATTTGAAAAACCTTAAAACACAATTATTACAAGATCAGTGTTGCCTGTAAGGATTATTTATACGCTGAACAACAGAACAAAACACCAATATCAGATAATTAAACAATGCAAGTTTGATAATTTGATTCCTTTAATATTTGTATAACAATAAACCAAATCAAGCGACAGACAGACTACACACACAATAAGAAATGAACTTGACCTAATCAGGCACAGTCAATATAAGCATCTTAATAATATCATTACGATAATACTTTGCGCGCAATAAGGTCAGCGTAAACGCCGGATAGACATCCGTTTTTGCTGTAAAATAATTTCGGTGTTTCCTTTGGCTCGACTGAGCAGAAGGCCGCGGCCAAATTAATGAGTTTTTTTTTTCTTGGTTTTTAATCAGTTCTTACATATGAAATTGCCGTTTTGTATAGAAAAAAAAAACTTTTTTTTTGTGAATATTATATATTGAAATCATCGAAATACTGTATTATATTATCTACAAAGTTTTGCCATTGTAATATGGTAGTTTATTGATGCCTTTGTTTGCTGTAAAATTTGCGTGTGCAAAAGCGCTCGAGTCGACAATTTATATGAAGGCATTTGAAAATATTTGAATTTGGAATTTCAACGCAAGCAAAAGTTAGTCACGTTCAAAGAAGCCAGTTTGTAAAAACACTATCCTCCTTTTTGCCTCGCTGAGTCGGGTAAAAACGCCAATTTCATAGGCAGGTACGTAATAATTAAAACATTTTGGTGTGTTAAAAATAATATTTTTTATGTAACCTAAATTGGCTGGCTGCGCCGCGTGCATGATTTATGATATCAACTAATTACTTACACCTTGATCCTGACGGAACCAGGCTCCATGCCAGTGCTTCCTTGACTTTTTGTTCGACCACACTTAATTGAACGGAAAACAAAAACTAATTATTCTGATGCCGCCGGCTCTACAAATGGATACATACACAAAATAAGAAATGTTCTTACAGGCTTTGCTTGCTACGCAAACCTCTGAATACCTACTGCGTTTGGCGATACCTAACATAGGTTTACAGTGATTGTAAAAACAAATAATTTTGAAAAATATTGTAAAAAAATTACATAACTAGGCATCCAGTTTATGTTAGGTTGAATTATTATTATTTGTTTATTTTAAGTTTTATTAGTATTTTAGGTTAGATTTCCGTACCACCACGTAATTTTTCGGTTTTTATTAGTTCTTGTTTTATTTCAGAGTTTGTACTATAATCACACCAAGTTTGACGCTAATTTGTATAATCGTTTTTACGATAGGGCAAAAAGAAAAACACTTTGAAAAAAAATACGTTTCTTAATTCTTTACTTTTAGTGTTTTTTATTATTAGTATATACACGATAATAAAATTTTTATGGGGAAAATTTCAACCGTCTACCTATTACGTTTCAAAAGATAAACCCCTGGGACGGACGGAAAGACAGACCGACAGACAGAGGCTTCAATAGGGATATTACGCAAACCTTAAAATGCGATGTTAAAGTGATGTGTATAAGAATTTGTGTTTTATATTGGTATCTACGATACTTAAATTTTACAATTTAAGTATCGTATGTATAAAAATAATTTTGCAGTTTGCCAATAACTTCGAAGTAACAATACCATCTAGAGGAATTTTGTTGATTATGTGGTCTTGAAATAATACTTCTTCTAACATAGTCACATCACTGTCTACGCAAAGGTTCTGCTGTCGCTACCCGAACTCTGTGCCATGCTGTGAGTGTGAGTGAGTAATGAACTGGTTTTGTCTGTCGTATTTCCTGCAGAGTTGTCACGAAATAACAGACTTGTTTTGTAAACACCTGTAAATCTTGTGTTCCTGACGATTTCAGCGCGGCTATTTTCGATTAGGAATTCATCGCTATCATTTCTATCATGCCCATCTATTTCCTCCCAAGTACAGCCTGGGGTTTTTCAAAAGGGGCGTAAAAAGGCTCCTGTCTGGACGGCATGGCATTCGCAATCCCCGTGCATCACAGAATGTCCATGGGCACCGTTGGACACCTACTTGTAGGTGAAACAATGCCACATGTCGCGCTATCCATAAAAAAAAAAATAGACACCCGCGAAGCCGTTTCTACCGACCGTCATTCAGTGATGTGGTAACAACCCTACCGTCTAGTCAGGCAAGGGGGAAGGATCTACAGTGTTGCACGGGAACCGAGATCCGAACAATGGAACGACTCGCCTTGAAATACCTAAAAATATATTAGAAGAAACCTATATAGACAGAAAGTGGTGCATGCCAACGGGGACCGAACTCACGACATTCCATTATCAGAACCCAACTAAGAAACTAACAAAGTCACCCGAGGATCTGCAGAGCCGTGATTTGATTTTTCACAATTTATTTCATACAATAGGATATTCCTCCTCGCTGTTGCACTTCTAAAAGTCGATTTCACACTCTCATCGAAAATGGGAAAAATTTGTGGGACCACCTACAGCACGAACCATCATCGATAGACGAATGCTTTTTTTTTAATGTAGCCCTGTTTTTTTTTTTATTTTTCGATATCACCTTTACTTTTTGAGATATAAGAGATTTAGGCTCACTTGCACCAACACGAATTTAACTATAAACCAGTTTAACTCGTTAAGCTAGCACCCGTTGACTGTGGGAACCGCGTTTAAATCCATAACTCGCTACTTAACTCTAAACTCGTGTTGGTGCAAGTGGGCCTTAGTTCGAAAAATAATTGAATTTTTCACATTTTTGCATAAACTTTTTTTATTTTTACTTTCTCGAAAAAAAAAACATGACCATCACCATCTTGTAGCCCTAGCCGATACGCGTCTTTTGAGCCCTCAACCACTCGCGTAGACCCAAAACTCGCGACACCAGGACGATTTCACACTCTCAGCGAAAATGGGGGGCTGAAAACTGAAGCGACCTAAAAAACATTTTCAGTGTAACTATACGGGACACAGCATAGGCTAGATAAAATCCAGTTCCGGTTACGCTAAGATGTGGCTCTCATACAAACCGAATGGTTCCACGCACCAAAATAAAGGTGCGGTAGCGGGCTTACTTACTTTCTTCTTTTTAAATACGAATTTCTCGCGAGCGAAGCCGCAGGCAAAAGCTAGTATTATATAAGGTGGGTATCCGTGCCTTACTTCCTGATTGATAGTTAGTTACCTTGTCCCAATACATTGATAAACGTGGTGGTCGGTGTTGTGCTGTAATTTACCAGAGTTCTTGCAGCACAACATCGATTACTCTGCTTACCCCGATTGTCGGGACTCAGCATGTGTGATATTTATGTATGTATGTATGTATAGAAATGCGTGCAGGTTTAACAATAAATCATTAAGCTACGTTTCAGTTTTTTTTTTTCATAAAACAAATTGATTTTAATTATTCGAAACACCTTTCTCTGTCAACCCTGAAGCACGTGACCGCCTCCGCCGCGCCGGCCGCGCCGCCGCGCCAGTTGCGTCTTTCGCGACAAAAATAGCTGGTGCTTAACGAGCGCGAGGTCTCAGAAGACGCGCCGCCGCCCGGCGGGGCGCCGCCGCGCCGCCGCGCCGCCGCCGCGAGGCCGCTCTTCCGCTCCGGGTGAATGTCTTGCCATTGTCTGACTGGAGGCTTAATATATACCACAGAACAGCGATCGGCAGCCGCCTTAACCAAGTCTATTTACCCAGCTTATTAAAGTATTTATGTAGTAAGTATTCGTATGTAGTTTATCTCATACATATTTCTTTACAGTCTTAACACATTGCCACAAACTATTCTTGTTCGCCTGCATGTACTTCTCCCACATCCCAAAGGTTAGTTAGAATAGAATGCCTCGCGGCATTAAGTCTGTGGCATCGTAGCTCCCAAACGGATGGACCGATTTGGATGCGGTTTTTTTTTATTAGGAAGCTTGTCTAATCGGGATGGTTCTTAGCTATGTTTGTAATCAAGTAATTAAGTAATAAAAAAAATATTATCTTAAAAAGTGGACCGATTTGCATGCGGTTTTTTTTTTAAAGCTTGAAATAAAAGTTAAATTACAAATTTAAAAAACCCCCGACCCTTAAAAAGTAAAAAATAATTTCCGTTTACTTACATAAAGGAGTCGGGGGACCGCTAAATAAATAAAATATATAAAAACTCTGAGCTGCGCGGGCATTTACTTAGCGAGCCTCCAACTCCTTTATGTACCTACGTAAACGGAAATTATTTTTGACTTTTTAAGGGTCGGGGTTTTTTAAATTTGTAATTTAATCTTGCTGTGTGCTATAGAGACGATGTGTAGGCATGCGACGATTTTAGGCTTCTGTAGTGAAACTAGGAAATTTAATAGCCTCTCTACAATGTCTGTCCGTCCAGTCCAATCGATCGAGCAGCAAGTAAGGCACGAAGACCCACCTGCTGCATGACTCGGTGGAAGGACCGCGCCAAGGTGAGAGGTGGCGAGCCTGTCGCCCTTTAGCACGGCATCTTGTCCTTCCTTATCCCTTAGTCGCCTTTTGCGACATACATGGGGAGAGATGCAGTGGGGCTATTCTTTTTAAGTACCGGCCCCATACGGTGCCATTTCTAAGCTATAGTATACTAGATCTATGTATATAAGGTGCTTCGTTATTTATGTCAAAAATTTCGAGAAGGTTATACGCACTCAAATAGACACTTTACGTAAGAAAAAAACATATGTTTATAGGAGCATTTTTTCTCCTAACAAAAAAATAAAATCAAATAAGTAGCTGTAAAAACGAATCATAGTGACCTTGTATTGTGACTTACTTACAACAAACAGCTGTTCTGCGTTTGAACATAGTACGGTCATTGACCCCGTACAATGCAACTTACCTACTGTTAAACAACGACATTCTACTTTCTGGACGGGCCCTCGTCATACATTTTACCGGTAGAAAGGTGCGATTGAAGTTCTTCTATATATTGCCAATATTTAAAACAGCGTAAGTGCGCGAGCGCCTCATACATCACGTTACGTTTCCGCTCTGTGAACGTCCATAGAGTAAGACGGTAAAGTTATGCTAAAAACATATATATTTTTTCGCGTAACGTGTTCATTTGAGTGCCTATGTAACCCTTCCGAAATTTTTGAAATAAATCACTCTGTATACTTCTATAACCATATTGAAATAAATACTCCTTTTCTTTTTCCTAATAACGAAGCACCTTATATAACATAATAGAAAAATAGCAGTAGCCGCTGGTCTGTCTCACTCATCTCCTCATCTCTCACAAGATTGAGAAGTCCGTTGGAGCGGGTGAGACGGTTCATGAGAAAATGCCAATAAGTGAAGAATTTCTGAATTTTGTCAGCCTCGGTAGCTCAGTGGTGCGGCCGGTCGACTGTCGGTCGTGATCATAAGTGCATCTGGGGGCGGTCAGTACTTGTATGGGTGCATGACCGCTCGACCATTGGAGGCTGACCGTGGTTCGGATTCCACGTAAAACTGTAGGTACCTTCCCTTCTAACCTTACTAGGGTTTCACCCGCCCGGGTTGATATCACCCCGCACTGAATGAAAGGTCGTCTGAAATGGTTATGTAATTAGTTCGTGTTTTCCGTCCAGTTCAGTGCAGCCGGCACGGCCGAAGGATAGCACTGACACGGCACCTAGTTCACCAAGGTGTTATAGGCTGACATGGATGTTGTGTTGTAGGTGATGTAGCTAACCGTTTCGGTTGCATAATTTTTTTTCAATAGATGATAATCTTCCACACTGCGAAACTCTGGAATGCACTTCCTGCCGATGTGTTTTTTTTTTTTTTTTTTTTTTTTATGGAACCTGACACGGTTGGCTACATCACCTACAACATCCGTGATGTCAGCCCATAACACAGGGTGAACTAGGTGCCATGTCAGTGTTTCCCTTCATTTCATGTCGGCTACACTAAACTGGACGGAAAACACGAACTATTTACATAGCCGTTTCGACCGACGTTTCGTTCAGTGCGGTGGTACCAACCCGGCCG
Organism: Nematopogon swammerdamellus; assembly: GCA_946902875.1. Taxonomy (NCBI): domain Eukaryota; kingdom Metazoa; phylum Arthropoda; class Insecta; order Lepidoptera; family Adelidae; genus Nematopogon; species Nematopogon swammerdamellus. The sequence goes on from OX336358.1 coordinate 1,940,188, forward strand.
GGATAAACCCTACCACCTAGTAAAGTAAGAAGGGAAGGGACCTACAGTTTAACGTGGAATCCGAACCACGGTCAGCCTCCAACGGTCGAGCGGTCACCCATCAAATCACTGACCGCGCTCAGCGTTGCTTAATAACAGTTGACTAACCAACCGCGCCACTGAGCTACCGAGGCTGACGAATTTTCTTATCCCTTAGTCGACTTTTACGACATGCGACGGGGAGAGATGCAGTGGGGCTATTCTTTTTAAGTACCGACCCCACACGGTACAGTGCAAGACTCAGGATCTTTCAAAAGAAGCGAAAAAAGGCATCTGTCACGCCACCGGCACGGCATTCGCAGCCCCCGTTCTAAACCGAATGCTTTTGGGCGTCTCGTCGGCTCAACAATCCATGAAGAAGGCGCCAAGTGTCTCGCGTACCTATCCATAATTTTTTTTTTTTTTTTCAAATAAAGAATAGCCACGCGCCGCGCAGGCCTGTCCCCTAATTATACTTAAATCATTTAAGGTTAAACCCACACAACACACCGGTACTATGACCCTGCGTACGTAGATACAAACCGTGATAATTATTATCCTCGATCGATCGATTGGCCAAACAATGTGTTCGTGAAACGCCGTATTATGTCGTGACAAGTGACAAGTGACTGGTACAGCTGACCGATTACCAGCTGCTTGAACGTGTCCGGTCGATCACGCTTAGTGGGCTGACGTGGTAGGTCTCGATAGTCGTGGGAATCCTGATGAATGGCCGTTTTCATCAGCCACCGATTAAGAATCGCCCAACGGTTATTTTGTCAGTTATTTATTACATTTGTCATACATTTGTAGCGTGCGGGTGACCCGGCTGAACGGTCATTGCGCTGAGGCTACCCTCTGTACCCGCTCTTAGCTAAGAGCTCACTATTGGCTAAAAAACCAAGTGCGAGTCGGACTCGCGCACCGAGGTTTACGAACAACAAAAAAAAACATTGGAAAAAAAACACGTTTCTTGTATGGGAATATATTTAGGGGGTCGCTGGGTTAATTAAGCCATGGTAGTGTTCTCTGGAGCTGTATGGCGTCCACAAAATTACCAATCTAGCAATCTACTGTGCCAGCGGTGGGTCAACTTAAGTAGAGCCCAGCAGTCCGACATTCACGTCCTCGTCGTGCTCCCTGGGCAATGTTGCGACAATGCCTTTGGCATTACCACCGTCCCAGAGTCGCAACAGCTGAGGAATGTCGGACGCAGGCGATCATCCTGCGCCTAAACAGGATCTATTTTTCAGCTTCACTATGTGGTAGACAGGTCCTCCACTATGTCGTCCGGGTTGGTACCACAGATCGCAGGCGAAAAACTCCTGATGTGGCTCTGCTGCACTTGGAGGTCAGCCTGCGACTAGCCGGTCGGTGGCCTTGAGTGTGTCGGGGGTGTCCTGGGTTGTGGATGCTAGTGTCGCTTGCACTCCAGACTCCTACTAACCGACTGACAGCCGCAGGGGTCAGGGAGAGCCGGTGGGTGTCTTCAAACTTCGTATGTATGTATTAACAGGCTACTAGACAGCCTAGCAACTCTGTCGACTGCAGCATTGGTCTCTCGGCACAGCCACCCATTTTTGTTTACATAAAAAAAAGTCAGACAATCTGTTCTCCACTAACAAGTATCCTTTGTTTTAGGTTTCCGTTCCGTTTTATGAGCGTAGCTGCAGCATAGTAAAAGGACTATTTATGCCTGCGGACAGAGATAATAACATAAACAGCCTCGTTAGATGCAATCTAGATGCAACGAATGGTGGTGCAATGCATCATACATAAGCGTTCGATCATAAAACTTTGGTCGTACCGTTCGATCATTGAGGCTGGCCTTGGTTCGGATTCCACCGGTGACCTTAGTAGATAGTAGCTTTCAAACTGCCCAGACTTATACCACCGCACTGAATTAAGGTAGTGCGAAGCGCCAATGGATATAATATTATGTAGTTTGTTCGTCTTTTCCGTTCAGTTCAGTGTAGTCCGCGCAACAAAGGCATACCTGCACCTGCTGCTTCACCGTTCGGAACCGGTGTAAAACTGTAGGTCCCTTCCCTTGCCCCTTACTAGGTGGTATAGGCTCAAATTGTAGCCGACTGGGTTGGTACCACCGTACTGGGTGTAAGATGGCCGCATAGCAGCCTCGGTTGTGTTTTCCTCTAGTCCAGTATAGCCAGCAATCCAGGGAAGTCTCCGGTATGGCACCTACCTTTTCGGAGGTGATATTGGCTAGTCGAAGCATGCGCTTTGGCCTCTCCGACTCAGCCACCCATACCGGATTACATAAAAAACAAGCTGTGCCCGCGGCTCCGTCCGCTCTCATATTTCACTTCACTGCTAACCTCATAAGCCATTTAGCGTGATAGTAAGTAGCCTATAGTTGATGGGAAGAATCAAGCTATCCGTAGAATTTTGTTTTATTAAAATCGGTTCAGTGGTTCTCGAGTTATAAGCGGACAGACAGACATACACTCAGACACTCAGACACTCAGACAGAAAGCAGACGTTGGATTTTATTATAGGTAAGGAAGGAAGGAAGGAAGGAAGGATAAGGAAGGAAGGAAGCACTGACATGGCACCTAGCTATTCAAGGTGTGATGGCCAACACGGTTGTGGTAGTATAGAAGTAGGTGATGTAACCGATGATCATGTCAGCTTCAATAAAAACAAAACATAAATTGCGTGGCGTGAGTCCACAGGCGTGAAGCGTTCGTTGTTCGCAAATTAATTATAGCCACGAACACGCTTTTAAATAACTATGCTTAAGCAATAATTATAATTCTCCTTAATCCTAGTTCTAGGTGACGACTGATGAGCATTCTGACAGTGAGTCACAGAAGTCGGTCATTGTGCCGTACAATTGTTAGACTTAGATTGGTTGATTGATTGATTGATTGACTGATTGATTACATTGTACTAAGACGTCCGAATTGTCAGCTCCGCAATGAATGAAGATCTTAGCGACACTTAGCCTTGCTTAGTAACCGAAAGGTCGTGGGTTTCATGGTCATTGCCGAGGGCATCAGTTTGTCTTTTTGCACGGGGATTGAGAATGTCATGCCGGCCTGACAGGAGCCTTTTCACGCGCCCCTTTTTAAAAACCCCAGCCTTTACTTGGGAGGAAATAGATGATTTTATCAGCCTCGATAGCTCAGTGGTGCAGACAGTCAACTGTCGCTATTGAATGTTAAGCAACGCTGGGCGCGGTCAGTACTTGGATGGGTGACCGCTGACCGTTGGAGTCTGACCGAGGTTTGGATTCCTCGTAAAACTGCAGGTCCCTTCCCTCCTAATCTTACTTGGTGGTAGGGTTTAACCCGCCCGGGTTGGTACCACCGCACTGAATGAAACGTCTGTCAAAACGGCTATGTAAATAGTTTGTGTTTTCCGACCAGTTCAGTGTAGCCGGCACGATCAAAGGGGGAAGCACTGACATGGCACCTAGTTCACCCGGTGTTATGGGCTGACATCACGGACGTTGTAGGTGATGTAGCCAACGGTGTCAGTTTCCAAAAAAAAAAAAAAAATTGATTAGCAGGGAGTGCGTTCCACATTTTCCCCCGTTCTGTGAATAAATGACCTGCAGAACCGGTTGGTGCGAATCCTCGGTAGGTAGGACGATTGTGTAGGGGGATGATAGGTACATCATATCTCAGAAAGAGCGAAAGTTAACAGCACTGATGGTGATGATGGAAACACGAACCGTATGCAGGTGTCAATAGGTGCGAGATTCATTCTACTCGTGCGGTGGCTGATACGTCGCGCCGACGATACACGTTTGCGCGAAAATCACACTATAATTTAGATAGATTATCTCGTGTTGGAAAGATGGAAAAAATATTTTTTTCGTTACGATTGTAGGGAAAAATATTATCTATATTTCTATGAGGGTCTTGTATTGAAACAATTGATGCTTCTCAAGAGAATTTAACTTGAAAGTACAATTTTCGTACTTTTCGTTATTTTTTGGAGATTTATTTAACACCTTTCCAAAGTAGTAAAAATTTTTTTTTTCGATAAGTTTGTTAATTAAAGATCAATACACAACATAGGTCATCTGTCCACCTAGCCGGGGGGCGTCCCACGCTACGTTTGCTTGTACGTGGCCTCCATTCGAGCACCCGTCTACCCCATCGATTGTCGGGTGTGCGACAGATGTGCCGAGCCCACTGCCACTTCAGCTTGCTTATTTTCTTAGCAATGTCGACTACCTTAGTTCTTTGACGTATCACGTCGTTATGGATTTTATCGGTCAAAGAAATGCCGAGCATTGCTCTTTCCATAGCTCGCTGAGCGACTTTAAATTTGTGGACCAGGCCCATCGTCAGGGTCCACGTTTCCGCTCCGTACGTGTGGTGGCGTGCCTTGGGAGAGGCCTATGTCCAGCAGTGGACCGATACAGGCTGATGATGATGATGATGATGATGATGATGACATAACATATATTTTTTACAGATTAAAGCTCAACAATTTAGTTTAAAGTTGACCTTTTGAGTCTTATTTGCGCCTTAAATGGTCTGTGTAATGAAATGAAATGAATGAAATGAATACGGTGAAATGAAATGAAAATGAAATGAAAATATACTTTATTGCACAAAAAGTGACAAAAGGCGGACTTAAGCCTAAGGGCATTATCTGCCAGTCATACCTGGGATTGTGAGTAGGGTAGATGAGTAGTGCGGAAAATTGAATGAGAGATTATTTTTTGAAGAGGTTAAAAATAAACAATAAAACATAGATAATAGTAATAAATAACATACAACTAAATACATTCATGACATACATACATACAAATTCAAAATTACATACATATACGCAATATAAACAAATACAAATACATAAATACATACATACCTAATGCAGTTTCTAAACAACCGATAACACACATGGAGACATTATGGGTTTGAAAACATATGTTCCCTCAAACGGGATTTGAAAATGTTGTGGGAAGCGGAAGTACGGAGAGTGGCAGGGAGTTGGTTCCAGAGACGAGCTGATTCAACAGCAAAAGAATGGGTATAGAATGAACTGGAATGAATCGGGATACAAGGAAGGTTACCATCCATGGACCTCAAAGAAGCACCATGACTCGAAAGAAATTGGAATTTCGAACGGAGATATTCTGGAGCACGGGGATCGAACAAAACGGAATATAGAAGGGAAAGAATGTGAGTTTTCCTACGCGCTCGTACTGCAGGCCACTTCAACTTAGAAGGGAAAGAATGTGAGTTTTCCTACGCGCTCGTACTGCAGGCCACTTCAACTTGGTGCGGTTGATCTAGTCAACCGTGTCAGGTGGTGTCAGGTTCCATAAAAACCTAATGATCTACAAGAAAACTCTGACGAAGGCTAGATTTTCAATAGTTATGGTGAGTTAGAACAAACGCGGTCGATTGACGCACGGAGTAGGTACACAGTTACACACCTTTCACGCTCGATCAGTTTATACGGGAAAATCCATTTGACTTGAGGATAAGAGTTTAGAATAATCACTGATCGCTTACATAATGTACACGTAATTTTTACTGTGTAAGGCCGGTACTTAGAAAAAACAGCCCCACTGCGTCTCTCCCCGTGCATTTTTTTATGGATAGCGCGACATGTGGCATCGTTTCACCTACAAGAAGGTGTCTAACGATGCCCATGGACATTCTGTGATGCACGGGGATTGCAATGCAATGCCATGCCGGCCTGACAGGAGCCTTTTCACGCCCCTTTTGAAGAACCCCAGGCAGTACTTGGGAGGAAATAGATTGGCAGGGAGTGCGTTCCACATTTTCCCGGTTCTGTGAATAAAAGATCTACAGAACCGGTTGGTGCGCATCCGTGGTAGATCGATTGAATAGGGGTGCATCCCCTGCCCAGTACGCGTAGTGCGGAGGTGGAATGGGGACGCCGGAATCGCGTTAAACAGCTCCTCCGAACACTCTCCATGAAATAGACGATATAACACACTTAGGGAGTCGTCAGCCTCGATAGCTCAGTGGTGCAGACAGTCAACTGTCGCTATTGAATGTTAAGCAACGCTGGGCGCGGTCAGTACTTGGATGGGTGACCGCTGACCGTTGGAGGCTGACCGAGGTTCGGATTCCTCGTAAAACTGTAGGTCCCTTCCCTCCTAATCTTACTTGGTGGTAGGGTTTAACCCGCCCGGGTTGATACCACCGCACTGAATGAAACGTCGGTCGAAACGGCTATGTAAGTAGTTTCTGTTTTCCGACCAGTTCAGTGTAGCCGGCACGATCAAAGGGGGAAGCGCTGACATGGCACCTAGTTCACCCGGTGTCATGGGCTGACATCACGGACGTTTTAGGTGATGTAGCCAACAATGTCAGTTTCGATAAAAAAAAAAAAGAGGGAGCCGACGTGCGTGCATGTCGTAAAAGGCGACTATGGGGTAAGGACGAGATGCCGTGCATAAAGGCGACAAATTAAGCCACCTCTATCTAACCTCACGGTCCTTCCACCGAGTCATCATGCCTTACTGGTTGCTTGATCTTGAATCTTGTCCGAATATTTTGCGGTGGTCGGCGTTGTGCTTTTTTTTTCTTATGTAATCCTGTATGGGTGGCTGAGTCGGAGGGGCCAAAGCGCATGCTCCGACAAGCCAATACCACCTCCGAGAAGGTAGGTGCCATACCGGAGACTTCCCTGGATTGCTGGCTATACTGGACTACAGGAGAACACAGCCGAGGCTGCTATGCGGCCATCTTACATCCAGTACGGTGGTACCAACGGCCAGTCGGCTAGAATTTCACGTTAGAGTCTAAAATTATACTTTAGAAAAACATTTTTAGGACTCGCCTAAGACCTTAAATACTTTTGACCATACTCGCAAACAATTACAAACTGCATGCAATTCTCACATTAGAGACAGGAAAAGGTGCCATGTATAGAGCCTACGCGTGATGCTGAGAACATGATCAATACAAAGAAGTCAAACCATAGAAGATTAAATTATTATTTTTATGGAAACTGACACGGTTGGACAGACCACACCTTAGTGAACTAGGTGCCATGGCAGTCGTCCCTTTTGTCTGGCACCAACTATTTTCATAGCCGTTTCGTCCTTCATTCAGTGTAGTGGTATCAATCCGGAGTACGGTTGGAAGCATACCACCTAATAAAATAAGGGAAGGAATCTATAGTTATATGTACGAAAAATCCCAACCACGGCCAGCCTCAACGGTCAGACCAACGGTCACCTATCCAAATCTCGACCGCGCCCAACGACGATGATCACACGCCAGAGTATCACACCGCGCCGCCGAGCTACCGAGACATATAAGGTCTTTCATTAGTAGGTAACGATACGCTAAGGGCTGTATGCAGTATGTGTATCAGATACTGATCACGTTCCCATACCAATTTTAAACCAATTTTTTTTTACGTTATAAAAAACCGACTCACTCCTCAAATTTAATACGTGAAATGCGCGTATTTCACCTTAATAAGTATGTTTTTTTATCGAAAAAAAAAATTGGTATGGGAACGTGATCAGTATCTGATACACATACACCCCTTAGCGTATCGTTACCTACTAATGAAAGACCTTATATAATGATAATCCCGTTTCTATGGTGTGGATTTCTTTTGTTCAATATGTGGTCAATACGCACACGCGAAGGTCAAAAAGCAACCAAATGGTTCTTCCTATACGCTTTAGTTATCTGCTCGGTTAATGCATTAAGCAAGCTGATTATACAGGAAGTATTAAAACTGTGGTGTTTGCAGCAAAAACCTCTTGTGTCGGTTGTCCGTACTAAGTGTTGTCCGTGCGTTACCCGTATTAAAGTCGGTACGTCGAAAAGTCTAACGAAAAAAATTGATTTTTTTTATAATTTTTTGTATTGCTTCCGAATTAGGTGGCTCTGCCCGACCGAGGTCGAAGCCTCAGGCGCAGCCAATTTCACCGCCGAGGAGGTGCCAGTCCAGCTTGGAGGTGGACTAATGTTGCTGGGGAAAGGCTATTAACCCGCGATTTGAAGATCCGTGTATTGTAGGAGTGGGGAAAGATATTCCATGGGAGCCCGTTCCCACACCTTTGCAGTGCGGCACAAGAACGATTTAGAGAATCGTGCAGTTCGAAGAACGCTTATGTCGACTACAAAGGGGTGTTCCGGGAGAGTATGGCGGGTTGAGCACAAAGAAGGTCCCATTTTTCGGTTTTTCGCTTATATCTCGAAAAGGGTGCATCATAGGAAAAACTGTTCAATAACGGAATAAGAGGCGATAAAATTCTCTACAACTTTGAAATATACACTTTTTACCAAGTCTCAATCGTTGTCGAGATATAAGGTCCGAAAAAAGGCCGATTTTATTTGCAAATAAAAGCAATGTATCACAAAAACAGATTTTTGCTTTTATTTGCAAATAAAATCGGCCTTTTTTCGGACCTTATATAAGATTGGAAAGCGAGGCGGAATCGCGAGGCCGTAGGCCGAGCGTTTCCGCCGAGTACATTAATAGCAAAAAATTACTAAAAAAAAAAGTGAAATAAAAAACCATTTAAAAAAATATAAAAACCGCCTTCAAAAATGTATGAAAATAAAAAAAACGAACCCTAGAGTTGAAGGCGGTGATATCCTTTGTAATTTGTGTAGCCTTCTTTTTTGAAGGCGGTTTTCATATTTTTTTAAATAGTTTTTAAACGCCCTAAAAACGGCTATTTGAAGCTGTTTTTTTGCGATTTTCTCAAAAACTCTCAAACTTTTTAAATATTTTTTTTTATAATCATGTAGCTCTCATCGATACGATACGCGTCATTTGAGATCCTAAATATTTACGTAGCCTTAAAACTCACGACACCAGGGCCAATTCGCACTCTTGCTGGAAATCGAGGCCTATACTGAAGCGATCGAAAATTTTGTATGCAACGGACGAAGACACCTAGACAGCGGCTTCGTACGCCGCCGGGCGGCGGCGTGTTTGCTGATTGACCTAAGAGTAATAAATATAAGGAAGAGGCATGAAAACGGTGTTCACGTGCACACATATTATCAACAAGCATTTTTTTTATGGAAACTGACACGATTGTCTACAACATCCGTGATGTCAGCGGATAACGCCGGGTGAACTAGGTGCCATGTCAGTGCTTCCCTTCATTTCATGTCGGCTACACTGAACTGAGCGGAAAACACGAACTATTTACATAGCGGTAGGAAACCTGGAGGGTTAAGGCCTACCGCCTAGTAAGGTAAGAAGGCGAGGGACCTTCAGTTTTACGTGAAATCCGAACCACGGTCAGCCTCCAACGGTCGAGTGGTCACCCATCCAAGTACTGACCGCGCCCAGGTGTACTTATTGATCACGACCGACTCGACCGACCGCACCACTGAGCTACCGAGGCTGACAAAATTGTTATTTTACCCTTGATATTACCTTTGTTTGGCTATAGATATCTCATCTCATCGGTTCGCTACCTGTCTGTTGTCAAACCTTACATCTGTACTAGGTGCCATGTATGTATTTGTATATTTGTGTATTTATATTTCATACTACTGTTCCCTCTTTAGTAGGTACTGCATTGTCCGCCCCTACGTGTTTTCCACATCCGAAAGGTTAGTTCGTAAAGAATGTCGCAAGGCATTAAACTCGCCTTTTGTAACCTTTTTATACGGTGTACAATAAAGTAGGTATATTTTCATTTCATTTCATGTCAATGCTTCTATTTGGTCATTTTGATTTCGAAGTAATTTTGAATTTTTTTAGTAACTTAAGACAATGGCCTGTCTACACTGTAGAATGCTTCGAGATTGTCAGATAATAGATCTGACACAAGTGCAGGCGCGCGACTGGTGAGTTTCGCAACGTGCATCAAGGTTGCATTGCTGCGCTTGCGTCGCTTTCATAATACCCAGCGAGGTTCGCGTGCGCAGCGGTGTCGTCGGTGCGAGAATCTTTTTGGTTTATAAATAACTGAAAACATTAATTTATTTTATATATTACTCGTACTGACTGAAAATTGAAAATGTATGTCGTGCATTGATAATACGTCCCCTTTAAATTAACAGAAAGAAATATGTCATAGAAATTTGTCTTTATTAAATAACAAATTTTGTCCTAGTCCTAGAAAATTAATTAATTAATTTAACTTTTTCCGTTGTATACGTCCACAATATTCATATTCATATTCATATACATATTCATATTCCCAGTTCTCCTATGAAGCTGAGCACCCTATTCGGCCGCTTAAACGCTTCAGGGGCAGTTCCCACTTCTCTGGGAAACTGAAGCGTTCGTTAGTCACTTCCGGGCACTCCCCATATATGCGATTAAAACTGCACATAAATCGGTCCAGCCGTTTTCCAGTCTATGCTCTTTACTTTACGTTTTATAACAGAGAAATAATGGGACCTGAGTGTATTTCGGCCTGCATGCAGGTGCGGTGAGTGACCTAGGAACAAGTTACCAGCCGCCAGCCGCGCCGCGAGCGCGCGCGACACAGGACTGCGGTGACCCGACCTTAGTCCATTGTCTTGAAGCACTCGCCAATTACATAATATTGTACATGTACTCGAGTGTTTTTTTATGTAATCCGGTATAGGTGGCTGAGTGGGACTCTGGCCAAAGCAAATGCTCCGACCAGCCAATATCACCTCCGAGAAGGTAGGTGCCATACCGGAGACTTCCCTGGATTGCTGGCTATACTGGAATAGAAGAGAACACAACCGAGGCTGCTATGCGGCCATCTTACATCCAGTACGGTGATATCAACCCAGTCGGCTACGATTCGAGCACCACCTTGTGAGGGATTTGTTTGTGTTTGCTCGTAATTTAAGTTTTAAAAAGGTTTTTTTATTTATTTATTAATATACTTATTATAAGTAAGCATTTTTGACTCATAATCATAACAGAACAACGGTGTAAATTCTATGTTTGGCCCTAAATAAAAGGTTGTATAATCAAGGTCGTTGACTTCTAATACAGGTAAATGCTAAATTAATATTTCTCAATAGTAATTCCAATATTGATTAGGCTAATGGGTTTTCCGGTGTATAAATATACCATATACCGTCTTCATTATGGAAGACTGTTCGGTATTTCCGCGTCTCAAAATACTATTTCATTTTAATCTGATGTGTAGTTGTTTTTTTTTGTCTCTATATAATTAAACCGACTTCAAGGCTAAAGTGATCTTTAATTTGTATTTATAAAAACATTATTTGACAATAACAAAGGCAATTAAAAATATAGGAAATCTCTACTTTTTATAAAAGGGTACATCTGTCTGTATGTATGTATGTTTGAGGTAAACTCCTTGAGGCTCACTATAAGCTATATACCAACACGCTAAATAGTCTTAGGGCTGAGCAGTATCAAAGAAAGTATAGTTTGCACGGGAGAGAGAGAGAGAGTATAAAAGAAGCGATCATTTATTATCATATTTGCGCTTAAATCGTATTTGCTATTAAACCGAATCTACCGCGAGCGAAGTCGTGGGTAAAAGCTAGTAAATTATACAAAGAAGAATGTTTTGTTGGTGTGATAACAACGTTTTATGTGCTACGCACATTTTTAAAGTTTTTTATTACGCAGTTTTATATGTTTCAATATTGTGTACAAATTATATTAAGTTTTATTGAACTTAATTCATACAAATATAGTAAATTATTATAAGAATTAAATATTTTCCTTTCAATACATCATTGTATTGTATTGTACATGTATCATTTATTTGGTGGGTGCTTTAGTTTAAACTAAACGTTGTTGGCAGTTATTTTGAAATTATGATTTAATTTCTTGTGTAACTGGATACTAATCTATTTCGTTAGTTCTAAAGTAACATTAACGATTTCAATAATTATTAAGTCATCAACTAACTAAAAGGTTTCGCTATAAACTCAAAGCATCATCATTAAGTCATGCATTCAGTGAGCCTACACTGGCCGCAATGCACTTAATAGCCGACCAATAATAATTAGGTACAATACAATGCACTTATTATTTACAAGTTAACAATTAACCGTTTAATATCTTCGTGCCGCGCAGGAAATGGTTGTATTGGCTGTATAGAACGGAGGTGCTAGGATCGTGGAATATACATAACTGTGAAACATTCGGACATTATTGCAATTGTAGTTACAGGTCTGTTAACCAAAGCTGGCGCGTGCACAGTACTCACACCAATGCAATTGTGCAAGTGCGAGTGAGACAGATTGGGTTTTCGTGATGCGTATGCCCCGATCTGTCTCACTCGCACTTGCACAATTGCATTCGTGTGAGTACTGTGCACGCGCCAGCTTTGGTTAACAGACCTGTAAGTAATGAGATTGAATTTAGAAATGAAGACGGGTAGATGTGTGAGGGTTTTCCCAACTTCAACAAATTTAACCTCAACATTAACTTTAACATGAGTGAGAGTGAAGACCCACATAGAACTCTAAAGATTTTCTCACAAATTATTTTCGTACATTTTAAATGCCGTCTACTTAGCGTTCAACAATATCAATAAAATTTTCTACTTATTATAATACAAGTTAAATTACAAATAAAAAAACCTCGATTAAAAAAAAACAACCAATGAAAAATAATATTTTTTTGCTTAGTTAATTTAAGGCGTCGCGGACCGAATTTACCTTTAACTGAGCGAAAATTATTTTTACAATTACAATTAAATTAAACGAGTACAAGTATAAGTATAGCCTTTTCGCTTAAAACTGATTTCAGTTTATTTACTTAAAGGCGACGAGTGAATTTGTAATAAATTTCCATTTTACAGCTGAGATCCCTTCACCACTTAGAAAAAGGTCGATGATCTTCAAATCGGCTGACCTGATCTTCATCAACGACAGCTCATACCACCACGGTTAAACGAGCTTTGTAATAAAAAAAACCGCAACCAAATCGGGTCATCCGTTTTGGAGCTAAGATGTCACAGACAAACACACATACAGACGACGTGTGTGTTTGCTGTGTGTCAATGTGTCTTTTTGTACCATCGTAGCTCCCAAACGGATAGGCAGATTTGTATGCGGTTTTTTTATTACAAAGCTGGTGTTGTGGGGGTTAAAAATTACATTATTTAACAAATATTTCACAGACAGGTTAGGCAGCATTGCCTGCTACCGACCGATTAATGTACCTAGCTAGAGGAACAAATACGCACGTACTATGTACCTGTGAGTGAACTGAACGCTGCAGTCCAAGTTTATTGACTATCAAAGCTTCAAGGCGACGGATGCAAGGCCGCTCTATTCGCTTTAGTAATCGATTGAGTTTTTTTATTCAAGGTGGACCGTCTGTTGATTATTTTCGTACGAGACGTAATCTTTATCGTAGTTTTTTTTTTGCGTGAGAATTTTAATGACCAAATGTAGGTCAGGTTCGATATGACAGTGACCGAATTTTTTTTTACTCGTGTCATCGCGTAGCGCTGTGCAATCACGTGCAATTAAAGAAGTGCTGTAATAATTAAATATATTATTTGCTTTTAGCGCACGTGGGTACGGGGCCCTATTTCTAAGTCTGGTGTAGACTCTTGTCATGTCGTCTCCGCCCGTATGTCAGTCCGTCTGGCCTTTTTTTTTTATGGAAACTGACACGGTTGGCTACATCACCTACAACATCCGTGATGTCAGCCCATAACACCGGATGAACTTGTTGCCACGTTAGTGCTTCCCTTCGGTCGTGTCGGCTACATTGAACTGGACGGAAAACACAAACTATTTACATAGCCGTTTCGACCGACCTTTCATTTAGTGCGGTGGTACCAACCCGGGCGGGTTAAACCCTACCACCTAGTAATATAAGACGGAAGTCATACATATCCCTTAGTCGCCTTTTACGACATACACGGGGAGAGATGCAGTGGGGCTATTCTTTTAAAGTACCGGCCCCACACGGTCCTACCTTTAAAGGGCTATATCTTTTGAACCGTAATACCGGTTGAAAAGCCGGTTGAAAAAAAATTGGTTGTCTGTAAAGTCGGTTTACGGACGATAGTTTTACGTGATAACGTCATAAAGTGGTAAGCATGAATCGATATTGTGATACATATTCGGACCCTTTTTTCATGAATATTCTAAATTTGAAATCTTTTCCGACCGGCCAGATACGCTTAATATATTATGGTACGAGTAACCTCCTTTAAATTTCTGTTGTCCTGGTACTTTAGAACTAGAGAGATAAATGTGTACAAGCCGACGCTTGGGCCGATTGTGCCTCTCTATCGCTTGTTACGCGCTCTCGCTTGCACACACAGGCTCAGATGGAACGTGACACTTTTTCGTGCGCGCAGCCGGTGTATATCAATTTATAAGACGTTATCACGTCAAAAAAACCGGCCAAGTGCGAGTCGGACTCGCGCACCGAGGTTTCCGCACCACCAAAAAAATAACATTGAAAAAGAAACACGTTTCTTGTATGGGAACCCCCCTTAATCTTTTACTATTTCTATTTTTTATTATTTGTTATTATGTATGTCCGCCATAATAACACATATCCTGTGAAAATTTCAACCGGCTACCTATTACGGTTCCAAAGAGACAGCAGTAGGACAGACAGACAGACAGCCTCGATAGCTCAGTGGTGCAGACAGTCAACTGTCGCTATTGAATGTTAAGCAACGCTGGGTGCGGTCAGAATTTGGATGGGTGACCGCTGACCGTTGAAGGCTGACCGAGGTTCGGATTCCTCGTAAAACTGTAGGTGCCTTCCCTCCTAATCTTACTTGGTGGTAGGGTTTAACCCGCCCGGGTTGCTACCACCGCACTGAATGAAAGGTCGGTCGAAACGGCTATGTAAATAGTTTGTGTTTTCTGTCCAGTTCAATGTAGCCGACACGACCGAAGGGAAGCACTAACGTGGCTCCAAGTTCACCCGGTATTATGGGCTAAAGGACCGGAGGGAAATTGGAGAGGAGCATGTCCAGCAGTGGACGCTTACACGCTCACAGTCTGACTGATTAGCACATTAGTAGTAGTAGATAATACATTTGTCTGTCCATCGATCTTAATTATACCATAATACTTATTGGATTAATTTAATTCCATTCAATACTGACCATTGCGATTTAATTTCACATTTTTCTCGAAGCGTTAATTTGCACTCAATATACACGCGCACAGCTCTGCGACTAATGCTATTTGACAGTTCACACCTCGTTCTCCCGCAATGGAAAATCATGACAACTAAGGCAATATGCAGATTGCAGACAGTGCTGAACCTGCCTGGCGCACCGACTCCTGTCATTAATTTAATTACATTCTTTGGCTTCAATGAGCATTTGAAAAGTAATTATAAAAGGACTTTTATGGCGCCTGACACTGATTGGTTGCTTGATCCACAGGGCTCTAGATGTCTGCCTCGTGGATTTTCTTCGTTTTTAGCCTTCCGTACCCTGTACGGAAGCCTATTACTAAAAGTACAACATCTGTCTGTCTGTCCGTCCGTCCGTTCGATGGCTGTATTCTAGCCGGTTCAATATGTGTTATTTTGGCGGATATAACAACAAATAATAAAAAAAAAACACGTTTCTTGTATGGGAGCCCTCCTTAATGTTTTTACTTTTTCTATTTTTTATTTATTGTTGTTAATATCCGCCATAATAACACATATTCTGTGAAGAATTCAACTGGCTACCTATTACGGTTGCAAAGATACAGCAGTAGGACAGACAGACAGACGGACAGACAGACGGCGTAGGCTTGCTTAGTAATATAGGCTTCCGTACGTACGGGTAAAGGTAAAGTGAAACACTAAGGGGTGGCCATATGAGAAACGTGTTTTTTTCAACGTTTATTTTTTTTGTGATGCGGAAACAACTATGCGCGTGCGACTCGCACATGGCCGGTTTTTTAGGATTATTTTGACCATCAACCTCAGAGGCAGATGGTAAAAATTATCACAAGCAAATGATTTAGTATACTCTGTTTTTTTTTACAAATTTGAATCGCTGTAACCCAGAAACACAGTGAAACCCAAAGATAATGGTGAAACCTAATTGGTTGGACCAAATAGATTCGTATCGATCTAAAATTTAATCCCTATCGATCGACATGATACTTCTAAAAATGGTAGTATATCGAAAAGCCCGCCATTCCCCTAGCTACTTGTTGAACTAGGTGCAAGAAATGTAAGCCCAACATAAATTTAAAAAAACTAGAAATAAAAGTTAAATTACAAATTTAAAAAAACCCCGTCCCTTAAAAAGTTAAAAACAATTTCCGTTTACTTACGTAAAGGAGTCGGGGACCGCTAATTCTCAGGGTTTTTATAGATAGATAGAAATACTTTATTGCTCCAAAAGCAGTAAATAAGTACAGTAACAAACGATGCATGAGGGGCAAAGGCTGACTTATCCCTTACAGGGATTTCTCCCAGTCAACCTTTGGATGTTTGAGAGTCGTATGTTGTGAGATATAAGTAGGTAGTAGCAAAAGACTTGAGTGTGGGAATGTAAAATATAATATAAGGAAAATAACTATGATAAACTTTATATTTTATTTAAACAAAAATGTATTAAACACAAATTGTGTGCACATTGTGTTGGGGACGAAGTAAAGTGAGTGGACTCCACTAGGATTCCCTAGCTGCATAGTTTCTGCCATTTTTAATTCTTCCGTTCTATGTAAGTTACTAGACTAGTGAGGCGTTATAATTTTAATTAATTTACGTTAATGTATTCCGATTTGTCCTTGTTTACACTAGTCAAAATATGGTATTGTATGACCATAGAGTTATTATAAAAACCGGTCAAGTGCGAGTCGAACTCGCGCACCGAGGGCTCCGTATCGCCATGTCTTGGTCAGTGCTGCTTCATACTGTTTTCGTTAGATGGCGCGCATACACTTTTTAGTTTCTTGTATGGAGACCCCGTGATTTTTTTTACTTTTTCTTATTTGTTGTTATATCGACCATAATAATACTCTGTGAAAATTTCAACGTGCTACCTATTACGGTTCGAGAGATACAGCCCTCGGACAGACAGACGGGCAGACAGACAGACAGACGGCGTAGGCTTAGTAATAGGGTCCCGTACGACGGATACGGAACCCTAATAATCGGGCGTATGGAGAGAACGAAACAGTCAGAATGCTCTAAAATAAATTAATGTTATAGTAAGGACTGGCCCATCCATACGAACTCAATAAAATGTCCTCACTAAAGTGCTGGTCAAACCATAGTTAGAACTCCTAAAATGACAAAAAAAATATTTGGAAACTGAATATTGCGATATTAAGGATAGTAGGTATACTAATTCAAACTCTTTTGCTACTACCTACCTACTTACACTGCAATACATATACTAATCAAATCTCAAACATCCAAATGTTGGCTGTAAGAAATCCTGTAAGGGATAAGTCCGCCTTCGCACCTTTGTTCTAAGCATTTTCTATTCTACTATATTTTACATTAGGTTACATATATTTCGATTCTTTTTACTTGGAAAATTAGTTAATTGAGAACGGACAGGATTTACAGTTTAACGTTGAATGCGAACCACGGTTAGCCTCCAACGGTCAAACGTTCACCCATCTGATAGTGCCCAGGTGTGCTTATGACCACGTACGACAGTCGACCGATCGCACCACTGAGCTACTGAGGCTGACAAAACGTATGCACTAAATGGCCAGGGCCGCCGAGAACCTAGCAATTGCGTTTTCATCTCCAATTGATCCAATTGACTATGAATGAGGTGATGACGACTTACTCGCTCTACTGACATGGGTATTGTACCTACACGTGATCGTGCTATCGGATATCTTAATCTTAAACCGTGTGGGATGACGCTGTAGTGGATAAGGTTCAAGTCCCGTGGAGTTATATCAAATTCAATGTCATTTCAAATTCAGTGGAGTTATATCAAATTCAGTGGTGTTACATTAAATTCAGTGTGGTTTCAAATTCAGTAGAGTTATATCAAATTCAGTGGAGTTAATATAAAATTCAGTGGAGTTAATATAAAAATTCAGTGGTGTTATATCAAACTCAGTGGCGTTACAAATTCAGCGGAGTTATATCTAATTCAGTGGAGTTATATCAAATTCAGTCAAATTCAGTAGAGTTATATCAAATTCAGTTGTGTTATATCAAATTCAGTGGTGTTACAAATTCAGTGGAGTTATATCAAATTTAGTGGTGTTATATCAAATTCAGTGGTATTTCAAATTCACTGGATGGAGTTATATCAAATTAAGTGGAATTATATCAAATTAAGTGATGTTATATCAAATTCGGTGGTGTTTCAAATTCAGTGGAGTTACCTATTTCTAATTCAGTCGTCTTCTCTTTCGAACAATGTTTTGACTGTAATGAAGGGAAACGGTGGGCGGCAGGTGGGACAACGACATTTCGAGTACGTCGCCGAAGGCAAGCAGTGGTTCCGTACCGCTGAAGGACTGGAGGAAAATTGGAGAGACATGTTGACAATGAACCCAAAAAACCGGCCAAGTGCGGGTCGAACTCGCGCACCGAGGGTTCCTTATCGCCATGGTTAGCGCCACTCACGCTATCTATGGCGTGTTATGAAATGATTCATATTAGTTCAAATTCATGATTGGTTAAAATGCTTCATGCTCTATGCTATAGATGTCGCGCGCGCATACACTTTTTGGTTTCTTCTATGGGAACCCCCGTGAATTTTTTATTTTTTCTAATTTTTATTATTTGTTATAGCGGCTATAATAACACATATTCTGTGAAAATTTCAACGGGCTGTCTATTACGGTTCAAGAGATACAGCCCTCGGACAGACGGACAGACAGACAGACGGCGTAGGCTTAGTAATTAGGGTCCCGTACCGGATACGGAACCCTAAAAAAGCTGTCAGAACCTATTGCAAATAAAACAAAGTAAGTGCAACATAACATGAAACGCTGCGTAGTGAAAATAGTAACAACAATAAGTGCGCAAAGATAGACTTATCATAATAACTTCGTCGGTAGCTCAGTAGTGCGGCCGGTCGACTGTCGGTCGGATCATAAGCACACCTAGGCGCAGTCAGTTGATTTTTATTTTTTATTTTTTTATCGAAACTGACACGGTTGGCTAAATCACATACAACATCCGTGATGTCAACCCATAACACCGGGTGAACTTGGTGCCACATCAGCGCTTCCCTTCGGTCGTGCCGGCTACACTGAACTGGACGGAAAACACAAACTATTTACATAGCCGTTTCGACCGACCTTTCATTCAGTGCGGTGGTACCAACCCGGGCGGGTTAAACCCTACCACCTAGTAATATAAGAAGGGAGTCAATCCCTTAGTCGCCTTTTACGACATACACGGGGAGAGATGCAGTGGGCCTATTCTTTAAAGTACCGGCCCCACACGGTACACAACCGGCCCCACACGGTACAATAGTACACAGTTGATAGTTGGGTGACCGCTCGACCGTTGGAGGCTAACCGTGGTTCCGATTCCACGGAAAACTGTAGGTCACTTCCCTTCTTACCTTACTAGGTGGTAGGGTTTAGCCCGCCCGGGTTGGCACCACCGCACTGAATGAAACGTCGACCGACATGAAATGAAGGGAAGCACTGACATCGCACCTAGTTCGCCAAGTTGTTATGGGCTGACATCAAGGATGTTGTAGATGATGTAGCCAACCGTGTCAGTCTCCATAAAAAAAAAACCCTACTGGAACTGAAACGTTATTCCTTCCAATTATTTCCCAAATGGTATGGGGTGGGTATGGATGGAGGTGTCCAGGGACGTTGGATTTCGATCGTTCATAGATTCCAAGGCGAAACTAACGTCTCGAAAATTGTCGGCGAGTTTTCTCACCGGTCTAACTGCTTACACATTATAAAGCCCAATTAAAACCGGTGATGGAATATTGCAGTCATCTTTGGGATGGTTCCCCTGAGTACCTTCTTTCAGCCTTGGATTATATTGAGCGACGAGCCATTCGCCTCATTGGCGACTCTGTACTCACAAAGAACCTTCAACCTCCAAAGCACAGACGTATCGTTGGGTCATTGAGCCTGTTTTATCGGTACTTCGAACTGCACGATTCTCTAAATCGTTCTTGTGTCAAAGGTGTGGAACGGGCTTCGGGGGAATATTTTTCTCTACGCCTACAATCCACGGATCTTCAAATCGCGGGTTGATAGCCTTTCCCTACGGACTTCCTCGGTGGTGAAATTGACTGCGCCTGAGTCTCGACCTAGGGCACAGCCACCCAGTTCGGAAGCAATAAAAAAAAAATCATGTCACGGAACCCTAAATCTGCAAAATAGCACCAGTGTCCCTTTACTGTACACCCAGGTACTGTACCGTGTGGGGCCGGTAGGTACTTAAAAAGAATATCCCCACTGCATCTCTCCCCATGCATGTCGTAAAAGGCGACTAAGGGATATGGACAAGATGCCGTGCTAAAGGGCGACAGGATCGCCACCTCTCACCTTGGCACGGTACTTCCACCGAGTCATGCAGCAGGTGGGTCTTCGTGCCTTACTTGCTGCTTGATCGATTGAAACTTGTTCGAATACTTTGCGAAACGTGGTGTTCGATGTTGTGCTGTATTTTGCCAGAGTTCTTGCAGCACAACACCGATTACTCTGCTTACCCCGATTGTCGGTATTCAGCGTGTGTGATATGTATGTATGTATGTCCCTTTGTGCACCGGCAAATAAACAATCACAAAAACAAAAAGGAATTCTTCTTGATGCTCTGATGCAATATCCAGTACAGCCAACATCAGCCGACCTGCTTGTAAATAACTACTGCATTGTCTTACTCGAAAGATACTTTTGTAGTACCTTGTCGAACTTGTCAGCTTTTCGTACGCCATAATAAACACATCACGCTGCTATAGCTAACAACGTGAGCGACAAGGTTGCACAGGTGTGTACATTTGGGAGCGGTGTACTTCCGTCATGGCTCATACACGCTACGCTTCTCCCACGGCTAAATGCAAATGAAGTGTAATTAAGAATTCAAAACAACTCTTGTTATTGTTTTTATATTTAACTGCTTATTTCTTTTTTTTTTAATATTATAGTTTTTCGCCGTGAATTTACCGGGGTCCTTACGGGTCCTTACCGGTTTATGCGGTAATTGTGAGGTAGGTTATAGACCTCGGGGCGAATTTCAACTTTCCGAAGGCTAACGGACTGACTGTACATTGCGGTAGCACTTCAGTGGTACGGGGAAAATAATTATTTTAAAAGTTATAATAAGTAATTGAAGGGTTCATTACTAAACCGGCATTTGATATTTTTTTCGTGATCTGACATTTGATTGTGAATTGTGTGTGATTGAAAATATACTTTATTGTACACCATTGTATAAAAAGGTTACAAAAGGCGAGTTTAATGCCTTGCTTCATTCTTTACGAACTAACCTTTGGGATGTGGAAAACACGTAGGGGCGGACAATGCAGTACTAAAGAGGGAACAGAAGTATGAAATATAAATACACACATATCCACAATTACATTACATACAGATACAGATGACATCTAGTGTTAATTTTAAAAGTGGACCCTTCTTCATATTCCAGTTCAGCAAAAATAACTTTTGTCAAAAAAAATAATTAAGGGGTCCCATACAAGTAACGTGTTTTTTTTTCGAACTTTTGGTTTGCCCATATCTTAAAAACGATAATATATATTCGATATACTCGAATACGATAATAGATATACTCGTATATACACGGTGTTGCAATTGCCCCCGTATTATTTTTAACTGACATCAGGGGGTGGTTCTATATGTGAAACTAAATAACTTATGCGGCGAAAAAAATTTTTTGAAACAAAAATAAAATTTATTTTTTCCATACAACATTTTAATACCTACCTATTCTCAAAATGTATGGGGAAAATAATTTTTTTTTTCTTCAAATTAAAAAGTCGTAGAAGAAAAGTTGTTCGGTTTCATGTACAGAATAACCCTCTTTCGGGTTTAACGGTCGGGGTTGCAACACCGTGTATAAGCGTCGAACTTGATGTGATTGATTACAGTGCAAATTTTAAAGTAAAACAACAAATTATAAAAACCGGCCAATTACGTGGTGGTGCGGAACCCTCGATGCAGGTGTCCGACTCGCACTTGGAGTGTTTTTTTTACTATAATATTATACAGATTATAATAATTTTTCTTTGTAGTGTAGTTTTTTTAATCTAAGATTACATTTTTAAAACGAGTCGTTTTGGTAGCATTTGTATGTACTTTGAAATAGTATGCGTACGTTGACAGTATTAGCCCTAACACTACTATATAATTAGGCTATAATTATAAAGAGCGGGTTTTTCATTACCTATAGGTAATAAGCTAAAATTTTAATTATTTATAATAAATTAATTAATTATTTTACTCATGCCCTACACGAATTAAAACGAGCTTCGAATCCCAGTTTTTGTTTTGATCAATCGCGTGCAAACCAAGTTAGTAAATTACAAACAGAAAATGTATATTATTAAGTTCTATTAATGATTCATTAACTAAGATGGTGAGGCGATAATATGGATTATCGCGGCTTAATTAATAATTAACATTGAGTAAAGACGTGAATAATAAATAATGCTAAAAATGAAACAAAATAAAATTCCCATTAATTTACCTCGTGCACGATTTAGTAATTTAATATTTGTAGAAGTATTTGGCTATCAGAGACAAAAGAAATATGAACGACAGATGGAAGAACTAAAAAACATAAACTCGTATGTATAATAAAAAAGCTTCTCTCTGCGTTATACGTTACAAATTATATATACGTTATAATTAATTATCGATGACGATGACGGTGACGGGACATTTTTTCTGAGTTTACTAAGGAGTTTTAGTTATTTCATAACGTCTGTAAAGAAGCCCAACTAAAAAATATATTATAAAACCCTCTGACAGGCAGACGGTCGGACGGAAAACGGAGTCCCACCATAAGTTTATGTGTGTAGCATTTTGGTGGTCTGACTCTTGCATACATACATAACATGATGTTCATGCACACCGTCACCGTCACGGCTGCTTCCCAACAGTGTGGGCAGTGGTAACGGATCTCCACGTGTCACGGACCCAGAGCTGCCTGAAACAACTCTTGACACAGTCATAATGTTTTCACACATACACACAAGCTCATCACTTTCGAGTTCCTACATAGTACTAGTCATCTGTTTCTGGTTTGCACTTACCAGAATGAACAATACACGCAACGATTTTACTGTCAGAAAAACTTGCGCGTAGTATTACTTGTCTTTTTCTGGTTTGCACTTACCTCGGCCCGCGCTTTCGCACTTCGCGGCTCACCCTACACCCGCTGACGCCTAGCCTTAGAAGAAATGCTAGGCGACAGCGGGTGTAGCGTGAGGCGCGAAGTGCGGAAGCGCGGGCCGAGGTAATTGCAAACCAGAAAAAGACAAGTAATATTACCTACGCGCAAGTTTTTCTGACAGTAAAATCGTTGCGTGTATTGTTCATTCTGCGTGCGTAGGACTACCTACCTACCTTACATTGTCGGTCAAGTATGCACCTTTATTATTATCTTGTGAAGGGCTGACTATAAATAAGGAACAAATATTAATTTCAATTCAATGCAGATATTGTATAGCGGAAGTCAATCAGAACATGCTAGATTACTTCAAGTGATCGGGGCTGTACCACCGCACTGGACTTCCGCTGTGCGTGTTGTAAACAACAATGTATGTTGAAAATTATGTCTCATACGTTGAGGATTAATTTGGTTTTCAATTATTGTGCCAACGAATTTAAATCTATACTTTTTTTATGGAAACTGACACGATTGGCTACATCACCTACTACATCCGCGATGTCAGCCCATAACACCTTTGTGAAGTAGGTGCCATGTCAGTGCTTTCCTTCCGGACGGACGGAGCACACGAACTATTCAAATAGCCGTTTCAACCGACCTTTCATTCAGTGCAGTTGTACCTTCCAACCCGGGCGGATTAAACCCTACCACCTAATAAGGTAAGAAGGGAAGGAGCCTACAGTGTTACATATGTACGTGGAATCCGAACCACGGTCAGCCTCCAACGGTAGAGCAGTCACCCATCCATTAACTGACCGCGCCCAGGTGTGCTTATGATCCGACATATGTAGAGTTAAACTCGCCCGGATTAATACCACCAATAAGTCGATGAAAAGCCTATGAAGAAGTAGTAAGGGTTTTTCGTTCAGCTTGCCTACTAAATTAGCGATTATCGCAAAAATTGCGTTAGCCTCAGTGTACGTAGAGGCGCCGGTAGCCCCCTACACTTACTCACTAGACGCATTCAATAGCGTCTTTACCATGTAAGGGCACACGGGGCACGGGCCCAGGGCTGTTGCCCCATCCATCCAGGGCCCCCTTGATGTTGATGAAAAATTTTCCGCCGCTCGCATTAGTTATCTACACAGAGCATCAAATACCTACCGCGCGCCACCCTACTAGAGACGCCCTAAGCGATAATATTTGAAACCCAAAAACTACACGCAGTGCTGCTAGCGCTTCGTATGTGTGTGTGTGTGCTAGTATCGACACTACACACAAAGAGGAGCAAGTTAGGCACAAAACAAATGCACACGCACAACACACATATGTAAGTCATAGGCCACGCCCACAGGCTTCAACGGCGTTGTAGAGAAATCGCGCTCAGGGCGCCTCTAGGAGGGGCGCGCGCATTTGATGCTCTGTGGTTATCTATCATAGGACGCGCCAACTCAGTCTAACAAGAAAAAAATTACTCTTTCAAAACTACATTACCAGCTATCGCTTAGTTCTTTAATAATTGAGTGAATTGAGTATAGTATCAGCCAACGATGTTCATTGGTATCAGCTGTCTCAAAGCTGTATTTAGATAAAAATGTTACATAATGGCAGCTCAGACGCCAGAAAATTATCTGATACCCGATAGAAATAAATAAATTACAATTAAACGCTACAATATTTTGAGGCTTCAATTGACATTCAGTGGCTTCCCATATAAGTTTAATAAAGACATTAAACAAATTTTGTTTAAAAAATAATTTTTTCAGACGTAGGTTGATTTGTTATGTGCCCAAGGGCCCCTGCATGGCCTAAGACGGCCCTGGACGAATTGAGATACTCGTTGGAGCGAGTGAGATGAATCAAGAGAAATTGCTAGCAGTGATGAAACATTGCAAATGGAGAAAACCCCCTCAGGTCAAAGCGTCATTGCCTCAGGTGGCCTATTCCTACGGCAGTGAGTCACTGGTGAAAGGCGCACTCACGCGAAACACAAGTGTTCGGTATTTTACGACAGTTTTCTACATTCTCACACAAAACACGATAGGTACACGTGCCTGCAACACGCCTGCAACGACGGAAACAAAGACTAAATACATAAGCCACAGCGAGCGGCCCCTTGCGGATCGGTCGCCTGGTAACGGCGCTGTTATCTAAATTCGACATACGTCAGCGGGCTGTTGATCCTCTCATGTGCTCTCATCACGATGCTCTCATCAAGAAAAATGAATTGCATCTCCATAGAGCGACGGATTACTTATATTTACGTCATAGAGCCACAGATTACTGATAATAGAGCGCGGGTGGAACTCTGGAGGCTGGCGAACATTGAGTGCAGCAGACCATCGGACACCGGACGTCTTCGAACCGCCGACAACCACCAGCACTACGTGACTGAGCTATCGAAGGCTAGAGCGGGAACACTAGGTACGATCGTATTTTAATATCGATTAATTAAAATATTATTATAGAGCGAGAGAGCGAGCGTGAGAGTGAAGTGAGCGCAAATGAGACAGAAAACAATTTCACTCGAATTCAACTCGCGTGAATCTTTATGAATACCAGTACTGACATGACACCTACTGTTGCCAGGAGCATGGTGTAACTAAAGGGCTGGTATCGCAAGTTTAGCGCAAATTAAACAGAAAACCATTTCACTCGAATTAAACTCGCCCGCGGGAATCTTTATGAATCTCAACACTGTTCAGTCTAGCTGACATGACACCTACTGCTGCCAGGAGCAATCTCGTTGGAGCGAGTGAGATACATTCATGTGTTTTACAGTACGAGGAAAGAAAGTACAAAAAAAACTTTTACAACGATGTGTGCTCAGAGCTAGGCACTAGGCTCGCACCTGTATCGCTAAGCTCCGTTTGTTTGATGAATCGTGAGAAATTGCTAGAAACGATTAATTGCCAATAGAGTAAACCCCCGCAGGTGGCCTATTCCTACGGCAGTGAGTCACTGGCGAAAGTCAAACTCACGCAAAACACGCAAAACTGTAGGTCCCTTCCCTACTTGGTGGTAGGGTTTATCCCGCCCGGGTTGTTACCACCGCACTAAATGAAACGTCGGTCGAAACGGCTAGATGTAAATAGTTTGTGTTTTCCGACCAATTCAGTGTAGCCGGCACGATCAAAGGGGGAAGCACTGACATGGCACCTAGTTCACCCGGTGTTATGGGCTGACATCACGGACGTTGTAGGTGATGTAGCCAACCGTGTCAGTTTCCATAAAAAAAAAAAAAAAAAAACACACAAGAGTTCGGTATTTTACGACCTTCACACACAACCTAGCCAACAAAGAAGTGAAAATGCTTGTTCTCAAAACTGTTTCTCCAATTTTAGGTACGATAAAAATATTGTTACGTTGGTTTTTATGTAATCCAGCAATCAGTATAGCCAGCAATCCAGGGAAGGCTCCGGTATGGCACCTACAGGAGGTGATATTGGATGGTCGGAGCATGCCCTTTGACCCCTCCGAATCTGCCACCCGTACCGGATAACATAAAAAAAAATCCGGTATGGATGGCTGAGCCAAAAGGGCCCGAGCACATACTCCGATCAGCCAATATCACCTCAGAGAAAGATAAACTAGATATTTATCTTTGGATTGCTGGCTATACTGGACTAGAGGAGAACAAGGAGAGAGTACAGTACGGTGGTACCAAACCGCTGACTCTAAGTAGCTGAATGTAGATAGATAGATAGATAGATAGATAGATAGATAGATAGATAGATAGATAGATAGATAGATAGATAGATAGATAGATAGATAGATAGATAGATAGATAGATAGATAGATAGATAGATAGATAGATAGATAGATAGATAGATAGATAGATAGATAGATAGATAGATAGAAATACTTACTTTATAGCTCCAAAAACATAAAAGTTAAATTAAAAATTTAAAAACCCCGACCCTTAAAAAGTCAAAAATAATTGTGGACCGCTAAGTAAATTCACGCGCAGCTCTGAGTTTTTAAATTGTATTTACTTACTCCTGTAAGTAAACGGAAATTATATTTTACTTTTTAAGGGTCGGTAGGTTTTACAATTTGTAACTAAACTTTTATTTCAAGCTTTTTAAAAAAAAACCACATGCAAGTCTTTCCACTTTTTAAGATAATACAATTTTTGATTACTTAATTACTTGATTATTTGGTTACAAACCTAGCTAACAACCATCCCGATTAAACCAGATTTCCAATAAAAAAACCGCATCCAAATCGGCCCATCCGTTTGGGAGCTACGAAGCCACAAACCTCAGTCGTCGGCTGCAATAAATGAATGTAAGCATATATGTAGGTACATGCTTTCAGTAATTAGTGGTCTTTATCCACTCAAGCAAATTGGCAACAATCCAATTATCTAAAAATCGGAGGGGACCATTCAATCTTTTCATTTGGCTTTGATTTTAATTAAATTTGATTTGATTCAAGTGTGGGACGACCTTGCCGCTACTCCGCTACAGTACCATACTAGAGCGGCAAGGCAATCCCTTCCTCGGTTTTAATATTTTGTAGGTGTACCATATTTTTGGTACGAGAGCCTAAAATTTTCGTACATGTGATACATACATACACATATATATAAAAAAAAAAATAACCATAACCTAATTTTAACACCCTAAAATTGCTTAAAAAAAACAAAATAAATGTTGACAAAAGGGACACGGTATATATATCATCGGCTGTATCCAAACAATTAGGGTAAGCAGAGTAATCGGGATTGTACTGGACAAACCAATTTATTATCGAGTGGCCTCTACCTATGTGGAAGGACCGTGCCAAGGTAAGAGGTAGCAAACCTGTCGGCCTTTATCATCTTGTCCTTTATCCCTTTGTCACCTTTTTACGGCATGCCCGGGAAGAGATACAGTGGGCCTTTTCTTTTCAAGTAGGTAGGTACCGTGCCAAACATGGTACCTACATGAAAAGAAATCCTTATTACTCGTAAGTAAATAAAACGAAGTTTCTACTGGCGACCGACCGTGTAACGTACTTCAATATATATGAATATCATTATAACTCGAGAACCACTTTATCTATTTACACACGGGTTTCACTGTTACATTCTGCCACTTTTTGTTCCCCTGCATGTACTTCTCCCACATCCCAAAGGTTATTTAGTATAGAATGCCTCACGGCATCAAGCTCGCCTATTGTGCCTCATTTGTATAAATTGGTGTTCAATAAACACACATGCATACATGATTCTCAAGATGGTTGGTGAAAAATGGTTAGGTTAGGTTTGTATAAATTGGCGGCCTGAGCTGTGAGCAAAAAGTCACCCGAAGCGAAGCCGCAGGCAAAAGCTAGCAGAATTATAAATATAAATACAAATTCTTTATTTCACACTCGGTAGCTCAGTGGTGCGGTCGGTCAACTGTTCGCGGTCAGTACTTGGATGGGTGACCGCTCGACCGTTAGAGACGGATGCCACGTTAAACTGTAGGTCCCTTCCCTTCTTACCTTACTAGGTAGGGCTTATCCCGCCTGGGTTGGTACCACCGCACTGAATGAAACGTCGGTCGAAACGGCTATGTAAATATTTCGTGTTTTCCGTTCGGTTCAGTGCAGCCGGCACGACCGAAGGGAAGCACTGAGATGGCACCTAGTTCACCAAGGTGTTATCGGCTTACCATCGCGGATATAGTAGGTGAAATAGCCAACCGTGTCAGTTTCCATAAAAAAAATATATAAGGTCTTTCATTAGTAGGTAACGATACGGCATTTTCCGCGAGCGCAAAGGGGGAGGGGGTGGAGTAACGGAAATCGGGTCAAAAAACTGCCCAAAAAGTGTCCACGTGGACGTGGTATGTGAACGATTCTCAATACGATTCTAAATTATTTACATTTCTCTAATTTGCAGGTGTAACATAAGATGGGATCTCTGCCGCGGCTGTCAGTGGCGGCGGGGGCGCGGCGGGGAAGCGGTGCGAGCGAGACAACACTACACGAACACCTACAGCTCAATGTTCGGCTCAGCCAGTGCGGTGACAACGTCGCTCTCAGTTATACAGGTATAATATAGGTTTAAAGCAAGGGTTTAAAGTTACCGAAATTAGTGGTCAAATAAAAGACGGGTTTTTTAAATATTTTTTTAAAATACATTTTTGACGTGATAACGTCACGTCTTTAAATTGATGAACACAACACCCGATATTCGTTTGGTCGTTTATGTGATTTCGTGGCTCAGTGGTAAGAGTGTAGGATTTGTATTTTTTGACCATGGGTTCGAATGCCTCAAAATTTTTTTATGTTTTTTTTTCTTTTTTAAGCAATATTACGGTAAAAAATGTCACGTTCCATGTGAGCCTGTGTGTGCAAGCGAGAGCGCGTAACAAGCGATAGAGAGGCACAATCGGCCCAAGCCGAAAGCGAACCAAGGGAATCCGATATTCGTTTGGTCGTTTATTTGATTTCGTGGCTCAGTGGTAAGAGTGTAGGATTTGTATTTTTTGACCATGGGTTCGAATCCCTCAAAAATTTTTTTTCTTTTTTTTCTTTTTTAAGCAATGTTACGGTGTTTAAAATTTTTTAGGGTGTTTACTTGTTTTATAACCACCTAAGAATTATTTTCGGAAATACAAACGTAACAAAAACGACATGCGTAGTCTTACCACTTTATGACGTTATCACGTAAAACTATCGTCCGTAAACCGACTTTACAGACAACCAATTTTTTTTTTTATATTTTCTTCTAGAAATTATTACACGGCAGTTCGTTTTTTTATGGGAAGCTCGACGTATGGCTCGCCCCAGACTAGCGCAGACACAGATGCGAATACCCTTGATGTCGGAGGCCCTGGGCCCATAGCCCCGTGTGCCCTTATGGTAAAGACGCAAAGACGCAGTATCATAAGCACACCTGGGGCGGTCAATACTTGGATGAGTGACCGCCCGACCGTTGGACCGTCTTACCTTACTAGGTTTAATGGGCTGGGCATGTCAGCCGACAAGGCGTCGACGGTTCTCCCTGGCCATATATTTAAACCTAAGTATATTCTCGGATCCTTCAAGAGGGGCGTGAATAGACACTTGTCAGGCCGCCATGGCATTCGTAACCTCTGCATGCGACCGAATGCCCATAGGCGTCGTTAGACACCTTATGGGTAGCTCGGGCTACACATATCGCGCTTTCCATAAAAAAAACCTACGCAACAATTTCTTTTATGGTTTTTTTTTTTCACAAAAGCACGCAAAGCAAGTATTTCAAAGAATTTTTTCACCTTTTTCACGAGTCAAATGTAGTAAATGATTATCTAAATCCGTTATTATTTTATAACATATTATAAGGTGTACGTAAATATAAAAACATGCACGTATTTAGCTTATCTGTTATAATTCTAATTAACCCAGTTTATCTACCACAAACTATGATACACGGTGTTAGAATAATGTTCAATTAATAATACATACACAATTATCTAAAACCTCAAAAAGCTTTATTTGTAATAGTGTTAGATTTTATAATAAACTGTCTTCTAACATAAAAAACATAAAACCGACTTCCTAAAAAAAGTAAAACTAAAAAACTATTTAAAATAAAAATATAAAAACCGCCTTCAAAAATATATGAAATAAAAACCTAAAAAAAAAAACGAACCCTAGAGTTGAAGGCGGTGCTAAAAAGGCTACACAAATCACAAAGGATATTATCATCCGCTCATGTTTTCTTTCATGCATCATTTTGCTTGCTTTAGCACCGCCTTCAACTCTAGGGTTCGTTTTTTTTTTTAGGTTTTTATTTCATATATTTTTGAAGGCGGTTTTTATATTTTTATTTTAAATAGTTTTTTAGTTTTACTTTTTTTAGGAAGTCGGTTTTATGTTTTTTAAAACTTTTTTTTTATTTCACAGTTTTTTTTAGTAATTTTTTGCTATTAATGTACTCGGCGGAATCGCTCGGCCTTCGGCCTCGCGATTCCGCCTCGCTTTCCAATCCGATCTTGACCCAATTAAAATAGGACCACGTCAGCTTCGATAGCTCAGTGGTGCAGACAGTCAACCAGTGGCGGTTCCCCAGGTGAAGCAAGTGAAGCACCGCCTCACTTAATTATCTTGAAAGTAAAGAAAAAAACAAATTTCAAAATATCAAGAAAGAAAACTTAAAAAAGTCAAGTATATCCGATCCGAACTGATCACAATATTAGCGCGGCGGCGCGGAGGAGGCGGAGGCGGCTGGTGCGACGCGCGCGACGAAATACGTTAAAGATGTGTTAGTGCATCAACACCACCAACACAGCACGCACACACACACAGACATGGCGTGTGACGTGTCACGTACGGCATGGCATATGGTGACTCACCCCGGTCCGGTGCGGCGACGAATCGCTTATTTTGATATCGCTTCACCAAGCGTAAAGACAACAGTTTGACCTTGGAGGCTTTGGATGTAGGGAGCAGCTGAGGCTCTGATAAATGGCGCCGGACGAGACATCTATATCCAATTAAAAGAATGCAGAGCGAGATGGGGCGATTCACGTTTTCTATAAGTCGGTTTGTTTTACCTCCGTGATTAAGATGGCGAAATTCGCACTAGTTACGGTAAGTTTCATAGCTCAATGGTATATGCTTCGCTTTTCAATCTAGTGACGTTGGTTCGAATCTGACTTTTGCGAATTCATTTTTTTTTGTTTTTAGGGTTCCGTATCCGGTACGGGACCCTATTACTAAGCCTACGCCGTCTGTCTGTCTGTCCGTCCGTCCGTCTGTCTTTTTTTTTTTATGTAATCCGGTATGGGTGGCTGAGCCGGAGGGGCCAAAGCGCATGCTCCGACCAGCCAATATCACCTCCGAGAAGGTAGGTGCCATACCGGAGACTTCCCTGGATTGCTGGCTATACTAGACTAGAGGAGAACACAGCCGAGGCTGCTATGCGGCAGCAGCAGGTGTAGGTATGCATACACGTAAATTTTTTCGTCAGAAAAAAACTCATTGTTACACGCCGACCGGATTCGAACCTCGCACCTCTCGCATTTGAAGCCAATGCCCAAACCACTCGGCCACCCGCCGCTTGTCTGTCCGTCCGTCTGTCCGAGGCCTGTATCTCTTGAACCGTAATTTTGTAGCCCGTTGAAATGTTCACAGAAAATGTGTTATTATGGCCGATATAACAAAAAATAATGAAAATAAGAAAAAGTAAAAAACTCACGGGGGTTCCCATAGATGGCGCGCGCGCATACACTTTTTGGTTTCAAAAAGTGTATGCGCGCGCGCCATCTACCAAATAGATGATGAATCATTTTCTAATCGTGACTAACTAATATGAAGTATTTCATAACACGCCATCTAGATGGCGTGGCGTGTTATGAAATTCATCTAGTGGCGCTAGCCGTGACATGGCGATACGGTACCCTCGGTGCGCGATTCGATAGTAGTTAACCGACTTCCAAAAAAGGAGGAGGTTCTCAATTCGTCTGTATGTTTTTTTTTTTTATTTTTTTTTTTATTTTTTTTTTTATTTTTTTGTATGTTTGTAACACGATTTCTCCGTCAATTGAGGGCCGATTTAGAAAATTATTTTTTTGTTAGTTAGGTTATACTTCCGAGGTGGTCCCATTTCAATTTTATCGAAATTGGTTCAGTGGTTTTCGAAAAATCAGCATAATACTATGGTGTGTGGTTACCTTCAGCAAAACTTGTGATGT
Source organism: Nematopogon swammerdamellus (assembly GCA_946902875.1). Taxonomy (NCBI): domain Eukaryota; kingdom Metazoa; phylum Arthropoda; class Insecta; order Lepidoptera; family Adelidae; genus Nematopogon; species Nematopogon swammerdamellus. Next base: position 1,973,007 of record OX336358.1, read on the forward strand.
GGTCGTTTTCGGCAATTTTCAGTTTGATAAATTAGTATGGTGTGTGGTTACCTTCAGCAAAACATTTGTGATGTGGACTTATTCAGCAATTTGCAGTCTGACACATATGGCGAATAATTCTGTACCACTTCAATCGATTTCGATTATTCGATTTCGATTATTCTTTTTTATGTAATATTACTAAAAAGAATGAAATAAACACTGTTTTAAAAAATATTAAACCGATTTAAAAAAAAAACAAAAAAAAAAAAACTAAAAAGTATTAAATACCTAATATTTTGAAATTTTCTCTGTCCTGTTGAAATACATGAATCGATATACTAGTGATACATATTCGGACCCTTGTTTCATGAATATTCTAAATTTGAAATTTTGTATCTTTTCCGACCGGCGCTTAATTTATTATGGTACCTGGCCAGTACCTACTGTACCGAGTACCATCGAGCTGGTTTGATGATGAAGACAGAAGGTGGCCATAGGAACTCCTAAACTACACATGATAAACCCATCGTGTTTGGGCTCGTTGCATTTGTCTTCACGAGAAATTTACTTTAGACCTAAAAGATTCTCAATTCGACGGTATGTTTTCTTTTTTTGGATGTTTGTTACGCGATTACTCCGTCAATTGTGGGCCGATTTTGAAAATTCTTTTTTTTTTATTTGAAAGGGGATAACCCTGAGGTTTTTGAAGTGAAAACTTCTTTAGCGGCTCTTGGCACTTTTTTAGGTGGGTAAAAATGTATAACTCGCAACATCGAGTCAGCGTCATTTTTAAAATGAAACCTTAAGTCATTGCGTTAAGGGTTAAGTTAGAGTGGCACGGGATCTGCCGGCACTCCCGGAGTGCAACTGTTAAGTAGGGTTCCGTAACACGTTTATGTCTGTCCATTCTACTAAGTTCTGCAAAATGAATGTAGGGTTCCGTAACATATGCATGTCTATCCGTTCTACTAAATTTTACAATTTTCAACCAAGGTCCTCCGACGGTTATTTTATAATAAAAGTAGGCTTCCGTAACACGTTTATGTCTGTCCATTCTACTAAGTTCTGCAACATCACCTACAACGTCCGTGATGTCAGCCCATAACACCAGTGCCATGTCAGTGCTTCCCCCTTTGATCGTGCTGACTACACTGAACTGGTCGGAAAACACAAACTATTTACATAGCCGTTTCGACCGACGTTTAATTCAGTGCGGTGGTACCAACCCGGGAAGGTTAAACCCTACCACCAAGTAAGATTACGAGGGAAGGGACTTACAGTTTTACGAGGAATCCGAACCTTGGTCAGCCTCCAACGGTCAGCGGTCACCCATCTAAGTACTGACCGCACCCAGCGTTGCTTAAAATTCAATAGCGACAGTTGACTGTCTGCACCACTGAGCTATCGAAGCTGACGTGGTCCTATTTTAATTGGGTCAAGATCGGATTGGAAAGCGAGGCGGAATACGGCTCGATTCCGCCGAGTACATTAATAGCAAAAAATTACTAAAAAAAACTGTGAAATAAAAAAAAAGTTTTAAAAAACATAAAACCGACTTCCTAAAAAAAGGAAAACTAAAAAACTATTTAAAATAAAAATATAAAAACCGCAAAAACATAAAAAAACGAACCCTAGAGTTGAAGGCGGTGCTAAAGCAAGCAAAAATGATGCATGAAAGAAAACATGAGCGGATGATAATATCCTTTGTGATTTGTGTAGCCTTTTTAGCACCGCCTTCAACTCTAGGGTTCGTTTTTTTTTTTAGGTTTTTATTTCATATATTTTTGAAGGCGGTTTTTATATTTTTATTTTAAATAGTTTTTTTTTTGGTTAAGTATTGTTAGGGCCAAAAAAAATTAGGTTTAGGTTTTTCAATTTATCTTAAAGTAATAGCAATGTAGGTGGATTTTTAGTCGCCTCACTAAGATTTATAGGTCAAAGCCGCCACTGCAGTCAACTGTCGCTATTGAATTTTAAGCAACGCTGGGTGCGGTCAGTACTTAGATGACCGCTGACCGTTGGAGGCTGACCAAGGTTCGGATTCCTCGTAAAACTGTAAGTCCCTTCCCTCGTAATCTTACTTGGTGGTAGGGTTTAACCTTCCCGGGTTGGTACCACCGCACTGAATTAAACGTCGGTCGAAACGGCTATGTAAATAGTTTGTGTTTTCCGACCAGTTCAGTGTAGTCAGCACGATCAAAGGGGGAAGCACTGACATGGCACTGGTGTTATGGGCTGAAATCACGGACGTTGTAGGTGATGTTGCAGAACTTAGTAGAATGGACAGACATAAACGTGTTACGGAAGCCTACTTTTATTATAAAATAACCGTCGGAGGACCTTGGTTGAAAATTGTAAAATTTAGTAGAACGGATAGACATGCATATGTTACGGAACCCTACATTCATTTTGCAGAACTTAGTAGAATGGACAGACATAAACGTGTTACGGAACCCTACTTAACAGTTGCACTCCGGGAGTGCCGGCAGATCCCGTGCCACTCTAACTTAACCCTTAACGCAATGACTTAAGGTTTCATTTTAAAAATGACGCTGACGCGATGTCGCGAGTTATACATTTTTACCCACCTAAAAAAGTGCCAAGAGCCGCTAAAGAAGTTTTCACTTCAAAAACCTCAGGGTTATCCCCTTTCAAATAAAAAAAAAAAGAATTTTCAAAATCGGCCCACAATTGACGGAGTAATCGCGTAACAAACATCCAAAAAAAGAAAACATACCGTCGAATTGAGAATCTTTTAGGTCTAAAGTAAATTTCTCGTGAAGACAAATGCAACGAGCCCAAACACGATGGGTTTATCATGTGTAGTTTAGGAGTTCCTATGGCCACCTTCTGTCTCCATCATCAAACCAGCTCGATGGTACTCGGTACAGTAGGTACTGGCCAGGTACCATAATAAATTAAGCGCCGGTCGGAAAAGATAAAAAAATTTCAAATTTAGAATATTCATGAAACAAGGGTCCGAATATGTATCACTAGTATATCGATTCATGTATTTCAACAGGACAGAGAAAATTTCAAAATATTAGGTATTTAATACTTTTTAGTTTTTTTTTTTTTTGTTTTTTGGAAATCGGTTTAATATTTTTTAAAACAGTTTTTATTTCATTCTTTTTAGTAATATTACATAAAAAAGAATAATCGAAATCGAATAATCGAAATCGATTGAAGTGGTACAGAATTATTCGCCATATGTGTCAGACTGCAAATTGCTGAATAAGTCCACATCACAAATGTTTTGCTGAAGGTAACCACACACCATACTAATTTATCAAACTGAAAATTGCCGAAAACGACCACATCACAAGTTTTGCTGAAGGTAACCACACACCATAGTATTATGCTGATTTTTCGAAAACCACTGAACCAATTTCGATAAAATTGAAATGGGACCACCTCGGAAGTATGACCTAACTAACAAAAAAAGAATTTTCTAAATCGGCCCTCAATTGACGGAGAAATCGTGTTACAAACATACAAAAAAATAAAAATAAAAAAAAAAATAAAAAAAAAAAAAACATACAGACGAATTGAGAACCTCCTCCTTTTTTGGAAGTCGGTTAAAAACAATTAGATGATAATCATTTTCAAAGAGTTTGATTACGTCGCTAGGAGCGCAGCGACGTAATACAAACTCTTTGATAATTTTAAACAAAGAATAAAAAAAAATCATTGAAAATATTTATTTATTACACTGTTAAGGATGCTTTAGCTGATAAATAACTTGACAATTGGATACACTTTATATCTTTAGATTTCTAATATGACTTATTTATTACATTTCTTTGTAATAAACTGTTACTAATTGTTGTTGAATTGACTTGATATATTTAAGTATCAAATCGACCATGGCTCTATACACCAGATTATAGGTAATGTAAATAGGCAAAGTGGTCAGTTTATAATGCTCTTGTGAGCGGTAGTATGGGTTAATTATTTGTAAGTTACTATAATATTATTATAAGGTACTAACAAAACATTGTGACTTGCGAAGTTGGTTTTTCAGTTCTTCTTCCCATTGAATTAAGAACTGGCGGAATTTTTGACATATCCAAGGGTAGGTTACCACCAATGGATGAAATTATACAAAAAACAAAGTTGCTAAATTGTACGTTAGATCATATTGGTATAACAAATGAAATGCAACCTAAAAGATATTGCATTAAAAGCCATTATACATTTTCAACAGACGAGACGTGCCAGGTGCGGCTCACCTACAACGAACTGAACGCTCGCGCGAACAGCATCGCTCGCTCGCTCGCCGAACGCGCTCGCAAAGCTGGACCTAACTCCGATGGGGACTATATCGTCGCTGTGTGCATGAAGCCTAGTCATTGGTTAGTTTTATTTTTTATTTCTACTTGTTCATTTCGTACAGCATTGTGCTGAGTCCTGAGTACATATGCAAAGAAGCACGTCGCCAGATGGCCGTTCCAGAAGTTTCAATCGTTCGATAAGGAATTTATAAATTACTATTCAAGTCGATGTGATGTATTCACTCGGGTGGCCGACTGGTTTGGGCATCGGCTTCTCATGCGAGAGGTTCGAGGTTCGAATCCGGTCGGCGTACCAATGAGTTTTTTCTAACGAAAAAATTTACCTGCATAGCTACATCTGCTGCTTCACCGTTCGGAACCGGTGTAAAACTGTAGCTCCCTTTCCTTGCCCCTTACTAGGCGGTAGGCTCAAATTGTAGCCGACTGGGTTGGTACCACCGTACTGGATGTAAGATGGCCGCATAGCAGCCTCGGCTGTATTCTCCTCTAGTCCAGTATAGCCAGCAATCCAGGGTATGGTATATCTCCGGTATGGCACCTACCTTCTCGGAGGTGATATTGATTGGCTGGTCGCACCATGCGCTTTGTCCCCTGGAGGGGACTGAGTTGGAACTCAGCAACCCATAGCGGATTACATAAAAAAAAAATATACTAACTGCATTCGGCCGGTGCCGGAGGACTCGTTTTAGAATAAAATTCAACGAGGAATCTATCTGAAATTTTCTCCGACGATAGCTTGATTATAAGTATAAAGCCGGTGTGTGCACAGGCACGGTCACAGAACCGTGACTATCTTGTCTACATACGGTGACATTTCTGAAAATCACACGCAAACTTGTAAGTCCATCTAGATTGTTGAATATATATAAAGACAGACGATAGCTTTACATAGTATTCCCTGCCACCCATCCTATATCGCATGACTCGTCGCAGAGAGGCTCAGCACCCTTTTGCTGTTGACATTGAGCTTTTGAGAACCCATCTGTTCTCTAAATCCTTTCTTTTTCGCACAGCTAGGGTGTGGAACTGTCTTCCGGCGAGTGAGTTTTCCGAATCCATTAACCTGGGTGTCTTAAAAAGCCGTATTAATAGCCTAGCAACAGTGAATCTGCTGGCATGGCACCTAACTGAGCGTGGTTTCGAGAGGAGAGGTGTTTTGGCTCTGTCGAATGCACCATTGGTCTCTCGGCACAGCCACCCATGTTGGTTTACATAAAAAAGCCCATAACATCTTTTTTTTTCTTGGTGAAATAGCTGCCATGTCAATGCTTCCCTTTGGTCATGCCGACAATGCACACAAACAATTACATTGTACCTTCGAGGAGAGGTGATTTTGTCTCTCAACTGCACCGTTGGTCTCTCGGCACAGCCACCCATGTTGGTTTACATAAAAAAAAACGATGTGCATAGATGAATAAACAGCGAATCATCGGGGTAAGCTATAGCTTATATAATATATAAAACAAACATTTACAGTATGTATTTCCCGGCAGCACTATAGTGACGCTACTGGCTGCGTGGAAGGCTGGTGCGGTGTACGTGCCGCTGGAGCCGAGTTTCCCTCAGGCGAGGATCACGCACATACTCACTGACTCCAAGCCTGTACTTCTGGTGTATGATGAAACAGGTGAGGAAGACCAGCTCTTCACATATTACAGTTTGAAGTAATGTATCTAAGTTTAGGTAGATAACCAGAGTAGCTAGAAATTACGTATTTTTATCATTGAATACTTATCGATCACTTTTATTTATTTATTTATTTATTTATTTATTTATATATTACATTGTTACTACAGAGCAAGCCCAAAATTTAACAATTCAGAATCAGGATCTATTTCAAAGTTAGCTCAACGTATCTCACCGCGTACTTTTGAAATACTTTAGTATTGCAGTTGAAGACGCCTAAAACCGGAAACATGACCAACATTCGGTTGAGTGCGGTCGGCGCCCGGTGAATTGGAGTCTGGCCATAGTGGAACGTCCGCGATGGACTTTCCGCAAACAGCAAGTGACTCCTTGCACGCAGATATTTATTCGGGGCATGCATTATTAGGGATTTGTACTTATTAATCGTTTACAGCCAAACCGTCGATGTTCACTGCAAGTGGAGTGTCAGCGATATCGTACCAGGAGCTGTGCGATGAGTCTGCCGAGCGATCCACGAACAACTTAACTGCTGAGGACCAGCTGGAGCAGGCGGAAGTACCCATGGCTATTGTGCTCTACACCTCGGGCAGTACCGGAATTCCTAAAGGTAAGTCTGACGTAGCCACTTCAATACGGACTATCTCTGTATTATATCTGTATATACGTAACAAAAATCTCCAAAAAACTAATAAATATGAAATTTTTAATAGAAGCATATGTGCAACTGTGTTTCCTCTAAACCGGCACCAACTTACTTATGCCTCTGAACATATTCCAGCGACGAGTCGTAAGCCTGGCCTGAAATGTCCCGCGGTTTTGAATTCAAGCGAATCATTATGTTCAATATGGATTTAAAAAAACCTATATTAGCCCTGCATGGCATTCGCAACACATATGCGACACCGAATATGAGCCGAATACCATTACTATCTGAAATACTGCATGTATGACTTTAATTTTACAACTAGCGCTTTTCTAAGGCTTCGCTCGTGTAAGTTCGGTGTGAAATGTAACCTATTCACTATGCTGACACGTCAGATACCACAATGCAAAATTACAGGTGCAGACTTGTTCTGGGTGAGAAGTTTAAGAGTAACTCTAAAAGATGCATACAGATACTATTTGTATAATATAATAGTAGGCAATTCTTTTCGCGCCAATTTATCCAGGAGTGCGTCTCTCTCACGCGGCTGTCTGCAACCGCATCTGGTGGCAATTCCGTCGCTTCCCATTCGCCGTGGACGAGTGCGTGTGCGCATGGAAGACCGCATTAACGTTCGTGGACTCGGTGTGCGAGATCTGGGCGCCGCTGCTGCGGGGCCGCACGCTGGTTGTGCTTTCTCGAGAGCTGACGAGGGATCCGCAGCGACTGGTTCTAGAGTTGACTAAGCATGAGGTGACTTTTGCATATATGTATGTGTATTGTACTATTTTACGGTACTGCACTGTACTGTTGCACTGTAGTACTGAGTTGTACTGTAGTACTGGATCTCTCCATGCGTCCTTCGTAAAAAGCGACTCAGGGATAAGCTCAAGATGCCGTGCTAAAGAGCGACAGTTTAACCACCACCTCGGCACGGTCCTTCCCCACAGTCATACAATAGGTAACTGCATTTGTGCAAATGTAGTATTTTATAATGTTTAAGTAATTTAATGCGAAAATGAAACATTCATTTAAAAATATTCAATCTAAGTAAAAATCCGGACAAATTTAAATGCCGGACAAAGTGCGGACAGAAGTTCGAAAGTCTGGACATGCCCGAACAAATCCGAACGAATGCTATCCCTATCCACAATATTACATATTCTCCAAATCAATTCTACATTCATAGACCGTACCTTTATAACGATTCATATCGCTAACGTTATCTTTTTGCGTTATCTGTTCAAGTATTTGATTGATACTACTGCTTCTCATATTACATTTATCTACCTACTTAATCAATTCATTATTATTATTTAATATTGCTTATTGATTAATTAAGTAATATTACGAATACTAATACAACGGATATGTGTAAATGTGTAATGATAATCCTTACCTATAATAAAATCCAACGTCTGCTTTCTGTCTGAGTGTCTGAGTGTCTGAGTGTATGTCTGTCTGTCCGCTTATAACTCGAGAACCACTGAACCGATTTTAATAAAAAAAAAATTCTACGGATATCTTGGTTCTTCCCATCAACTATAGGCTACTTACTATCACGCTAAATAGCTTATGAGGTTAGCAGTGAAGTGAAATATGAGAGCGGGCGGAGCCGCGGGCACAGCTTGTGAATGAATAATGAATGATACGCCGACCGACATAATATGCGCCGTCATCATTTTATGTTCGATTACTTTAACAAAAATAAACGTTTTCAATAAACGTTACTTAAAAAGAATAGCCCCACTGCATTTCTCCCCATGCATGTCGTAAAAGGCGACTAAGGGATAAGGACAAGATGCCGCGCTAAAGGGCGACAGGCTCGCCACCTCTCACCTTGGCACGGTACTTCTACCGAGTCATGCAGCAGGTGGGTCTTCGTGCCTTACTTGCTGCTTGATCGATTGAATCTTGTTCGAATACATTACGAAACGTGGTGGTCGGAGTTGTGATGCAATTTACCAGAGTATTGCAGCACAACACCGATTACTCTGCTTACCCCGATTGTCGGGATTCAGCGGGTGTGATATGTATATGAGGCCTCTAACTTATACTTAAAGCACTCAACGGTGTATTTTATATAATTCCAGATTCAGCGCCTCGTGCTGGTGCCAACGCTGCTGCGCTCCATCCTGATGTACCTCTCGCTGAACCCCTCCGAGCGTCCGCTGCAACGCCTCAAGCTGTGGGTCTGCTCCGGAGAGATCCTCACCAGGGACCTCGCTGGACAGTTCTTCAAGTACTTCGGCGACGAGCAGGGCTACAGGCTGGCCAACTTCTATGGCAGCACGGAGGTCATGGCGGATGTGACCTATCATGTTCTGGAGAAGGTTGAGCAGTTGAATCAGTTCAGCTCTATACCTATTGGTGAGTGAATAACTGATATGCGTTGATCGAGCAAATCTTCGGGTCCTGAAGCAGGTCGTAATTTATGGCACCCACGTATACAGGTCAGAACCAGTGTCAGAGTTTTGGTGTTATAATATTATTCATCCATGCATAATCTGGGCTTCCGTTTCCAAAATTCACATCAATTACGACTCTGCATAAAATCCATGGATGAACTTAATTATGTTCGTACGTATGCAAGAATGCAAGAACATTAAAGGTTGCTTCAATTGAACTAAAAACCTAAATTAATCGACGTATTTAGTTTTTAGGTAAAAAAGTAATAATTAAAACCTAAACAACAAACATTAAAATAACTATCAAAAGGGGCGTTTTCAAATGTTCTTAGAATACTTATGTAATGTTTTTAGGTTATATGACACATTGAGGCTTTGTTATCCATCTGGCTGCCTTAGAGTCGTCCGTATAGAATCTTGTCCTTTTTCATCTTACTGAACTGGATTATCCTTAGGCAATTTAACATTCCATCAGAATAAATCGTTTACTAGTTATGAGCCTCATGTCATCGGAACATGCTACACACACATTTATAACTACAGGAGCTCCAGTAGACAACTGCACGATTTACCTGCTGGACTCAGAGATGGCTGCCGTCCGCGAGGGTGAAACTGGCGAGCTGTGGGTCTCCGGACTGAACCTGGCCAGCGGCTATGTCGGCGGACATGGTGCGGACAAGTTTCGGGCCAACCCGCACGCTAAACACCCTGGTGAGTAACCAGCAGGTTGGTAGCTGGGGAGTCTGGCGAGCAGTAATAATGGGTATAGTACTGCTCGGCAGACTCCCCAGCTACCAAAGGAGGACCTAATTCTCCAAAGAATTTCCTCAGATTGTGTCATCCACAATAAAGGGTATTAAAACGGCGAGTACATTAATTTCGCCAGCGCAATCCTCGTGGTTTTCCTAGACAAAAAAGCAAGTGAAGTTTTTCTCTAAAGTGAGTTTACGAGATATGAATTTTTGAAATGTATGTTTTCATCTAGTGTAATTTAATGCGTTGTTGCCGCTCCGCACCCTCCGCCTGCCGACCTCCAGTCCTCCACTCACAAAGCTAACCCCCGCCCCTCCCGCCGACACCTCCGTCCGAGACGCTCACGTCTCACCCCCTCTTTCCCCCTTCGCGCCGCCCTGTTGTCATTAGATCATTTTTACACTATAATAATCAATTAGTTTGTATGAAAACTGTAACTTTTTATTTATAGGGCTTTCAGAAAAAGTTATTTGATTTTTTTGTTACTCTTGATCCCAATAATCATTTCATAAATTTAATGTACTCGCCGTTTTTACACCCTGTATATCAGATTTACATTAAATCTAAGCGGTGTTTATGTCAGCCTTCTACGTCAGAAAATCAAGCAATGCTCTTTAAAATCCGCAGAGTTCAGCCGCCTGTACTGCACGGGTGACTTCGGAGTGCTGGATAAGGGCATCCTCCTGTACGCGGGACGCACAGATTCGCAGATCAAGATCCGAGGACACAGAATCGACCTGCAGGAGGTGGATGCAGCTGTTAGCTCCGTCCCAGGAGTAGACAAATGTGAGCTTTGTTCTAGAATTAACTCTTAGAATGTGCTTGATAGCTATTTCTTTAGTTGAAGAGGATAAGGAATTTCATGATTCCCTTTTCGTCTTCGTTCCTATACATACTGGACCAGGATGGCATCCTGACTTTCTCCTCAACATACAACCTCAACACTTTCGCCAAGACGAAGTGGCATTCCTAGCCCCATGCACCACCTAATATATCCTTTAATCTCCATCTTCCGTTGCGTGGAGGCATGCAGCTTACCTGGTCACGTTGTGGCTTATGGTGGGTGTAGACTGAACGAGCTGACGGGAAACCAAGGGACTGCTATCTCAATTATTTACACAAATAAATAATAATTAGTCAGTCAGTCAGCGTTCACCCGTCCACTGTTGGACATCTGCCTCTCCGATTTGTCTCCAGTCTCAGTTCAGTTCTCCGGACCTCAACAGTAGTTACGGAGCCACTGATTGCCTTCGCATAATTCGTATCCCTGTCCACGGCAGACGTCAGCGGAGGGTCCGTTTACTCGTCGTCTCATCGGCTTTATGAATTAGGTGTGATGCAAAATATGCCCCAAATAATACTCTCATGACCGACATGCTTATGATTATTCCACCAGCTGTAGTGCTATGCTACGGAGCGGACACCGCAGCCCCGGCTCTGCTGGCGTTCGTGACCTTCTGCGAGGACGCCAGGATGTCCGCAGCCCACGTGGAGGCTGCCCTGGAAGACAAGCTAACACACTACATGATGCCTCAGGTAGGTTGATGCTGGACTCAAAGCGCCTTTCCCTGTTCGAGCATTTGGGTCTACTTTTGAGCTTATTCGAAGCATCTTTATGGAACCTGTCAAGATTGGTTTCGTCACCTGCTACACAGGTGATGTCAGCCCCATTACACCTTATTTGGAGCTAGATGCCATATCAGTTTTCAACTTTGCGCATTTCAACTTTAAGTCAGTCGGTTACCAGCCTATTCTCTCCTGTATATGTAATCAATATCGTGGTCCATATGGCGGCAGCAAACTTGATAGAAATAATGAAGACATAGAGACACCATACTGATCACATAATGTGATCCCTCAAATGACACCAGGGCTATATTGACAGAAGGGACTACAGACGTTTCTTTACGTTTAAACTAAAATTCTATTTGATTGAGAAATCGATGTCTCATTCATTTGTCCATTGGTTTAAGAGCCGGCATATCCAATTCTCCTAGTCTTAAGACTGGAGTGCAAACCTGTGGAGAGAATTTTTTCCTAATGAAGATTTGACGGATCTTCTGAGTTTCACAAGTGATGTATTGCCTAACTGTTGACTAAGTATTGCGAATTGTTAACTCTGACGTGACTTATTGACTGAAGTGGATGGTTTCCAGGTTATAGACGTGGACAGCATTCCGCTGCTGGTCAACGGTAAAGTGGATCGACAAGCGCTGCTCAAGATGTATGAGAACACCAATAACAACGGTAAATGGTCATAATTTTGTAATTATCTTTCTCCTCATCTTTCTCTATTGATCTAGCTTACATACATACAAGACACTCGATGACTCGAATTCACTTTGACTGAGCAGGGACTTTGAGCCCGAAGTGACACATAATTAATATAAGTATATTTTATATTTATTTATATTTTATTTATTTTGTGTAATATGTATGTATATTAATAATATTATATATGTAAGGAAGGACAGAGCAAATTCCTCTTCTTAACTATCTTTCGAACTATCTCGTATGCCTTCATGCTCATTATCACACCCCAAAGGTTAGTAGTAAGATATTTCCAATATTTGGCAATAAACTCGCCTTTTGTACCTTTATATTGTATATTGGTGTACAAATAAAGAATATTTACATTTACATTTACAATTAATAACATTTCTCTTAACGCTGATAGGTCCGTCATTAATTGCCATGTCTATTGACGCTACTCTAATTATGGACTAATCTAATGTTTTTAAGTTTACACTGTTATTAATAATATTCATTTTTAAGTTTCCGGATTAACAGTAGGTTTAAAGACTTACATAAGTCGACGTTTCGCCCGCTACGTCACGGGCTTCATCAGGAACTGCGGGAGTTCCTGGAGCCGACGTCTGGTGTCCGTTGTACCAGACGTCAAACTGACGTTGGTACGTTTGACGTCTGGTACAACGGACACCAGACGTCGGCTCCAGGAACTCCCGCAGTTCCTGATGAAGCCCGTGACGTAGCGGGCGAAACGTCGACTTATGTAAATCTTTAAACCTACTGTTAATCCGGAAACTTAAAAAGAAAACTGGACTAATCTATTGATGCTAAATTAATTATTATTATATTCAAATTATTCCTTGACTATTATTAATTTTTGACTAATGTTATTGTATTAAATTATTTTATTTTACTTAACTCATCTTTAATTTAGGATATTGACAATTCTTTTGATGCTATTAAATTAATTACTATGTTTAAATCTTTCGTTGACAAGTTTATTGACGCTATTACGTGGATAGTAGGATCTACGAGTATGCATAAGACATTTTAATTATTTTTGTCTTTTCTCTTGGTTCTGTACAGTCCTCATCATTGTTTTTAATTGTTTGTCATTGTTAGTTAATTCATTGTTCTTGCTTTAAAGTCGCAATTCGGAATGTAAGATGACGAACTCAAGAGCAAAATGTATTTGCCGTCGAATAATAATTAAACAAATAAACCAATCGTGATTTTTACCAGTCTATTGTGTAATTTCAAATCAATCTTCTGCTTTCTAACGTCTAAAATCACGACTAACCACGAACAAAGAACCTTGTGTCCATATTTCGTCACTCATTCTGTGCTTACTTTTTGGCAGTTCGAAATCAACATTCAATTAACTCCAGATGTTAGGATCGTGGTACTAGGAGATTCATTCTGCCTGTCTACCCCATTGGAATATTGGAAGCAAACTGTTATCATGTATGTAGGTAGACTTCGACGTAGGTCTTTCCTGTTTTCTGTTGATACAGAACTCATGAACTGTGGAATGCCCTTCCTGCCCATATGTTTCCACCTAAGTAGAGTCTCAGATGCTTCAAGAGGGAGGGGTATATATAGGGAACTGTCGTCGGGCCGGCATGGAATTCGCAAACTCCACAAACTAAATATCCATGGGCATCGTTAGCACTTGGTGGAACGGCGGAACGGTGCCGCGTGCCGGTATAGCATAAAATATGTTTGTCTTCTGTTCCACCGAGTCATGCAGTAGTTGGGGCTTCGTGCCTTACTCGTTACTTGATACTTGTCCTAATACAATTGCTAAACGAGGCGTTCGGTGTTGTGCTGTAATATACAAGAGAACTTGCAGCACAACACCTATTGCTCTGCTTACCCCGATTGTCGGGATACAGCGTGTGGTATGTATGTAAGTATTGTCTTCTGTTCCCTCCAGACGACGCCACCATTACAATCGACACAGACTACACTGGAGTGTCTCACGAAGAGACGTCCAAAGCCGAGGTCCTCTTCACGACCATTGGCGAGGTTCTGGGTCGCTCACTGCGCGGCGCCTTGAGTCTCAAGTCCAACTTCTATGAACTGGGAGGCAACTCGCTCAACTCCATATATACCATCACGCAGTTGAGGGAGAAGGGCTATTATATCGGTGAGTTACTTTTAATCGTACCTATTTGCTCTCAAAACAATAATGCAATACTTTTTTTTTTATGTTATCCGGTATTAGTGGCTGAGTTGGAGGCGACAAAGCGCATGCTCCGACCAGCCAATATCACCTCCGAGAAGGTAGGTGCCATACCGGAGACTTCCCTGATTTGCTGGCTATACTGGACTAGAGGAGAACACAATCGAGGCTGCTATGCGGCCATCTTACATCCAGTACGGTGGTACCAACCCAGTCGGCTACATTTTGAGCCTACCACCTAGTAAGGGGCTAGGGAAGGAACCTACACTTTTACACCGGTTCCGAACGGTGAAGCAGCAGGTGTAGGCGTTAAGACCTTGATGCAGGCACTGCAGTCTAACCATGTGTAACTTTAGTATTTGTTTTTATATTACACCCTAAACATGTTTAATGGTAATGGTTGGTTGCCTACATCACCAGCTACACCCGTGTTATCAGCTCATTACCGTGTACGTGTCGGAACTACTTGCCATGCCATGTGTTCCTTTTGTCGGCTGGCTGGCCGCATCATCTACATCCATAACACCCTGAACCTATTTTTCAAACAATATTGACAAAATGCCATCCCAACAGAGATCGGCGACTTCCTGAGCGCGCACAACTTGGGCGAGGTGATGTCTGTGCTCAGCAGCGCGCCCACAGCTGAAGGCGAGGAGGAGCCCACCTTCACATCGGAGACGCTAGAAGATCAACACAAGGATGATGTCATTGAGTAAGTAACTGAACATGACGAGCAATGCTTGTATAAGAGGATGAACTTGGGCGAGGTGATGTCTGTGCTCAGCAGCGCGCCCACAGCTGAAGGCGAGGAGGAGCCCACCTTCACATCGGAGACGCTAGAGGATCAACACAAAGACGATGTCATTGAGTAAGTAACTGAACATGACGAGCAATGCTTGTATAAGAGGATGAACTTGGGCGAGGTGATGTCTGTGCTCAGCAGCGCGCCCACAGCTGAAGGCGAGGAGGAGCCCACCTTCACATCGGAGACGCTAGAGGATCAACACAAAGACGATGTCATTGAGTAAGTAACTGAACATGACGAGCAATGCTTGTATAAGAGGATGAACTTGGGCGAGGTGATGTCTGTGCTCAGCAGCGCGCCCACAGCTGAAGGCGAGGAGGAGCCCACCTTCACATCGGAGACGCTAGAGGATCAACACAAGGATTATGTCATTGAGTAAGTAACTGAACACGACGAGCAATGCTTGTATAAGAGGATCAACTTCGGATCTGAGGATCAACTATCTGTTCAGATTAGACTTGCTAAAACCACAGTGAACTAGAATACGACAAAGTTAGGGGTGTTTTTTCACACATGCGTGACATGTGGCAACGAACCCTTCAGGTCCCCCAGGTCCTCTTGAAGGACCCTACACTGGACTTGGGAGGAAATATATACTTATTTTTCCACATAGGGACAATGAAAGCGTTGCTGATTTTACTGGTTCTGCAGTTAACAGCCACCACAGAACCGATTGGTACGCATCCGCAGCAACGTAAGCATGGGGGAATGCATGCAACCCCTCCTCGTAGCCGGCACGACTATATGAGGAGCGTCTGCTCAAAAGGAACTTTTCCGTTTCAACGAGTTGCGCGTTTTTTGGCGGATTCTCAGTCTTTTTATTCAAATACATCTCCCTGCAAAATTTGAATGGTCAAAACGAACTATTTCCTATAGAAAATTACGATTGAAAACAACAATCAAGGCCTATTTCCAATATCCTAAGTTTAATTAGCTATCAGTTTTTTTGCTCTACTGAAAATTCTGTTACAACGGATATAGTTCCTTTTGAACTGACTGTCCTCATATGTAATTGACGTGGAACCACGTTGCGATGGGCTTATATCGCAAGTGATGTAGCCAATCCTGTCAGATTCCTTAAAAAATAATGATAAATTATTCTCCTTCAGAATGATCGTCTCGTCCTTCTACGAAAAAGCGGACCTGGAGCGCTGGCTGAAGCACGAGATCCAACCCGAGGACTACGGTCTGTGTATCTGCGCGTGCTGGGACGCGCTCCTCGAAGCGCGGCTCAGCATCGTCCTCAGGGACAGCAGGGGACTTCCCGTTGCCGTGGCCCTCAACTTCGACGCGAGGAGAGAACCGGATATTGAGCTGCACGCGGGCCTGGCGAAGATCATGCAGTTTTTGGAGTATGTGGAAGGACCTGTACGGGACAGTGTGCTGCCGGAAGGGGAAGGTAAGTTTACTTTATGTTCTTTTGGTATTTTAAAAATATCTTGACTTCTTTGGCTAGATAATCGGCTGTCAAGTCCATTACTAATGTTCCTTCCAAATCTAGGTGCCAAAAATTGGACCATTCTACATAACTCCTTCGGCAGACATTCAGTATGGGTGGATAAATCTTGGGTATACTATGAGTTGAAGGATATATGATTAAAATTGATTAGTTACTACTGGGACGTCAATACTCCTAAATATGGAGACAGAATGTGTGATCTTTACAGAAGGGTTGACAACTTTCGTAGAGAACAGGAGGTGAGATATTGGCCGTGCCTGAGGCTTCGACCAGTACATCCACCCAGCTCGGGTGTAATAGAAAAAACGACAGGGATGTATTAGTTTAAGAGGTCGCTTAAAAATGAAACTATGAAAAATGTGTATTTTTGTTTTTGACTTTATTATTTCAACGATCATACTAAAAATATAAATAATAAGAGTAACATTAGAACTTACAGTTAAAGTTATTACTTCTGATGATAATATCGTTTAGGTTAAGCAGCGTTCACCTCTGCGTTTGAAATGCAAAATCTATGCTATAATATGTCCGAACTTAACATACCTTGGACACCAAATGGACAAAGGGATTTGTGCACAAATCGTATTTGATGTCATGCAAACAAAGGAAATTTTGACGTTGGTTCAATAATGATCTTCTAGCTAGGTAGGCCATAATTTAAGTAAAAATAAATCTTCGACATCTCACACATTTTGTAACAATTTAGGGCTCTGCGTGTGTATAATAGGTGCCAGAGCATTTAAAATAAAAATGTGACCCTTCTTTGGAGATGAAATATCTGTGCCTGGATCTCTAACCTCGAGTTCAGCCACACAAAACTTCAGACCTTCAAAAACAAATCACAATGAAGTTACTTGTATGCAAATTATATTATGAATGTTAATAAAATCATTGCTTGTATGTCAGCTCGCTAGAATACTAAGATTGGAAGCACTGACTTTTAGAATATTTATTTAATATTTAATAGAAATTATATGTAAGATTTTTTTGGATTATGAAATCCATCTGTAACGAGTGACACAGTCAAATCTACCTCAACTCGCGAAACAACGCTCAGCAAGATACCATAACCACAATATATAAGTCAATGACCATACCATTATTAAATTTACGGACTACTAAAGCGCTGGTCAGCTTGATAATAAATTGGAAACTCGCTAGCTAGTCGGTATTTAATTTCACACCTTAACCGTGCGAAAGAGAAATCATTTTTAGAACGGGTTTTCAAAATCCAAACATCAACAAATTCAGATTCTCTGGGAATGGTTCCCCTCTCTATATTTTAACGCCCTATGTTTAATCAAGAATTTAGTTTAGGTTTTCGTCCCAAACAGTTTGTCTAAAAAGTCAGCTTCCTAGTTTTTTACAAGGCATTTGATAGTGTGAGACGCCGCAGCAGTTTTATCTTCACCAGTACTTCTCGAGAGTAGGGACGAGCTTGAGCGGGTCCGTGTTGGGTCCGAACCTCTCAACCGGCACACCATCCTTGTCTGCAATGAACTTGGTGAAGTTCCACTTGATCATGTCGACGATGGTGCCTCCTTGCTTGTGCTGTGGGCAAAATTAGAACATGTGAGTTCTTGAACTGACTTGAAAGTGAGAAATTGAACTGAAATTGCATTGGTAATTTATATGTAAAGATAAAGAAGTGAGCAGAAGTTGGAATAAAATTTTAACTTAAAGCTGATCAAATTGACTTCCATATGAAACCTAGTAACACAAAGAAAATACGCTAATGAATAAAGTAACCGTACAACCACCACCTTATTATACGAAAACACCCTGATGAACAGAACAACAACCAATACGATAACATGACAGACAGAAACTGTGTGCAGTAAAAAGATTGTATCTACAGAAAATCAGAAATACTGTATGATAAAAAAACAAATATTCCAAGTTTTCCACCACTAAGAAAGTAAAGCGAAAAGAGTACAACGCTAATCGTAAATGCATAGAAACAAACTGAAAAGTGGTCATATTTTTATGAAAAGTAATACGTCCTGCAGGAGATGGTCTGGTGACGATTTTGATGTCGCAAATACGCCGAAAATACAAGAAACTTTTAGGCAAAAACTCTGCAGGACAGATTTTTCTACACAACTACACAAATACCCGAATTCCGGAAAAAATCCTAACACCACCCTCTAAGCAAATAGAAGAAAGAAGAAGGACAAAATAAATCTAATTGACCCAAAGCCGAAAATGGCGAAACCCGGTACCTTCAAGAACTTCCACAAGGGATGAGCGTCGTCTCCGTTCACATTGATTTTCTCGAACATGTCAAACTTGATTTTCCTTTCCGCGATCGTGCAGGCGATCTGCTCCGAATTCCCGGGCTCCTGATTGGCGAACTGATTGCAGGGGAATGCCAGGATCCTCAGACCTGGAACGGAGAACCGTGCTTGAGTCGTACCTTCAAGAATTTCCATAGGGGATGAGCATCATCTCCGTTGACGTTCAATTTTTCGAAGACGTCGAATTTGACCTTCCGCTCGGCGATGGAGCAGGCTATTTGGCTGGAGTCTCCGGGCTCCTCGTTCGCAAACTGGTTGCACGGGAACGCGAGAATGCGAAGACCTGTAATTGGGAAATATTACATGTTTCTATGTTCAGATCGAAATAAAAAAATTAAATTTACCAAGCATAGCTTCTTGCTCTTTTTTATTGCTTCCGAACTGGGTGGCTCTGCCCGAGGTCGCAGCCTCAGGTGCAGCCAATTTCACCAGTGCCAGTCCGGCTTGGAGGTGGACTAATGTTGCTTGAAGATCAGTGGATTGTAGGAGTGGGGAAAGATATTCCCTGGCAGCCCGTTCCACACCTTTGCAGTGCGGCACAAGAACGATTTAGAGAATCGTGCAGTTCGAAGAACTCTTCTGTCGACTACAAAGGGGTGTTCCGCGAGTAAAGTTGCTTTAGTAGCCTTCCCTGATATCCGCGCGAATTTTTTACCTAACTTCCCCTAACCTCAAATATCGTTTAGAAAATATTTGAGGTTATGTCAAGGTCGGCTCGCAAGCCCGCGGCGGCGCGGCGCGCCGAAAGCACCTGGAAGTCAAAGGGTTTAGGCATATTTAATAGTGGGAAGCGAAAGGGTGTATTCAAGAGTGACAGACGCCCATTTATGACTCACATTCAATCTTTGGATCAGAAGTTCTAATTATCAGGTAGAGACCTAAGTATTGTCAGCCTCGATAGCTCAGTGGTGCAGACAGTCAACTGTCGCTATTGAATGTTAAGCAACGCTGGGTGCGGTCAGAACTTGGATGGGTGACCGCTGACCGTTGGAGGCTGACCGAGGTTCGGATTCCTCGTAAAACTGTAGGTCCCTTCCCTCCTAATCTTACTTGGTGGTAGGCCCCGCCCGGGTTGGTACCACCGCACTGAATGAAACGTCGGTCAAAACGGCTATGTAAATAGTTTGTGTTTTCCGACCAGTTCAGTGTAGCCGGCACGATCAAAGGGGGAAGCACTGACATGGCACCTAGTTCACCCGGTGTTATGGGCTGATATCACGGACGTTGTAGGTGATGTAGCCAACCGTGTCAGTGTCCTTAAAAAAAAATAAAAAAAATTACACTTAGTTTTTAGGATACCGTATCCGTATCCGTACCTTTGCTCTCCGCGTACTTGTCGTACATCTCGTTGAACTCTTTGTAGTTGTTGCCGGTGAGGCCGCACTTGGAAGCCACGTTCACGAGGATGCACACGTGTCCCTTGTACTTATCCAACTTGACCTCCTGACCCTGGAGGTCCTTCACCGTGAACTCGAAGATGGACGTCGCCTTCTTGTAGTCTGGGTTCGCCATTGTGTTATCTGGGGAAGGTTTTCGGAACTTTAATAGTTTTTCTTCGTATCCGTAATATAGCTCTACCGATTAATGATCCTCCTATAGAACCCTGTTAAAAAACCTTTCTTCTTCTTCTTCTTCTTTTTATTTCTGGCGATTAGCCGATATACGTTCGACTTATTGCGCCAATATCAAGTCTTGAAAGATCCACGGTAATAAATAAGTACTACTTCTCACATAGAGAAAACAAATAATTTTGATATAAACAATGAATAATTTGCACTCAGATGAAGGAGAAAATTAAAAGGGAAAATGTATATACTTTTATATTCACTATATCAAATACAAAGAATATATATAATTATACAAATAGATCTAAATCAGTAAGTTTATAACTTAATATCATGAGTTCTAATAAAAGAGGCTAATAGTTTAAGAATTTTGAAATTATTTGAACAAAGAAGGGATGAAACATTAGTGGGAAGAGGAACCTTAAGCCTAGGGAGAGAATCATAAAGAGGAGGCGTATGCAGCCGGCAAGCAAGTAGAATATGCTCGACTGTACCCTCGTCCAGACCACACTCACATAGCGAAGAGTCCTTAATATGCAATTTAGCTAGGTGAAAAGGAGAACAAACATGACCAATTCGAAGCCTACATATTACTGAAGCAACTGTTTTATTCACATTTAATTTGAAAAACCATGGCTTGGATGGGATCTCAGGCTGGATATTAGCATAAAATGCTCCTTTATATTTACTTGTCCTATGCCAAGCCTTAGACCAAGATTTTTGTTGATAACCCTGAGGCAAACAAATTAAGTCATGACAATAGTTTCTAAAGTTTGATCGGTCACCATGGATCACTGCATCTTTAGCACACTCATCAGCACGTTCATTACCCATAATGCCACAGTGAGCAGGGATCCATGCAAGAACAACTTCAATTTTGTTTAAATGAAATTGAAACAGAAGTTCCCTGATTTGTAGAATAAGAGGATTATGAGTCTTAGTTTTGAAAGGATTTTGAGCAATTGATTGAAGGGAACTTCGTGAATCTGAGAGAATTAAGTTTTTAACCATGGATCCAGATAGTTGGATATATTTCAACGCCTCCAAGATAGCACGGACTTCACCTGTATATACAGATGCTTCAGGGGGACTCTTGGTCTTACAAACAATGTCACAATTTTGATGAAAAAGAGAGGAACCTACACATCCAACCGGGGACAGTTTAGAAGCATCAGTATAAATATAATGATAATCATGCCAATTTTCTTTTAGCCAGAAATTAAATTCATCATTCGCTTTTGAAGAATTCTTATCAATTCCAAAATTGAGAACAATTTTAGGGGAATAGATCAGAGCTTGATACGAAGTTTCAAAGAGAGGAAGACTTTTTGATCTATAAGTAACACTGTTCAAAGCAGAGAATCTTTGAAAACTTTTAACAAGTCTAGGGGAAGTTTTATTTAACCAATATCTTTTTGTGAAGGAAAATCTTGATAATAATTGGAGTTTTGGAAGGATTGGATGAGTAGAAAATTGAGCTACCCTAAATAAGTATCTGTCTGACAGATATTGTCTCCGTAAGTACAAAGGAGCATCCACACATTCAACCTGAAGAGCATTTATAGGAGATGATTTCATGGCTCCAGAGATAATGCGCAGGCACTTGGACTGTATAAGATCCAGACTTTTTAAAGCTTTACCGTTTGCTGGTTCAAAAATAAATGTACCATAATCCAGATGACTGCGAATAATAGCATTATATACCAATTTAAGCGAGAATGGATGGGCACCCCACCACACACCCGCTAATGAACGAATAATGTTAATGTTTTTCTCAGTTTTGGACACTATATATTCCATATGAGGGACTCCTGTCATCTTCGAGTCCAAAATAACTCCAAGAAATTTAACTGAGGAAAGTTGGGGAACAGGGGACTCACATACAAAGATAGATAAATTAGGAATATTTCGCTTTCTTGAAAAAGCTACTACATTACTCTTGGAAGGGGATAAATCCAATCCATGAGAGTTTAACCACTGAACTAAGGATTTAATAGAAGAGTTGACTATATCTGCAGCTTTAGAAATATACTTATCTGAGATATATATTAGCAAATCATCAGCATATTGCAAGACACGACATGTTGAATTTACAGAACAAGCCAAATCACATGTATACAAATTATATAAGAGGGGACTTATAACTGATCCTTGAGGCAGACCTTTCCAGAGAGTTCTGGACTGAGTAAGCTGTCCATCTTCTGACCTGAGGAAGATTGTTCTTTGCACTAGAAGGTTGTTGATAAAAAGAACCAACTTTTCAGGCACACCCAGCTGAATCAGTTTTTGCCTGAGAATAGGAAGATGAACATTATCATAGGCTCCAGAAACATCTAAAAAGGCCGCTACCAAAGATTCATCGCGACTAAAGGCTAAGCGAATGTCAGTGCAAAATATACTTAAGTTATCCATGGTACTCCTGCCTTTTCTGAATCCGTATTGAGAATCAGATAATAGCCCATTACTCTCAGCAAACCATTCTAATCGGTTTTTAATCATGTGCTCTGTCACCTTTGAAAGCACAGAAGAGAGGGCAATAGGACGGTATGATGACCCCACACTAGGATCCTTTTTTGGTTTTAATATAGGAATAATCATCTGAGATTTCCAACTCTCAGGGACAACACCTGTGTAAAAGGAATGGTTTGCTAATTGTAAATAATATTCAAGACTGAAGTTATTTAAATATTTAACAAATGAATATGGGATCCCATCAATGCCAGGGGCAGTGTCATTTACATATTTTAACACTTTTTGAAGTTCTTCCAAAGAAAAGGGAGCTTCTAAGGGGTCCAAGGAAGGGGATGGATGGTACAGCAAAGGAATCTCAGTCAGTTGAGGTGACGACGACGGGGCTAGTTTATTAAGAAATTCAAACATCCATAAATCTGATGAAGACTTGGGGGGAGGATCTTCTCTGAAAGCCGACCTATATCTCTTTATGTTTTTCCACACAATAGACGGGGGAGTGATGGGGGACAAAGACTCGCAGAACCTGCGCCATCCTTCTCTTTTTTTCTTATTTAGCATCCGAGTGGTCTGAGCTGATGTTTTTTTTAAATGTAAAAAATTGCAATTGTTCATACATTCAGCATATTTTTTTTCCGATTGCTTTCTCACTTTTATAGCTTCAGTGCATTCTGCATCCCACCAAGGAGGGGATGGACGCCTATTCAGAGCAGAATTCTTTAATGGAATAAACTCATCAGCTGATGAGATAAGAGATTCTACAAATTTTGAATAGCACCACTGAAAATTAATTTCATTGACAGCGGGGAGATTTTTTATCTTTTCATCCACTGCATTTTTAAAAGCATACCAGTCGGCATCAGAAACCCGGTATTTCTGAAGTGGCTTTCTTGAAGGAAGGGGGAAGTTCCGAGAAGGCATCGTCATTAAAATTGGAAAGTGATCACTTCCATGAGTTGAGCTCAAGGTATTCCAGGAGAGTAATAAGGCAAGATCTGGGGAGCAGAATGACAGGTCTACAAAGCTGAGGTTCTGGAAAGGCGATACTCGGCGGGTGGAAGATCCATCATTCAACAGACACAAATTTAGCTCATCCATGATATCTACCATTTTAGAGCCAAATGAGTCCGAGGAAGGAGCACCCCATAAAGTATGTTTGCAATTAAAATCTCCCATAATTAAAAAGGGTTTGGGAATGGAAGAAATGAGAGACTTTAAAACTTGATGAGAAGAAGGGGATGGTTTAGGAACATAAACTGAGAGGAAAGAAATATTTTGCACCCTCACCGCAACAGCATTAATACTGTCACCGTGGGGAGGCAAGATAATGGGAGAATAAGGAAATGAATTATTTACAATGAGGGCGCTACCGCCCCATCCATCCTGTCTGTCATCCCTGAGAATAGCATAGCCGGGAACCCGAAAGTGGGAATCCGGTTTAAGCCAAGTCTCAGAAATGGCAAACACCATGGGAGTGTGTTTATTAATTAAGTAAACAATTTCAGACTTTTTACGAACAACGCTTCTACTATTCCATTGTAGAAACGTTGTTCTTGAGAAGGGCATCTTTTAAAATAGATAAAATAGGAAACAGTTTAGAGGCAACGTTGGACGGTAAAGAGCATTTGGACGAGACAAGGTTCACAAGTAAAGAAATTAAAGTAATGATTGAATCAGAGGAATCACCCGAACACTGAACCTCTGGAGGGTACGCACAGCCGTTTGAAGAGGGAGGAATATCGAAACTCTTGAGAAGAGAATTATGTTCTCTACTGTCATAACCAGGAGAGAGGGGAGCATGGGATCGAGGATTCAAGTGAACCGTTTTCTTATATGAAGAATTAGAAGAATTGATAGATGGAATACGAATATTTCTAGACGGAGTATTCACTGATGAAGTGGACGCCACACTTGCATAAGACCGATTTCCATAAACGGGAAATTTTTTCGAGGCTTCTGGGTACGAAATTGCTTCCTCCGCCATAAGATGTTTAATAGATTGCTGTCTTAAAAATTCTGGGCATTTTTTATTAATGGCAAAGTGATTGCCTCTACAGGTAATGCAGGAGACATCCGCTTCATCCAGAGCACACACTTCTCCAGAGTGCGCCTCACCACACCTGTAGCAACGAGGTTTCGACCTGCATTGTACCTTCGTATGACCGAATCGGCAACAATGGAAACACTGTATCGTAGGGAATTTATACAGATCTACCACAAGTGAAGAATGAACGCAAAAAATTCTTTTGGGAAGGGTTTGACCGTCAAATGTTAAGATGACCGACTCTGTTGGTTTCCAAACGACTGTGGCATCCACTGAACTTTTATAATTTACTCTACGAGCTTTCAATACAGGGCCATATCCTTCCGGGACACGAACCTCTTCTATTATTTGTTCCGGAGACCACTCCCGAGGGATCCCCTTCACAATTCCAATGCGAGTGACGTTAAATGAGGGAATGAAAGCCTTGTACTTTTTTTCTAGGAGCATTTCGTTTAAGACAAGCTCGTTTGCATCCTGAAAATGTTTCAACTCTATGGAAACCCTGTTTCGACCAATGCTCTTTACCCCATCTTCGACTATGTTTGAGATGTTCATCTTCCTCATGAGGAGTCCAAAAGTAATGGGATGAATGGATGTTCCCGCCGAGGGATCTTCAAACTCTTTTTGCACGTGAACTAGGAATGGACCCTTATCTAAAGAATTATACATCTTCCTGTTCACTGAGCTAGGAGAGCCATGAACAAGAGAGGCAGAAGGGATAGTAGTCAACTTTGAGGAATTATTATAATTTTTAATGTTTTCCTCTGCCTCTGTTTCACTGGGAAGAACATGAACAAGAGGATCAGTAGGGGAAGAAGTCTTCTTTGAGAAATTTTTTTTTTTTTTTAAGATTTTCTCATCTTCTATTTGACTATCTGACGAATCCAAAACATTAGACTGGGATTTAGATCGAAACAGTTTTTGGTTCTTATTGTCAGATTTAGGCGCCTTCCTTTTTCCATGCCTGCACACTTCCGGAAGGGCGCGAGGGGCTGAGGGAGGCAACAAAAAGCCATCCTCATTCAAGGAAGTATCAAAAGCTGCAAATGAATTATTAGTATCAATTGTCATGTACAAGCTAGGGGAAGGAGGAGCATTATTGACAAAGGATTCGTCACTGAGCGATACGCTCTGAGTGTTAGTAAGATCGAGAGACCGCCGGCATGACCCCGGCAACATACCACCTCCTCCAGGATCTTCAGGGTCGGGAGGCTTATGTGGCATTGTTGTTACTCAAGTGCTTAAACCAACTTCCTAGTGCAAATTACATTTACTTAGCTCAATAAAATTTTATAAAATAACTCAGCCAAAAGAAACTCGTGTATCCTCCGACGACCTTCAATTGTTTCACTGAGCGATGCAGGATGCTTGCAGGATGCCAGGAGAGGAGGAGAAGACCACTTGATAGGAGCAGGATTACAAAGCCAGGTGAGCGGAAGGGAACGACTGTAGATTAGGAGGGATTTGCAGAATATTTTCAGCGGAGCACTTATTTCACAACCGAAACCAAACGACGTTCAATTGTTTTTTCCACCACAGATTGAATCTAAAAAACCTTTTGATGCGCGTCATACGAAAGCTGAGGGTTTGACAAACGCAGTGGTTATATCCTCTTTGGGTTTGACAGGGTTCTATAAGAGGCACAGACTATAATATAGTGATAAGAGGATACAATTTGTGAGTTTGAGTTGTTTATGGTTTAACAATGAAGTTTCTTGCCAGTTCTTCTTCGCTGTGATTGATAATCGAACTGGCGGAATGTTACAATGTAAATATGAAAAATCAGCGCAAGAGATTTGTACCGTGTGGGGTCGGTACTTAAAAAGAATAGCCCCACTGCATCTCTCCCCGTCGCATGTCGTAAAAGTCGACTAAGGGATAAGAAAATTCGTCAGCCTCGGTAGCTCAGTGGCGCGGTTGGTTAGTCAACTGTTATTAAGCAACGCTGAGCGCGGTCAGTGATTGGATGGGTGACCGCTCGACCGTTGGAGGCTGACCGTGGTTCGGATTCCACGTTAAACTGTAGGTCCCTTCCCTTCTTACCTTACTAGGTGGTAGGGTTTATCCAGGCCGGGTTGGTACCACCGCACTGAACGAAACGTCGGTCGAAACGGCTATGTAAATAGTTCGTGTTCTCCGTCCAGTTTAGTGTAGCCGACATGAAATGAAGGGAAGCACTGACATGGCACCTAGTTCACCCTGTGTTATGGGCTGACATCACGGATGTTGTAGGTGATGTAGCCAACCGTGTCAGGTTCCATAAAAAAAAAAAAAAAGAGATGATAAATAAACAATAAAAAAGGTGTTCCCGCCGCGGCCCCATTTCGCGGCAAATTATTCTATCTACAGAATAATTAGGTCTAGGCGAGGGTCTATGGATGGTGAGATGCGTCAGAAAACGTTAGTAAAACTAGACTAATAGAATATATAATAGTATACATTGGTATAACGTGCACGAAATAAAAACTAACTAGTACGCTGATAATACCTAAGTGTTTTTTTTTACTCCATCGCATAATAAGAGCGTCTGTCTAGATTGTGGCAAAATTGCGATGTATTTTTCCGCTGTTATCGCCAGTAAAGTAATAAACTCATAAACAGGTGCACATCGGTAGATAGCTGATAAGATTGGGCGCTCGAATCTTCTGGGATGTTTGTATTAGGTGTGGGTAATAGTATTCGCCTTCTAAATCCAGCTAAAAGCAATCCCACGGAAAACATTATAATATAAAAAGATGCCAAGTCTCGCACGGAACCTTTCCACCGTAAAAAGTTTACCCTACACAAAGAAAACGGGGCTTAAATTTTAGGATGTTTGCGTTTTTCCTTTCGTTGTGGGCTAAACATTAGCTGAATCCAAAATATCAAGTTTGTAGGTCTGCTGGAAGTACCTTAGATTTTTGATGATCGGTGAGTGAGTGAGTCAGTAAAAACCGGAACTTTGACTGGCGATATCTCGCAAACTATAATAGGTACAGACTTATAATTTGGGGGTATAGCTAGGTTTGGTAAGTAAAGTACTCTTGGTAACTAAAGTTTCAGGTGTTTATCTCTATTCACAACAAAGATACAGGGAGGCCAAAAGTACCCTGAGTTGCTTCGAGAAAAAGATGGTACCGCCGTGTTTGCTCGGCTTGGCGGGGGCACTGCCGTGCCCCCAGATAAACACATTACTCGTTGTTACAGGTAAGATTAGCGATGTGATATTTTCTACTGCAGTCAAATCAGTGGTTCCGTCCCAAAATTGGAGAGGCTATGTCCAGCCAGTGGGCGCTGACTGACTAAAGTTCAGTTTAGTATAATTGAAAAGTATCACACTGCAAATGATCATCATCAGTCTTTGTCAGCCTCGGTAGCTCAGTGGTGCGGTCGGTCGACTGTTGTTAAGCAACGCTGAGCGCTGTCAGTACTTGGATGGGTGACCGCTGGAATGTTGGAGATTGACCGCGGTTCGGATTCCACGTTAAAATGTAGGTCCCTTCCCTTCTTACCTTACTACTTGGTAGGGTTTAGTCCGCCCGGGTTGATATCGCCTCACAATAACTAGAAAATTAACACTAAAACTAACCTAAAATATCGAATCTACAAAATAATTTCATTAGAGGAATTGAATTGAATTGAACGTTCTGTCTGTCTCGTGCAAATCCGACCAACATTTGGGTAACAAAGTGCTTGCAGTACACGACAAAACGACGTAGAAATTCTACGTCGTTTGTTTTCTAGATCATATTGGGTGTCAGGTGTGATGTAATGTTAAAGGCAAGCTGGCAGGCATTTGCTATAATTAGATGAATGCATATTTCGACCTTGGAAGTGCACAGAGCGATGATATTGTTGTCAATTTTTTTGCTAAGTGCGTTAATCAGTGTGTTTGAGTACCTAGTTAACTCCTACTGCTAGCTGCTAGGTACCTATGTACCTACCTAGATACCTCAAAATGGTCTGCATTTGATACTTATGTAGGTAATAAATGAGTACCCGGTGTGTACCTACTGATTTACTTACATACAGATGGCACTATACAATACACCAGATATAGGCAATGTAAATAGGCAAAGTGGTCAGATTCCTGTGAGCGATAGCTGTGGCGATAGTATGGGTTGATTATTTAGATAGATAGATAGATAGAAAATTCTTTATTGCTCCAGTAAACATTAAACAGTAACAAATACATTGGAAAATTTACATAAGGTGCAAAGGCGGACTTATCCCTTACAGAGATTTCTTACAGTCAACCTTTGGATGTTTGAGATTCGATAATATAGTGGAATGTAAGTAGGTAGTAGCAAAAGAGTTGCGTGACAATTGGAGATAAAAATAATAATAATAAGAATACTTATTAATACATACATATAAGTACATGCTAGTAAAATATAAGCCATACATGTTTAATACATATAAATTACTAAATATATTGGATATTATATACAAATAAATATACATACATACATACTTGTCCATCCAGGTAAGTATGAAACAAAAGACAAAAGTGGTTTTTGTTTTTTAGGTTTTTACTTCACATTGACGGAGGTAATACAGTTTTAGGTGTTTTTTGAATAAGGGAAGCGATTTACAATGTCGGATAAAGTGTGGTAGTGAATTCCACAGTCGAGCTGCGTGAACAGAAAATGAGAAATTATTTGTCAGTTACTAGGTATAATACGTAGATAGAGTAGCGACTGATACAAACTCTTTGGTATAATATAATACTTATAAGGTATACCTACTAACAATGACATACATAAAAGCTCTTTGCCTACTAACAAAATATTTTGACTTGCGAAGTTTGCTTGTCAGTTCTTCTTCGCATTGAAGTTAGAACTGGCGGAATCATAGAGTCGGAATTTTTGACATGTCCAAGCGTAGGTTACCTACACAGAGCAAAAAGGGAGTTACCTACCTATGGATGAAATTATACAATCAACAATAAACTCAGGGCGACTCTACCACTGGACTCTACCGATGTAGACGCCTCGTCAGCCTCGATAGCTCAGTGGTGCAGACAGTCAACTGTCGCTATTGAATGTTAAGCAACGCTGGGTGAGGTCAGTAATTGGATGGGTGACCGCTGGACCGTTGGAGGCTGACCGAGGTTCGGATTCCTCGTAAAACTGTAGGTCCCTTCCCTTCTAATCTTACTTGGTGGTAGGGTTTAATCCGCCCGGGTTGGTACCACCGCACTGAATGAAACGTCGGTCTAAACGGCTATGTAAATAGATTGTGTTTTCCGACCAGTTCAGTGTAACCGGGACGATCAAAGGGGGAAGCTCTGACATGGCACCTAGTTCACCCGGTGTTATGGGCTGACATCACGGACGTTGTAGGTGATGTAGCCAACCGTGTCAGTTTCCATAAAAAAAAGACGCTCTCATAGAGTATAGTTCAAAGAGATGAAAAACAATTTAATTTAATTAATAAATCTATATTTTTCACATGCTGATTTATTCCACGATAGTTGAAGTAAATGCAAAATAAAATGGTTATAAATATTGCGGTTAGGTTATTTTCTTTAGTTTTGATAAAAAAATTGTGTTAATTTTTGTTCGTTCTGAGAGTATAAATCAGATAATACAAATAAATAAATCGATATACATATTATACATTTACATACATAATTCTGATATATTTTATTAGAGTTTTTTTATTTTATGTTACATTAAATATTTAGTTTCAATTTATATTTTAGAGATCGGAACCGCGCACCGAGGTTTCCGCACCACAAAAAAAAAATACGTTGAAAAACACGTCTCTTGACCCCTTTAATTTTTTACTTTTTTTTAATGTGTGCCCTAGTTGACATGCTTTGGCTGCTCATAATAGCGTGCAACGCTCCATTCACTTGGTTGCCGGCTTTCACTCTCTTTTCTACATCTCCTTCAAATTTTCCATCCCGCGTGAACGGTAGAGTAGTAGACAAAAATACTAGGTAGCGCTCTACCAAATGTAAACGAAGCTGTGAGTGGTGTAAGCGAGAAAGTATAAACAACAGACAGCTGAACAGCGAGAAAGTTTGACCGCACTTTAGCGAATTAGCATAGAATAACGATGCGCAAAAACAAACCGCACCTACTATTTTACTTACAAAATGGCGTCGTCCAACACTGTTATCGCGCGCACAGGACATAATAATTTTTATCAATATTTACATTTGACTCACCGCTAGTTATCCACCGATAAAACGTGATATTTTTAGCTCGGCCCAGCGACGACTGGACGCGAATGGTTCTTGTTGCGACGTTCATTCGACTCGACTGCACGCACTGTGCACGCTCACACACACACAGATTATGCTGACAGACCGACTGAGACTGACTGGCAAGCAAGCAAGCAGACACCCAGACAG
Organism: Nematopogon swammerdamellus; assembly: GCA_946902875.1. Classification (NCBI taxonomy): domain Eukaryota; kingdom Metazoa; phylum Arthropoda; class Insecta; order Lepidoptera; family Adelidae; genus Nematopogon; species Nematopogon swammerdamellus. The sequence continues at coordinate 2,004,152 of OX336358.1, forward strand.
GCAAACGCGGTTTCAGGCCGGCCGGCCGGCGCGCGACGATAAAATAGTAGAATTCGACTTTAGAATCATGTCACAGAAGCGCTAACTCGTTTCTTCACTTACGCATTTTTAGAGGCGTGAAGGCTAGAGTTAGTGTGATAAGGTTTTTCAGATGTAACACCAATGTCGGATTCGATGTTTAGGAGTATGGAAATGTGACTTGGCATGCGCATGCCAAGTCACATTTCCATACTGCTCTACATTCGCGATATAAATTTTTCTGCCATGAGGGTTGGCAAACAACTGTTGATTTCTGTTTGAATACGTTTTAAAAGTATTTTAAAAAAGTCCAATCTTGGCTTAGCTACTCTACCACCTAGTAAATTAAAGTTATGTGAATGACTCTACACTTTACGTGTATTTATTTATTTCATTGCTTGTTACTTTTACAAGTTTACATAATCACAGTTTATATGTAATCGAAAGCACTCGTGTTCAATGCAGACATTGGCTTGTCAAACTCGAAATGAAAACCAAAGTCTCAAGACTCGAGGTTGAACTAGTAAAGCAACCTTCTTTTGGTAATCGCTTAGCAACGAGTCGCTCGAACTTGTATTAATAAGTACATAATATTAAATAGATAATTTTTTTTGTTGCATACTTTAACTTATTTTCGGTACACATGAATGACAAACACAATAAGATTGTTTTTTTTTTTTTTATGGAAACTGACACGGTTGGCTACATCACCTACAACATCCGTGATGTCAACCCAACCCATAACACCGGGTGAACTTGGTGCCACGTCAGCCTTCCCTTCGGTCGTGCCGGCTACACTGAACTGGACGGAAAACACAAACTATTTATATAGCCGTTTCGACCGACCTTTCATTCAGTGCGGTGGTACCAACCCGGGCGGGTTAAACCCTTCCACCTAGTAATATAAGAAGGGAATCATATCCCTTAGTCGCCTTTTACGACATACACGGGGAGAGATGCAGTGGGACTATACTTTTAAAGTACTGGCCCCACACGGTACATGTATGATGATTGTAATGAAATTAAGTAAAAATTAAGTAATTAGACCTAAATCTGTACTTTACAGACTGTACAGTCGGTACTTTAAAAGTATAGCCCCACTGCATCTCTCCTCGCTTATGTCGTAAAAGGCGACTAAGGGATATGACTCCCTTCTTATGTTACTATGTGGTAGGGTTTAACCCGCCCGGGTGGGTTGGTACCATCGCACCGAATAAAAGGTCGGTCGAAACGGCTATGTAAATAGATCGTGTTTTTCGTCCAGTTCAGTGTAGCCGGCACGACCGAAGGGAAGCACTGACGTGGCACCAAGTTCGCCCGGTGTTATGGGCTGACAGCACGGACGTTTTAGGTGATGTAGCCAGCAGAGTCAGTTTCCATAAAAATAAAAAAAATAATAATAAATGGATAATTTTTTTTTTGTTGCATACTTTAACTTATTTTCGGTACACATGAATGCCAAACATAATAAGATTGTAACGAAATTAAAAATTAAAGTAATTAGACCATTAGACCTAAATCTGAGTTTTTAAATAAAGAAAAGAAAAATTTGTATTTCAGTGCGCGCGTTCTCTCTCTCTCTCTCTCTCTCTCTACCATCTCTACCTTACCTCCACCTCTTTCTCTCTGCTTATCTATCGGGATCGGGAAGCATTGAACAACACTTTTTTGAGTTTTTTGAGGGGCCCGGGTCCTCCGGCCCCCTTGGGACCCCTCAGTGTCCCTCTGGCCTCTCAGGACCCTTCAGGGCCCCTCAGGGGTCGGATACCTATATATAACACACAAATTTAGGTCATATGTACAGCATAAAAATTGCCGGTGACGAATTTTCTGAGTATACTCCTCATTTTCATTTTCATAATTTTTTATTTTATTTTTATTTATTTATTATATAAAAATGTTTTACAAATATTTATATGTCACTTCCCACACTAAACTTAGTTTGTCCTGTGGAAAGTAACCTAAGTAACGTATAGGTTTGACAACTTACTCAGTGTATAAGTCTGTCATTTGAATTTATTTGAATCTATCCATACTATCCATACTAATATTATAAATTCGAATGTAACTCTGTTGTCTGTCTGTCTGTTACCTTTTCACGCCTAAACCGCTGAACCGATTTCAATAAAATATTGCACGGAGATGAATTGCGTCCTGAGGACGGACATAGGCTACTTTTTGCCTCAAAAAACAACCCTTAAGGGGGTGAAATAGGGGATGAAAGTTTGTATGGGGAACTCAGCATTTCTTAAGTTAGTGATATGACAATTCATATTTGGGCTTTTGGTATGAAATAAAGAATTACCTGTTTCAGCGTTTTCGCTAAATCAACCCTTAAAGGGGTGAAAAAGGGGATGAAAGTTTGTATGGGGAACCCATCATTTTTCAAGTTAGGGATATGACAATTCATATTTAGGCTTTTGGTATGAAATAAAGAATTACGTGTTTCAGCGTTTTTGTTAAATCAACCCTTAAATTAAAATAGGGGTGATTTCAAAATTAGATTTTAGGATTTTAAATTATTTTAAATAATTTTATCCATACTGGGGGTGCCTTTGCAGAGTGGGGTTGTGGTAGGAGGGGGGGGGGGGGCGGCGGGGGGAGAGATGGGGGTGCCAGTGGCCTCGCCCTTAGGTACTTACTTTCTTTGAGAAGGTTTAATGTATTCCAGTATGCAGCTTAGCCTGAAGCCTCGCCGTTAGCTATTTAATTTATTTAAGAAGGTTTATCGTTTACCTAAACGCAGCTCGGCCTTCGGCCTCGCCCATAGTTACTTATTTTGATCGAGAAAGTTTATCCTCTTCCTGAACGCAGATCGGCCTTCTGCCTCACCCATAGTTTATACTTACTTTCACCGAGAAGGTTTATAGTCTTCCTGAACGCAGCTCGGCCTTCGGCCTCGCCCTCAGTTACTTACTTTATTCGAGAAGGTTTATAGTCTTTCTGAACGCAGCTCGGCCTTCGGCCTCGCCCTCAGTTACTTATTTTCTTCGAGAAGGTCTATGGTCTTACTGAACTTACTGAGGCCTTCGGCCTCCCCCTTAATTACTTACTTTCTTAGATAAGGGTTATGGTCTTCCTAAACGCAGCTCGGCCTTCGGCCTCGCCCACAGTTACTTACTTTGTTCGAGAAGGTTTATAGTATTTCTGAACGCAGCTCGGCCTTCGGCCTCACCCTCAGTTACTTACTTTCTTCGAGAAGGTTTATCCTCTTCCGCAACGCAACTAGGCCTTCGGCCTCGCCTATAGTTACTTACTGTCTTCGAGAAGGTTTATCGTATTCCTGAACGCAGCTCGGCCTTCGGCCTCGCCCTTTGTTACTTACTTTCTTCGAGAATGCTTATAGTCTTTCTGAAACCCAACTCGGCCTTCGGCCTCGCCCTCAGTTACTTACTTTCTTAGGGATGGTTTATCGTATTCCTGAATGCAGCTCGGCCTTCGGCCTCGCCCTTTGTTACTTACTTTCTTCGAGATGGTTTATCGTTTTCCTGAACACTGCTCGGCCTTCGGCCTCGCCCTTAATCACTTATTTTATTAGTTTAAGGTTTAACGCTTTTCTGAACGCAGCTCGGCCTTCGGCCTCGCTCTCAGTTGCTTACTTTCTTCGAGAAGGTTTATAGTCTTCCGGAACGTAGCTCGGCCTTCGGCCTCGCCCTTAGTTATTTACTTTCTTTGAGAAGGTTTATAGTCTTCCTGAACGTAGCTCGGCCTTCGGCCTCGCCTTCAGTTACTTACTTTCTTCGATAAGGTTTATAGTCTTCCTGAACGCAGCTCGGCCTTCGGCCTTGCCCTCAGTTGCTTATTTTCTTCGAGAAGGTTTATGGTCTTCCTGAACGCAACTCGACCTTCGACCTCGCCCTCAGTTACTTTCTTCAAAAAGGTTTATAGTCTTCCTGAAGGCAGCTCGACCTTCGCCCTCACCCTCAGTTACTTACTTTCTTCGAGAAGGTTTATGGTCTTCCGGGACGTAGCTCGGCCTTCGGCCTCGCCCTTAGTTACTTACTTTCTTAAATAAGGTTTATCGTCTTCCTGAACGCAGCTCGGCCTTCGGCCTCGCCCTTAGTTACTTACATTCTTTGAGAAGGTTTATAGTCTTCCTGAACGTAGCTCGGCCTTCGGCCTCGCCCTCAGTTACTTACTTTCTTCGATAAGATTTATAGTATTCCTGAACGCAGCTCGGCCTTCGGCCTCGCCCTCAGTTGCTTACTTTCTTCGAGAAGGTTTATGGTCTTCCTGAGTGTAGATCGGCCTTCGGCCTCGCCCTTAATTACTTACTTTCTTAGATAAGGTTTATCGTCTTTCTGAAACCCAACACGGCCTTCGGCCTCGCCCTCAGTTACTTACTATCTTCGAGAAGGTTTATAGTCTTTCTGAACGCAGGTCGGCATTCTGCCTCGCCCTCAGTTACTTACTTTTTCGAGAAGGTTTATCGTCTTCCTGAACGCAGCTCGGCCTTCGGCCTCGCCCTTAATTACTTACTTTCTTAGAGATGGTTTATCGTCTTCCTGAACGCAGCTCGGCCTTCGGCCTCGCCATCAGTTACTTACTTTCTTCGAGAAGGTTTATGGTCTTCCTGAAGGTAGCTCGGCCTTCGGCCTCGCCCTTAATTACTTACTTTCTTAGATAAGGTCTATCGTCTTCCTGAACGCAGCTCGGCCGTCGGCCTCGCCCTTAATTACTTACTTTCTTAGAGATGGTTTATCGTCTTCCTGAACGCAGCTCGGCCTTCGGCCTTGCCATCAGTTACTTACTTTCATCGAGAAGGTTTATGGTCTTCCTGAACGCAGCTCGGCCTTCGGCCCCGCCCTCAGTTACTTACTTTCTTCGAGAAGGTTTATTTTCTTTCTACAATATAGCTCAGCCTGAAGCCTCGCCGTTATTTACTTACTTTATTTGAGAAGGTTTATTGTTTACGATAACGAAGCGTGCCTTCGGCCTCGCCCTTAATTACTTACTTTCTTAGAGATGGTTTATCGACTTTCTGAACGCAGCTCGGCCTTCGGCCTCGCCCATAGTTACTTACTGTCTTCTTTGAAATACGAATTTCACGCGAGCGGAGCCGCGGGCTCAGCTAGTTTAATATATTTTCACTTTCATAAATATTTGTTTATCGTCCGTAAAGAAGTTTTCAATTAATAAAAGATTATAAAAAATAAGAGCTCATACAAATAATTTGTATGCGGTGACGATGACGTTTTTTCTGAGTTTACTCAGAAAAAACGTGCGTATAACTAAAAAAAAAAATTTTATATGAAATACGAACTCGCACATTAATCTGATATCAGTGTTAATCTGACCCACTCGCAAGTTTGAAAGTGAATGATAAAAACAATTTTCTCAACCGGTCATGCATGATACATTTGAGTGAGTCTAAAATTCGTCATCGTAAATACGAGAACGAATGAAAACGGAACAAAGTACGCAAGACGCACGGGCTAGCGTGACTTGCCCAAAATACGTACATATTTTGTACGTGCCAGATTGACTTAGTGATTCAATCATTTTTTAATTTGCTAAATAATTGAAAGGACATAACTTAATCGCGTGCACTCTGTCCTTCGAGCATTGCTCTGTCGGAAATTATCGTCAGCATTGCGTTGTATTTATTTATTTGAATTTTATATAAATGGCGAATGACCTATCAAATTGTGCCAAGTTAGTCATCGAAATCGTCACGTACCTGTAGACAAGATGATAATCGAATAAGCGAATATAAATATAATATACTTGAAATCGTATTACACCTGATTTTTTTTTATTGTTTTATGTAAGCTCGTCAATTATGGCGCCGCGGCACCCATGACGTGCAGTGCAGCGCCCATGGACTTTCGGTCGTATGCGGGGATTGCGAATGCCATGCCGGCCTGACAGGTGCCCATTCACGCCCCTCTTGAAGGACCCGAGACTGTACTTGGGGGGAAATATATGAGCAGGGAGAGCGTTCCAGAGTTTACCTGTTCTGTAAAGGAAAGATTTGCATAATCGATTGTTACGCATCCGCGGTAAGTCCATCGTGTAGGGATGCAATCCCTGCCCAGTGCGAGTGGTGCGGAGGTGGAAAGGGGACGGCGGGATCGCGTTAAAAGCTCCTCCAAGCACTCCCTATGGAATAAGCGATAGAACACACTTAGGGAGCTGATATCCCTACGGTGTTGCAGTGGCTCTAGATCGCGGGACACTTCGGGTCAGCCACTAGTCGCACGGCTCAACGCTGGATCGAGTCCAGAGGCGCAAGCTGGTATTTGGCAGAGCCATCCCACAGGTGCGAGAAGTACTCCAAGCAGGACCTGATCTGCGATTCTGATACAATTTTTTTTTTTTATGTAAACCAACATCGGTTGGGCCGTGAGACCAACGGTGCAGTGCAGTCGACAGAGGCCAAATCACCTCTCCTAGCGAAACCACGCTCAGTTAGTGTCATGCCAGCAGATTTGACTGTTGCTAGGCTGTCTAGCCTGTTAATACGACGTTTGAAGACACCCAGGTTAAAGGATTTGGGAAACACACTCGCCGAAAAACAGTTCCACACCCTATTATATTATCGGTGCGACAAAGAAACGATTTCGAGAACTCTGCGACGAGTCATGCGGAGATAGGACTAGGACGGGTGACAGGGGGGATGCTAGTTCCACAGAGCAGCGTCCGTGATAGTTAATTTAAAAAGTCTTTATAGTCAGAACTCTAAGTAAAATTCTTAATCTTGCTCTCAATCTGTGTCGTTTTCGATGGACTGTAGGCGGTGTTATTATGTGGCTAGACACTAAAATGTGAATTTTGTTTAGCCTATCCTGTGTCTCATAATATATTTAAATGTGTTTGTGCTAAGTTTCATCGAATTCGGATGATCGGTTTAAGAGTTTTGGAGGAACATACATGCATACAGAAAGGATTTCTAAAAATCGTCAAATTAGTTTTAGTATCAGTACCTGGGCGACCGAGCTTCGCTCGGCGTCTACACCTATCTAGATAAACTTAAAAAAAATAACATTATCTAAATATAAAATTTTATCCAAATCGTTAGAGCCGTTCCCGAGAAATCAATTGTATATATATGTATATACAAGTTTGGCTCACTTAAAGTAATAGGATATAGAGTCTACAAACTCAATATCTCATAAAACAAAGTAACTTTACTCCATGACCATTCCTTACAGATTTATTATTAATATGATGATAATGACGATGATGATGATATCAGTATTAGTAGGCAGTGACAACGGATCTCCATGTAGCACGTTCCCGCCTGACAAATCCCTGACGCCTTTTCAACAGTCATGCATGCATGATATAATGTTTTCATTCTTTCTTCAATAACAAAACTTCTGCCCATTACTGCCTAGGACCTAGACATAATAAGATTACTTAGGTGACTCACTTTCATTGCACCACTGTTCTATTCAAACCCGTGTTGATGTGATTGATAGAGGATTCGTCATCCTTATGTATTATGTACCTATGGACATAACTCATTTTGTGTTTACGTTGCGTAAGCTGTCTGGCCGACTGGCTACTAGACGGTGGTTCTGTGGCTATACAATTACTCGAGTTCAAAACAGACACGGCGAGACTTCTTCCTCAATCGTTTTATCTATTTTTTTTTTATTTACGTGCATACCTACACCTGCTGCTTCACCGTTCGGTACCTGTGTTAAACTGTAGGTCCCTTCCCTTACGCCTTCCTAGGTGGCAGGCTCAAATTGTAGCCGACTGCGTAGGTACCACCGTACTGGATGTAAGATGGCCGCATAGCAGCCTCGGCTGTGTTCTCTTCTAGTCCAATATAGTCAGCAATCCAGGGAAGTCTCCGGTATGGCACCTATCTTATCGGAGGTGATATTGACTGGTCGGGGCATGCGCTTTGGCCCCTCCGAATCAGCCACCCATATGGGATTACATAAAAAAAATATTATTATCTCCATAGAGTGTGGTTTCTCGAGAGGTGATTTTGGCTCTGTCGACTGCCCATAACCCTGCTGTCTTTCGGCACAGTCGCCCAGTACACAGCTATGTCACACACGACATGCCTATCTGATTCAGATATCTATGATGTCAAGAGTTCATAAAACAAGTGCGAGTCGAACTCGCGCACTGAGGGTTCCGTATCGCCATGTCATGGTCAGCGCCACTCACGCCATCTATGCATTAGTTAAAATACTTAATACTGTTTTCGGTAGATGGCGCGCATACACTTTTTAGTTTCTTGTATGGGGACCCCGTGAATTTTTTACGTTTTTAAATTTTTATTATTTGTTGTTACATCGGTCATAATAACACATATTCTGTGAACATTTCAACTGGCTACCTAATACGGTTCAAGAGATACAGCGCTCGGACAGACAGGCGGACAGACGGGTGGACAGACAGACAGACAGGCAGGCAGACAACAGACAGAAAGACGGCGTAGGCTTAGTAATAGGGTCCCGTACGACGGATACGGAACCCTAAAAATCGACCTAATCTCTATTTTAATGTGCGATAAGCTCCATAATATAAAGACCGGTTATTTAGGCAACTGTTTTCAATATTTCCTTCATATGTTCGCTAAAAAATATCGTAAATTGCAGGCGCGATCCTCCACTCGTTCATGATGGCCACAGCGGCGGAGCTGAGCGGCAGAGACAACGTAGCGGCCATCCGTGCCCTGGAGCACGCCACCATGCGCGCCGCCAGGGAGAGACGCTTCCAGGGCGTCTTCACAACCAACACCAGTCCCCTCACACAGGTACTACACTCACTGTATAGCCCGATCGCCGCTTGTGACGGCTACAGTCATGCGTGGCGGTCATCCTGGCCCTGGAGCACGCTACGAACCGCCAGGGAGAGACGCTTCCAGGGAATCTTCACAACGAACACCAGTCCTCTCACACAGGTACTACACTCACTGTATAGCCGGATCCCCGCTTGTGACGGCTACAGTCATGCGTGGCAGCCATCCGGGCCTTGGAGCACGCCACCATGCGCGCCGCCAGGGAGAGACGCTTCAAGGGCGTCTTCACAACCAACACCAGTCCCCTCACACAGTTAATACACTCACTGCATAGCCGGATCCCCGCTTGTGACGGCTACAGTCATGCGTGGCGGTCATCCTGGCCCTGGAGCACGCTACGAACCGCCAGGGAGAGACGCTTCCAGGGAATCTTCACAACGAACACCAGTCCTATCACACAGGTACTACACTCACTGTATAGCCGGATCCCCGCTTGTGACGGCTACAATCATGCGTGGCGGCCATCCGGGCCTTGGAGCACGCCACAATGCGCACCGCCAGGGAGAGATGCTTCCAGGGCGTCTTCACAACCAACACCAGTCCCCTCACACAGGTACTACACTCACTGTATAACCGGATCCCCACTTGTGACGGCTACAGTCATTCGTAGCTGCTATCCAGGCCCTGAAGCACACCACCCACCGTCAGGGAGAGACGCTTCAAGGGTGTCTTCACAGCCAACACCAGTCCTCTCACACAGGTACTACACTCACTGTATAGACGGATCCCCGCTTGTGACGGCTACAGTCATGCGTGGCGGCCATCCGGGCCTTGGAGCACGCTACCATGCGCACCGCCAAGGAGAGACGCTTCCAGGGAGTCTTCACAACGAACACCAGTCCTCTCACACAGGTACTACACTCACTGTATAGCCGGATCCCCCGCCCGTGATGGCTACAGTCATTCGTGGCGGCTATCCAGGCCCTGAAGCACACCACCCACCGCCAGGGAGGGACGATTCAAGGGCGTCTTCACAACCAACACCGGTCCTCTTACACAGGTAATGCACTCACTGTACAGCCGGATCCCCCGCCCGTGATGGCTACAGTCATTCGTGGCGGCTATACCCAGGCTCTGGACTGGAAAACGCCACCATGCGCACCGCATCGCCAGGGAGGGACCATCCAGGGAGTCTTAACAATACTACACTCACTGTGTAGCCGGATCCCCCGCTCATGATGGCTACAGTCACACGACAACATCGACAACAACGACCCTTTCCGTTCTATCTTTGAATCTTGCCCTTTCACATCCCTAGGCCTTGGGATTAGATATCTTCTATGAGCTGCTCAAAAAATTAAAAAGATCCTTCAGTGCTGCTTACATCTCCTTCTTTGTCTGCTTACAGCAACTGGGACGGGATGTCCTCGGATTCCAGACCCTGCTGGACTACCAGGTGAACCAATACGTGGACCCAAACGGCGAGAGGATCTTCGCCCAAGCTCCGGACGACCAGCGCGCCATCGTGTGCTGGAAGCCGGTGGAATAAGTCCACCAGCACAGCTGCAACACCTGCAAGTTACAAGCTATAGTGTAGTAGTTCCTTTATATTTAAACTAGCGAAACATACATGACGACACGCCTGCAAAGGAGATAGGCAGAGACGACGGAACTCCACGTGATCCTGCCTGATGCCTCTGCCAACATACCAGAGAATGGGCCAACAAGAGAGCTCTGTATGGGAACTTTGACATGGGAACAGCGCTTTTCGGCCAAGCAGCAATTTCCCTTGCCCCTTACTAGGTGGTAGGCTCAAATTGTAGCCGACTGGGTTGGTACCACTGTACTGGATTTAAGATGGCCGCATAGCAGCCTCGTCTGTGTTCTCCTCTAGTCCAGTATAGCCAGCAATCCAGGGAAGTCTCCGGTATGGCACCTACCTTCCCGGAGGTGATATTGGCCGGTCGGAGCATGTGCTTTGGCCCCTCCGACTCAGCCAACCATACCGGGTTACATAAAAAAACACAAAAATCAGCGATCGCGTGAGAGAGAGCGCGCAAGAAGTCGACATCCTCCGCCATAAGGGGTAACTCATCGATGGTAACTCTCCGCACAATGCAGCGACACCACACGACAGGCGCTTTAGCGTCCATCTATCTAGCCTTTATATGACTGATCTGTGACTATTAAGAGGATTCATATGGCAAAACAACGAAAATTATAAAACTTCAAACAAAAATTTTGTTCTATGAAGTACATAAATTGAAAAAAAAAAAAATTCTTTTTTAAAACTACTTAGATAATATTATGTACTAAACACTGAAGCAGGCTTTTTAAATTTACAGTATTTTTTCATGGTGAAAAAAATGTCTGAATGTGACTCTATTTTAATTTCTTATGTCGAGCTAGCTCCATACTGGATAATTATTTTGGAATAAAATTTACGTCATTCTATAGGGAATTTAATTTTCTAGACACTAAAGCAGCATTATTTGAAAAAAAAATCCTAATTATAATTTTTAAACAAACAAAAACTACAAAACTTTTGTTTTGCCATATGAATCCTCTTAAGCACTATATTTTTCATACACACACTCGTCCGTTTCGGGTACCTACGCCTTTGAGCCTTTCGAAGTAGGTACAGTACCCGCCAGTGAATAATGAACATTGAGCAATAGAAAGAGACAATCCGGGTTGTAGGTAGTGTCCGACCGAAAGTGTACTTTCACTTTCAGCCGAAAGCCGTAGCCGAATTTCGGCAAAATTCTACTTTCGGCAGAAAGCTGAAAGCCGAAGCCGAAAGCCGAAACCGAAAGCCGTAGCCGAAAGTATGTATGGTATTTAAGTATTAAGGCAGTGTGTGCCTGCGCGCCGGCCGCCAAATCCGTCAATCGCGTAATCGCGTCGCGGCGTTCGCGTCGCGTCGCGTGCGCGCGGTCGGTCGGTTTGTCTGTCTAACAACTTTCGGTTGGGCCGAAAGTGACCACTACTTTCGGCCGAAACCGTAAGTTTGCCGAATGTTGCAAATATTGGCCGAAAGGCCGAAAGCCGAAAGCCGAAACCGAATATTCGGTCGGACACTAGTTGTAGGGCTTCGTCCCTGTCGCACGCACCCGTCCTATCTCCGCATGATTCGTCGCAGAGAGACTCAGCGCCCTTTTGTTGTTGACATTGGGCTATTGAGAAGCCATCGGTTCTCTAAATAGTATCTTTATCGCACCGCTAGAGTGTGGAACTGTCTTCCGGCGAGTGTATTTCCTGAATCCTTTAAAACCTGGGTGTCTTCAAGCAACGTATTAACGGGCTAGACAGCCTAGCAACAGTCCGCAAATCTGCTGGCATGGCACCTAACTGAGCGTGGTTTCGCGAGGAGAGGTGATTTTGGCTCTGTCGACTGCACCATTGGTCTCTCGGCACAGCCACCCATGCTGGTTTACATAAAAAAAACTAACACTACGCCTCTCTGTGCGACAGGGACGACACTCTATAACCGGATTGTCTCTTTCTAAAGCATCCTAAATATATTATATTTCCCCCAAGTACAGTCTCGGTTCTTTCAAGAGGGCGCGTGAATGGGCACCTGTCAAGACGGTTAATAGCATTCGCAACACCCAGACACGAACGAATGTCCATGGGAGTCTTTAGACACATTCTATAGGAAAAAATTACAAATTCCTTCAAAGAGAGAGAGAAACTATATTGATTTATTCTTCAGAGAATGTCTGCCTTGTTTTCAAACTATTCAACAATAATGTTTGTTTTAATAATGAAAAACATAACATGTGCTCATTTCGAAATAATAATAGTAATTTTGAATAAGTTCTACTCGCAGAGCAAGCGACACCGGGGAAGGGGAAGGCGGCCGCAGATCGCTGTTCTGTGGTTCAACCCATCCCATGGCAAAATAAAGCCTACTTCACATTAGTAGAGTTAGCGGTATAGTTAGTAGGGCGAGTACTAAGTAGCCCCCTCACTCTACCAATGTAGACGCAATCGGTAGAGTACTAGAATTTGGTAGAGTGGATAGCACAGTGGTAGAGTAGATCACTTTTTACTACTTACTACTTTGTACTACTTTTTTCCCACACCACCCCGCTTACTACTTACTTTTACCGGCCACTCGCCCGCGTGTGGACACGTTTTGACTACTATAGTAGCTCGCCGTATAATGCGCGGGGCGGATCTCGGCGTGTCGCCGCCGCAGCGGCTCGTCAGTGTTCTCCCTCGCACCCGCACCGTACTTGTATAGTGTATGCGCGTGGCGGGTCGCCCGCTGCGGCGACGACACGCCGAGATCCGTCCCGCGCATTATACCCAGCCTCGGAGTGCCCAGCCGACAACACAGCTCGCCCTCGCGCACCTGCGTGCGCGCCGGAAATTTGTTTCGGGAACGTAGGTACGTTCCCGAAACAAATTTCCGGCGCGCACATCAATACATTTAATAACCTTACCTTATTAAATGTATTGTTTATTCAGCGAGCTCTCTCAAAAGGCGAGCAGACGCTCCGTGCGTTTCTCTTCTTTTGATCCAACCTCGAGTCCATATTCATTTCCTATTGTTCTGTTCTTCTTCGAGAGCTAAAGTATCCCCCAGCAAAACACCAGAAAGATTTATTAAAGAGTTTCTAACTGCAGAACGACGGCAGGCGATGCTCATTGCAGTGCTTTTATTTTACACTGCCTACTCTACTCTACCGCCATACTTTTGCGTGTGGACGGCTACTCTACCGAAAACAGTAGAGTTAGTAGGGCAAAATAGTAGGCACTCCATTCTACCGCTAGCTCAACTAATGTGAACTAGGCTTAATTCAAAGCCGGCCCAAGTTTATGTACCTAGCTGAATGTGAGATGAAGGTTGTGTATTTTAAGTTAACGGTATGTTATGTAACTATTAAGTATCGTAATACGAGTATTTTGTTGATAGATCTCGAATATACAGAGTGTTTCAGGATAGGCTTGAGAAACTTCAGGAATATAAAGTACTCATTATTAGAAGAAAATAATCCTTATCACTCAAATCGAAATTCCGTATTTATTTTTTCATACAAAAATTTAAAATTGTAATAAAAACTCGATGTACAGTGAGATTTTGTCTAGGTCTAGGCAGTGCAATGCCCTTGTTCAGTCCCCTTTTTCTTTTCGTGCCATTCAAATTTAAGGGTTTGGAATTTACCTACATGCAGTACAATAATTTCTACTAAGTAGTTAAGCATGTAAGTTAGTAACTTTATTTATTTAATAAAGGTGGACGTTAACCGTCCACCAAAGCTCGATGAAACTATTTTCACCAAAAAGTACTATAAAATGCCCGAATCTGGGAAAAAGTTTCACAGCTTTTCGTCTTCAAATATGGACCCCTTTCCAACTCTAAAGTTACGAAATCCTGAAACACCCGAAATAAGGTGTACCTATTTAGATGTAATTGTACCTAACGGCATAATATTTTAGTACATACACTTGTACGTAGCTGTAAAATGTACAAATAATATAAAATTGTTAACATTGCATACGTGTGTGTACATTCATAGGCGTACCGAGGCACAGCCACGCAGGCAAAAAAAAAAGAACATAATACTGTTTAATCATAGCACTGGATGTTAGTTATTTATTAGATATAATGACAGTGGCGCATACCCTCCTGCTGTCTCTTTTGCACCGCGTTTGCGCATTCACCCGCATCCCTTCCATTGGCCAGCCCAGAGCCGACTGTCATTGTCTCCCTCTACGGAGACAAGCCATGCTGCATCGTCATAGCCCCAGTGCGACGTTGCTATCGCTTACTCGCTCTCGCTTGCCTACCGATGACAGGAGTGAGAGAGAAACACGAAGATTGCGACGGTCGCCCCATGAAGGGTGAGCGATTTCATGTTTCTCTCTCGCTCCTGTCATCGGTAGGCAAGCGAGAGCGAATAAGCGATAGCAACGTCGCAGTGGGGCTATGACGATGCAGCATGGCTTGTCTCCGTAGAGGGAGACAATGATAGTCGGCTATGGCCAGCCCTAAAGACCGAGCTGTTTCACGTATAGGCGTCTCTTTCGCGCGCGTTACCGAATTTTTTTCCTTTAGTTCAATGTGGAACTGTGCGCCACTGTACCGTAATGTTCAATTAAAATAAGGAATAATAAACAGTACGTACGTACTCACTATATTTGCTATTATTTTCAGTATTGAATGTTTTCAATGTTTGTTGTCTAAATATTCACACCTCGTCGGATGTACCTATTAGATAAGTATTCGATTTTGTGGAAATATTTGCTTCAAAATCTGTGTTTATGTATGTGTACGCTCGCTTATAATATAACTCAAGAACGGCTCAACCGGTTATGGTGTTTGCCTACACACCGTGTCCCAAAACTCAACGTCAAGCGGGAATCAGGGAGTAGGCCAGTTTATGACTACCCAGGGAAAAATAAAAAATAAATAGGAGTTATTTGTTTTTTATGATATGAGCATTTTTTGAAAAACGTTGAAAATTTACATCTCGTACAACATTTTAGGTACTACAAAGCAAATATAATTGTTAAATTTTTTATATTATGGAAGCCTAATTAACTCTGCTATTGATAACTATCCCACATAAAACCAGAATGCCTGTAGTTTTACCAAAAAACATATTCTGTTCAATTTTTTTCTAAAAAAATAAATGACTCACATTTTGTTTTTTCTTATTTTCCCCTGGGTAGTCATAAACTGGCCTACTCCCTGGCTGCTGGTTGCTTGACGTTGAGTTTTGGGACACGTTGTATGTGATGTCTCGGCCAGGCTATAGGCTGTACAGCATCACGCCATTATTCATATGAGCTGAGCAGTGGCTACGAGAGTGAACGCAATCGGAAAAAATCTACCAATTCGGCATAGCTTTCATGTGATTTACTCGAAAACTGCTCAACCGATTTGCATAGAGTTTTCGCCGACTTTATCGCGAGCGGAGCCGCGGACGCAACTAGTGTATGATATAAGTAATTATAATAGATTTAAGGATTAGTGATGAAATAAAGTATTATTTACCTGCTAGTATTTTTGTTTTCACATTATCACAGCAGATCCTTCTTCGAGTTAAGCCTCTACTCGTCGGGTCATCTGTACCGTAGGATTGATGCAGACATATGTAAAGTTAAAGATAAGTATAAGAAATGTTCTAGGTTTTCAATCTACAGGATTATCTTTAGTGAACCAAAACGTTGAAACAGCAAGTTTTTTAACTTCGGTTGATAGAAAACAAATCCAAATATTCCTCTATTTTTACAGCAATTTCTATTGTAAAAATATAAATAATTAATCTTCTCCAAATACAATTTTATATATTCTTTAGTGAACCATAATTTTAAACAGTCACAAAGCTAAAAATTTTCATACTTATTAAAATAAAAAAGATTAGCGCGTTATTCGCCTTCGCTTTGTTTTATCGTAAGCGCCTTGTGGCGATTCCATCCCGCTCTAGTAAAGAGGAAACTGCCTAAAGAGGTGGCGGCGCCCCTGTCCCCGCTCCCCATTCCGCTGAGCGCATGACGTCACTATGAGTGGAAGAGGCTTAAGACGAGACGAAAGTTAACTTTCTCCATACAAAATCGTCTTTCGGAAGTTGTGTTTTTTACCTAGTACCCCCCCCCCCCCCCCCCTCCCTCATGATTGGGTATGGAAAATTAAACGTGCATATTGTTATTAATTTAGATTTATATTTCATCAAAATGTTCTATTTAACACTAACGAATATCAACAATAGTACGCACATGTAGGTAATACTAATAAATAATTCCTACAGAAATGCATATTCGAGGTAGGTATCCAACTAAATTATGAATTCAAATAATACAATATTACCTAATTTATACCCAAAAGTGCATCCACATATATGCATATATAAAAACCCATATATGCATCCACATACATACACACGTGCATTCCACACGGTGTATCCCGGCAATCGGCCACGTCAGCCTCGATAGCTCAGTGGTGCAGACAGTCAACTGTCGATATTGAATGTTAAGCAACGCTGGGTGCGGTCAGTACTTGGATGGGTGACCGCTGACCGTTGGAGGCTGACCGAGGTTCGGATTCCTCGTAAAACTGTAGGTCCCTTCCCTCCTAATATTACTTGGTGGTAGGGTTTAACCCGCCCGGGTTGGTACCACCGCACTGAACGAAACGTCGGTCAAAACGGCTATGTAAATAGTTTGTGTTTTCCGACCAGTTCCGTGTAGCCGGCACGATCAAAGGGGGAAGCACTGACATGTCACCTAGTTCACCCGGTGCTATGGGCTGACATCACGGACGTTGTAGGTGATGTAGCCAACCGTGTCAGTTTCCATAAAAAAAAAAAAAGATAAATAAATTAAATTAAATTGAATTTAGTAAAGTAGTAAGTAAACGCAATATGTATAAGTATTTTCTTTGACTAGATACAACTAGAGTATTATTAATACGTAATACATTAATTATAAATTGACTAGGCCACGAACACTAGCGCGTCTTGCACCAACACGAGTTTAAAGTTAAGTAGCGAGTTATGGATTTAAACGCGGTTCACACATACAACGGGTGCTAGTTTAACGAGTTGAACTGGTTTATATATTGAACTTGTGTTGGTGCAAGTGGGCCTAATACTATGAATTGATATTGATGAGTAGGTACCTACTAGGAATTTCTAGATGCTTGTGTAAAAATTTATTAGTCAAAAAAAGGTCTATTAGAGCCTTGTAGGCAACAAAGAATGGAGTAAGAAAGATATTACAATATCGGCGGGTGCCGGAGTGGTCTGGACGTCTGGGCGAGATCCGAGGTTCGAATCCAACCGGCGTGTACCAATGAGCTTTTTCTGATTTGAAAACAAATTTACGTGCATACAGAACTATGGATAATTGGGTGAATCCACTGCTCCGTGGTTCGGATTCCATGGAACAATGTAGATCCCTCGCAGGAAACTGCCTAAGGCAATAAGCCCGCGCTCTTCCCACATTAAGCGGCATAAAGTGTATTATTATTACAATAAATCATGAAATTATATTAGATATATTAAGACCGGAATAATATACTCATATTCTCAAAAGCGACTAAGCATGTAGTACTTGTTGCACTTACAGTTCTATTGGAAAGTAACATACCGAAGGACCACAACATCAAACTTAACAAGTACTGCAACTTAGTAGACCGGATTGTGAGAAACGGATTCAAGACTGATCTCTTCGCTGTGGAATTCGGAGCAAGAGGACTACCAGCGAAGTCGCTCTACAGTCTCTTCAAGAATCTAGAGCTGCCAAGATCGACGCTAAGCTCATATATGGCGAGAGCTTCGAAAACGTCACTGGAAGCATCCTACAGAATATGGATAGGTAGAGAGAGGGAGGTCGAGAGCGGGACTGGTGGTTCCCCGCGTCCTAGTCAACGCAGACTAGCTGACGAGGGCTTGATGCGAGCCGAAACGTGATGCATGCGCGGGAAATTCACAGTGGCCACTCGCTAGTCCCGACCTCGATTAACACCCTCCTCTACTGCCGATGGGCCCGGATATGTTCGGTGAAGCCATCGCAAGCTTAGTTCAACACCTTCCCTTCCTTATTTTCCGGCCAAAAATATTCAAAATATCTCGGTAAAATGTAGATATGCACTCACAGATACTCAAACAAAAAATCGAAGCTTGCTGAGCGGGGTTTTGCGAGGTGGAGGTGGATTTGACTGTGTCGACCATCTTTGATCCCCTCGGCAGAGCCACCCATACTTGTTTTAGTAATAAGTAAAACAATTAACTATCAGATCCTAACAGAACCAAGTTTTAACATGCGGCTCTCCATTCTCTCCCGCCATGAAGTTAGCCTCATGTCAAATTACCGGCTTGCCGACCGTGCCGTTCAGTCCGAACGAAATATCCGGCTTGATCGCGATATAACCGGTCAGATCCGGTTTCATCTGGACGTATCCGGTGCCGTCCGGTTTCAGCGGCACGTAATCCTCGGTGCCGTCGTTGAGGTCGATGATTGGATCTTTCAAAATTGGAATGATGCGTTCGTTTCTCATGTTCATGCTGTCGATGTAGTCTACGCTCGCTATGTTGGCTTCGTTGAGAAGTTGCAGCGATTCCTCCAATGCGAGCGTTGTGCGGTTGTGTTCAGGCGAGTTTCCGCTGCAGGTCGATGGTGTGGTCTTCTCTGTGTTCTGTCCGGACCTCCTCAGGAGGAGTGTGTTGGTGTTGGAGCCCATGTACGGTGGAGGTTGCGGTCGGTTGTAGTTTGCGGCGAGGTTTGTTGTCGATTTTGGGCTGTAGGGACGCGCCAGGCTGTTGTTGGGGCTGAAAGAAAAATAACGTATAGGTATGGGTTATTTTTCTTGTGCGACGGTTGGCAGAGAACGTTGGCAGAGTGCTCATGATGATGGGCCATACGCTTGGCCCGAAACGTCGAGCCACATAGCTCGTGAAGAACCGTGAGTAAAGCTGTTTTGTTTAAAAATAAAACGTTTAGGTAGTTTGAATAGGAAATGAATCCGCTCTATAAATTATTAATTAATCAATGTTCGAAAGAAAAACTTGAGCCATTCAAAGTTTAAACGAAATTCTAGAAACAATATAAGAAAACAATAAATTTGAACCGGAAAGAACACATTGTGACGAGTTCGAGTGCAGTCTAGCTTCCATATGAATAATCAATAAAAATACAATACAATACAATACAATACGAGGTGGCGTGTAGCGCAATACCTTAGCACCAGTCTCTCGTGCAAGAGCACAAGACTGTGAAGGTTCGCATCCCGGGTCTAATTAATGATGAAAAGCTACCAACATTAGTACAAAAGCTACCTAATTTCTGCTTACTAATTGTATTCCCAACGATTAGCATGTGGTAATGATCAATGATGGTGATTATCATGACGATGATAATGATGACGATGCAGATGATGATGACGATGATGAAGACGATTGCCGAGGAGCTCGTACTCAAACGTTCCGGCTTATAGCGGTGGTGGAGCAGGTTAGGAGGTTGGATGGAGCTATACTGAATAGGACTTAGTTGCATAGAAGATACATAGAAGATACACTATAGTTTAATAATCTTCCGTAAAAAATTTACCGTGTGGGGTCGGTACTTAAAAAGAATAGCCCCACTGCATCTCTCCCCGTCGCATGTCGTAAAAGTCGACTAAGGGATAAGAAAATTCGTCAGCCTCGGTAGCTCAGTGGCGCGGTTGGTTAGTCAACTGTTATTAAGCAACGCTGAGCGCGGTCAGTGATTGGATGGGTGACCGCTCGACCGTTGGAGGCTGACCGTGGTTCGGATTCCACGTTAAACTGTAGGTCCCTTCCCTTCTTACCTTACTAGGTGGTAGGGTTTATCCCGGCCGGGTTGGTACCACCGCACTGAACGAAACGTCGGTCGAAACGGCTATGTAAATAGTTCGTGTTTTCCGTCCAGTTTAGTGTAGCCGACATGAAATGAAGGGAAGCACTGACATGGCACCTAGTTCACCCTGTGTTATGGGCTGACATCACGGATGTTGTAGGTGATGTAGCCAACCGTGTCAGGTTCCATAAAAAAAAAAAAAAAAAAGCTTGGATACATAACTCTTGACAATAAATATTAATAGAAATTAGGAACAATGAGAGGTCCACTCTACTCGAGCTTCCGATCACCTCTGATCCGTGCGTATCCCTACTGTTCGGTCCTAGAACGATAAAAAGGTATGGACGCCGGACTATCAAATGCTTGTATGAGAACTATAGCGTCGCCGAGTTGCGGGGAGCGGAGTGGACTTACCGATGATAAGATATTCCACTATTGTGCACACTAAACTTGGCTGTAGTGTTTTTACACGTAAACACAGAGAATGCGGGCATTTTAAACAGGTTTTTGCGAACGCAGCCGATGACAGACTGACGGGCCAGCGCGCAACCGTCCAATGAAACAAGTATGTTTTTACTTATATCGTGTTACGCTGGAGAGGATAGGGTTCGGAGTCCATAGCTTTTTTATCGTTCTAGGCCCGGCCATTGCCAGTGTCGTCCGAAATGGCGAGAACGCTGACAGTGCATGCAGCGCGCTCGCACAATGAATTAGGAAATGAAGTAGGCACCGAGTCATTTACTAGACAATGATAATGATAATGAATGATATTGAAGTCTACAGCTTACCTGACGCCGCCGGTGCTCTTGTTGCTGGTGTTATCGGCCAGCTGGGTTTGCTCCGTGTCTCCAGTTCCATAGCGGCACAGCTCCACCCGACCCGTCTTCTGAGCTCTGTAGAAACAAATTCAATTGTTCAACATTCACCGGTGCGATAGTTCGACACCGAGGCGTCCGAGGCGGCGGTCGCTTGAAGCGAAGTGCCTTGGAAGGAATAACAATAGAAGAAGGGTCTTTCTCCGCCGTCGCAATATTTCGTTGACTTCGGTGGCACTTTTTTTTTCTTTGAATTTAGACATTCTCACAGGCAAAATATAATTTAGAATTAATTTAGAATCAAATGGTAGTGGAGGGAACGAAATTGATTGAACGGTTATGAAGTTATTGAATTTAAAAAATGTGATGTCCACCGAAATCAATATTTTAGTCACCGAAATCAAATCGTGTAATTACTTTATAACTTAACACTTTAAACACTATGCAACTGTGCAAAAGAACAAACAATACCGACTACAATTGTGTGCAATTTCGATATGAGTAGGTATTGAGTAGATTTATATTGTAAAATTTTTTTTTGTGATATTGGCGGTCTCTTCCCTTGTTCAGTGCATAAAGTATGTAGTCGCTTTTAATTCTAACTCTTCTAAGTCTTTCAGCCACTCTTTTTTTAGCTAAGAGTTCCTCTTTTGAATCCGCCATCACTCGGCCAACGATACGTCGAGGTACTCCAAACTTGTATCGGTAAACGGCGGTGACTGTGAGGCTCCATGAAAATACCCGCCCCATCCAATGATATTCTGCTACTCGGCAACATACATTGTTATGCGGACAAAAGTAGGTACACGGATCCTACATCAGTCACCCTTCATCCAGACGGGATGTTGTGGATGAGAAGAGGTGAAGACTGTCTGAACTCGAACAAACGCTTCGGTCTATTTCCGAATGGGGCCTTATTAATTTGGTCGAGTTTAACGCTTCCAAGACACAAGTCTGCGCGTTCAGTGCGAAAAGAACGGCGTTCGTACCCGCTCCTTCCTTCCAAATCCCGTCGCTAAAATTAAGCGATCACCTCGGGGTCCTCGGAGTCGAACTGTCGCACGACCTAAACTTTCCGCGCCATAATCTAGCTAGGGCAAGGCCAAGCTAGTTTCTAAAAAGTTGGATGTACTCAATAAGGTGCGACGGTACTTCACGCCGGGCCAAAGGCTGCTTTTGTATAGCACAGATTAGGTCCTGCTTGGGGTACTGCTCGCACTTGTGGGTTGGCTCAGCTAAATACCAGCTTGCGCCTTTGGATTCGATCCTGCGTCGAGCCCTGCGACTAGTGGATGACCCCAACGTGTCCCTCGATCTAGAACCACTGCAACTCCGTGGGGATGTCGGCGCCCTAAGTGTGTTCTATCGCTTATGGGTTCTGCAGATCTTTCCTCCACAGAACTGGTAAACTCTGGAATGCTCTCCCTGCCTACGTATTCCCGCCAAGTATAGTCTCGAGTTCTTAAAGAGAGGCGTGAATAGCACCTGTCAGGCCGGCATGGCATTCGAAAGCCCATTGTAGGACCGAATGTCCATGGGCGTCATTAGGCATCGTATTGGTGGCTCGGCGTCGCATGTCGCGCTTCTTATTAAAAAAAATGCTCCTTGGTAAGGGAGTGAGGCAAGGGGACGTGATCTCACCCAAGCTCTTTACAAAAGCACTTGAAGAAGTGTTCAAGACGCTTGAGTGGGAGAACATTATGTCAATGGGGAGTTTCTCAGTCATCTCTGTTTCGCGGATAACATTGTCCTCCTGGCCATACCCGGGTTCAGCTTCAAGAGACGCTCAGCGGCCTTTACGAGGTCTCGCTGAACGTCGTCGGTCTGAGAATGAACCGGGATTTTTTTTATTGCTTCCGAACTGGGTGGCTCTGCCCGAGGTCGAAGCTTCAGGCCTAACCAATTTCACCGCGCCGAGGAGGTGCCAGTCCGACTTGGAGGTGGACTAATGCCGCTGGGGAAAGGCTATTAACCCGCGATTTGAAGATCCGTGGATTGTAAGAGTGGGGAAAGATATTCCCTGGGAGCCCCAGTTCGAAGAACTCTTCTGTCGACTACAAAGGGGTGTTCCGCGAGAGTTTGGCGAGGCGAACAGTAGGAGGAGGGATAAGGAAAGCAAGTTCATCAGAGCAGCGGCCATAGTAGTATCGAAAAAAAAATAGGCTCAATGACCCCACGATACGTCTGTGCTTTAGAGGTTGAAGGTCCTTTGTGAGTATAGAGTCACCAATGAGGCGAATGGCTCGTCGCTGAATAGAATCCAAGGCTGAAAGAAGGTACTCAGGGGAACCCTCCCAAAGAAGACTGCAATATTCCATCACCGGTCTTACTTGTGGCTTTATACAGTGTAATCAGTTGGACCGGCGTGAAAAATCGCCGACATCGGTAGAGCATCCCTAATTTTCGAGACGCTAGTTTCGCCTTGGACTCCATGAACGATCGAAACCCAACGTCCCTGGACACTTCCATACCCAGGACGCCCAGACTATCATCTTTTGGGGACTTGGCTGCCCTGGAAAGTGGCTTGGAGAGGAAACGGATTAGCCTTAGTAGAGAAGGCACAAGCTTGCGTCTTGGCTACGTTGAAGTTGACAAGTTCTTCCCCCAAGAGGATACTTTTCGAGAACCTGGTCAACCCGAGCGAGCGTCTCGCGTTTGCTGCTGAGGCTTCTCTACCCTTCCAGTCCTTGATGAACCCTTCGTGCACCGTGCTGTGGTCCACGTAACAATGTATTTCGCCGAGCGAGAGCATGTCGTTGATGAATAATAGAAACAGCGTAGGTGACATCACGGAGGATCCAACACCAGCACCACCATCTAGGGTGACAAAGATCGACCGACCCATCAAAAAGCTGGAGATCCAAGTGCACAGTTTTGTAGGGACAAGCTTTCTTAACAGTCCCCGGTGCCAGGCGCGATCGAATGCTTTGGATTGTCCAGAGCGACCGCCAAAGGCTCGATGGTTTTGGTTCCCCAAAACCATCGAGCCTTTCAGCCCACAAATGCGTGACGTACGCAAGAAGATCTCCAGTCGACGTTTGCTTGCGGAAGCCGTATTGTTTGTCGTCGAGGAGTTTACAGTCTTCTAGATACGTCAGAGCGCTGAGTTGACAATACGCTCCATAACCTTACTCAAAAGTAAGGTTAGGGATAAAACCAACGTCATGACGATGGAGTTATGGGTGAGGAGGACAATATTCTGATCGACGGTGAAGTGATTGAACAAGTGGAGGAATACGTATATTTTGGCTAGGTCGACAAGGCTTACTCAAGGAGGTAGAGAGACACATTCAACTGGGTTGGGCTGCCTTCGGAAAGCTGAAGTTTGTCCTAAAGTCTGACCTACCGCAACGCAAAACATATTTAATAAGAAATATATACTAGTCTCAAAAGTTATTTAGTTGTAATTTAGTTAATACAGTGTAAACGGCATAATATAACTTCGATTGAAAGAAAAACTGTTGGTTTTTTTTACTTTATTCGACGAAAACTCTCAATGACGCAATAGAATACAGTAAGTTAGGTTTTGCTACGTATAGTTTGCAGTCTTCAAATTTTTTAACTTTATGTGAATTTAATAATTTTTTTTTTCATTTTTAGACCTCAAATACAAAAGTTATCCTGTTTATAACTATAATAGGGATGCTATTTAATAAAAAAATGTGTTTCTTGCTTTCGGTGGTTTTGAAATTGACTTCGGTGCACCTATTTCCACCGAAAACACCGAAGTCAGTGACACCGAAATCAAAAAAGTATGGAAAATCTAAAATATTTGCAAATACAACCTATGTATACAGCATTGCTCTCTAAGTTGGAGATCTAGTACTAATAAGACAATCTCTAATTAAAATATAATAGTAATAAGTGAAATAATTAACGAGAAAATTGGTTCAGCGAAATCAATTTCATAGGTTACCAAGCCACCGAAAACGATTACATACCTTAATAACACGGCCGCACAGGAACGCACAGGCGTGTTGTCCTCGCCACAGAAGCGGCGCGACTGATATTTTTTTTCGCTTTAACAGCTATGGACGCAGCTACAATAGTATAGGATCTATGAGCGTATTCGTGCGCGCCACCGATATCAAAGGAAACTAGCGGACGCAGATAAATTAATTCGTATTTCGTCTTCTAAAGCGTATTCATGCTTAGTAAAAATATAAGGTAAAGCATAACTAACTAGGTTTTAGAGAACATATACAAAGTAGCGTAATTCCTTATAGATGATAGGAAAAAAAAATTTTTCTACCGCAAACTGTAGTCCGGACGCGCCAGTGAAGTCAAGATTTCAGCAATTTTTTTTATCGCATTTCTAATTAATTAATTAAAAAAAGGACATAGGCCCCCCCCAGTATTTTAATCATATCTACAATATAAAAAAATATCAAAGTATTATGAATCCATTTTATAAGACTTTTCGATCCGGACTCGCTTATTTTGCTCATCCGGAGAAAGACCCAGAAATTAGTTTTTTTTAATCATCAATTACAGTATTTATTACAATGTATTTACAAATGAGAAGAGCGGAAGACCGCGTATGGTGGCGTGCCTTGGGAGAGGCCTATGTCCAGCAGTAGTCCGATACAGGCTGATGATGATGATGATTTACAAATTTCCAACAACTACAGGGATGATGAAATGGGATTCCCTCAGCTGGTACGCAGACAAGCTACGAAGCAGATTTTCAGCGGACCCCATCAACATAGTTATTTCACTATAAATGTAACCGTCCGTCGACACCAGTGAAACACAGGCAAATAACCTTAAACCATTCATAGTATGAGGTAAAGCCAGACAGGAATAAGAGCTGATGAGAACGCAGCTTTACGTACGTCCAGCTTTTAACTGAGTATTCTCTACATATATTCATAACGTTGAGCTTGTTCGTCAATGGAGTAGGCAAAGTCAACGGATCTCCAAGTGCCACGGTCTTGATGACGATATTTTCTATAAAATACTAAAAATACCTAGAATAAAGGGCTCAGGACAGCGCCTTGTGCTACACCCAGTTGTGATTCCAGTTCGGACATTGTCGACTCTGAGTCGGTGGAAACGTTGATAGGAGAGACACAATGGATATGCATTCAGATAGGTGCATATAAAATAATTAAGCAAGTACTGTGTCAATATCAATTGTTATGAAATCAACAGCATCAAATGCATTTGAGAAAACTAGTAAAAGAAGTTGCCGTTAGCAAGGCAAATGTCATCAATTAGAGAAGTTAATAATGTATGTAACAACACTGCGAAAAAACACATTAATTGCAATTATTTAAATCACATACATTAATTAGCACACACATTAGTCAATACAAACGGTTTACTTTAAAATTGAAGTACTGGGTTAATTCACAAGTCACGTTGGGTTAAGTCATCAATGTGAATTGAAATTCGAACCTTTTTCTATGATACTCCTCGCATAGGTGGAATAAGTTCACAAAGAAATGTTCTTCAGTAGGCCTGAAAATTTTCACAAATTACACATTTGAAAAACCAATCAGAACTATTTTTTTATAATGGCATTGAATGAAATTAGGACGAAATGGGTATGAAAACTGTTCATGTTCACCTTACAGTTCAGTATGGCGGCACGACCAAAGAGAAACGCTGGCAATGCACTTAGTTCCAACAGAAACATAGTAAAATGGCCTGACATTTCGGGTGTAGCAATTGATATAGCCAAACACGTCGGATTCCATTACGATCATAATTCCCGCCGCGCGGGTACCTCGTCCCGCCGCCGCGACACCCACGCGGGCGCGTCGGGCAACATCTACCATAGACACCACAATACTCACATGCCGACGTAGTGGAAGCACAGCACGGCCGTGAGCGCCGTCACGGAGATCAGCATCAGCAGCACCGGCACCAGCACGGCCAGCACCAGCTCGCGCAGGTAGCTCCGCGCGGGCACCTCGTCCCGCCGCCGCGACACCCACGCGGGCGCGTCGGGCAACATCTACCATAGACACCACAATACTCACATGCCGACGTAGTGGAAGCACAGCACGGCCGTGAGCGCCGTCACGGAGATCAGCATCAGCAGCACCGGCACCAGCACGGCCAGCACCAGCTCGCGCAGGTAGCTCCGCGCGGGCACCTCGTCCCGCCGCCGCGACACCCACGCGGGCGCGTCGGGCAACATCTACCATAGACACCACAATACTCACATGCCGACGTAGTGGAAGCACAGCACGGCCGTGAGCGCCGTCACGGAGATCAGCATCAGCAGCACCGGCACCAGCACGGCCAGCACCAGCTCGCGCAGGTAGCTCCGCGCGGGCACCTCGTCCCGCCGCCGCGACACCCACGCGGGCGCGTCGGGCAACATCTACCATAGACACCACAATACTCACATGCCGACGTAGTGGAAGCACAGCACGGCCGTGAGCGCCGTCACGGAGATCAGCATCAGCAGCACCGGCACCAGCACGGCCAGCACCAGCTCGCGCAGGTAGCTCCGCGCGGGCACCTCGTCCCGCCGCCGCGACACCCACGCGGGCGCGTCGGGCAACATCTACCATAGACACCACAATACTCACATGCCGACGTAGTGGAAGCACAGCACGGCCGTGAGCGCCGTCACGGAGATCAGCATCAGCAGCACCGGCACCAGCACGGCCAGCACCAGCTCGCGCAGGTAGCTCCGCGCGGGCACCTCGTCCCGCCGCCGCGACACCCACGCGGGCGCGTCGGGCAACATCTACCATAGACACCACAATACTCACATGCCGACGTAGTGGAAGCACAGCACGGCCGTGAGCGCCGTCACGGAGATCAGCATCAGCAGCACCGGCACCAGCACGGCCAGCACCAGCTCGCGCAGGTAGCTCCGCGCGGGCACCTCGTCCCGCCGCCGCGACACCCACGCGGGCGCGTCGGGGAACATCTACCATAGACACCACAATACTCACATGCCGACGTAGTGGAAGCACAGCACGGCCGTGAGCGCCGTCACGGAGATCAGCATCAGCAGCACCGGCACCAGCACGGCCAGCACCAGCTCGCGCAGGTAGCTCCGCGCGGGCACCTCGTCCCGCCGCCGCGACACCCACGCGGGCGCGTCGGGGAACATCTACCATAGACACAATTTTTTTATTTTTTATTTTTTATGGAAAGCGCGACATGTGGCATCCTTTCACTTACGAGTAGGTGACTTACGATTCTGTGATGCACGGGGATTGCGAATGCCATGCCGGCCTGACAGGAGCCTTTTCACGCCCCTTTTGTAAAACCCCAGGCTGTACTTGGGAGGAAATATATGAGCCAGTTAATATATCGATATCCAGTTCTTCATGGATACGCAAGAATACAACCGCAAAAAGAAGAGCTAAGTAACTTTGTAACGTAGTTTACGACAGATAGGCCAGACACAATGGATCGTTACCCATGGGTCCTTTGATGATGTTTGATACTCCGGTATAATTTTTAAGTCCCCTTAAAGAGACCAAGCGAGATCGTACAAACAGAAGAAGTAACCTTGAAACGTAGTTTCTGACAGATGGGGCAACCCAATGGATTGTTACCTACCATGGTCCCTTTGATGATGTTTGATACCCCGGTATAATTTTTAAGTCCCCTTAAAGAGACCAAGCGAGATCGTACAAACAGAAGAAGTAACCTTGAAACGTAGTTTCTGACAGATGGGGAAACCCAATGGATTGTTACCTACCATGGTCCCTTTGATGATGTTTGATACCCCGGTATAATTTTTAAGTCCCCTTAAAGAGACCAAGCGAGATCGTACAAAAAGAAGAAGTAACCTTGAAACGTAGTTTGTGACAGATGGGGAAACTCAATGGATTGTTACCTACCATGGTCCCTTTGATGATGTTTGATACCCCGGTATAATTTTTAAGTCCTCTTAAAGAGACCAAGCGAGATCGTACAAAAAGAAGAAGTAACCTTGAAACGTAGTTTGTGACAGATGGGGAAACCTAATGGATTTTTACCTACCATGGTCCCTTTGATGATGTTTGATACCCCGGTATAATTTTTAAGTCCCCTTAAAAAGAGACCAAACGAGATCGTACAGAGGTTCCAACCCCGATAGACCATTTATTAACTGAATTAAAAAAAGGAGGTCCTCAATTTGCATTAATAACAAATAAATGAATCTGACACGGTTGGCTACATCACCTACAATACAACATCCGTGATGTCAGCCCATAACACCGGGTGAACTTGGTGCCACGTCAGTGCTTCCCTTCGGTCGTGCCGGCTACACTTAACTGGACGGAAAACACAAACTATTTACATAGCCGTTTCGACCGACCTTTCATTTAGTGTGGTGGTACCAACCCGGGCGGGTTAAACCCTACCACCTAGTAATATAAGAAGGGAGTCATATCCCCTAGTCGCCTTTTATGACATACACGGGGAGAGATGCAGTCGGGTGGGGCTATTCTTTTAACGTACCGGCCCCACACGGGGCTCTTGTTGTCGGAATCTTTTGTTTTATGTGTGTTAGGCGATACTATTTACAATATGAATTTATTTACGTCTTCTGTATTTTATGTAAGGGCGAGATGCCGTGCTAAAGGGCCACACGGTAGCCACCTCTCACCTTGGCACGGCCCTTCCACCTAGTCATGCAGCAGTAGGGCCCTCGTGCCTTACTTGCTGCTTGATAGTTATCTTGTCCTAATACATTGCTAAACGTAGTGGTCGGTGTTGTGCTGTAATTAACAAGAGTACATGCAGCACAACACTAATATTTCGGCCCCGAATGGCAACTTCCTGAGATGACCATTTCCCAAAAGGACCACACCCCAGAATTACAATTCCCAGATCGTCCACTTCCCGTAATGAGTACTTTCCCACAATTACCAGTTCCCATAATGACGACACTTTCCCGGTTACTGCAGAACAAACTAGCAAAAGCTGAACTGCACCCGAGCGGAGCCGGGTACTGCAGCTAGTTAAAATATATATTAGATCAAATTCAATGCGCTAATTAAACGCTAAATTCCCCTTAATTCCACCATAACTGAAAATATTTATTAAATAGGTACTTACCTTATAAGAGGCGTGATCGTCGAGACCGTGGCTCTTGGATGGTGTGTCGTCCAACACCTCAGTGAGTTCCGTCGACATGTCGCTGTATGTGGCGTCGAACTGTTGGCAATGAAGAAATGAAGAAATGTTTTTAGAAATTCTTTTTCGGTTGCCCCACTTTCACAGTTCTTACTCAACCCTGATTTTTTTTAGGGAAACTGCGACACGGTTGGCTACTTCACCTATACTACATCTGTGGCCTCACATAACACCTTGGTGAACTCAGCACTTCCCTTCGATCGTGCCGGCTACACTGAACTGGACGGAAAACACGAACTATTTACATAGCAGTTTCAACCGATCTTTCATTCAGTACGTTGGGGGTTAAGGAAAAGGAAGAAGGCAAGGTTTTACACTACAATAAAACACAATTTACACAATTTCAGTGAGAAGGAAGGTCTGTTTATTTTTCAAAGAATTTCTAATCGTGGTGCTATTCTTGAAATGTTAACAATCAAATCATTTTCTAATAGAAGTCTATTTCTCTTTTTATTAGTTTCAATGTTGAATTGGAGAGAACTTTATATTCACATCTTCTCAGTCTTCTCAGTCATCTGCGTTTCGCCGATGACATTGTTCTTCTGTCCAATTCCCGAGATCAGCTTCAGATCATGCTGGAAGACCTTTATACAGCGTCGATGAAGGTTGGTCTGAAGATGAACCGGGACAAAACCAAGGTCAAATCAAGGAGGATTGTCAAGGAGCACAATTTGTTATTGGCGGAGAAGTGATCGAACAGGTTGAAGAGTACATATACCTCGGTCAAATTCTGCGGCTTGGTAGACAAGGTCTGCTTAAGGAGGTGGAGAGACGAATTCAACTGGGTTGGGCTGCCTTCGGAAAACTAAAATTCGTCCTGAAGTCTGACCTTCCGCAGAATTTAAAGACCCGTATATATGACCAGTGTGTCCTCCCGGTTATGACGTACGGATGTGAAACGTGGACTCTGACGGTCGCTGTTGTCCAAAGGTTGAAAGTTGCCCAGCGAGCAATGGAGCGAGCCATGCTGGGTATATCGCTACGTGATATGGTGCGTAACGAGGCAATCTGCCGACGCACCAAAGTAGTCGATATTGGACACCGGGTGGCTAAGCTCAAGTGGCAGTGGGCTGGGCACGTTAGCCGAAGAGACGATGACCGTTGGAGTAACCGTGTCCTACACTGGCGGCCGTGGACAGGAAAACGGAGTGTGGGAAGACCACCCGCCAGGTGGGACGACGACATCAAGTACGCCGGCGGAAATCAGTGGTTCCGTATCGCTGAAGGCCGGGAGGACTGGAGGAAAATTGGAGAGGCGTATGTCCAGCAGTGGACGCTTACACGCTGACTGACTGACTGACTGACTTATATTCACATAGTAATAATGAATATAGGTACCAAAATAGAGAAAATCATGAACGTATGTTTTAAATTACTAACTTTTTTCTGTCTATGGCCCAAGGAGGTCGCGAAAATTTTTCAACCTGTAAAGGGGTCGCGTATTCAAAAAGATTGAAAAACACTGCAGTAAAGTATAAGAACGCTTACCAGCTTGAAGCTGCACCAGTCAAGAGTGAAGGCTCCCAGGCGGAACAGCCTCTCGACCGTGGTCCTCTTGTAGTCGCGTGGGCAGCTCGCGAGCCGCGACAGAGGGCGCACCTCCTCGCGGAGACGCCTCAACTCTGAGGAGAACGGCTGGGAGCTGCCGAGACGCACCACCAGCCTGTGCGCATGCGAGTATATATACTACTAATCAGGGTACGCAGAGTAACCGATGTTGTGCTGCAAAAACTCTAGCACAAGGTCAGGTCTTGAATATATAATATAAAATAACAGGTCTTGTCTGGTACTAATTTTTAGATCTCGGTAGTGGGTTCGATCGAGCCCCTTGTGCCAATTTTTTTTTTACTTTTTTGGTTCAGCGTGGTTAGGGTTTAAAAAATAGGTTATGTTTTTTTCCACATTAATATTTCTAAAAACTATTTCCGGAAGTATTTACGATATATAGAATTCATATTTCTCACCAAAATACATTTTTTTAAACATTGTTAGGGTTTAAAAATTGGTTAAGGTTATTTTTTTAACCACATAAAAAAAGTATAATTTTAACCGAAATTTATATTTCCTGCGAAAGTTCCTTCGTCACTGAGAACGTTCAATGAGAGGTACTTTCGTACCTACAAGCGGCGGGTGGCCGAGTGGTTTGGGCATCGGCTTCTCATGCGAGAGGTCCGAGGTTCGAATCCGATTGGCGTGTCGTGTACCAATGAGTTTTTTCTGACGAAAAAATTTACGTACACCTATACCTGCTGCTTCACCGTTCGGAAAACTGGTGTAAAACTGTAGGCCCCTTCCCTTGCCCCTTACTAGGTGGTGTAAGATGGCCGCATAGCAGCCTCGGTTATGTTCTCCTATAGTGCCTATATGCAGAGGCGGACTTTTCTTAAGGCCAACTAGGCCCGGGCCTAGGGCGGCCAGATATTAGGGGCGGCCAATCAGCGCCTACTGCTGGAAGCAGTGAGCGCAGGCACAGAATAGAAAGGGTGCCATGCCGGAGTACGTGCGTGCGACGTGCGGGAGTGGTGAGCGTACAAAATAATTTAGCTATGACGAAAAGATAAAATATTGCCGTATAATAAAAAAAAAAATTACTTTTGCTATATAATGTAAAAATAAAACCACTAAACTGAGAAATAACATATTTCTGGCAGGTTAAACCGAACGCAATACAGATTTTCGTACTACTTCACATAATTTGTACCTACGCTGTAAACTTTTCAGTAAGGGGCGGGTGCACTGAATTAGGGCGGCTGGACTAAACAGCCTAGGGCGGCCAAGGCTGCTAGTCCGCCTCTGTCTATATGGCACCTACCTTCTCGGAGGTGATATTAGCTGGCCGGAGCATGCGTTTTGGCCCCTTCGACTCAGTCACTCATACCGGATTACATAAAAAAAACATATTTAGTAGACTTTGGAAATATGCCACCAGCGTCGTATTAACGGGCTAGACAGCCTAGCGCAACAGTCCGCAAATCTGCTGGCATGACACCTAACTGAGCGTGGTTTCGCGAGGAGAGGTGATTTTGGCTCTGTCCACTGCACCATTGGTCGACTGCACAAGGTCGCACCATTGGTCGCCTGTGTTTCCCATGGGATTTTTTCGGAAGAACGGATTTTCGACAGAGCAGCTATGGGGCCTCGATCTGGCATACATGATCACTGTTCTCGCAAGAGTGCAGGTTGTAGACGTCTGGATTTTGTAGCCGAAAGGCTGGTATTTCTGGACGTCTATAAACAAAACGTAAATCAACAAACGATAGTAAAAGAGTGCACCATTGGTCTCTCGGCACAGCCACCCATGCTGGTTTACATAAAAAAAAATGCGACGCACGGCGACGCGGCAAAAGTCATACATAGCTAAACGCGCCATCTTGAATTGTCATTTCTGCTCGCAGTTTGTGTTCAGCATCAACTCCGAACCCGCCAGCGCTGGGTGCCTAGTAAAGCGTGTCGTTCTGTAGAAGCAATTACGTTGACAAAAAGACGGACAGAAGACTACGGATTCCCAGTTGTATGTATGGAACCCTGATAGAAAGGGGCTTTCACTCACCCCTCTCCCTCGTTGGGTTTGAGCGGCAATCTCGCACCAAGGTCGATTGCAGACGCCAAGAAAGTTGGGTACAGTTGTCCCTCACTTTCCGGCCAGAGTTTGCTCGTGAAGATCTCTTTCAGGCTCTCCATTCTGTAAATGTTACATCCGCGCGTGTCAGTCGAGACTCGATTCTCAGCTTTGAATGATTTCCTACTTCGATACTTCAAAATGTGTACTGATTGATATTCTATCTCACGAAGTCCGTTTGGCTATGAATGTTGTCAGGCGTGTACATGCCCATTGTTTTAGTGTGTGTGACCTCGAGAGCGCTCAGTCACGATCGCGACGCGGTCCACGCACACAACACACACAAGCGCGCTTATCAGTACACGTCACTACTACAACCAGAGCCAAACGGACTTCGTGAGAAAGAACATTCTGTAGATGATTTTGTTCATGTATGTAACTTGTTGTGGGTAGCTACATCAACCGAGCTTCCTGTCGGAGTAGATATAGCGCCAGTGTAGTGCCCATGAGTTCATGCCTTCTACACTGAACAGAATGAAAAACATAAAACCATTTACATAGTCGTTTTTACCAGGCTTCAGTGTGTTGGGGGGTGTTTTGTTTTATGGAAAGCGCGACATATGGCATCGATACATACAATAGGTGTCTAATGATGCCCATAGATGTGATGCACGGGGATTGCGAATACCATGCAGGCCTGACGGCGACCTTTTCGTGCCCCTTTTAAAAAACCCCAGGCTGCACTTCGGTGGAAATAGGTGGGTGGGAAGTGCGTTGGCACATGGTTTGGTTTGGGTTAGTGTAGTTCGCGCAATTTCTTCCTTTACCACCCCGTAAGGCATTGAAAGGAACCTACAGTTTTACATGGAGCACCTTCATCGGAACTTCAACGGAACTGCACCGACCACACAATAAAAACAGCAACAAGAACGCAACATTACTCGTCTGTTGTAGTTGGTGCAATTTCTTACTTTACCACCTCGTAAGGCATGGAAAGGAACCTACAGTTTCACATGGAGCAACTTCATCGGAACTTCAACGGAACTGCACCGACCACACAACAAAAACAGCAACAAGAAAAGCAACATTACTCGCCTGTTGTAGTTGGTGCAATTTCTTGCTTTACCACCCCGTAAGGCATGGAAAGGAACCTACAGTTTTACATGGAGCACCTTCATCGGAACTTCAACGAAAATTCACCACCAGACAACAAAAACAGAAACAAAACGCAACATTACTCGCCTGTTGTAGTTGGTGCAATTTCTTGCTTTACCACCTCGTCAGGGATGGAAAGGAACCTACAGTTTTACATGGAGCAATTTCAAATCCACCACCACACAACAAAAACAGCAACAACAATCACGGACGCTGCTCTGTGGAATTAGCATCCCTTATTCCCTGCCACCCGTCCTATCTCCGCATGAATCTCCGCAGAGAGACTCAGCACCCTTTTGTTGTCGACATTGGGCTTTTGAGAACCCATCGGTTCTCTAAACCGTTTCTTTGTCGCACCGCTAGAGTGTGGAAATTTCTTCCGGCGAGTGCATTTTCTGAATCCTTTAACCTGGGTGTCTTCAAGCGTCGTATTAACGGGCTAGACAGCCTAGCAACAGTCCGCAAATCTGCTGCCATGGCACATAACTGAGCGTGGTTCCGCGAGGAGAGGTGATTTTGGCTCTGTCGACTGCACCATTGGTCTCTCGGCACAGCCACCTATGCTGGTTTACATAAAAAAAACAAGAATGCAACATTACTCGCCTGTGTTGATCCAGCAGGTCCTCAACATTCAGGTTGTCTATCTTGAGCTGGATCTGACGCGCTGCGAGCGCGGCGGGCTCCCGACGTCTCACCACCAGCGTCAGGAGGACTCGCCGAGTCTCGTAGTCCTGCCGGTTCAGCCCTATCACCTCCAGCTGAAGTCCAGAGAGAACACGTCAAACTTCACACGTTCAATTTTGATACGATGTTTTTTTTTATGGAAACTGAGACGATTGGCTACATCACCTGCAACGTCCGTGATGTCAGCCCATAACACCGGGTCAACTTGGTGCCACGTCAGTGCTTCCCTTCAGTCGTGCCGGCTACACTGAACAGGACGGAAAACACAAACATAGCCGTTTCGACCGTCCTTTCATTCAGTGCGGTGGTACCAATCCAGGCGGGTTGAACCGTACCACCTAGTAATATAAAAAAGGATTCATATCCCTTAGTCGTCTTATACGACATACACGAGGAGAGATGCAGTGGGGCTATTCTTTTAAAGTACCGGCCCCACACGGTACGATCCGAATTATGTAATCCGGTATGGTTGGGGGGCCAAAGCTACGACCAGCCAATATCACCTCCGAGAAGGTAGGTGGCATACCGGAGACTTCCCCTGTGATTGCTGGCTATACTGGACTAGATAAGAACACAACCGAGGCTGCTATGCGGCCATCTTACATCCAGTACGGTGGCACAAACCCAGTCGGCTACAATTTGAGCCTACCACCTAGAAAGGGGCAAAGGATGGGACCTACAGTTCTTTCACCGGTTCCGAACGGTAAAGCAGCAGTCAGTCAGTCAGCGTGTAAGCGTCCACTGCTGGACATACGCCTCTCCAATTTTCCTCCAGTCCTCCCGGCCTTCAGCGGTACGGAACCACTGCTTTCCGCCGACGTACTTGATGTCGTCCCACCTGGCGGGGGTTTTCCCACACTCCGTAAAGCAGCAGAACGATTACGAGATTCCGACCTCGAGCACCCCCACCCAGTTCGGGTGCAATAAAAAAAATCTGTCAAATGCGAGTTTTACTCACGCACGGAGGCTTCCCTATCTATCCGCTATCAATAACCGCTCAATCGGAGAGAAGCCTCAATGAGGTCGATGGTAATTGACGGTGGGAAAATGACAGCACTTCAATGAGGCCGTTGGCAATTGAGCGGATAATATCCGCCTATCTTTTGTCTTTCAATAATGCAATGTATAAAGCCTGTGGCGCCATCTATTATTCAGTAGCGTGACTAATCGATTTTTCATACGTTTGTTGTATGGGAGCGCCCCTTAATTTTTAACATTTTCTTTTTTTTATTATTTGTTGTTATATCCGCAACATATTCTATGAAAATTTCAACGGGCTACCTATTACGGGTCAATAGATACAGCCCTCGGACAGACGGACAAACAGACAGACGGCGTAGGCTTAGTAATAGGCTTCCGTACGGGATACGGAAACCTAAAAACACTCAGTTTCAATAAGTATTGCAAAAACGCTTCGTTGAGTCTCTCTAAGTTCAGTGGTCGGTGACCGTACGTAAGCCACACGAGACAGCATGGAGACTCACAGTGATGGGAGACTCGGTGCCTCTGGGTGGAGTGCCGAAGACGAAGCCCGCATGATGCCTGCCGCTGTAGATGTAACGCATCCACGACGGCAACTCCGGCTTGCCGAGCAGCGAAGCGTGGAAGCGGTACTGCTGGTCGAACTCTGCAAATTTTTCTTCATTCAGTGCTGCAGGCTGCTTTTTTCTTTTTATGGAAACGACAAGGTTGGCTACATCACCTGCAACATCCGCGATGTCAGCCCATAACACCGGGTGAACTTGGTGCCACGTCAGTGCTTCCATTCCGACGTGCCGGCTACACTGAACTGGACGGAATAGAACTAATTACATAGCCGTTTCGTCCGACCTTTCATTCAGTGCGGTACCACCACACCTAACCTAACCTAACCTAACCCAACCTAACCCAACCAGGGCGGGTTAAACCCTACCACCTAGTAATATAAGAAGGGAGTCATATCCCTTAGTCGCCTTTTACGACATACACGGGGAGAGATGCAGTGGGGCTATTCTTTTAAAGTACCGGCCCACACGGTACATATTAGAATGTGGTATGAATCCGGAAAATCGTACCACCAGTAAGGGAAGGTACCTACCTACAGACAGTGTCACACGGATGCGCGCACCATGGACGTTGATATATGTTATACCAATGACCATGGATGGAGCAGCTCGTATTTCACAGCAGGGCGTCTCGCGGCGCCCCTGAGGGCTAGCTGCGGCGCCCCGAACTTGGGAACCCCCTGATCGGTGCTACCAGAGCCGACTGTCATTGTCCCCCTCTACGGAGACAAGCCATGCTGCATCATTATAGCCCCACTGCCACGTTGCTATCGCTTACTCGCTCTCGCTTGCCTACCGATGACAGGAGCGAGAGAGAAACATGAAATCGCTCACCCTTCATCGGACGACCGTCGCAATCTTCGTGTTTCTCTCTCACTCCTGTCAACGGTAGGCAAGCGATAGCGAGTAAGCGATAGCAACGTCGCAGTGGGGCTATGACGATGCAGCATGGCTTGTCTCCGTTGAGGGAGACAATGACAGTCGGCTCTGGTGCTACCTATATTACAGCACAGCGCGCAGACCTCAACTGTGTTCCCACCGGCAAAGTGAGAGCGCACGATCTCTACTCACGTTGAAAGGTCCAATTGAAGGTTTTGGGGGTGACGGGGATGGAGAACATCTCTGTCTCGGTGGCATTGTGCGGTTCGTGCGCGTGCGCACGCGGCAGGACCACGAGCAGCGCGACCAGCAGCCATGACAGCTTCAACTCCATGCCTGCAACATTGTGTAGAGCTCATGATGTTTTCCTTGATCGCAACAGCAAACACTCGTTTCTAATGAGCCTTGCTCCTATCGCTGCAACACTCGTCGCAGATGGACTCAGAGCCCTTTTGTTGTTGATATTTGGCTTTTGAGAACTCATCGTTCCTCAAAAATCGTTCCATTGTCGCACCGCTAGGGTGTCAGCCTCGGTAGCTCAGTGGTGTGGTCGGTCGGTTGTTAAACACCGCAGTACTTGGATGGGTGACCGCTCGACCGTTGGAGGCTGACCGTGGTTCGGATTCCACGTAAAACTGTAAGTCCCTTCTCTTCTTACCTTACTAGGTGGTAGGCTTTATCCCGCCGCCCGGGTTGATACCATCGCACTGAATGATAGGTCTGTTAAAACGGCTATGTAACGAACTATTTAAACCGTGTTTTCCGTCCAGTTCAGTGTAGCCGACATGAAATGAAGGGAAGCACTAACATGGCACCTAGTTCACCCGGTGTTATGGGCTAACATCGCGGATGTTGTAGGTGATGTAGCCAACCGTGTCAGTTGCCATAAATAAAATAATAAAATAAAAAAAGGCTGTGCTACTGTCTTCCGGCGAGTGTGTTTCCCGAATTCATTAACCCGGGGGGTCTTCAACCGTCGTATTAACAGGCTAGACAGCCCAGCGCAAATGGCATGGCATCTCACTGATCTATTGGATTCACCAGGAGTGGTTCACCTCACCTGGTGAAGCCAAATTGATTTGACTCTGTCTAATTACATCATTGTCCCCTCGCGTGCTCGGCACAGTTATCGTGGCTGCGGGCAAAATTGTTCTTATTACAAGAAAAGGAAGGGCGCTGAAATTATAGACGGTGCCCGGATTGCTAAGGCCGGCGCTGGTCAGCGATCATGGTTAGCTGGTTAGAGTGTTTTCATTTTACGAAGGCACGAGGGGTATGAGGTAGGAAGTGATGTGAGACCGGAGCTCAGTAGGGAACGACTCGGTTCGACGGAGCGATGCGGAGACGTGTAGAACGTGTGTACCGACCGGGCACCGACCGGGCACCGAGTTCGTTCTCTACTGACTGAGCTCGGCGCGATCACCTTTCGCACCACTTCCTACCTCGTCGTACGTACCCCGCGTGACTTCGTAAAATGAAAACATTCTACCACACGAAACGCACGCACGCACGAGCACGCACGCACGACACGGTAACAAAGGCCAAAGAATTCAAAATTATAGAACTGGTTTCGTTCGTCACACATTCAACACGAAACCACTAGAATAGCATCAGACCGGTCATAGGTGCGTAACACGCATATAATATAGATAGAGCGTTTTTTTGTATTTATTGAAACTGACACGGTTGGCTACATCGCCTACAACATCCGCGATGTCAGCTCACAAAACCGGTTGAACTAGGTGCCATGTCAGTGCATCCCTTCAGTATAATAATAAAGACACTATTGAGTTCGTAAGTGTGACAAATATATGAATATTTGTAATATTATCTTTGGCACAGTTTCTGATTTCTCACCAGCTTGGCGATTTGAGGCACTTGTCTAAAGCCGCGTCTCCTGCGCATTGTTTTTTCGAAACAATATACAAAAAACATGAAACAAAAACATTTCGATATTTATGTGTAAATGTTTCGAAAAAACATTCGCAGGAGACCCGGCTTAACAAATACATAGCGTCACGCCCACAGAACACTGGTCACGCCTATTTCCCAGTGGGGTAGACGCAGACACATAGGATCTCCACCATCCACGCGCCACTTTCCTGACACACCTCTGCCGCCTCTCCCCCACTCTCATACTGTTCTTCATGCATGCTCGTCGGTTACGGGTACTAGTACTACGCACTTGACCCTTTTTGAGCACATGACCGATCTGGTCCAGGTACGTGCGTCTAGGGCGACTGCTCCCGACACTTCCACTCACATTCGCTCCATTTACGTCGTTAGTCTCCTATCATCCATTCTTCCAACATGACCGGAACGCCAAAGCATTCCTTTCTCAATCTTTGTCACTAAATCTTCTTTCAGAGCACAGCGCTCTCGCACTACACTATTTCTCAATCTATCTTTCATTGTAACTCCACGCATAAATACTCCTCAACGCGCGCATTTCCACATCATTTTATCCAGCCTTCATGCTTGGTCTGTCTATTCTTTTGAATTACTTCAACGAAGGCGCATTTATCGGGGATTTTATCGATGTTTACACTAGCCGTCAACTCTTCCCAGTCGGATGAGCTGTGAGAGAGTGTAGATTATACCTAGGAGATAATCTGTGTTTACCGTTTGTTTAGCCAGCGATTCAGTCAGCTTTTCTATTCATAGCGAACACCGATCGGCGACCGTACCTATGCTACAATTTACGAATACTAATTTAATGCCACCGAACTAAATAAAAGAGAGGCACAAATTCTTAACAGCGAAAAAGACTCAATTATTTGTCACTAGCTTTTGCCCGCGGCTTCGCTCGCGTGATATTCGTATTTAAAAAGAAGAAAGTAAGTGACCCCGCTACCGTAAGTATCTTTATTTCGGCGCGCGGAACAATTCGGTTTGTATGAGAGCCACCCACCATCTTAGCGTAGTAGCCGAAACTAAATTTTATTTAGCCTATCCTGTGTCACGTATAAGTAAATGTGCTTGTACTTAGTTTCATCGAATTCGGATGACCGCTTTAAGAGCTATGGAGGAACATACGAGTACATACATACAGAAAATATTTCTAAAAATTGTCAATTTAGTTTTAGTACCATGAATACCCATATCCACAAACGCAATATCTCATAAAACAAAGTAACCTACTCCATGACCATCCCTTACAGATTTATTATGCTCGTAGTAGTATTTATTGATATAGTGCCACCAGGAAGTTATGATAGGTACGTGGCAAATATACGCCACTGTCTGCATTCCTAAGAAGGGACTTGAACTTTCGATCGATATATTGCCGATAATTAGGTTATTAGGTCATACACTTATCGACAAACTTTCGATCGAAAGTTCACGCCCCTTCCTTCTTAGGAATGCAGACAGTTGCGCATATTTCCCACGTATCATAACTTCCTGTTGGCACTATAATATCATCTGTACATTAAATATGACTAGACATATCACCGGTAGGTACATATGTAAAATTAGGATTATGTATTATATTCATCTCAGGTAAAATGGATTGTTAATTAGAATTAAATTGTACCTATTTAAAACTATGTAAAACGTGGACTCTGACGGTCGCTGTTGTCCAAAGGTTGAAAGTTGCCCAGCGAGCAATGGAGCGAGCCATGCTGGGAATATCGCTACGAGATATGGTGCGTAACGAGGCAATCCGCCGACGCACCAAAGTAGTCGATATGGACACCGGGTGGCTAAGCTCAAGTGGCAGTGGGCTGGGCACGTTAGCCGAAGAGACGATGACCGTTGGAGTAACCGTGTCCTACACTGGCGGCCGTGGACAGGAAAACGGAGTGTGGGAAGACCACCCGCCAGGTGGGACGACGACATCAAGTACGCCGGCGGAAATCAGTGGTTCCGTATCGCTGAAGGCCGGGAGGACTGGAGGAAAATTGGAGAGGTGTATGTCCAGCAGTGGACGCTTACACGCTGACTGACTGACTGACTGTACCTATTTTACTATGATCTAGTAAAATATGTACAACATATAAACAAATAAACATTTTTAATGAGTTTTTATTTGAGCTTATAAGCTAATTTGGTTGGTGGCTTACTTTTTCGGGAGTGATAATATATTCAAAGGCTCATCTAGTTATTGCCCCGAGGTTTCTCTTGCCCCGCGGTTTCTCAATAATCTCGATGTATACAAGCGTAATTATTTTACTCTACAAGACTACTAATATTATATAATTATATACTACTATATAATTATAGCTACTTGTGCTACATGTCGTAAAAGCAGTCTGAGGTCAAAATTCCGTGCTAAAGGGCGACCGGATGGTCGTCTGTTGCCTTGGCACGGCCATTCCATCAAGTTATGCAGTAGGTTTAGGGACCATGACTTCTCTGATTGGTACGATCTAACTGCTGGTGTTCCACAAGGTGGCGTATTGTCTCCACTACTCTTCGTAATTTTTATAAATTTTGTCTCCAAACTCTTAGTTTCTTTCTACCACTTGTATGCCGATGACTTACAGCTATATCTGGGAGGTAGTACTGACGACATAGCTGGAATCATTGATGTGATCTGGCCACCATTTTTGGCTGGACCAGATCCTTTGGACTCATCGTGAATCCGAATAAGTCTCAGGTAATGATTGCCGGAAGTCCTCGACTACTATCGAGGATTGACCGCGCTTCGTTGCCTGAGATTATGTACAACGGTACTG
Source organism: Nematopogon swammerdamellus (assembly GCA_946902875.1). Taxonomy (NCBI): domain Eukaryota; kingdom Metazoa; phylum Arthropoda; class Insecta; order Lepidoptera; family Adelidae; genus Nematopogon; species Nematopogon swammerdamellus. Next base: position 2,046,622 of record OX336358.1, read on the forward strand.
CCATACCATACGCTAGGGTTGTCAAAAACCTGGGAATCCTTATGGATGACACGCTATCTTGGCAGTCTCAAGTCAACGAGGTCAGTCGAAAAGTCTATGCTGCCGCGCACTCCCTGAGACGGCTTCAGAACCTTCTTCCGACCACTACAAAGACAATTCTAGCACAATCGTTGCTTCTCCCCATTCTTGATTATGCAGATGTATGTTACCTGGACGTTACTGAGGAACTCCTGGACAAGCTTGAGCGTCTGCAAAACATGTGTACGATTCATTTTCGGACTACGCAAGTACGACCATGTTTCAGAATATCGCAGACGTCTCAAATGGCTCCCAATCTGTTACCGCAGGAATTCCCACATTCTTAGTCTTCTTTACTCTTGTCTTAACAACCCCTCTGCTCCCGAGTATCTATCTTCCCGTTTTCAGAACCTATCTTCTCACGGTGTCCCACTTCGGTCTAGTCATGACAATATTTTAGCTATCTGCTCTCATAAAACTGGTTTTTATACGAACTCATTTTCTGTTCACGGAGCTCGACTGTGGAATTCACTACCACACTTTATCCGACATTGTAAATCGCTTCCCTTATTCAAAAAACACCTAAAACTGTATTACCTCCGTCAATGTGAAGTAAAAACCTAAAAAACAAAAACCACTTTTGTTTCATACTTACCTGGATGAACAAGTATGTATGTATGTATATTTATTTGTATATAATATCCAATATATTTAGTAATTTATATGTATTAAACATGTATGGCTTATATTTTACTAGCATGTACTTATATGTATGTATTAATAAGAATTCTTATTATTATTTTTATCTTCAATTGTCACGCAACTCTTTTGCTACTACCTACTTACATTCCACTATATTATCGAATCTCAAACATCCAAAGGTTGACTGTAAGAAATCTCTGTAAGGGATAAGTCCGCCTTTGCACCTTATGTAAATTTTCCAATGTATTTGTTACTGTTTAATGTTTACTGGAGCAATAAAGAATTTTCTATCTATCTATCTAACCATTCCGCTCACATACCACGTGGATAGAAAGGGGGAGAGGGGGGGGGGGGGGGGGGAGGGTAAGGGAAATGCCCACGATTTTCCACAGGGGGGAGGTGGGGGTACAGACACCGTCCACGTGGATTTTTTTTTTTCAAAAGTGCCCAAAAAGTGGCCACGCGGAATGTGACGGGTACCTTAGTCCCTAATCACTGCTTAGGTATGCCCATCAGGCGTTTCTCACGATTATAGACTCTACAGTCCTACATAATTAAATATGCATATTCCGGCATATTAACGAGTGCCTATATGCGGGTAGATCTCTGCAATATTTTATTAGAAGCATCTGCTATTAGAGTTTTGCGTACTTATTTCATACGTCAACCGAACGTGTTACAAAACCTAACTGACGCTAAATCTGCTAAAATAATGTTACACTTATGTCAATAACGTACATGCGTCAATATGATATGACGACTTATCTAATGCCTTCTTTTGTCTGCATTTATAGACAGACATGTATGTTCCTAGACCAGTGCATTCGTAGAGCTCAAATGATTACAATAGTGCTGTAAATAAAAGTACCGGGCGGTTCGCTGAAACGTAAATTAATTTATGTACGGGGCCGCAAACATTCGTTTTTCAAATTTTATAAAGTCAGTTCGGAAGTAGGTACCTATATATTGTAAGCCGTAATTCTTTGAAGACAAGAGATGTCCGTAATCGAATCGATGTTTACGCAGTAAACGTTCGTTTACTGTCGACGCAGTTTACATGCCGCGAACGGAAATGAGTGAGTGGAAAGTGTAAACCAAAGAGTGTAAACATGATTTGATTCAGTGAGCAAATTGACGGGTCAGGCCGTGCGTGCGTTGCGTGGTAAAGTGTGCCTCGCGTTTACGTGCTAAAATAATGTGTACACTATTTTTATGGTGTACCTATAAATGCCTGAAAACGTTATTTCTGGATTAGGGCCTTAGGAAGGTAGGTCGCGAGACTCGCGAATTTGAAGGCCGGAGTCGTGAACGGACTGTTGTGATGTGTGATCTTTGCAAACTTTGGACTTTTATAACTTAGAACATTGTTTGGTTTCGATACTACAGCTGAAAATTGTTTATTTTTTACATGTCCTAGTATATGTAACTAGGAATTATTTTTAAGATCGGGTTGTTGAGGTGTTGTGCATCGAGCAAAAAATAAGCCTTCGTCCAATACAGAAATTGAAATAAAATTTCAATAGTATTGTGGTTCGAAGCGAAAAGGAGACTTACCTTCAAAGACATTAAACCCACCCTCTTCTCTTAATCTTCTTAATCTTCTTTTAATCTCTTTGCTTACCTTACACTACAATATCTTAGATGCATCACTAAACGTACAATAAAGATGTAAGTAAGTATGAATAATAATAATAGATTACTTTATTAATTTAAAATGTTCTTATTAAAAAAAATTATAACAATATTTATCAGTGGTCAAATTAAATAAACACTCTCAAAATTAAAATATTAAAAATTGAAAAGTAAAAAGTCAATCATAAAATATTAAAATTATTGCATTTGTCAACATTTATTAAATTAATAAAACAATAGTAAAAACAAACTGTAGTCAAAATTGTATTTCAAATTATAAATTATACTTAATTAAAAACGCACGGAAAAGCGGCGAGCGATAGAAATAACGATGACCCTTTTCTGAAGAAAGTCGCATAAAAAAAATTTATGTAAAAGAAATCTCGCTGAAAGCGAAGTAAGTGTGACAAAGTTGTATGATAATTAGTGCCATACATATTATATCGGACCATGCATAGTCTGTCTGTACCTACACCTACTGCTTACGTATTTGTGTAAGTAAGTAGGTATGTAAATAATATTATTAACTGTGTGTTAATAACATCTATTTATACTTTACTTCCTATATAATGAGGAAGGAAATTATAAACAAGCAGGCATCATGTCATGACATTAAAACAAACATTATCAAAACATTTGCTTAATTTTATGGTGCACTGGATTATAGTCACTCACTAAAGGCTCTAGGTATTAATAAAAATATGTGCATGCATTTCGTTTGTTACCTTGGAATTAGCAGTAAATAACTTCAAGGGCGCGACGCAAGAACGAGGAGAACGTTGAGCGGCATGAAAATCGATTATGTTTACGAAAATAGATAGCTAATGCACTGAATTACAGTCTGCACATGTGCAGAGAGAACCGAGGTTTGTTTGTCTCCTACAATCTGCTATAGTGCCATCTCTTTCGTTCCTGTAAGTAAGAACGTAAGAGACAGACGTAATACAGTTGGAGGGAATCGGTCGCGCCGCGCCGCGCGCGTGGATCTGAAATAATTCTTCCATTCTCTGCAGTAGTGTCATTTAAAATTTTGAAGCGATAGAGAAAGAAGAAAATTAATATCTACAAACATCGCGGTTAATAAGTCGTAAAGTGCAAAGCTATTTATAACAGAATAACTATACCTACCTGACTTTCCACAGAATGCGCAGTGCAGTTTCAGCTGAAAGTGGGCGTGCCCTATTTCCTTCCGTTGTGGCACTGAACCGTGTAAATGTCAATTAAGTGCTTCCAGTCCGTAGATAATACCAGTGATAATGGGGATTTCGTTTCTGTTTGGTGTGCTATTTTATTATCTAAATTCACTTTAACCGCACAAACCAATATGTATAATAAATGACAATGTCTGTAATGCTCTTTAAATGTTTTGTCTTAAAAACTCAAGTCTAACTTCCTGACTAACAGAATCGTAAACAGCTGGAATAAACTGCCCGAGGAAGTTATTGAAGCACCCTCAATAAACACATTCAAAAATAGGCTTGACAAGTACTTAAAAAGCGAAGAGATATAACAAATAGTATAATGCGCGGGACGGATCTCGGCGTGTCGTCGCCGCAGCGGGCGACCCGCCACGCGAACACACTATACAAGTAAGGTGCGGGTGCGAGGGAGAACATTGACGAACCGCTGCGGCGGCGACACGCCGAGATCCGCCCCGCGCATTATATTATAACACCAGTGATCAATGATCACTGATCATCCATCATAGATATGAACCCATCAGCGTAAATTGTGCAACTTTGTTTTATATGCGCAAGCAATCAATAAAATCGTCACTCGGGAATTGTATCCACCCGAGTCTGGCAACACCGGGTTTGTCAGTCGTATTCTTTCGCCTCCCCCCGCGCGCAAGTCATTAGCGAATGTTTGTCACCCGCGAAGTCGCGGCTAGGGCTGTTCGTAAAATTGAATTAATTTAACCAAATTACTAGGTACAAGTATTAATTGCAGCCGCATTGACAGGTGTTTGACGTCATGGTGGCGTGACGTCAGTGCACCGTTAACTCAGATCTGTGCGCGGACTCTCCACGCACACACACTCGGACTCCGTTCTCAATAATTGAGGCCAAACTGAATGGCCCAGTGTCGGCGCGACCTTTTCGCTAAAAATATTGAATGGGTGAGTTGTTTGTTTCTTCTACATGTTCATCTTGTTTACGTCTATAATAAAATACCACTTTCCAGGCTCTTCGTGCGTGCTCGCAAAAAAAATCGAACAATTTAACATAATTTGTTCATAACATAGTTACACACCAAATACATAATACATTTCGAGTTTATCAGCTTCTTTGTTTATCTGACCTCCAACAAGTGGTGGGAGGATGTTAGAAATATCTTGTTTTGAACGTCGACCAGAACACAAGTATACATTTAGGACAATTTAGTCAAGCGTGGATATTCTTAATTCTTTATTCATCATTCGTATCGTAGTACACTACGCTTGAATTTGTCCTATTTAGTTTTTACAATATTCTCACATAATATCGCTCAAATGGCAGTGGGCTGGGCATGTCAGTCGAGTAAACTGGCCCCATACCGACTGCTGTGGACAGGGAAAGCCGAGTGTGGGAAGACGACCCGCCAGGTGGGACGATGACATCAAGTACGTCGGCGGAAAGCACCGGTTCCGTACCGCTAAAGGCGAATTGGTGAAAGATTGGAGAGGCGTATCTCCAGCAGTGAACGCATGAACGTTGACTGACTGACTGACTGTGTTTGTAATATTATCTTCGAGCTGTGTCTGTTTTGCTGCTTGAAGGCGACGTTAGCACAAACAGTAGGTAGATACTGCCCCGCCCCACAGCAAACAGACGCATTTCATATTTTTATTCAAGTATTTTTTTATCGCCAAGGGTTCAAAGGGTTCATTTAAATTTTTTTTTAAATGTTACTTAAATTTTTTTTTTTTTTAATATTTGCTTGGCCATTCTGAATCAATTCACATTCAATAGCTAGTACATTTTTTGAGATCATGTTGGGAATCAGCAAGATTCGGCGAAATTTTATAGATCGATTCTGACAGTTCAAGAGCCGCGTTAGTGAGTAAGATTCAGAAGAATCACCGGGTATCATCTCTCGAGATTATCGGGATACAGCGTGTGGTGTGTAGAATCAAACCGAATCATGCTGGAATCACAGGAATCCTTCGACGTAATAATAATTTATGCTCACATAGAATCGATTCTCCGGTGAACGGCAGCTTGAAAACAATTTTATTTACGCTTAAAACTGACACTGTGCACACTCTTTCGCTGTAGCCTTCGAATAGCACGAAAATGTTTTAGATATTTTTAAACATTAATGATAGGGTTATGATCATATTTTATGACAGTCAATTACTAATACAAAGGCTTGCCAACGAGATATTTTCACATGTGTCAACATTCTGCGATCATAATAAAGCAGCTGCTTACCTTGTTTTTGCTTCCAATTTATCTGAATTATTTCTATCTAATAGCTGTATTTAAATTATATCTAATAATACGGGAGCGCCGCATAGCGTAGTGGTTAGATTTTTTTTTATGGAAACTGACCCAGTTACATCACCTACAACATCCGTGATGTCAGCCCATAACACCGGGTGAACTAGGTGCCATGTGCTTCCCTTCATTTCATGTCGGCTACACTGAACTGGAAGTCTGAAGGTTGCAAGCTAGAACGATAAAAAAGGTATGGACCCCGAACCCTATCCTCGCCAGCGTAACATGATATAAGTAAAAGCATACTTGTTTCATTGGACGGTCGCGCGCTGGCGCGTCAGTCTGTCATCGGCTGCGTTCGCAAAAACCTGTTTAAAATGCCCGCATGCTCTGTGTTTACGTGTAAAAACACTACAGCCAAGTTTAGTGTGCACAATAGTGGAATATCTTATCATCAGTAAGTACACTCCGCTCCCCGCAAATCGGTGACGCTAGTTCTCATACAAGCATTTGACAGTCCGGCGTCCATACCTTTTTTATCGTTCTAGGTTGCAAGTATTTTATGCAAAAGGTCGAACGTTCAAAGCCCAGAGGCGTTAACTTGCACGCTAACTCACACGATTACTCGCAGATTTCAGATTAGGTGCATACAGTCATGTCAGCCTCGGTAGCTCAGTGGTGCGGTCAGTCGACTGTCGGTCGGATCATAAGCACACCTGGCGCAGTCAGTGGATGGATAGGTGACCTCTCGATTGTTGGAGGCTGACCGTGGTTCGGATGCCATGTAAAACTTGTAGGTCCCTTCCCTTCTTACATTACTAGGTGGTAGGGTTTAACCCGCCTGGGTTGGTACCGCCGCACTGAATGAAAGGTCGGTCGAAACAGCTATGTAAATAGTTTGTGTTTCCCCTCCAGTTCAGTGTAGCCGACACGACCTAAGGAAAACACTGACATGGCACCTAGTTCACCAAGGTGTTATGGGCTGACATCACGGATGTGTTCTTTAGAGAATTAATATGCATTTTTTAAGCTGACATAGTTGACTAGATCACCAAATACATCCATGATGTGAGCCCATCGCACATTGTCAAACTAAGTGCCACAGCAGTGCTTCACTTTGGTCGTGCCGTCTACACTGAACTGGAAGAAAAATACAAACTATTTTCATAGGCGTTTCGACTGAACTTCATTCCGTTTGGTGATATTAATCTGGCCGGGTTAATGAAACCTTTCCATCTAGTAAAGCAGCCATTCTCAAACAGTGTGTCGCGAGAATTTCTAAAAATTAAGCTCGACGCCAGAGAGGGGATCTAATAGAGGTGTACAAAATTCTGACGTGTAAATACGATTGCCCTGAGCTGATCCAAATGTTCACATTGAACCAAAACGTTCATCTTCGAGGCCACAGCATGAAACTAAGACGAACAATCTTTAACAGCAATACTCGCAAACATTTCATAACGAACAGCGTGGTCGACGACTGGAACCAACTTCCAGAGGAAGTAATAAGCGCACTTAGTACTAACCAATTTAAAAATAGACTAGATAAATATTTAACAAATAAAACATAATCTCAAAAAGAGTGCTCAAGAACGATAATTAAATAAAAAAAAATAAAAAAAAACCCAAGATAATGACAAAAACAACAAAGTTTAACTGGATTTAGACGCATCAGCCTAGGCTGCCTGTCTAAAATAAATAAATAAAAAAATTAAAATAAAAAAATTTTAAAATGTTGCCCTTCTGCACTGAAAAACATCAAATCCAAAAACAGATCAAGACTGCTCAATGTGGACAGTGAGTCTGTTTATCCAAAATTCGTCCACGCATAGAAGATCTGTGTAAAGGTCGTCAGGCTCAAGTATCACATTAGGATCAGATTCAGATTCAGATTCAGATATTTATTTCGCCATAAAGAACACACAACAATAACAATATTACATTGAGACATATGCATATTCAGTATGGTTCGGCATAATTTTTTGTGATGTCCCGTTCAGTAGTGCAATCTATAAGGAAGAACCGGGTAAGAAACCTTACAGAGCTTTTTTTAAATATAACTTACATACTAAGTTTTCTTTATGTTAAATATAACATACTATATCTAAGCAAAAAATTTAAAATACTTAGTCAAAAATATACCCATTAAAAAAAGACAATAAAATACAAAACAAAGAACATAGGGTTCAGTCAAGTAATTATTAAAATTTGTGTTTATGCATATAAACAATTTGAATTATCAAAGTCAGCAGAATTTTTATTTACAGTATGAAAAAAATTCACATAACTTATAAAATGGATTGTCTAAGAGAAATATTTTCAGTTGACTCTGGAACACATTGTCACTATTTATTGATTTTATTGTATCAGGAACATTTTCGTACAATTTGGGTCCAATCACGTCAGGGTCTTTTTCAGCCATCGCCGATTTATGCGCAACAGATTTTAAACGCTCTGAGTTACGTGTGTTATAATTATGACTTGCGCCATTTGACTCAAAAGAATTCATGTTTTTGCGTACATATACCACTACTTCATATATATATATAGAGCACACAGTTAACCCCCTGAGCAATCCCGATACATTCCACTGACCAGCCAAAATTTACCGCTGAGCAACAGCGATCTATTAATCGACTTGACGTCCGGAGTTGGTTTTTTATTTTTTACTCTGTCAGCTTTGAACTTAGGGTTATCTCTGTTCCTCTAATGAATATTTGAGTAATGAAAGAACGCAACAAAAAATGTTCGCAGCGATGGTGTCATATGCATGGTCCATGAAACACATATTTGCATTCTCGCTGGAAGTTCGAACCGTTCTGTGTGAGCGACATTGATTTTATAACCCTGTCGGGACAGATAGACCACTCCATATAAAAAATTTGGTAACGTTGTAAATCGTAAAACCAACAGGGGGCGTTAATAATTTTTCTTGATGTTGTCGTAAAACAAACAGGTGGCGTTAATGTTTGTTAATACTTCTATACTAAGGGCGCTATCTAGTTGAAATACAACATGTATCTAGGTACCTTTAATTGTCACTAGGCTGTAGAATTACTGCTACTAGACAAAAGATGGCGCTTTCATTTATATTTATAAAGAACATTATTTATGTAAATTCCAAAATTTTTAATTATATTTGAATAATAAAATTATGACAATTTACAATTAAACTAACACTTCTTATCAAATTAAATAAAATAAAAAAATGTTTTGAAAATAATTTGGTATACGGAACAAAATATTATTATGATTGTAATTTCCTGTTTGTGCGCTTTTAATAGATAGATCCACAGAGCACGGAATACCCCCGCGCGCGCGCGCGCGGTATTCCGTGCTCTGTGGATAGAACGTATTTATTTAGTTGAACAGTTAAACAAATACTCGTCACTCTTCATTCTAATAATGTCAGCATTGTATGTAAAAAAAAAATATGAAAACTGCCTTAAAAAATTTATGAAATTAAAAAAATCGAACCCTAGAGTTGAAGGCGGTGCTAAAGAAGGCTACACAAATCACAAAGGATATCATCCACGCATGTTTTCTATCATGTATCATTTTTGCTTGCTTTAGCACCGCCTTCAACTCTAGGGTTCGATTTTTTTTATTTCATACATTTTTGAAGGAGGTTTTTATATATTTTTTTAAATAGTTTTTTATTTCAGTTTTTTTTTGGAATTTTTTGCTATTAATGTACTCGGCGGAATCGCTCGACCTTCGGCCTCGCGATTCCGCCTCGCTTTCCAATCTGATCTCGACCAAATTAAAATGGAACCACGTCATGGTTATCCCCTTTCAAACAAAAAAAAAGAATTTTCAAAATCGGCCCACAATAATTGACGGAGTAATCACGTAACAAACATCCAAAAAAAGAAAACATACCATCAAATTGAGAATCTCCTAGGTCTAAAGTAAATTGCTCGTGAAGACAAATTCAACGAGCCCAAACACGATGGGTTTATCATGTGTAGTTTAGGAGTTCCTATGGCCACCTTCCGTCTCCATCATCAGACCAGCTCGATGGTACTCGTACTCGTATTATAATATATTAAGCGCATCTGGCCGGTCGGAAAAGATTTCAAATTTAGAATATTCATGAAACAAGGGTCCGAATATGAATGACAATATCGATTCATGTATTTCAATACAATGACAGAGAAAATTTCAAAATATTAGGTACCTATTTAATACTTTTTAGTTCTAGTTTATTTTTTTTTAAGTCGGTTTTATATTTTTAAAACAATATTACATAAAAAACAATAATCGAAATCGGTTGAAGTGGTACAGAATTATTCGCCATGTGTCAAACTGCAAATTGCTGAAAAAGTCCACATCACAAAAGTTTTGCTGAAGGTAACCACACACCAATAGTATTTTGTTGCTTTTTCATAAACCGCTCAATCAATTTCAATAAAATTTCAATGGGAGCACCTCTGAAGTATGACCTACCAAACAAAAAAAGAATTTTCAAAATCAGCCCACAATTAACACGTTGAACGCCATACGACCCACCGGTGGGCCTAGCCACAGCATATATATGGCTAAAGCAGTATGGAAACTAGGCCTATTTGTTAAAATAAGTACCTACGCTCCATTGGAGCGTTAGGGATGTCAATCAATTTTTTTTGTAAAATTGTAAAATTATTATTTATTAAAACATTTATTTAGGTTCTGTAATGTAATGATCAAATAATCAATATAATCAATCATCAATAATAAGTTCAAAACGTGGTTGCTATAAATATGATTGATATAACTTTTCTCGACTTTTGTCAACTTTTATTAACTTTTGTAAATTGTTTAAAAATTGTTTACAACTTTTGTCAGCTCTTGTCAACCATTGTAAATGTTTGTCAACTTTTCTCATCTTTTGCCAATTTCAGTCATCTTTTGTCAACTTTTATCGACAGTTGTCAAGTCTTGTCAATGTTTGTCAACCTTGGTAAACTTTTGTCAGCTTTCGTCAACATTTGTCAACTTTTGTCATCTTTTGTCAACTTTCATCGACTGTTGACAACTCTTGTCAATGTTTGTCAACCTTCGTCAATATTTGTCATCTTTTGTCAACTTTTATCAACTGTTGTCAACTCTTGTCAAACTTTGTCAACCTTGGTCAACTTTTGTTAACTTTCGTCAACATTTGTCGACTTTTGTCATCTTTTGTCAACTTTTGTCTATTTTTCTCGATTTTTGTGAAATTATAGCCACTTTCGTCATCTTTTATCAACTTTTCTCATCTTTTGCCAACTTATGTCACCTTTTGTCAACTTTTATCGACTGTTGTCAACTCTTGTCAATATTTGTCAACCTTTGTCAACTTTTGTCAACTTTCGTCAATATTTGTCAACTTTTGTAATCTTTTGTCAACTTTTATCGACTGTTGTCAACTCTTGTCAAACTTTGTCAACCTTGGTCAACTTTTGTTAACTTTCGTCAACATTTGTCGACTTTTGTCATCTTTTGTCAACGTTTGTCAACTTTTGTCTATTTTTCTCGATTTTTGTGAAATTATAGCCACTTTCGTCATCTTTTATCAACTTTTCTCATCTTTTGCCAACTTCTGTCACCTTTTGTCAACTTTTATCGACTCTTGTCAAGTTTTGTAAACTTTGAGAACTTTTATCAACTCTCGGTAACTTATGTCAACTCTTGTCAACTTTTGTCAACATTTGTCAACTTTTGTCAACTTTCGTCAACTTTTGTCAACTTTCGTTAACGTTCGTCTACTTTTATGGCTTTTGTCGACTTTTGTTAACTTATAGCCACTTTCGTCATCTTTTGTCAATTTTTGCCAACTTCTATCAGCTTTTGTAAAATTTTAACGACTGTTCTCAACTTTTGGAAATTTTTGTCAACTTTTGCCAACTTCTGTCACTTTTATGAACTTAGGCCAGCTTCCGTCAACTTTTGTCAACTTTCGTCATCTTTTGTCAACTTTTACTACTTACTAACGTCAAGTTTTGTAAACATTTGAGAACTTTTGCCAACTCTCGGTAACTTATGTCAACTCTTGTCAATTTTTGTCAACTTTTCTTATCTTTTGCCAACTTCTGTCACCTTTTGTCAACTTTTATCGTCTGTTGTCAACTCCTGTCAAGTTTGTAAACTTTTGAGAACTTTTGTCAACTGTCGGTAACTTATGTCAACTCTTGTCAACGTTTGTCAACTTTTCTTATCTTTGCCCACTTCTGTCACCTTTTGTCAACTTTTATCGACTGTTGTCAACTCTTGTCAATGTTTGTCAACCTTGGTCAACTTTTGTCAACTTTCGTCAATATTTGTCAACTTTTGTCATCTTTTGTCATGGTTTGTCAACTTTTGTCTATTTTTCTCGATTTTTGTGAAATTATAGCCACTTTCGTCATCTTTTATCAACTTTTCTCATCTTTTGCCAACTTCTGTCACCTTTTGTCAACTTTTATCGACTCTAGTCAAGTTTTGTAAACTTTGAGAACTTTTATCAACTCTCGGTAACTTATGTCAACTCTTGTCAAATTTTGTCAACATTTGTCAACTTTTGTCAACTTTAGTCAACTTTTGTCAACTTTTGTCAACTTTCGTTAACGTTTGTCTACTTTTATGGCTTTTGTCGACTTTTGTTAACTTATAGCCACTTTCGTCATCTTTTGTCAATTTTTGCCAACTTCTCGCTTTTGTAAAATTTTAACGACTGTTGTCAACTTTCGGAAATTTTTGTCAACTTTTGCCAACTTCTGTCACTTTTATGAACTTAGGCCAGCTTCCGTCAACTTTTGTCAACTTTCGTCATCTTTTGTCAACTTTTACTAACTTCTGTCAACTTTTAACCACTATTGTCAACTTTTGCCAAGTTCTGTCACTTTTATGAACTTTTGTCAGCTTTCGTGAACTTTTGTCAACTCTTGTCAACTTTCGTCAACTATTGTTAATTAATGTCAACTATGTATATTCAACTTTTTTCATATTTTGTCAACGTTTGTCAACTTATGTCAGCTGTTTGTCAACTTTCGTCAACTTTTCCCGTCTTTTGTCCAGTTTGTCAACTTTCGTTAACTCTTGTCAACTTTAGTCAACTTATGTAAACTCTTGTCAACTTTTGTCAACTCCTTGTTAACGAAAGCTGACAAAAGTTCATAAAAGTGACAAAAGTTGACAACAGTGGTTAAAATATGATAAAAGCTGACAAAAGCTGAGAGAAGTTGGCAAAAGTTGACAAAAGATGACGAAAGTGGCTATAAGTTCACAAAAGTCGAGAAAAGTATACAAAAGTTGACAAACGTTGACAAAAGATGACAAAATGTTGACGAAAGTTGACTAAGGTTGACAAACAACCACAAGAGTTGACAACAGTCGATAAAAGTTGACAAAGATGACAAATGTTGACGAAAGTTGACAAAAGTTGACCAAGGTTAGGTTGACATTGACATGAGTTGACAACAGTCGATAAAAGTTGACACAGGTCGATAAAAGTTGATAAAAAATTACAAAAGTAGACAAAAGCCGACAAAGGTTAACAAAGATTGACAAGAGTTGACAACAGTCGATAAGAGTTGACAAAAGTTCACGAAAGCTGACAAAAGTTCATAAAAGTGACAGAACTTGGCAAAAGTTGACAATAGTGGTTAAAAGTTGACAGAAGTTAGTAAAAGTTGACAAAAGATGACGAAAGTTGACGAAAGTTGACAAAAGTTGACGGAAGCTGGCCTAAGTTCATAAAAGTGACAGAAGTTGGCAAAAGTTGACAAAAATTTCCGAAAGTTGACAACAGTCGTTAAAATTTTACAAAAGCTGATAGAAGTTGGCAAAAATTGACAAAAGATGACGAAAGTGGCTATAAGTTAACAAAAGTCGACAAAAGCCATAAAAGTAGACAAACGTTAACGAAAGTTGACAAAAGTTGACAAAAGTTGACGAAAGTTGACAAAAGTTGACAAATGTTGACAAAAGTTGACAAGAGTTGACATAAGTTACCGAGAGTTGATAAAATTTCTCAAAGTTTACAAAACTTGACAAGAGTCGATAAAAGTTGACAAAAGGTGACAGAAGTTGGCAAAAGATGAGAAAAGTTGATAAAAGATGACGAAAGTGGCTATAATTTCACAAAAATCGAGAAAAATAGACAAAAGTTGACAAACGTTGACAAAAGATGACAAAAGTCGACAAATGTTGACGAAAGTTAACAAAAGTTGACCAAGGTTGACAAAGTTTGACAAGAGTTGACAACAGTCGATAAAAGTTGACAAAAGATTACAAAAGTTGACAAATATTGACGAAAGTTGACAAAAGTTGACCAAGGTTGACAAACATTGACAAGAGTTGACAACAGTCGATAAAAGTTGACAAAAGGTGACAGAAGTGGGCAAAGATAAGAAAAGTTGACAAAAGTTGACAAGAGTTGACATAAGTTACCGACAGTTGACAAAAGTTCTCAAAAGTTTACAAACATTGACAAGAGGTGACAACAGTCGATAAAAGTTGACAAAAGATGACAAAAGTTGACAAATATTGACGAAAGTTGACAAAAGTTGACAAGAGTTGACATAAGTTACCGACAGTTGACAAAAGTTCTCAAAAGTTTACAAGCTTGACAGGAGTTGACAACAGACGATAAAAGTTGACAAAAGGTGACAGAAGTTGGCAAAAGATAAGAAAAGTTGACAAAAGTTGACAAGAGTTGACATAAGTTACCGAGAGTTGGCAAAAGTTCTCAAAAGTTTACAAAACTTGACAAGAGTTGACAACAGTCGATAAAAGTTGACAAAAGGTGACAGAAGTTGGCAAAAGATGAGAAAAGTTAGCAAAAGTTGACAACAGTCGATAAAAGTTGACAAAATGTGACAGAAGTTGGCAAAAGATGAAAAAAGTTGACAAAAGTTGTCAAAAGTTAATATAAAGTGGCAGCAGTCGAAAAACGTTTGTAAACATTTTTTTTGCATTCTAAAAGATCGTGAACTGTCCGTGGCGCATGCAACAAAAACAAACACGACCACTCGGACGCGGCACCCGCGACTGATTGTTTGCGACATTCGCTTCGGGGCCTTGTTGAGGTGTGCGTGTGTGTGAGTGCGTCGTTTCGATCGTTTTGTACGTAGTTTCCATACTGCTTTAGCCATATATATGCTGTGGCCTAGCGTACTTTTCCGTTCGGGCCAAGCCAAACTCATTATATCCGTAATTTTCATTAACTTGAGATTTTCATCACAAAGTTTATAAAATGCGGTAATTTGTAAGGAAAAAAAAAATTTGCGACTTTTACCGTCTAATTTTCGAGATATAGCAGAAGGCTCACGGGTGGATCGTGTGGCCTCCTATGAAGGATTTGTATTTTTCTGTTGGCTGGGGCCGCGGGGTCACGCCGCGGCCCACCCGTTGCGCGCACGCCGCGGACGCAGCGATCAATCCCGGTCCGGCTGCGTCGACAATTGAGGATGTTTTACGCTTTTCTCGCCAAAAATGATTATTTTGAAGATTTCGAGTTAACACAAGAAGCGCTAACGCAGTTAGAAAACATCGAGATAGATCTTCTGAACCGTAGTTTCGGAAGAGATTCTATGAAGACGTAGTTCAACCAACGAAAAGAAGATGCTGTCGAATTATTTTGTCGGAGAGTGAGGATAGCGACTATGAAATGCGTATAGAAAGACGGAAGAGAATGAAGCACACTCTGGAAAGGAAAGAGGGATTGGCCAGAAAAGTGAGAAGAACATGTCACCAATGTTATGCAAAGAACGTACCAATAATGGGTAGCAAACAGGCTAAAACCAAGTCGAAAAAAGTATCCACTTATTGCCAAAGCAGCCCAACTAAACCATTCCTTTGTTTGCCTTGTTTTAACATGACTCACGGATAATTCTTTATTGTTTATGGTTAAACCCTTTGGGGTTAAGATGATTGATTATTTTAAATAATGAAGTGTCATAATGTTGTGATTGTTCAATTTCATAAATATTTTCTTTTGTTCAATTTCATAAATTATTTTCGTAATAAATAATGTCTTCTTATTTGGCAATGAAGAAAATTTTATGTTCATTTTTATTTTGACGAATATTTTCTTATTATTTTCTGGTTTTATTAATTCTATTAATACAAATATTATTTTCTACCTTATCGTTAAGAGCAGCCCTAGCATCGTTACAATTAACTTAATAAAAAACTACAAGTTTCTATTGGATTTGAAAACCACGCCGTCCGCTTCGACTACAAGGCCATGCGGCTCACTTCCATATTGGCTTTGTAGCTGCGCTCTGTGGCTTGTAGGAAGCGTTTACGTAGGCCCTCTCACGCGGCTCACCGGTGACCCCCATGACCTGAATGGTTCAGTAAGGAAAGGCTCACCGGTGAGCGGTGAGCCCCGTGGCCCAAACGGAAATACTGGATTTTTCATGTGGCGTTGAACGTGTAAGATTGTAATTTCCTGTTTGCGGTTTTACTCCGGTCCAAAGAGTTTACAAACTCTTTGGTTGTACTTGGGTTGTACCTAGCTCCGCTTATTTGTTGTTATATCCGCTATAATAACACATATTCTGTGAAAATTTCAACGGGCTACCTATTACGGTTCAAGAGATACAGCCCTCGGACAGACAAACGGACGGACGGACAGACAGACTGCGGAGGCTTAGTAATAGGCTTCCGTACAGGGATACGGAAACCTAAAAATAAGGGGTGAAATAGGGGTGAAAGTTTTTGTATGGGGAATCCATGATTTCTCTAGGTAAGGATATGAAAATTTATTATCTAGGCTTTTGGCCAAAGACATTAAACCCACCCTCTTCCATATAGACCGGACATCAAGAACAAAATCGTAATCTACTACTTAGATCCTAGTGGTACAAAGTCGTTCAGTCTAGCGCCACCAGTCCCTTCCCTTCTTACCTTACTAGGGTTGGTACCACCGCACTGAATAAAATGTATGTCGAAACGGCTATGTAAATTAAAGAGATTTGATGTAAATAGTTTTTTCGTTTTTTTCCGTCCAGTTCAGTATAGCCGGCACGACATGTCCGACATCACGGATGTTGTAGGTGATGTATCCAACCATGTCAGTTTCCATAAAAAAAAGAAGAAGAGGAGGAGAGGTATGGAGGGAGGAAGGGGTAGTGAATGAGGGTAGGTGTGGGGGAGGGAGGTAGTAGAGGGAACGAGGAGGAATGGATATCGAGGGAGTGAGAGGTTGAAAGTGGGAAGGGGCGGGGTAAGAGGGGGTTGCGGACAGGATGAGGGGTAGTAGGGGAGGAATGGAATGCGAGGGTGATGGGAAGGAGGGGCGGCATGAGGGGAGGAAGGGAAGTAGGGAGAGAGGGAGGGAATGGGCGAAAGGGAAGGTGGCAAAGAGGGGGTCCGTGAAGGGTGAGGGGAAGGAGGGGAGGAAGGCGGGATCGAGGAGAGAAGACCGGGAGAGAGGTGAGTGAGAGATGGGCGAGGAAGGAATCCCTTCCTTCCTCCCGAAAAAGATAGAGAATATAAGAGAAGCGATGGTTTATTATCAATTTTGCATTTAAATCAGATTTACTATTTTTTTATTTTATTCGTCGTCGTGTCGTCGTCGGTAAAATCTACAATTTTACAATTTTATATAAAATATCATTGACTTATATATTCTGTAAAGTTTATCACAAATACATTAAACCCACCCTCTTTTAATCTCTTTGGTATAACACCACCAGCAGCATCGTAGATGGAAAAAATAGCCCTGGACTCAACTTTTTTTAATTCGGTGCCTGGACTCCGTACTTCATACTCAAAGACATTTTGTTCATACTTCAACTATTAGTACTATTACTCAAACGAGACACCGCGATTATGGTAGTGTGCGTATCGCGTGAATACAGAACCGACCGTCTCAAGAGATCGCATCGATATTGTGTCATCCTTTTTCCACGCGCAGTAACCCGTATCGCTTGCCTGCACGCTCCACGCAAACATTTGCGTGTTCCAAAACAAGCGAACGTCGCGCGTCGATCGATAAATTGCCGCAACGGCTAAAAACTATGGAGGTGGCTTTTTACTTTCGAGCGACTGTAAGGAGAAAGGAAGTATTGTGATCGTCCAAAATGTCGAAGTTGAGAATGCGACTAATTTTTTTATTTTTTTTATTGAAACTGACACGGTTGGCTACATCACCTACAACATCCGTGATGTCAGCCCATAACACCGGGTGAACTTGGTGCCACGTCAGTGCTTCCCTTCGGTCGTGCCGACTACACTGAACTGGACGGAAAACACAAACTATTTACATAGCCGTTTGGACTGACCTTTCATTCAGTGCGGTGGTACCAACCCGGGCGGGTTAAACCCTACCACCTAGTAATATAAGAAGGGGGTCATATCCCTTAGTCGCCTTTTACGACATACACGGGGAGAGATGCAGTGGGGCTATTCTTTTAAAGTACCGGCCCGACACAGTACAGATTTGGGCTATATATCTGTCAACGATCCCAAAAAAGTGGTTTTGAGAAACATGTATGTGTGTGTGTGTGTGTGTGTGTGTCCGTCCAGCGACCTTGTGCCTAAACTGCTCAACCGATTTCGTTCAAAATTCGTATTTAGTAGTTTGAAATGATAATCTAGGGGTAAATTTTTTTACTTTTTCAAAATTCGAAAAAATAAGGGTAGCCGTCATACAAATTTGTCTATGGCAATGTGTCCAGCGACGTTGCGCCTCAACCGCTCAACCGATTTCGTTGAAAATTCATATTTAGTAGTTTGAAACGATTATCTAGGGGTACCTTTTTTAGTTTTTTTTAATTAAAAAAAATAAGGGTAGCTGTCATACAAATTATTTCGATGAGGTCGATTTTCTTATAAATGGCTAACGATTTTTATTATTATTATTATATTTAATCCATCGTGTTTGTTTCCGTTTTCAAAGGTGGTGAGGTAAAAAAATATAATTTTAAAGAAGGTATCTCCACTTTATCCTAACCGCACGCGCGTATTTGAATTGCACGCAGGTTTGGTTGGTGGCTATTTGGCAACTAAAAATATAATAAGAAATAGGCATGCCATCTATAGACAAATAGGACAACTTAACTTTGGTCTGACATCTATGATGCAGAAGCGGCGAAATTATACATTTTATCCGCCAAGCTCACGGACTGACAAAACATGAAAATATTTATTGGAAAAATTATGAAAACCTTAAAATACACTTTTAAATTTAACTATGCTGTTCCCACTTAGCATCGTTCTATAATTAGCAGATTTAAAAATATAATAATTATTTAATTCAAATTCGATACTCCTGGCGCCATCTTAGGACATAATTGAAGACTAATTTCATGTTACCTTTAAAACATCGCTGACGGTACATCTGACTCCCCCTATAAAATCAATGGTGAGCGATAAGTGGGTTCTGGTGAACATTTTTTCAAGAAGATGTTAACAAAATTTGATGCTGTTCTATTAGAAATGTATTATAGTTATATTCTAAAATAAAAAAAAGATATGTTATCGCTTTACTTTTCAAGGTATCTTCGTTCTTTCCTTCGTACACCCATAAAATTTGATCTCTAAACTTACATATTTTTTATTAATTCCAATTGAAATCTAATTAACTCAAATCTATATCATATGAATGACAATTTTATTTAGATTGTAATGAGGTGCAAATATATATGGGTCCCGAAGTAAATATTAAAGTTATGATTTTATAATTGAGAAGTGCGGAGAAAGTTGCGCGCGCGTACCTTTAGAAGTTTGCTCAGCGGCTTTTCAAAAAAAGTTGGAAATTTGCTCAGAGGGTTAATATACCAAAGGATTTGAAAAAGTCTCTACAAGATGTTGTTCGCGGTACACTGGCTAATACCCTTATGGCTCGTTTTTGCAATATTAGCACTCTTTCAGCATCGGTTGAGTTACCCCACAGGATTACACCATACGACAGTAATGAGTGTACGTACGCATAGTAGGACTGTCTCAAAGCCTCCGGACTGATCAAGCGGCGTAACTCTCTTAGTGCGTAAATACCTCTAGCCATCTTGTCACATAGTTTGTCTATGTGACTTTTCCAACTTAGAGTTGGGTCAATAAAGAACCCTAAAAATCGTATACATGACTGGGAGCCAATAGAGCCGGATGAATTCGAAATAGAGAGCTCACGGGGACCACAGTTTCGTCCGGAAAATACCATATAGTTGGTCTTCGATGTATTTAGTATCAGTCCGTTCACAGCAAACCATTCCGATATTTTTCCTACTACTATATTTAATTTTATTTCCAGTTCATGCATGGATTCAGCAAAGACTATTATACTAGTGTCATCGGCAAAAAGTATTAAAACACCATCTATTTTAATCAAGGCTAAGTCATTAATAAATACTAAAAATACTCTCAGCCTAATGTTAAAGATCTACTCAGCCTAATGTTTAGTGATCAAACTATTACTTGTATTACTTAGTTAATTGATATTAATCATATGTATGCTTCCAAAATCTATAATTGTAATAAAATTATTTACGTACCCACTTGTAAGACTTGTGGTTTCATCGAGTGTGTCGCCAGTCTAAAAAAATCTTCAGATGTGTCGCAGAGGAAAAATGGTTGAAAAAGGGACCTGTTTTACGTGGAGTCTGAATCACGTTCAGGTGGTTCTGTTCAGCGAACGCGCATGAATAGCGCCATTGAGCTACCACGGCTGACGAATATCCAACATGTACCGTGTGGGGCCGGTACTTTAAAAGAATAGCCCCACTGCATCTCTCCCCGTGTATGTCGTAAAAGGCGACTAAGGGATCAGACTCCCTTCTTATATTACTAGGTAGTAGGGTTTAACCCGCCCGGGTTGATACCACCGCACTGAATGAAAGGTTGGTCGAAACGGATATGTAAATAGTTTGTGTTTTCCGTCCAGTTCAGTGTAGCCGGCAAGACCGAAGGGAAGCACTGACGTGGCACCAAATTCACCCGGTGTTATGGGCTGACATCACGGATGTTGTAGGTGATGTAGCCAACCGTGTCAGTTTCTATAAAAAAAAAAAAAATTACTCTGGTGAAAGAAAACATTGTGTAGAAACCTAACAGTGCATAGTGTGTTTATTTTTATTCAATGTCATCTGGAAGAAATAGTTTTCTGCAAATTAGTCTGCCTCTTCTGTACTGTGGATAAATGTCGCACTGATTATAACTCTCTTACAGGCTAAACCATCGCCAAATGTCTACCGAGACCCATCGCTGCAGCCTCCGCATACCGAACTAGTCAAAAATCTTACCGCACCGCCAGTTGACAAATGACTAGTTAAATCAGTATCATATTTAACATATGACTAGTATATTCAATATTAGACACATATTGAAACTTAGAAGTGACTGTAGTAAAAAAACTTACTACTTACTTTTATAAACTGCTCTGAATGACAAATTAATGTGAAAATAAATTAATTATAACATAGCGGTTTATATCGACCGCTCCATAGCTGACGGTATAGCGCTCTAGCGGTCTATATAGACCGCTCCAGCGTCAACGGGTTAAGAGTGAGAACAAATTAGTGAAATCCTTCAAGCAAACATGAAATAAAAACATCAATGAAGAAGTGAATTGACTATTGTACTAGTTAACTACTGGTCAGAATAGCAAATGACGGACATGAAATGACCATTGACTTGCCAGAAAAATCAATAGCAAGCATGAATTGACTATTAAATAGTCAGAAAAGTCAATAAGTAGGGGCAATAATGATTATAACAATTTGATTAATCAGAAAATATTATAGCAGACATGAATTCGACTATTGTCAAATCACAAAAGACAATAAATAGTAGGAGGCAATAATGATTATAATAATTGATTCATATTCAATCATCAATCAATCTTCAGTAATTGATTTGTCCGGAAAAATCTATAACATGCGTGAATTGACTATTGACTGGGTAGTCAGAAATGTCAATAGTAGATTATAATAATTCATAAAATCAGGAGCGGACATGAAATTACTATTGACTAATAAAACAAATCATTAATAAAGAAAATGACTATTGATAGCCTAGTCAGAAAGCGCAGCAGATGATAACTTACTAGTCAGTAACTTGTAAAGGGATGAGCTGGATCTCGTGAACACCTGGACTGGTGGAGTAATGTTGAAATTTAAGAAGATGGGAGGGGATCGGGTGCCCGTGCTACTGGTGACAGCTAACGTTGGCTCAATATTTGAAGACGTGAGTATTTTTCATTTTTATTTTCACAGCTTACCCCTGTGTGATCAAGACACATCTCCGAACGCACCGCTTCCCAAAATGGATCCTGTGCAGTACTGCGAAACGCTGAACAAGTTTCTTTGCCGTGTCGTCGTCGTAAATAAAAATCTGTCAAGTGCGAGTTTTACTCGCGCGCGAAGGTTTCCGTATCTCTCCGCTATCAATAATATCCGCCTATCCGCTCAGGTGGCATGGTCTTCGAATTTGAATTTATCAGATATATTATGTTTATGTTATGACAGGTCTCCATGTTTGCCCACTGACAGCTTGGTAGGTAAAGGAAGGGACGCACCTGTTTCTGGCTGGTTGTATGAGTGTGGGCAAGAGGGCCCTGGATCCCTTATAACCTGCTGTGTTGTGGAGTCGGGTGAGCGCTCGAACTCCTCGATCGGCGGTGCCCACGCAGGTGTGGTGTCCAGGCCTGGACGTGGGGGTTACACCGAGACGAGTCCTCTGGTTTGCACTCGATTGAACACTTGACGTGATTCTTGAAGCCCTTGCGTGGCACATTCGCTTTTGCGACACTTTTCTTCGCGAAATAATAACTGCCAAGCTCTCAACGGTGTGCCTCAGCAACGGACTTTTTTCAACTCATCGTTTTTTCTTCAGTTTTCTTCTGGTGCGAAGATTGGAGAGGAAAGGGAGGGTAGGCAGTAAAAAATACAGTGTAGGCGGGAAATTTGAATGCCAACTGGCGATCTTTACAAACCAGTTACCATAGTAACGTCACTTTATTTTTTAAAAAGTGATCTGTCAAACATCAAACTTCTGAAATTTTTTTTTTTTTAACGACCAAAGATTAATAAGCGGCTATTTTTTAGAGACGCCTCAATGAGGTCGATAGCACTTTACGGTGGGAAAATGACAGCACCTAACAATGCATGCAATGTATAAAGTCGTTTGCGCCAGCTGTTATTAAATAGTGTGACTAATCTATTTTAATAAAATGTTTCTTGTATGGGGGTCTTAATTTTTAACTTTTTCTTATTTTTCTTATTTGTTGTTTCATTAGCCATAGTAACGCATATTCTGTGAAAGTTTCAACGGGCTACCTATTACGGTTCAAGAGATACAACCCTCGGACGGACGGACGGACAGACGACGGAGTCTTAGTAATAGGCTTCCGTCTGGGATACGGAAACCTAAAAAGTAATATTTTTGAGATTCTCGCAATACGAGAAGAAAACAACAGACATTCGAAGTAAAACAGAAAAGGCTGTATACTTAAATTAGTTTTGCCTGTCTCGAAAAGGGTCGAATAAATTATTAAAAAAAAGGCAGTACTGCGAAAATATGGAACGGTGTTCCGGTGAGCTGATTCTAGACTTCTTCAGTGTGGAATTGTCTTCATAAGTCTGTGGCCCAATTTAATTTTTTTTAGGGTTCCGTATCCGTCGTACGGGACCCTATTACTAAGCCTACGCCGACTGTCAGTCTTTCTGTCTGTCCGAGAGGGCTGTATCTCTTGAACCGTAACAGGTAGCCCGTTGAAATTTTCACAGAATATGTGTTATTATGGCCGATATAACAACAAATAATAAAAATAAGAAAAAGTAAAAAATTCACAGGGGTCCCCATACAAGAAACTAAAAAGTTTAAAAAGCGCGCCATCTAACGAAAACAGTACGAATGAAGCATTTTAACTAATCATTAATTTTAACTAATATGAAACATTTCATAAAACACGCCATAGATGGCGTGAGTGGCGCTGACCATGACATGGCGATACGGAACCCTCGGTGCGCGAGTTCGACTCGCACTTGGCCGGTTTTTTATTCTAATTATGAAGTAATTATGCTTTTTGCATTTGTGTAAGTCAACAAGGACAACTAATAGCTAATTATCTGAACGTAATTTCCTAGAATTCACTCGTAGATACTATTTTCCTATGTCCTCTTACTCGTATCCGACTAAACCAACCGTGACACGCAAATCCTATTAAGCCAGCGCGGACTCGACGCTTCGCATACGAAATAGGAAAAGCAGAACCCAATTTGAATTATTTCCGAGAGTTCAAATCTATGGACATATTATGCCGTTGTCATACAATGTGTATAAATTCTGTGTCTGTCTGTCTGTCTATCTGTCTGTCTGTCAGTCTGTCCGTCCGTCCCTCCGTCCGTCCGTCTGTCTGTCCGAGGGCTGTATCTCTTGAACCGTAATAGGTAGCCTGTTGAAATTTTCACAGAATATGTATTATTATGTCCGATATAACAACAAAATAAGAAAAAGTAAAACATTCACGGGGGTCCCCATACAAGAAACCAAAAAAGTGTATCGCCACGCGCACGCGCCATCTACCGAATAGCATTTTAACTAATCATGACTTAACTAATATGAAGCATTTCATAACACGCCATAGATGGTGTGAGTGGCGCTAGCCATGACATGGCGATACGGAACCCTCGGTGCGCGAGTTCGACTCGCACTTGGCCAGTTTTTTGTTTATATATTTAAATTCCTTTTCACATGTTCGACAAGTCAATGCTCCTTCTATGCTTTATGGTTTGAATGAATAATAATTAATTTGTGCAGCAGTCGGTGCAGGTATCGGGGTCACTGCCTTGTGGGACTTTGCATTCGATATTATCTTGTTGACTGTGTGTGTGTGTGTGGTCCGCATAATGTATTTTTAATTAATATTATTATTTTATACCTTTATTAACACATTTTTTTTACATTATTTACATAAATTTTATGAGCATTAAAAATGGAAAAATATTATAAATTAACATAAATATGATTTTTAAAAATTTTACATAAAAATTGTTTGTTATAATTTGTTATTTTGTTTAATTAATTTTTGTTTTCACTTAATTGCCTTAAATGTTTTTATTTTATTTTATTATAATTTTTTTTTTTTTCATTATTAATAAAGTGTATGTCCAACCGTTTTTTTTTTTTTTATAAATTGAGATAGCACTTATCACTTCTTGGGACAATTTATTCCAGGGCTACTCGGTCAGAAAGAAAGTCCTGGGGTTTGAGTTAAAACTAGTTTGGTTGAGTTTTAGCAAATGACCACGTAGTCTCGTATTGGTGTTTATTGTGTGCATCAATTTAAATTTAGGCATGTCGTGGTGGGCGTTTAGTATTTCAAAAGTTTCGAACTAACCCTTATTATGTGAACGCACTGGTACACGTGCAGTAGTTAAGGGCATAGCGATAAATCATCTCCGTGTTTTAATTGTTGTTTATTATGTACTAGCTGTGCCCGCGGCTCCGCCCGCTCTCATATTTCACTTCACTGCTAACCTCATAAGCCATTTAGCGTGATAGTAAGTAGCCTATAGTTGATGGGAAGAATCAAGCTATCCGTAGATTTTTTTTTTATTAAAATCGGTCCAGTGGTTCTCGAGTTATAAGCGGACAGACAGACATACACTCAGACACTCAGACACTCAGACAGAAAGCAGACGTTGGATTTTATTATAGGTAAGGATTGGGCGGTATGACTGCATTCGAACTTGCCACAGTTAGAACTCGCACTTGTGCGACAGGGACAACGTTCTACAACCGGATTGTCTCTTTCTAAATCTCGATGTTCATTATTTATTGCCGGTTACTGTAGGTAGTTGCCAAAAAAACATAATGTATGAATATGAAATAAAATAATCAATACAGACCCAACGAGGTATTATGTTTCACTAGAGCTCTTACTCGGGCAACGGGCATTGCTCCGCCGAGTTGAGGCACAATTTACGAATAGAATAGAATAGAAACTCTTTATTGCACACAATGGAAAGAAGAACAGTACACGAGTAGAACAAGTTAGTACAGAAGTGCGCAAAAGCGAACTTATCACTGCAAGTGATTTCTTCCAGTCAACCTTTGAACGAATTGGGGCACATCGAAACTAGTCTATCGCGAGCGGCCGAACTTGTCGCACGTGCCACCGCCTGCGCTCATCGCGCATGCCCGGTTGTATTTCAATGCACATGTTGTAACATTTTGGGTTGGCCTTGGCTGGCGTTGTCGCTTACCGGCCGCTGGCCTCTCCCCGAGGCCGCCCCGCGCGAGCCTCTCTCACCGCCCGCTAGCCCCACACCCGGTCGCTTCCCGCCCCGCGCGAGCTCCCCTCTACCTTACCTCATACCTCAGCTGGTGGGACGCCGTTTCTCTGTGTCTTTCTTCGTAGCGATAGCTCTAGTAAAACATAATACCTCGTTGTACAGTCCTCATAATAATTGAACGAATACTCTCACCTTATTATGTATGTGCATTGTATGAATAAAGTTTGTTTGCTTGCAGCCATCTGTGATGCTGCCGATATGGACAGCGGAGTTCCTGCAGTTTGTCTCCAAGATGGAGCCCAAGTTCATAGGCCTTCATCTGCAAGAGGTACGCTTTTTATTATGCAGGGTGATTCAGCAATATTACCACAATTTTAAGGGGTGATCTTGTAGCTAGTGTTCTTAAAAAAAAATTATATATGAATGTAGAGATTTTAGAATCGAAGAACAGCCTCCTTAAAGGAACTACACCAGTCCGGGGACACCATATAATTACTGGATTTGAATATTGTGTATGTATAGCTAATATATTGTATGTTGTATATGTGTTATATTGGCGGGAAAAATAAAGGAAATTCATGTTCGTTTTCATTTCATTTTCATAAATTATTATTTATTAAAATTTTTTTTTTTTACGTTTAGATTTAAAATTTTAATATAGAAAATATTCATTTCGTATTTTTTCCAATTCCTTTCTGAGGCTCAAACTAACCACCAATAAGCAAGAATTATTTTCATAACAAAAAGTAAAAATCCTATTACTTTAAGTGATCTAAACTTGTATATATACAGGGTGGCCCAGTTATAATGGTCCAAAAAATTTTTTTAGGTGGAGGACATCATGTTTACTCATATAAAAAAAACATTAGTTCCGCGAAAATCAATAGTTTAGAAGTTATGATTTTTTTAAACTTTTTTTGAAATTTCTCTATTTTAGTCACATAAACCGCTCTAGTTGGATATCTATTCCACAAAACCGAATAAAATTTGGTATGGAAGTAGAAAAGACATGTAGCTAGTACGTAATGAATAGTTTTTAGGTTTACTCCTAGACTGTACTGTTGCTATAGCCCTTTCAGTGAATTTTTGTTCAGTTTACACTAAAACTGACAAATTTTTGAAAAAAAAACTTTGAAAAAAAAAGTACTACCGGAGATTTGCCCATGCCCTTAAAAACTACCTATACATATCAGAATTCTCCAGACCAAAAATTGTAGTGGTGTTACAATTGTAACATATTCAAAATTAACATCATTTGTACAAAGTCACTACAATAAAAAGTGACGATTACCTTAATTTTTAAAATCTAATTTTTTTCACAACGTAAGTTCAACTATAATTTCACATTATTCACAATCCTGTCTCTAACAGCGCTAATCTACACATAAAAAACTGTTCAGTAATGTTTTTAAAAAATAAGATTTTAAAAATTAAGGTTTTAGTGTAATTACGTTTTATTGTAGTGACTTTGTACAAATGATGTTAATTTTGAATATGTTACAATTGTAACACCACTTCAATTTTTGGTCTGGAGAATTGTGATGTGTATAGGTAGTTTTTAAGGGCATGGGCAAATCTCCGGTAGTACTTTTTTTTTTCAAAGTAATTTTTCAAAAATTTATCAGTTTTAGTGTAAACTGAACAAAAATTCACTGAAAGGGCTATAGCAACAGTACAGTCTAGGAGTAAACCTAAAAACTATTCATTACGTACTAGCTACATGTCTTTTCTGCTTCCATACCAAATTTTATTCGATTTTGTGGAATAGATATCCAACTAGAGCGGTTTATGTGACTAAAATAGAGAAATTTCAAAAAAAGTTTAAAAAAATCATAACTTCTAAACTATTGATTTTCGCGGAACTAATGTTTTTTTTTAATGAGTCAACATGATGTCCTCCATCTAAAAAAATTTTTTGGACTACTATAACTGGGCCACCCTGTATATACCTATATAATTGGTTTCTTGGAAACGGCTCTAACAATTTGGATGAAATTTGGTATTTAGATAATGCAATTTTTTTCTAATCTATCTAGATAGGTGCAGACGCCGAGCGAAGCTCGGTCGCCCAGGTACTTTTCATAAAAACAATTAAAAATGTATTGTTGAAAGGTCGGCGGCAAGACTTACGAGAAGTCAATGCAGTACGTGCAGGACTTTGTGCAGCGTCTGTGCGACAGCCCCGAGCTGAGGCTTTTCGACAAGGTCCGCATCTTCCTAGATGAGGACTTCAGCTCCCCCGAGAAGTTCACCGTGAGTACCAGCTTTTTTTTTTGTTTTTTTTTTTTTATATGTTATCCGGTATGGGTGGCTGAGTCGGAGGGGCCAAAGCACATGCTCAGACTAGCCAGTATCACCTCCGAGAAGGTAGGTGCCATACCGGGAGACTTCGCCGTACACGAGAATGATATTCACGAGACGCTGCCGCTCGTCTCGTGAATATCATTGTCAGCCTCGATAGCTCAGTGGTGCAGACAGTCGACTGTCGCTATTGATGGTTAAGCAACGCTGGGCGCGGTCAGTACTTTTTTTTTTATGGAAACGGACACGGTTGGCTCACAACATCCGTGATGTCAACCCATAACTCCGGGTGAACTAGGTGCCATGTCAGTGCTTCCCTTCGGTCGTGCCGGCTACACTGAACTGGACGGGAAACACAAACTATTTACACAGCCGTTTCGACCGACGACGTTTCATTCAGTGCAGTGTTAGCAACCCGGGCGGGTTTAAATGTCGCGTTTACTTTAAAAAAAACATTGGTAGACGCCGACCGGATTCGAAACTCGGACCTCTCCCAAGAGAAGCCCAGACCACCCGGCCACCCGCAGCTAAATAGAAAAAAAAAAAACTTCCCCTAAATCAAACCTAAAAAAGTATTTCCCTCTCCAGTTCATCCTAAGTCGACACTCCCGCATACTCCGCACGAAATCTATAGTCACAGTTAAAAGTTGTCAGTCAGTCAGTCAGTCAGCGTGTAAGCGTCCACTGCTGGACATACGCCTCTCCAATTTTCCTCCAGTCCTCCCGGCCTTCAGCGGTACGGAACCACTGCTTTCCGCCGACGTACTTGATGTCGTCGTCCCACCTGGCGGGTGGTCTTCCCACACTCCGTTTTCCTGTCCACGGCCGCCAGTGTAGGACACGGTTACTCCAGCGGTCGTCGTCTCTTCGGCTGACGTGCCCAGCCCATTGCCACTTGAGCTTAGCCACCCGGTATCCAATATCGACTACTTTGGTGCGTCGGCGGATTGCCTCGTTACGCACCATATCACGTAGCGTTATTCCCAGCATGGCAGTTAAAAGTTGGCTTAGCACCAACCAACACTCTACGCGCGACAGATTAATGGATCGTACGACGACAGGGAAAACATTCTCACAACAGGTTCGAAACGTTCCGTCTCCTTTTGTCTTTGAAATGTGGAACAAATGAAAATTAAAATATGCATTACATCACATTGGGACTAAAAAAGACAAAATTTATTTTGAACATGTTGCTTATGGGACGTCCCAGCGAATACTGTAACAATTGAAATTTTAATTCATGAATCAATAACCGACAGATTTCCGCCAATATGATGTGGGTACATACGATGTTTGGGTATGATTGACATTTGTGTAACATCACATCACTCACATCTTAAGATATTTAAAGGACCGAGTAGTTGTTGTTGTTGTTTTGGTTTGGGGTTGGCTCTAGGCCTGCAAACTAATCCCGCTTGGTTGGTGACCTTCGTGCAAAACCCCGCAGTCTCCAGCTACCCCATCCAGCCTATGTCTTCCATGTAAGCCACAAGTCGACCGGGGTGTCTGCAGGCCGCTTATCCCTTAGTCGCCTTTTACGACATGCACGGGGAGAGGTGCAGTGGGACTATTCTTATTAAGTACCGATCCCACACAGTACCGGACCGAGTAGTATATTTGCGCTTCAGTTCACGAGTAACTTACTAGATGGTAGGGTTTATCCCGCCCGGGTTGATACCACCACACTGAATGAAACGTCGGTCGAAACGGCTATGTAAATAGTTCGCGTTTTCCGTCCAGTTCAGTGTAGCCGACATGAAATTAAGGGAAGCACTGACATGGCACCTAGTTCGCCCAGTGTTCTGGGCTGACATCACGGATGTTGTAGGTGATGTAGCTAACCGTGTCAGTATCCATAACGAAAAAAAAACTGATTTGTTATTAAACCGACTTTAACGCGGACGGAGCCGCGGTCACAGCTAAGTCTAAAAATAAATGTCCGTTCACAGTTTTACAATGACGTACGTAAGATGCGTCAATGAGTGCTACTCATTAACTGGTTACATAGGTCATTATCATTAGCGAGCGACGGTATAATTAGACCATTAGGTGTCTGACACAGACTACGCGAGCTGTTACAAGCAAGCAAGTGTTGCATGTGATACATTCTTGAAGGAAAAGACAATTCACAAACAATTTCTACTGTACCAGTGTTTCATACCGTCTGGTGCTGGTGCTTTAAAAGAATAGCGCCACCGCATTTCTCCCCGTGTATGTCGTAAAAGGCGATTAAGGGATATGACTTAATATTACTAGGTGGTAGGGTTTAACCCGCCCGGGTTGGTACGACCGCACTGAATGAAAGGTCGGCCGAAACGGCTATGTAAATAGTTTGTGTTTTCCGTCCAGTTCAGTGTAGCCGGCACGACCGAAGGGAAGCACTGACGTGGCACCAAGTTCATCCGGTGTTATGGGCTGACATCACGGATGTTGTAGCTGATGTAGCCAACCGTGTCAGTTTCCATAAAAAAAAAATCGACTTCTCATGCGAGAAGTTCGAGGTTCGAATCCGGTCGGCGTGTACCAATGAGATTTTTTCTGACGAAAAAATTTACGTGCATACCTACACCTGCTGCTTCACCGTTCGGAACCGGTGTAAAACTGTAGGTCCCTTCCCTTGCCCCTTACTAGGTGGTAGGCTCAAATTGTAGCCGACTGGATTGATACCACCATGCTGGATGTAAGATGGCCGCATAGCAGCCTCAGTTGTGTTCTCCTCTATAGTATAGCCAGCAATCCAGGGATGACTCCGATATAGCACCTACCTTCTCGTAGGTGATATTGGCTGGTCGGAGCATGCGCTTTGGCCACTCCGACTCAGACACCCATAACGAATTACAAAATGTGGGGCCGGTATGTAAAAAGAAGAGGCCCAGTGCATCTCTCCCCGTGCATGTCGTAAAAAAGGCAACTAAGGACAAGGTGCCGCGCTAAAGGGCGACAGGTTAGCCACCTCCCACGTTGGCGCGGTCCTTCCACCGAGTCATGCAGCAGGTTGGTCTTCGTGCCTTACTTGCTGCTTGATAGTTATCTTGTCCTAATACATTGCTAAACGTGATGAACGGTGTTGTGCTGTAATTTTCAAGAGTACCTGCAGCACAACACCGATTACTCTGCTTACCCAGATTGTCGGGATACAGCGTGTTGTAGGTAGACAGGTAAATGTTTTAATGTGATTAGTAATGTTAAAATGTTTCTTTGGAGCAATAAAGAATTTTCTATCTTTTTTTTTTATAGTAAGCGCGATATGCGGCGCCGAGCCACCCATAAGGTGTCTAGCGACGCCCATGGACATTCGTTCGCATGTAGGTGTTGCGAATGCCATATGCCTGACAGATGCCCATTGACGCCTCTCTTGAAGGACCCGAGACTGTACTTGGGGGGAAATATGTGGGCAGGGAGAGCGTTCCAGAGTTTACCAGTTCTGTAGAGGAAAGATCTGCAGAACCGATTGGTACGTCCAGCAGCGTGTAGGGATGCAATCCCTGCCCAGTGCGCCTTGTACGGAGGTGGAAAGGGGGCGGCGGAACCTCGCCAAACAGCTCCTCCGAGCACTCCCCGTGGAATAAGCGATAGAACACAGTCAGTCAGCGTGTAAGCGTCCACTGCTGGACATACGCCTCTCCAATTTTCTTCCAGTCCTCCCGGCCTTTGGCGGTACGGAACCACTGCTTTCCGCCGACGTACTTGATGTCGTCGTCCCACCTGGCGGGTGGTCTTCCCACACTCCATTTTCCTGTCCACGGCCGCCAGTGTAGGACACGGTTACTCCAACGGTCGTCGTTTCTTCGGCTGACGTGCCCAGCCCATTGCCACTTGATAGAACACACTGCATATTCATTTTCGCGTCAACGTGTCCGCAGGCGCTGGGCAACATGTACTTCGTCCACTCATCGCTGACGGACGCGAAGATCTGGGACTTCGAAGCGAAGGGCTGGGCGGGCGTGGAGGGACGCGAGGTGCACAGCGGCAACATCGAGAAGGTCACCACTAAGGAGAAGGCCAAGTTTCCTCAGCACTTCTTCCCGGAGGTGAGTCTGTTGCGTGTGTAGGGGTGCCCGCTTTGCATGCAAACTCATCCCTCAGGTGGTATAGTCATTAGCATAACTAGGTACCCCTACCTAGTTATGCTAAAATGTGGTGCTCCCTCCCGCCCACCCCCCCCCCCCCCCCCACCCCCACCCCCACCCCCACCCCCTCAAATAAAAAAGCAAAATGTCTCTTCGATTTTGGTCTAAAATGCACTTTTCATTTTATATTCCCAGTTTCTGTACCAGAGGGCAAAATTAGTTTTGAGCACAGACGCCTGTGCCGGCTGTCTGTAAAAAAAAAAGACAATTCTCGACAGACCAGACTGTCATCCCATAAAGTGAAGCATTTTCTATCCGTCAATCAATAGAGCAATGCGTTCTGTTTGCAGTGCAAATGGTCTCGCAAGGGATTCCTCCGCACGCGATGGCAGATCCGCGGCACCTCCGTCGAGTTTGTCAACATCCACCTGTTCCACGACGCGTCGAACCTGGCGGCGCTGGAGCCGTTCCCCTCGGTCTACTGCCGCAGCCGCCGGCGCGCGCTCAAGCACACCCTGCGACACCTCCACGACGACGTCAACGCAGCACCTTACTTTATATTCGGGGACTTCAACTTTAGGACCGACACGGGCGGCGTTGTCAAGGTTTGTCTGTCTTCTATCGACGCGTCGAACCTGGCGGCGCTGGAGCCGTTCCCCTCGGTCTACTGCCGCAGCCGCCGGCGCGCGCTCAAGCACACCCTGCGACACCTCCACGACGACGTCAACGCAGCACATTACTTTATATTCGGGGACTTCAACTTTAGGACCGACACGGGCGGCGTTGTCAAGGTTTGTCTGTCTTCTATCGACGCGTCGAACCTGGCGGCGCTGGAGCCGTTCCCCTCGGTCTACTGCCGCAGCCGCCGGCGCGCGCTCAAGCACACCCTGCGACACCTCCACGACGACGTCAACGCAGCACCTTACTTTATATTCGGGGACTTCAACTTTAGGACCGACACGGGCGGCGTTGTCAAGGTTTGTCTGTCTTCTATCGACGCGTCGAACCTGGCGGCGCTGGAGCCGTTCCCCTCGGTCTACTGCCGCAGCCGCCGGCGCGCGCTCAAGCACACCCTGCGACACCTCCACGACGACGTCAACGCAGCACCTTACTTTATATTCGGGGACTTCAACTTTAGGACCGACACGGGCGGCGTTGTCAAGGTTTGTCTGTCTTCTATCGACGCGTCGAACCTGGCGGCGCTGGAGCCGTTCCCCTCGGTCTACTGCCGCAGCCGCCGGCGCGCGCTCAAGCACACCCTGCGACACCTCCACGACGACGTCAACGCAGCACATTACTTTATATTCGGGGACTTCAACTTTAGGACCGACACGGGCGGCGTTGTCAAGGTTTGTCTGTCTTCTATCGACGCGTCGAACCTGGCGGCGCTGGAGCCGTTCCCCTCGGTCTACTGCCGCAGCCGCCGGCGCGCGCTCAAGCACACCCTGCGACACCTCCACGACGACGTCAACGCAGCACATTACTTTATATTCGGGGACTTCAACTTTAGGACCGACACGGGCGGCGTTGTCAAGGTTTGTCTGTCTTCTATCGACGCGTCGAACCTGGCGGCGCTGGAGCCGTTCCCCTCGGTCTACTGCCGCAGCCGCCGGCGCGCGCTCAAGCACACCCTGCGACACCTCCACGACGACGTCAACGCCACACCTTACTTTATATTCGGCGACTTCAACTTTAGGACAGACACGGGCGGCGTTGTCAAGGTTTGTATGTCTTCTATCGACGCGTCGAACCTGGCGGCGCTGGAGCCGTTCCCCTCGGTCTACTGCCGTAGCCGCCGGCGCGCGCTCAAGCACACCCTGCGACACCTCCACGACGACGTCAACGCAGCACCTTACTTTATATTCGGGGACTTCAACTTTAGGACCGACACGGGCGGCGTTGTCAAGATTTGTCACTATTTTTAATTAGAAAAATGCAAATCAAAAATCATTGGAAAAAATACATCCCGACCAGGATTTCAACCTGGGTCTCTGGCTTGAGCCGCCAACGCGATAACCAACTACACCACCGGGCCGTTACATATTATCTCTGAGTCGGAGGGGCTAAAGCGTACGCTCCGACCAGCCAATATCACCTCCAAGAAGGTAGGTGCCATACCGGAGAGTTCCCTGGATTGCTGGCTATACTGGACTAGAGGAGAACATAGCCGAGGCTGCTATGCGGCCATCTTACGCCCAGTAGGGTGGTATCAACCCAGTCGGCTACAATTTGAGCCTAGTAAGGGGCAAGGGAAGGGACCTACAGTTTTACACGGGTTCCGTACGGTGAAGCAGCAGGTGTATTTGCACGTAAATGTTTTCGTCAGAAAAACTCATTGGTGGACGCCCACTCGATTTAAACCTCGGACCTCTCGCATGAGAAGCCGATGCCCAAACAACTCAGCCACCCGCCGCTTTAAAAATCTTTATAGTCTGCAAAATTCTTCTCCTCTCTTCCATGAGTTCTACTGCTAGCTAAATCGGTATTTAGCCTACCTACATAATATTCCTTCATATAAATGCTCTGATGGTCTTGAATGTTCAGAAACTGACAGAGGAGCTGGCCGCGTGTCGCCTTCAGAACGGCGCGGAGTGCGAGTCCTCGAAGCTGCAGTACCGGGACGAGCGGCACGACCGGCCTGTCCTCACCGTCGGCAAGAAGGAGTTCAACCACACCGACCATCAGAAGGTGTTCCGCGAGCCGTGGGTCAGTACCGCCACTTGCTTACCTCTCCTCGAAGCTGCAGTACCGGGACGAGCGGCACGACCGGCCCGTCCTCACCGTCGGCAAGAAGGAGTTCAACCACACCGACCATCAGAAGGTGTTCCGCGAGCCGTGGGTCAGTACCGCCACTTGCTTACCTCTCCTCGAAGCTGCAGTACCGGGACGAGCGGCACGACCGGCCCGTCCTCACCGTCGGCAAGAAGGAGTTCAACCACACCGACCATCAGAAGGTGTTCCGCGAGCCGTGGGTCAGTACCGCCACTTGCTTACCTCTCCTCGAAGCTGCAGTACCGGGACGAGCGGCACGACCGGCCCGTCCTCACCGTCGGCAAGAAGGAGTTCAACTACACCGACCATCAGAAGGTGTTCCGCGAGCCGTGGGTCAGTACCGCCACTTGCTTACCTCTCCTCGAAGCTGCAGTACCGGGACGAGCGGCACGACCGGCCCGTCCTCACCGTCGGCAAGAAGGAGTTCAACCACACCGACCATCAGAAGGTGTTCCGCGAGCCGTGGGTCAGTACCGCCACTTGCTTACCTCTCCTCGAAGCTGCAGTACCGGGACGAGCGGCACGACCGGCCCGTCCTCACCGTCGGCAAGAAGGAGTTCAACCACACCGACCATCAGAAGGTGTTCCGCGAGCCGTGGGTCAGTACCGCCACTTGCTTACCTCTCCTCGAAGCTGCAGTACCGGGACGAGCGGCACGACCGGCCCGTCCTCACCGTCGGCAAGAAGGAGTTCAACCACACCGACCATCAGAAGGTGTTCCGCGAGCCGTGGGTCAGTACCGCCACTTGCTTACCTCTCCTCGAAGCTGCAGTACCGGGACGAGCGGCACGACCGGCCCGTCCTCACCGTCGGCAAGAAGGAGTTCAACCACACCGACCATCAGAAGGTGTTCCGCGAGCCGTGGGTCAGTACCGCCACTTGCTTACCTCTCCTCGAAGCTGCAGTACCGGGACGAGCGGCACGACCGGCCCGTCCTCACCGTCGGCAAGAAGGAGTTCAACTACACCGACCATCAGAAGGTGTTCCGCGAGCCGTGGGTCAGTACCGCCACTTGCTTACCTCTCCTCGAAGCTGCAGTACCGGGACGAGCGGCACGACCGGCCCGTCCTCACCGTCGGCAAGAAGGAGTTCAACTACACCGACCATCAGAAGGTGTTCCGCGAGCCGTGGGTCAGTACCGCCACTTGCTTACCTCTCCTCGAAGCTGCAGTACCGGGACGAGCGGCACGACCGGCCCGTCCTCACCGTCGGCAAGAAGGAGTTCAACTACACCGACCATCAGAAGGTGTTCCGCGAGCCGTGGGTCAGTACCGCCACAAGATTATCTCTCCTCGAATGAATAACCTAACCTCACCTTACACGACAGCGAGGAATCAAAGAGGTGACAATATGCGCATAAATCGGCGATGGCTGAAAAAGACCCTGACATGATTGGACCCAAATTGTACGAAAATGTTCCTGATACAATAAAATCAATCAACAGTGACAATGTGTTCCAGAGTCAGCTGAAAATATTTCTCTTAAACAATCCATTTTATAAGTTAAGTGAATTTTTTTCTTACTGTAAATAAAAATTCTGCTGACTTTGATAATTAAATTGTTTATATGCATAAACACAAATTTTATTAATAACTTGACTAAACCCTATGTTCTTTGTTTTGTATTTTATTATCTCTTTTAATGGGTATATTTTGACTTAATATTTTTAATTTTTTGCTTAGATATAGTATGTTATATTAAACATAATGAAAACTTAGTATGTAAGTTATATTTAAAAAAAGCTCTGTAAGGTTTCTTACCCGGTTCTTCCTTATAGATTGCACTGCTGAACGGGACATGATAAAAAATTATGACGAACCATACTGAATATGCATATTATGTCTCAATGAAATATTGTTATTGTTGTGTGTTCGTCATTGTTCTACCCACACATACTCCCCATGACCCCCCGTCAGGAGACACTGGCAGTACAGGTGGACTTTGTGCAATCATGTAGTGAGTTTAGTTGGCAACTTGTTGCAGCTGCTGAGGTACGACCGTGAGATGGAGGCGCTGCGGCCGCACCTGTACGAGTATCCGGTCAAGTTCCCCCCCTCCTACCCGTTCGAGGAGGACGTTCATCTCCCCACGCACTACATGAAGACCAGGTGTGCATGCGATCTGGTCGAAGAGCCGGCTCCCATATACAACGTGTCCCAAAACTCAACGTCAAGCGGGAACCAGGGAGTAGGCCAATTTATGACTACGAAGGGAAAAATAAGAGAAAAAAATGTGAATCATTTATTTTTTTAGAAAAAAATTGCACTAAATATTTTTTTTGGTAAAACTACAGGCATTCTGGTTTTATTTGGGATACTGATCAATAGCAGAGTTATTTAGGCTACCAATAAAAAAAAAATTATAATTATATTTGCAAATTTGAAGTCGTAGTACCTAAAAATGCCAATTTTCAATGTTTTTAAAAAAATGCTCATATTGTCAAAAACAAATGACTCCGATTTTTTTTTCTTATTTTTCCCTGGGTAGTCATAAACTGGCCTACTCCCTGGTTCCCGCTTGACGTTGAGTTTTAGGACACCCTGTAGATTGAAAAAGCACGGAGAGGTTAATCATCCCTGTCTCACCCCACAGCCTAGTCGGCAATCATCACATAATCTTCCAGCATTAATTTGGTTGTTGTACCGAATATCTGTCATGTACATGTATACTTGAGATATCTTCTGGATCCGTTGTCGTTCTCAATGTTTACCACAGAAATTAGAAGTTTATTGTATCAAATCTACGATCGAATGCACTGCTCAGGTCTATGAAACTTCCATAGACTGACATGCTTTTGTGTATGTGATTAGTGACACTCTGGTTCAATGTGTGTGTTTACACATAAAATACGAATCAATGTTAGTCAGTCAGCGTGTACGTCCACTGCTGGACATACGCCTCCCCAATGTCCTTCGAGTCCTCCCGGCCTTGCATGGAACGGAACTGCTTTCCACCAACGTACTTGATCGCCTGGAGGGTGGTCTTACCATACTCTGTCTTCCTGTCCACGGTCGCTAGTGTAGGACACGGTTACTCCAACGTTTGTCGTCTCTTCGGCTGACGTGCCCAACCCTGTGCTCGCGTTAAAGTAGGTATGGCTCACATACAGATATCACGTTTTTTTACTAAAGTATGTTGGTGGTATGCACAGGTGCCCAGCGTGGTGTGACCGCGTGCTGCTGTCTCAGACGGCGCGACTTCTCATCCAGCATCAGGACGGACAGCGCACCGGCGAGAACCGACATCTTCACGCCTCCAGGTATGTCGCTGTCGTGTCGACGGGTCTGGAGGATGTTACATCTGTCCTCAATCCTTATAAATAATAAAGTAAAGGTTGACTGGAAGAAATCACTTAAAGTGATAAGTCCGCCTTTGCATGCTACTGTTCTCTTATTTCTGTGTGAATTATTGTTAGCTTCTATTCTTCTTCTGTATGTGATCTTCTGTCTTGTGTATCTCTGTGTTTTTGTGTGCAATAAAGAATTGATATTCTATTCTATTCTAATAAATAAAAACACTCATTGAGACTCTATTATCAAGGGCATTTGTTGGTCATGGGCGTGAGAGGGTTAAAGATACATAAGTGGTGAATCGAAAAACAAAACATACGATTTTAAATGTTCCGCAGACACGCACACACATACATATGTCGCACGATATCAGGAAAACAATTTTTGTGTGCGAGCAGGAAGTCAGTGGCGGAGTCGACTGACAGCAGCGGACGGGCCTCCTCATCGGACAGCAGCCCCGCGCGCTCCGCCTCGCCGCATCACAACCAGGTACCGCTCGGCTCGCCTCAAATCGGAATACTTTCGTTTCGCCTGTGACACCACCGTCAGGCGCCTACACAGGGGGCGAAATGGGTGTCGTATCTCCCCCCAAAATCTTAGGAATTTAAAAAAATTCTAAGTATTTTTCGGCGCGTTCGAACCTTGCCGTCGCCGCCGTTCGTA
Organism: Nematopogon swammerdamellus; assembly: GCA_946902875.1. Lineage (NCBI taxonomy): Eukaryota > Metazoa > Arthropoda > Insecta > Lepidoptera > Adelidae > Nematopogon > Nematopogon swammerdamellus. Next base: position 2,085,669 of record OX336358.1, read on the forward strand.
TGTGTACGCGAAATGTGGCAACCCTTTTACCACAATTCAAAACGTGGCTGTTCCACTAGCCAACTAGCCTCTGTCTGGGCTGGCACAGGTCATTATGAAATATGAAGCATTTCATGAACACACCATAGATGGCGCGAGTGGCGGTGACCATAACATGGCGATACGGAGCGTTTAGTTTGCGTGGTTTCTTTCATAAATCTTCTTTGTCTCACACAAATATGTACTTGTCGATGGTCAGCCGCAGGGCAACAGCAAGCCGCGCGAGAAGCAAGCCATTGTTCTCATCTTGTAACTGCCATTTATTTTACACTATTGATCAACAAATGCCGCTGCGGAAATTGGAATCGATATGGCGCGGAGCGGCAACGCGGAGCCGCGCCGCCGGCTAGCTCTCGCTCAGTCGTGGCTCAGTCAGCCAGCGCGTGAGTTTTGTGCGGTGAACGCGTGAACAGTTAGATGACGTGTTATCTTGCAATACGGTGCAATATGGTGCAATACGGTGGTGTACTGGTGCTGGTGCTTTGAGTTGTCAAACTGTCAAACTTTGTCTTTGATGTGTACTTGTGGATCGTCAGCCGCAGGGCAACAACAGCAAGCCGCGCGAGAAGCAAACCGGCGGCGGCGGCGCGCCGGAGCGGGACGGGCTGCTGGTGCCCGGCATCAACGTGAGCCGCAAGAGCATCGCCGACCCGACCGGCATCCAGCACGCCATCAACTCGCGGTCCGTCTGTTTCTTGTCATCCATCCTGACATCCTTTTTTTTTTAATTATTTTTTTAGGGAAACGGGCACGGTTGGCTACATCACCTACAAAATCCGCGATGTCAACCCATAACACCTTTTTTGACGTAATAACGTCTAATAAATTGATGAACACCGGCTGCACGCACGAAACCGTGTCACGTTCCATCTGAGCCTGTGCGTGTAAGCGAGAGCGCGTAACAAGCGATAGAGAGGCACAATCGGCCTAAGCATTGGCTTGTAAAAGTACCAGGGCCGCAGACTGTTGCTAGGCTCTCTAGCCCGTTAATACGACGCTTGAAGACACCCAGGTTAAAGGATTCAGGAAATACACTCGCCGGAAGACAGTTCCACACTCTAGCGGTGCGACAAAGAAACGATTTAGAGAACCGATGGGTTCTCAAAAGCCCAATGTCAACAACAAAAGAGTGCTGAGTCTCTCTGCGACGAGTCATGCGGAGATAGGACGGGTGGCAGGGAATAAGGGCTGCTAGTTCTACAGAGCAGCGTCCGTGAAAGTATCTGTAAAACAGACTAAGCGAACCCACAAATCGTCTGTGACTCAGGGACTCCAGACCATCTGTAAGTTTCGGGTCACCAACAAGACGGATGGCTCGGCGCTGTATCGAGTCCAAGGATGCTAGCAGATAATGGGGACTACCCTCCCAGATGACCAGACCTTGGTGAACTAGGCGCCGTGTCAGTGCTTCCCTTTTGTCGTGCCAGCTGCACTGAACTGAACGAAAAACGGCATCTTCAAACGTCGTATCAACGGGCTAGACAGCCTAGCAACAGTGCGCAAATCTGCTGGCATGGCGCCTCACTGAGCGTGGTTTTGCGAGAAGAGGGGTTTTTGGCTCTGTCGACTGTACCATTGGTCCCTCGACACAGCCACCCATGTTGGATTACATAAAAAAAATAAAAATATATATATAAGGTGCTTCGTTATTCATGTCAATAACTTCGGGAGGGTTACATACGCACTCAAACAAACACTTTACACAAAAAAAAAACATATGTTTATAGGAGCATTTTTTCTTATAACAAAAAAAAAATCAAATAAGTAGCTGTAAAAACCAATCAAAGTGACCTTGTGACTCACTTAAAACAAACAGCTGTTCTGCGTTTGAACATAGTACGGTCATTGACCCCGTACAATGCAAGTCACCTACTGTTCATATAATAAATGCGATATATCTTTTTAAGGGTTTTGCTTTTTGTTTCCTTGTGTTTTATATATATATCATTATCATGTGTCTTTGAGTTACCTACCACAATGTTTTTAAATATTTTTGTGTTTATAATTTGTTTTTTGTTGTTAAATTTGATTTTCAGTTTATAATTTGATGAAATCTAAATTGTTTGTTATGTAATAATGTAAGGGGGCAGACTTAAAACCAGCCGCAACTACCTACTTGTTAGGTTTTGCATCGTGCTGTGTCTGCTCCCTTTCAGCTAAAAAAATGTTTTTTACATTTTTATTTTTATAATCATGTTTTGTTATTTTATAGTTTTAGCTGAATAAACGTTTTTCTTTCTTTCTTTCTTTCTTCTGTTACACACAGGTTAATGTTTAGGTAGCAAACATGTTTTGTAAAATTTCTCGAAAAGTAATGCTAAAAACATATAATTTTTTTTTGCATAACGTGTTTATTTGAGTGTCTATGTAACCCTCCCGAAATTTTTGACATAAATAACGAAGCACCTTATATAGCAGGCAGTATAACCTCCGCTTCTATCGCAGGGCGGCGGCGGAGAGCGACGGTTCGCCGGTGCGGCGGCGGCTCGTCCGCAACCAATCGGAGGGCTCGCCCAAGCCGGGCGACCCCGCGTTCAGCAACGAGCTGCGACGATTGGCGGACGCGCCCGCGCTGCGTCGCCGAGTCGACTACGGAGTTGTCGGCGAGGCCACCTGCATGGGTGACCACAAGGTGTGACATTTTTCACGTTTTTTTTCTTACATGTAAGAAAAAAGCGGCGGGTGGCCGAGTGGTTTGGGCATCGGCTTCTCATGCGAGAGGTACGAATCCGGTCGGCGGGTACCAATGGGTTTTTTCTGACAAAAAAATTTACGTGCATTGCGTATATACACCTGCTGCTTCACCGTTCGGAACCGGTGTAAAACTGTAGGTCCCTTCCCTTGCCTTCCTTGCAGGTGGTAGGCTCAAATTGTAGCCGTCTGGGTTGGTACCACCGTACTGGATGTAAGATGGCCGCATAGCAGTTGTGTTCTCCTCTGGTCCAGTATAGCCAGCAATCCAGGGAAGTCTCCGGTATGGCACCTACCTTCTCGGAGGTGATATTGGCTGATCGGAGCATCTGCTTTGGCCCCTCCGACTCAGCCATCCATACCGGACTACATAAAAAAAAAATTTTTTATTATAATTTTACAGCTACTTGCGATCAGTCTTTTGACCAGTGGCGGCTGGCCCTTAAGTGCGTTCGTGCGCCGCACTACCACAAAACATAACGCCTTCACCCGAAAGAAAGAAATAAATTAAAATATTAAACATTCTCCATGAAACCGATCGAAGTAAAAATATCAAACTGAATTCGATCCTATTTCCTAGACAACAAGGCACGATTTTGCTGTACGTAATACGTACTACATACTACGTATAGCCGCCGAGCTCGCCGCGCCGAGTGCAGCACAAAACACCGCGAACGTTTACTATGAGAAAATGTCAAACGCCGCTGCCCCGCCGCGTGAAACAAAACACTATTCATACGATTATGTGTGGCCTTCTGCGTGTGACACACGACGGAAAAAGAAGGACAGTATATTGTGGATAGACGCGCGTGCGACACGTCGCGACCGAGCCAGCCGACGATGAGCCGAAGTAAGCCGAGATCGTAAACCCGACCGAAGGCACGCGCGGGCGGGGGGCGCGGGCGCGCGGGCGCGGCGGGGGCGATCCAAACTCTGGGTCGAAGTCACACACACACAAGCGCTAAGTACCTACACATACGCTGTAGCACGAACCGACAGGCGAGTCCATTTTTGGAATATGGGTGTTTCTTATATTTATATAACAGATCGAGTTTGCAATTGAATAATTTGAATTATTCGAATATCGATTTGATACATATTCGAATGGTAATTTATAAAATATATGGAATCACCCAAAGACCTAGGCGTTGTTGGTCGCGCGATCATCCGATCGATCGCTCGCCGCGCCGCGCCGCGCGCGCCGCGCCATCTCAGTTCGGGGCGAGACCCGTCGTCGTCGCGTCGACCGATGATGGCCGCTCCGCGCCGCCGCGCCGCCACCGCTTAGATGAAATATTGTACGTAATATATCTTTGCCGCGCCGGGATGTTTTGCAAATCAGTTTTTTAGCAGTTTGAACGACTTTTCGTCAGTTAACAGTACATTGTGAAGTTTTCTTCATTGCCCGGCGCGGCAAGGCTGGCCGACGGGCGCGGGCGCGCGCGCCCCGGCCACGCCTCGCGCGCGGAGGCGCGACCGCGGCTCGGTGCTCGGTGGCCACTGCGCAGTTAAGTGTCGCTTTGGTTCTTCGAGCAATTAGGACTCTGGTTGTGTTTCTAGTGCGTTATAAAAATGAGTGGATTCAGTGTTGACTATATTAAAAACGAAATAAATAGAACAATATTAGACCTACCCAATCAAACTGTAGTGTGTGTGTGTGACTGATTTCTTCATAATTTTCATAAATTCGCTGGCGTGTTCTTCAAAACACCATACCTAGATATTTCAATCTAAAAGTGAGTACATTTTTATTACTTACATTTTAATAATTTTATCACTTTTATCCTTACCTTATTTTGTCTTTCAACTATGTATCTGTTGAGTGAGAATACTTTTACATAATTTGGGCAATTAACTCAGACATGAAAATAAAATAAAAAATCACGTCTCGGTATCCATTAGATTCACGTTTGGGTTAAGTACTACGAGTAAGTTAGCGCACACTGTGCGCTAGGTACCTATGGGACTGGGTGTGCTGTGCGCACACCCAGTCCCATAGGTCACCAGCCGCCACTGCTTTTGACCATAAGCAGGTTTTTTCAGCGCCATTTTGGCTTGTAGGTGTTGTGATCCAGTGATCAGGCACCTTCGGTGTTACTGGTCCCGTTTATTTAATTCCGGGACATCGTGCCTCCTCAGTCTAGTTACATGGTTTCTGTTATGTATGAGCTGCACTACTAGCTGGCTTACATGGTTCATCATCATGAGAAATTACTAGTAGCGATGAATTTATTCTGGCCGCAAATCTAACAGCGGTATTGTTCCTCCGCAGCCGATCTACCTGCGGCTGATGCTGCAGAGCGAGCGAGGTACCCTCACCTGCAGCTCCCTCGAGCGGTCGTGCGCGCTATGCATCAGTGCCACCTGCCTCCCCTCCACCCTCCCCCTGCAGTCGCCACCGAGGCTCCTGCGGCTCCCCACAGACCCCGATCTCTACGCCGCCGCTAAAAAACTCAAGTCGCAGTTCGCTAACCTACAGTCCAACACCGGTAGCTACCCCGACAGGGCCAATCTAGTCAGCGACGAGAACAGAAGGCGCGCCATTTTGAAAAGAAGCCGCACGGGCTCTTTGAACGACGGCACGCTTAAAATCAACATACCGGACGTGGAAATAACTTCCGCTGAATATTCCAGCGTTGACGGTATTTTTGTCAATACCATAGACACGGCGCTTCTGTATTCGGCGAACGCGCACGTAGATCCTTACACGCCGGAAAGCATAGATTCGCATTCGCCAAACGCAGAGGCAGGGTCTGAATCGGATGAGATTTCGACAGAGATCGCGGACGCGATGATTCAGCTGACGGAAGCGGATAGACCAAATCGATTTAAATTGACGCGTGATCGAAGCGTTTCACCGACACAACTCAAAAGCAGGCTCGATAAGCTGCTAACTTCGGAGCGCAATCGTAAGCCGTTCAGTAAGAATCCCATTCCTGAGTTGGTTAGGTTGAATAGCGGCGATTCGGAGAAGTTTAGCGAAGCGCAGAGGGATGGGTTTTGTTGCTACGCGTCGAAATGCCTAGGGGTGTGTAGGAGACGTATTTGCAGCAGCTGCGACTTGTGTGAAGTTTGCTGCGGTCAGACCGGTTGCAACCAATGTTGCCGCGGGGGCCTCGGCGACTGTTGCACGTCGTGACGCGTGTCGCGTGTAGCCGTAGCTGTAACATGTGGCGGCCATTTATATATTTTTGTATAGTACAAAAGATCAATTTGTATAGTATAGTATAAATAATAATAAAATAATTTTTGTTGCCATTATAAAAGTCATTCATTAGTGTTGTTTTGCTCATGTTCACATTATACATACATATAGGGTGCCTCTTTATTAACTTCAAATATTTGTTAAGGGTTACATATCCATCGTAATAAACAGAGGGCCTAGTCCGAGTTTACGTGACAGCTACGTAAACGTCAAATACCGATCGAATTAAGTTTTTATGTATGGAGCTCTCTAGTGGCGCCGCGGTGAGCGTATTGTGCTCCCATACATAAAAACTCAATTCGATCGGTATTTGACGTTTACGTAGCTGCCACGTTAACTCGGACTAGGCCCCCAGGTTATGCAAAAAAAATGTTTTAACATTGATTTTCGAGAATTGCTTGCGGCGTGGACACGGCCCGGCCAGGAGAATCAATGAACTCAAATAAATCAGCTGTTTAGGTACCTAGTGGCACCTTTGGATTGTGTAGAACATAGACATGTTTAGTTAACCCTTAAATTGTTACAAGTCCCACGTGGGGATTTTTCTAAGTCAAATCTTTAAATGTTATAAGCCCTGCGCGGGGATGAGCCCCGTTATAACATTTAACGATTAAATATCGCTTAAGCTTACTAAACAAGTAAGCGCTAAGCTTACTAAACAAGTAAGCACTATTTCGCTGTTTTTTTGACATTGATCCATAGACAATTTCATTGACTTTATGGATCAAAAGAGTTTATTGATCTACCTTCAGTATTTCACAGAATATTTGAGGTTTTGTCAAGGTCGGCGGTCGCGGCCTTGGCGCGCCGGTAAAGCGTGAAAATTATGGAGGGAAGAGCATTTAATTGAGGTGATAATTGAAGGGTTAAATTTCTCGAAAACTAATGGAAAAATAATATTTTTTACTTTTTAAATATGTTTATTATGATGGTTATATAAAGCTCCCAAAATATTTGCAGCTAATAAAGAGGCAGCCTATACAGGATGTATTTTAATTAACTGCGTTCCTTTTAGGGGGTTGTTCTGTATCTTAAACTGAGCAACTTTTTTAATACAACTTTTGGAATTTCCAAAAAAAAATCCACATTCCCCATACATTTAGAGGTTAGGTCTGCCCTTAAATGAATAGAGAAAGTGAATTTTTTTTTTTTCCAATTTCTAAAAGCTGTAGAACCAAAGTTACTTCGTTTAGGATACAGAACAACCCCCTGAAAGGAACGCAGTTAATTCAAATACACCTTGTATATAAAATATATTAACTCCAGCGTGGAACAAAGTGGATTGTTTTCTCAAAATGGCCGACGCATGGTGCATTTTTGTTGTCAGTAAATGTGCAAGCGTATGACTTTAGATTTGTGTTCGATCAATTATGCTTGACTAAGATGTATCTACACCGTTTTTTATCAAATACTGCTCGACTGAAGTGTTCACAGTGTTTTATAGTTGTGTAGTTTTGACTGGCATGGTTTGCTTGCGCACATTTTTGAAAGCACATATTTTTGTTTTGTTTTAAATTTTTATTGTGTTTGTATTATGGTACTGGTCCTCTACCAAAATGTTTGACAGGTAAGATTTAAGGTAAGCGTCCACACGTCTCCGTATCATACAAATTGCACACATCGGATCAAACAGACTTTTAGAAGTACGCAGTAAGTACGGCTATGTTAATAGTTCCCTTGCCCCTTACTAGGTGGTAGGCTCAAATTGTAGCCCACTGGGTTGGTACCACCGTACTGGATGTAAGATGGCCGCATAGCAGCCTCGGTTGGTTCTCCTCTAGTCCAGTATAGCCAGAAATCCAGGGAAGTCTCCCGGTATGGCACCTACCATCTCGGAGGTGGTATTGGCTAGTCAGAGCATGTGCTTTGGCCCCTCTGACTCAGCCACCCATACCGGATTACATAAAAAAAAAAGATCGTGTGGTCCGTCCAGTTCAGTGTAGCGGGCACGATCGAAGGGAAGCACTGACATGGCATCGAGTTCGCCCGGTGTTATGGGCTGACATCACGGATGTTGTAGGTGATGTAGCCAACCGTGTCAGTTGCCATAAATAAAAAAAGATGAGTGAACAAAGAATAATAAAACCCATTTATCCGTTCCATTCTATGCGTGCAATGCGAACATGTGGACGCTTATCTTCATAATCCATATAGAGAATGGAAAGACAGAAGACCTTAAGTGGCAAGATCTTTATGTTAAATTTTAAGAGTGTGTCGTGCAAAATGACAGGCGACAGTGCTGCCACTCAAGTAAATAATATATATCTCTTAAACAAAGCCATAACTGGAAAAAACAACACATGAAACTGTAGTTGATTTTGATTCTGATATTCTAAGATACTGAAAACAGTTTTGTATTGCTCAGTTTATGCACAATCATTATAACCGATTTCGATGGCCACCGTAATCCGTTATAATGATTGTGCATAAACTGAGCAATACAAAACTGTTTCCAGTATCTTAGAATATCATATTCAAAATCAACTACAGCTTCGTGGCTTGTTTTTTCCAGTTATGGCTTTGTTTAAGAGATATATATTATTTACTTGAGTGGTAGCACCGTCGCCTGTCATTTTGCACGACACGCTCTTAAGTTTAAATCCTTTCTTGAGTTTAAAATTTAAAATAAATATTTTGCCTTTTAAGCACTTTTGTCTTTTCATTAATTTAAATAGGAAAAGTGATTTAAAAATGTTTTATTTTATTACCTAAGTTGTATATACTCGTATGTATACAGGTCCAGTACCTAATCTAACATTTTGACAAGCACAACGTTTTAATACAAATTGTATGTACGTATGAAAGTTAAGTAATATATAAATGTAAAATCAACTAGAAACCAAAGTTAACTTTGAAATTTTAACACTGATAATATTAAGTCCTGTGTTTATATTATTGTGTTAATTAATATTGTGGTTATTAATGTTTATATTAAGTTAATATCGGAATTATATTATTTATGATTAAGGAAATACTTAAAAGTCATTATGTATTTTAAGAAATTTGATCAATGAAATATAGATTTCAGATGCGTTTTGTTCCACCCTAAAATATTCACTAATATGTACAACTAAATAGTTTGGGTTTTCCGTCCAGTTCAGTGTAGCCGGCACGACCGAAGGGAAGCGCTTACGTGGCACCTAGTTCACCCGGTGTTATGGGCTGACATCACGGATGTTGTAGGTGATGTGGCCAACCGTGTCAGTTTCCATAAAAAAAAAAAAAGAAAAAACTGCTCCTGTGCAGGAAAACATAAAGGGCCGTGGACATTTAAGTCTATATAGTTGGTAACTGTAATCACAAATATTTATGTAATCCTAAAGAAATATATTTATGTTTATGGTGCTTTCCGTCCAGTTCAGTGTAGCCGACATTAAAGAAGGGAAGTCTGACATGGCACCTAGTTCACCCGGGGGTGTAGGTACCACGTCACCAGTTGGTGAACCGATTACTCTGCTTATCCCGATTTTCGGGATACACCGTGTGGTATGTATGTACCATGTTGAACTGTTTTTTTTTACCCAATATTAAAGCCCGATCATCGGGTGCAGCCAGTAACACCATTGTCCGCGAAAGCACGCTCAGCTAGGTGCCATGCAATCAAAAGATTGTCTTCGTATTCATGGAGACACCATTTGAAAACCGCCGGGTTATAGAGAACTAGGAAACACAAACGAAATGTGAAATAAATTAAAATAAACTAAATTAAATTCAAGCGGCCAGTAGGAAGATGGGTGCAATGAAGGGGTGCTATGGTTAATTTTAAAATTAAATATTAAAAATGTATATAGGTAATTTTTTTTATATTGGACGAAAATGTATTTTGCTATTATCCTCTAGTTATTTCAACCAAAGGCTTAACGGTTTAAAATTTTACATTAATCTTCGTATTTATTGGAATAGATCAATATTAAATTGTATAATTTAATAGTTCGTTTAGGTGTCTAAAATTATTGTTTTTTATTGTAGCTGGATTGAGTGACTGAGGTTTGAGTCTCAGATCAATATCATGGACGGACTAAAGTATTTGTGGAAGGGCTTGTATACGTGCGAAATTGCATTTTATACGGGGTGTATTTACGGCCGATTTCACCACCTTCGGTTAAGATTTATCTGCCGGTTAACTCTTGTCGACTGTGTGAGAAATTCCTCTTTAACCAGCGGCGACTCCTTTCAGTTGGCGAGGTTGGCGCCGCCAAACCAAATAAAATGAATGACACCATTACTACAGAAGTATCAAGCTAAAATAAATGTGAAAAAATATCGGAGTTATGTTATTTATATCATATAATATAACCCACGATTATTAAGATAAAACGTCAATCCCGTACCCGTTACATAATTTGAAATTTCGCGCGCGTCAAACGCGGGCGACGACGACGAATGACGACACATCAAGGCATTAATTGGCCGGTTGGCTACATTTTGAAGCGCCATCGTATTCCGTACAAGGCGGAAGCGGCCGAATGTCCCCCCGTCCCGCGCGGACCCGCTGCTCAGCCTTTCGAGTTGGCGCAGCGGGGAGTGCATTTAGTGACGCGGTAGCGAGTGAGTAGAGCGACTAGCGAGCGAGCTAGGTGTGTGTGTTGCGTGTGTGGGTGTGTGGTGTGCGTGCTGCTACCACAAAACGAGTATTCATTCTTGTGTGTGCGTGCTGTGCGACGTGCGATGCGATGCGACTAGCGAGCGAGCTAGGCTAGGTGTGTTGTGCGCGTGTGTGTGCGCATTGGGCTCGCGAGTTGATAGCTGCATATATTCCGTTATGTAGGTATGGACTTGGTATGGATGAATCCTGTGCAGTGTTGTTAAATTAAAGTGATTTATTGGTAATTATAATGGCAAACTCCTACCGAGCTATCTACGGAGCACTCAAGGACAAGAGAGACTCAGTAATTTGGCACTCTTATCTGCGGAAAAGGAGTTGCTAACAAAATTGAGGAAGAAAGAATATTTTCACGATCGAGTCATCGAAAATTTCTTGTCTGTGGAACGAAGAGTGGACTTCATGTACAAATAAAATGTAACAATTCAAGCTTGTATGCCTGTCTCGTCGTCGTCGTGCCAGAGGAGACGTCGTTGTTGTCGGCTGTACTGCAACTCGACTGTTTTGACACAACCAGCAGTGGGAGCACAAATGCGTCGATAAGCCTATATCGATCGATAAACATCTGTTTGCTTCGTTCGACGAAGTAGAATAGAAGAAGACGAATAGATGTTTATCGATCGATATAGGCTTATCGACGCATTTGTGCTCCCGCTGCTGTAGGTACCTATCTACCACAGAGCACGAAGCGCGCGGGGGGTATTCCGTGCTCTGTGCTATCTACAGACAAATAAATAAATCGTAAGTGAGAAATACAAATCATTTAAACGAAATATTATAAACTATCTATATCGTAATCGTCTTTCAGTTTTTGAACTCATTGTGGTAGAAATAAATTAACGCGTAGGTACCTAAGTTATGAAATTATGAAAAAAAAATTTCCTTAGCCAGAGCCAACCCAATATTCAGGACCAGGAGTCGCCGCTGTCTTTAACCTACAATATGTTAACACGTTCACGGACACTCCGTCGAGAGGCGGTTACTTTTTCGAATACGGTACGACGCCACGTCTGTGGCCGGTGAACTTAAGCAAGCTAAAACTGACGAACCGGCGAGGGGCGACCGAATTTGTATAGATTACTATGGAGTCACGTGATCTTGTGTCGTATTGCACTCACTCACTTTTAATTTGTGTCGTAGGAAACACATCTAGAATGGTTTCCCCGCACCCCTCACACACTACCTATAGATACTTCATAGTACGACGCTACGGCTGTGGCCGTGAGCCACCCATACAGCCAGTGGACGGTAACGGCTGTGGACGAACCGTCATATCACAGGTACTTAAACCTGTTCGATATAACAGTTCGCCGACAGGCGGCGTATGAGTTTGTATGGAAATTTTTAGCGTCATATGAAACCTAAGATCATCACAGTGTATGTGAAAGTGTTAACCGAAGTTGGTGAAATCGCACCCTAAACATTAAATAATTTTATTATAAGAAAAGTAATGAAAACCATTTTTATGAATTCCACGAACAGTTACAGTTTTCATACAAACTTATTCGTAAATTTTATGTGAAAAAGGTCTAAGGGGACATGTTACGTTATTTGAAATTAGGGGGGGGGGGGGGGGGGGGGAGATTCTGGTCTTATGATGATGGCAATATGACGAATCTTGCCAAAATTTACGTCATTGTTGCCAATACGGATGACCCCAAAATTAAATTTGATTACAGGTTAAATGCATAGTTTTGACCAAAATGTAACTATAAAAAAATTAGTATAATTAAACTTAAAAATACCTGTAAGTAACCCATTCATTTCCCAGAATAAAAAGTAGGTATGACGTCAGTTTTGCGTGAGGGAAGGGGGGGGGTGGGGGGGTACATTAGATAATGATGATAGGTGATTGTATGGGGAGGGGGGGGGGGACAAAAATCGATGACGTAATACATGGGGACGGCCCCTAACCCACATGTTGAGCGCAACTTCGCGTCTTTTCAAGCACGGTGTATATAAAACTGAGCTTGAGTTTTGTAATGTATGTTTTACATATCACGAAAACGTAAATTTGAAAAATTCGTATCTCAAAACACGAGGCCGTTACGGAAATCATTTTCTCAAATTTAATGTATTATGTAAATACGCTCTGTATATGTGGGTCAACATCCCCGTTTCTGAAATCGAATAACTTTTGTTGTACGGGGGCGTTTTTTTTTTTTTTTTTAGGAAATTGTTTTTCACTTTTTTTTTATATCTAAGAAAGAAGTGAAGAAGTTTCTTCTGAATATAGTTGTGGAATAACATTTGTTCAGTATTATACAGAATTACCACTCTCTTGTCTGTAATCGTCAATATTATACAGGCTGATACAGCAACGAGACGCTACCAAAATGTTAAGGGGTGATACTGGAGCTCAATAAATGAACAGTTCACATTACGGCCGCTACGTTTCCATACATTTTTAGAATATGCCGCCACAAGACGGATTGATTGAATTAAATGAATGAATGAACTAATGAAATTGATTATGGAATGAAATACATATATTTTATTCTTCACCAGTATGTTAAAATGGTCACATCAAGGCGAGTTCAATGCGTTGCGGCATTCTTTACAAACAAACTTTTGGGATGTAGAAAGCGCGTGCGGACGGGCGATGCAGTGCTAAAGAACGGACCATAGTATGAAATATTGTATCCTATCTCTTGTATCTGTACTTTATATAGTATATAACAAGAAAAAAAATAATAATTAAAAAACATCTGGGGTGGCCGATGAGAAAACCTTCACACAACCTCCATTCCTTTCGGCCACCCCACTGAGATGCCTTAACACGTGTTAGTGGTGGCCGATGAGAAAAGCAATTCAGACGAAATTACCATCGACCACCGGGGGTGGTGACCTTGGGGGGTGGCCGATGAAACCCGCCGAATTGTACAGAAATGACGCACGTCAGGGACGCAGACTGACGGACGCAAGACGTAGATGGGGACATTCTTCGGGGTCGGTGCACTCCAAGGGGGGGGGGGGCTCAGAACGCCTTTATGAGTCCCTCCAAGGGGGGGCCGGACCGCAGTCAATGCGCGTCACCGGGACCAAATTGGTGGTATCCCGGCAGCAAGTCGTTGCACGCAGGGAGGCAGCCTCCCTGCGTGCAACGACTTTCAAATGATTGTTCCATGATGAAGTCGTGACACAGTGCGGGTGCTATGGCCGCAAGGCTGGTGCGCTCGGGTCAGTGGCGGGTTAATATGTACAGAAATGATGGGAAAGAAGAAGGAAGCGTGAGAACTAAGAATGTATGATCTTCAATTTTTTTTTTTAGATTAAAAAAATTCAAATGCCATAGTAGTTCGTTTGATCTCCAGTTTGCGCTTACAGTGTTGATAGTGATTGCTGAATCAGCCTGTATAACAAAATTGTAATGTATTACAATATATTATATAGGGTGTTGTAACGGCCAGTACATTAATTTCGCCAGCGCAATCCTCGTGTTTTTCCGAAATAAAAAAGTAAATAAAGTTTTTCTCTAAAGTTTTCGAGATATAAATTTTTGAAATTTATGTTTTCTTCAAGTGTAATTTGACGCGCGCGGGAACGGTCGGGCCGAAAAACTCACGCCGCGCCGCCCCCGCGCATCTCCTCTCTACGCGCACTCGTCCCTGCTCACTCACTCACCGCACACCATTTCATTCCCACATTCGTGCGGGTTACTATTGATCCCAATAATCATTTCCTAAATTTAATGTAGTGGCCATTACAACATCCTGTATACAGTGGGTGGCCAAATTATTAGACTCACCACACTTAATTTCATAGTTATCAATACAAATTTGCTCTTGGGAAAAAAAATTCCACCTCCTAAACCTTTGAACCTAAACTATTGCAACTAAGTATTTTTTATTACTGATATATTTGCCATAAACCTACATTTACACCTTAATCCAATGAAAGTCGGCTTAACTTGGAGACAAATTTATAAATACCGATTATTTATTTTCATATAATTTAAATAATTTATGTATAGAATTAAAACATTTCGATTTTCTACTTTGTCTCTAAGTTAAGTCGATGTTCATAGGTTGAAAATGGTAACGTAGGTGTATGCCAAATATATCAGTAATAAAAAATACCTAGTTGCAATAGTTTAGGTTCAACGGTTTAGGAGGTGGAATTTTTTTCCCAAGAACAAATTTGTATCGATAACTATGACATTAAGTGTGGTGAGTCTAATAATTTGGCCACCCACTGTATACACACACATTGTATTTATTGTTGTGTTGTGTGTTCAAGTTTGGTAAGTGAATCGTTGACGACAACTAAAGACGTCTTCACATATTCAATTTAGATCCACTTGTCAAACTATATATGTGTCCAATGCACAGATTCAATAATCTGATCACGTGGTATTATTGATCAATACAAAATTTTAATGCCTTTTTTGTTGTGTTTTTTATTATTTTAATTTATTTAAATATTCGCTTTAGGTAGATAGGTACATTCATATTAAATTAAAAACGTTAAGTAGAGTTATTAAAAACATGTCAGCTGTTCGAACAGGATTAAGGTACTTAGGAATTATTATTTTTTTAAAGTGCGACGTATGTCTCCTAGCCAACCATAAGGTATCTAACGACCCCCGTGGACATTCGGTCGTATGCGGGGGTTGCGAATGCCATGTCTGCCTGATAGGTATCCATTCACGCCTCTCTTGAAGGACCCGAGACTGTACTTGGGGGGAAATATATTCATATAAAGAACGTACACACTTTCAATTCACTGTTTATTGGCAAGAGATAGAGATTACATTCTTCATGGGTGAGACGGTCGGATCGCCGCAGGGCGACAAGCGTATGTCCATCCCTTGGTTATGTATCTCGCCGACTTGCCAATACAAAATGAATAGAAAGTGTGTACGTTCTTTATAGTGGGGCCCCACGTTGGGCGCCAAACGAGGGGCAGACATGGCGTCATACTGCATTGTCTTGAGCGTCGCGACACACAGGTTGAGAACCCCTGGTCAATGAACAATGTAAACAAGTTTAGAATATGTATTATGGGCGGAAGAGGCGGCAGAGGTGTGTCATGATCACGGCACGTGGAGAACCGTTGTCTCTGCCTACCCCACCGGGAAACAGGCGTGACGCTGTGCGTATGTAGATGAAATTTTGCATAGAGTAACACACATATATTGCTATAAAAAGTTTACAACAGTACCTAACAGATTGGTAGTTTTGTGTGAGTAAAATGTGTTCGCGTTTTTGTGCATGAAGTATGCCTTAAATGTTGCCAGATGTAAGTATTTTGATTGCTTGTATTAATTTTGTATGCTTGATTGTTGCTTAATTTTTTTTTTATTCCTTTTATGTGCTTTTATGTTCGTTGTGGCAAATAAATTTTAGGATTAATGGAAATAATAAAATGCCCCCTACTTTGAAACGTAAAATAAACGACCTTCTTTCCGTCAAGGACATTTAAAAGGTTTTAGAACTAATGTTGCCTATCTCCAGGTAATATTAGGTATGCCTACCTAAGTGTAGAATCACTCGGGGCAAAGAAATAAGTTACAATATGTCTAATTTAAAAACGGTTCTATAAATATTTTTTTTATTGTTTATTGATCATTCATATGGCAGTAAAAACTTCACTCGAATATGTCACAATTTGTTCTATCCGGCTCGATTACACCCACCAAGATGAACCGGCAAGCAACTTCGCACAGGCATTAAAGCCCTGGACGAGTGCTTGAGGCCATAATAACACAAATGAAATTTCTTCAATGTTTTTTTTTATTTAAAGCGCGAAATATGGCGCCGGCCGAACCAGCCACCCATAAGGTGTCTAACGCCCATGGACATTCGGTCGTACGCAGGGGGGTTCGGATGCCATGCTCATTCAACAAATCTACTTATTTCGACTACCTGTGTGTGTTCTGATCTCTCTATCTATCTCTATTTCTTGCTCACTTCACTTCCAAGAATTGCCAGCTAAGTAATTTATTTATATATATATCAATTTAAACTACAAACAGCTATATAAAATTGACATTTTTCGCACAGGAAACTACCGGCAAGAGTTCCACGTGGAATCTTCTCCGAAGCATTCCAAACCTGAAGATCAGCCGGTGACTCCAGAGACAGCTGCGCCTGTGGAGCCACAGTCGCGTTATATACACATCAAGGGGGACAATCCCTCGCATATATTCAAGGAGACGGACATATAAAATGTTTCATATGACGACGGCCTGACGCGGCGGGCCGAAACGTCCAGGGCGCTGTAACTTACAGTCTGTAAGCGAGCAAAAATGCTCGATTGAAACCTTCTCCTGTCTGCAATGGCCCCGGACGTGTTCGGTGTCACCTACACTACGGCGAAACCAAAAGGAAAGGTTATGATTTTGGCAGGACGGGCAATTTGTGTGACATCGATATTCCGGGGTACCAAAGTGCTGTATGCTAATGTATTTTTGACAATTTTGTAGATATGCAGAAATGCTTTACTAGGCACCCAGCGGTGGCGCTAGCGGTGGGTTCGGGGTTGTCGCTCTCACTCACTCGCTGCAGACAAACTGAGATCAGAAATGACATTTCAACATGGTGCGTTTATTTACGGTTTAACGGGTGCCTAGTAAAGCATGTCTGTCTGAACAAATTTTAATATTTTGTTTTAGAATTAGCAGGTATATTACAATATAGTGCTAATAGATAAATGGCGTAGAATGGCGTGCGTGAGAATAGGATGGCAAAATGGCGTTGTAACGCCATTTTGTCCAAATTATTGGTAATTTCTACACAAGTCGTCCAGGCGATCAAGGACAGAATTTGTGACACCTTTATTGTGAATCTTGTGGCAGCAGTACTTACTTAATGGGGAGGCGTAGGCAAAGCTAATCGCAGATGGCGCCACAGTAGTTGGTACCCTTTTCGTTTGCACAGATAACAACTTCTAATTGAAGTGAACTGAGCAACAGACAACATTATTATTCTGTTGTCTGTGATATATGGCTGAGTACCAAATACGATGCGCCACCTAGCGGGAGCAATCCGCGCATTTCCTCCCCATTGATGACTTGACCAGGAGTTAGATTTTAATAAACATAAAAGACAGTTTTTATGTACTTAGGTACTTTTAAAATATTTTATAATTGTTAATATTTATTAACTATTAAAAAATGTCAAGTCAACTTCTAGTGTCCGATGCCAAATACGACTTTGGTGACGACAGCATAAGATTTAATATTGAATCGTGCAAGTTGACTGGACGCAGGAGATTGCGTCATACTCTACTAGAGAACATGCAACTGTACGAAATTTAGAGAAATACGTCATCGATCCGACGGCGGAATTGGCAACGCGCTGGCGGCTCATGCCGGAGTTTCAGGTTCGAGTCCTGGTCGGTATTTTTTTTTATTTTTTTAGTAACGGCTAGTCTAGCGCAGAGGAGTAGTTCAACGGCGCCCACGGGCATTCGAATATTTACGGGAGTTGCGAATACCGTGTCGGCTGGCTAGGTGCACCTTCACCTTAACATAATGTTTGAAGGAACCCAGACTGTACATTAGAGGAAAAGATGCAGGTGGGAGTGCATTCCACATGTTGGCAACCCTGTAAATAAAAGATTTACAGGATCGATTTGTCCTAAGTGGGGGAATATCGACAGTGTGTGGATGCATTCCCAACCTGTTGCGCGTGGAACGATGGTAGAATGGGGATTTTTTTTTTTTATGGAAACTGACACGGTTGGCTACATCACCTACAACGTCCGTGATGTCAGCCCATAACACCGGGTGAATTAGGTGCCATGTCAGTGCTTCCCCCTTTGATCGTGGATGGAGGGATCGCATCGTGCAGCTCCTTGGAACACTCTCCGTGGTACAGGCGATAGAACACACACAAAGATCCAACGTCCCTGCGGAGCTGTAAGGTCTCTAAGTTCCGAGGTACCTCGGGGTCGTTAACGAGGCGTACAGCGCGACGCAGAATCGAGTCGAGATGTATTTTTTCTCTTTATTTTGGGCTTTGCATCTATGTAATAATGAAGTTGTACATATTCAGGTCAATCGATGTATGTATGAAATGAGAAATGCTATGTTAAATATGTGGTTCGGAAAAAAATATCCATTTTGAAGAATAGTTATTGAATTATCACGAAAATTTAATGGTGTAATGCAATACATTTATAAAATATAATAAAAATAATTATACGATTAGGTATTTATTAATTAGCTAGCATTGATGTTTCCGCATACGAATTTAAAGATTTTATATTTTATTTATGGACTGTTTTCTTGGTAATTTCAATATTATGCTTATTTACTACATTACCTATGTGTACCTACTACTAATAATATAAATGAAGTATTTATGTGAAATGTGTATTTTATCATGGTAGATGATGTTTCTACTTTTGCTAAATTTTCAGTAAAATTTGCTAAACATATTTTCGCTTGTATACTTATACTTGTATATAATTCTATTTATATAGTGCACCAAACTATATTACGCTATTGTACTATATTTATACATACACCTGGGCGACCGAGCTTCGCTCGGCGTCTACATCTATCAAGGTAAACTTGAAAAAAAAGGATATTTAGTACCTATCTAAATACAAAATTTCATCCAAATCATTAGATCCATTTCCGAGAAACCAAATTATATAACGGCCAGTACATTAATTTCGCCAGCGCAATCCTCATGTTTTTCCGAACCTAAAAAGTTGAAAAAACAATTCTCTAAAGTGTCCAGTTTTCGGGATATTAATTTTTGAAATTTATGTTTTCGTGAAGTGTAATTTGACGCGCTCGGGAGGAGGGTGCTGCCGCAGGAACGGTCTGGATCGAAAAACTCACGCCGCGCCGCCACCGCGTTCCCTCGCTCTGCGCACTCATCCTTGCTCGCTCACTCACCGCGCGCCTTGCATTCGCACGTTCGTGTGGAACATTAGATCCTTTTTACACTAAATTTATCAATTAGTTTGTATGAAAACTGTAAATTTTTAATTAACGGTAATTCAGAAAAAAGTTATTTCACTTTTTTGTTACTATTGATCCCAATAATCATTTCCTTAATTTAATGTAGTGGCCGTTACAACACCCTGTATATTATATTGTTATATTCATTATTTTTATATTTATATTTGTTTCGTAAATCTGACTTTCGCTTACTGCTTATACCTATGTAGGCACAGAATATTACTTGTACAATATGTTACCGTAACAGGGTACGCGACATTTCATCCAATATAGGTGAAATGAAACCAGAGCTTTGGTAGAATTAACATGCCAATAAACTTTTATAAATATACATTTTTTTAGGAACATTTTGTGTTTTACGACTATGAGTAATTCAAAACTTTTTTGATGTTTTGCGAAGTATTTTAGAAAGGTTAAAAATTTAATAATGAATATATTAAAATTTGTATCGCATTTTGAACCCACCGAAATAATTTATTAAGTACCTATTTAAGTTATAACGAGTACATTTATTAGATATAGTAAGAATGTTTAATAGTTCCTGAGATGTCTACTAACATTTGTATATTTGAAAAATATTTCAGAACATCATTCCGTGAGAATCTTAAATATTTAATATTACATTATGCACTTGTACAGTTATAACATCGTTGTTATTGTGAATCTCTAGATATATTATGAAATTATAAACTTTAAATGTTAGCTACACATTTTTAGATAATACTTAGGTAGAGTCATTTTTGTTTTCAATTTTTCATTCACTATTTTCTGGCATATTAAAAATTATTATGACATTTTTAAATAATCGAAATTTCGAAACAACAACAATAACAACCCCCCTCTTTCCGCATATCTATCGGGCAGCACCGCACAATACCTACATACAAATAATTTGTATGCGGTGACGATGACGATGACGATGAAGTTTTTTCTGAGTTTACTCCCCACTTTCATAACGCACATAAAGAAGTAGGAAGAAGTTTTCACCTATGGAATCAGCATCGTCGCGATTTTTTTTCAAAAAAGCTGAGCAGTGGACAGAGGCGGCGTAAGGCGTGGGCGACGTGGGCGCCCGCCCACGGCCTCGCGGCCCGAGGGGCCTCGCGCCTCGAAAGTTCATGCAGCTTTGATTTATATCTAGATCTATTAAAAGATACACCGAGTAAACATGTTTAGACTAAATCAAAGGCAAACTAAAGCTTATTATAAAGCCTTTATTAGACACAAGATGGGAAAGCAGGACAGAGGCAATGAATATTGTAACAATACAGTGGCTGTATTATTGCGATTTGATTATGTTGTTGAAAGTATTGAGTATTGGCAAAATTGAGAGGGCCTCGCAAAATGTATCTTGCCTACATCAAAAAGTTCGTGCCCCGCCACTGGCAATGGAAAAAGTAATTGTGAGAACGAACTTTGATTACAATGTACCTAGATCTTGCAGTCTTTCCAGTAATACTAAACGTTGATGTCTATTGTGTGTAGCAAATGTGTTATCTATTTGTGGTTGTTGTGTATCTAGTCAGTATACTATAATTGAGCTAAATATATTATATGGATGTGATGAGTTTTGTTCGCATTTTCCCATAACAGGCTAGACAGCGTAGCAACAGTCTGCAAATCTGCTGGCCTGGCTTGCGGCACACTTAGCGTGGTTTCGCGAGGAGTGGTGTTTTTGGCTCTGTCGACTGCACCATTGGTTCATCGGCACAGCAACCTATGTTGATTTACATAAAAAAACACTATGGCTCCTTTTCACAACCAAAGAAGCCAGCGGGGCAGAAAAAGAAGAAAAAAAAAGAAAAAGACCATGCATCCAATGTATGGGACATAGATTTAAATATTTATACCCGCCCAGAAATTTAAATATACAGGGTGTTGTAACGGCCGCTACATAAAATTTAGGAATGTTTTTTTTTTATGGAAGTTAACACGGTTGGCTACATCACCTACAAACATCCATGATGTCAGCCCATAACATCGGATGATAAAAGTTTATTGGGATCAATAGTAACAAAAAGTCAAATACGTTTTCTGAATTCCCTTTAAATAAAAAGTTACAGTTTTCATAAACTATGTAATTGATTTATTAAGTGTAAAAAGGATCTAATGTTTCGCACGAACGTGGGAATGAAAGGCGCGCGGTGAGTGAGCGAATAGGGATGAGTGCGCTGAGAGAGATGCGCGGCGGAGGCGCGGCCTGAGTTTTTCGACCCCGACCGTTCCAACGCCGGCACCCTCCCCCCGCGCGCGTCAAATTACACTTGACGAAAACATAGATTTAAAAAATTTATATCTCGAAAACTAAACACTTTAGAAAAAAATATTTAATTTAGATTTTTTTTCTTGGTAAAACAATGATTGCACTGGCGAAATTAATGTAAGTACTGGCCCTTACAACACCCTGTATATTTAATACGTTATAATTGGGTTACAGAGCGGGCATTGGGAACATTTTCATACAAAAACTTTGATTTGTATGATTAGATTTTTTTTATGGAAACTGACACGGTTGGCTACATCACCTACAAGTACCACATCTGTGATATCAGCCCTTAACACCTTGGTGAACTATAGGTGCCACGACAGTGCTTCCCTTCAGTCGTGCGGGCTACACTGCACTGGATGGAAAACACAAACAATTTACATAGCCATTCCAATCCAACCGACCTTTCATTCAGTGCGGTGGTATCAACCCGGGCGGGTTTGTCTATTGGGGCCGCGCCCTGAGTGTATACTTAAGGGATAAGCTAAGGTGGAAAAATAAAACGCATTTGAGAATTTCAAATTTTCTATAATTGATTCAAAAATGAGCGCAGCCCAACAACTGGTTAATAAAGAAACCCGACTGAACGGAAAATAAACAAAAATATAGAATAATTTGGATAAATCCACAAACAAAAATAAACACAAAAATATTATTGTAAGACTAGACTATTTTAGTATGCTTGAAACTTTAAATTTTTTTTTGCCTACAACCACTTAATCATTTCATGTTCCATAGAACAACATTTTGGAAGATGCCTACTTATGCCTTTTGTTGTACACGGATCTGCGAGCCAACTATTATTCCAAATTGTACCATATTACGTCATCTCAAGTAAAATTACGTAAGTACTTGTTGAACTTACAGTTCCATGGGAAAGTAACATACCGAAGGACCACAACATCAAACTTAACAAGTACTGCAACTTAGTAGACCGGATTGTGAGAAACGGATTCAAGACTGATCTCTTCGCTGTGGAAGTCGGAGCAAGAGGACTACCAGCGAAGTCACTCTACAGTCTCTTCAAGAATCTACGCTAAGATCGAAGCTAAGCTCATACATGGAGAGAGCTTCGAAAACGTCACTGGAAGCATCCTACAGAATATAGATAGGTAGAGAGAGGGAGGTCGAGAGCGGGAATGGTGGTTTCCCCGTGTCCTAGTCAACGCAGACTAGCTGACGAGGGCTTGATGCGAGCTGAAACGTGAAGCATGCGCGGGACATTTAGAGTGGCCACTCGCAAGTCCCGACCTCGATTAACACCCTCCTCTACTGCCGATGGGCCCGGATATGTTCGGTGAAGCCATCGCAAGCTTAGTTCCACACCTTCCTTAAATAGAAGCGTTATCTCTGGGAGTCCATGACAGGATCCATCCGGGATGTGTCTGAGGTGTAGGTATAGGTACCCAATCTATGCAATGACATGACATGTGCTGGACGCCCGTCAGTCGACGAGACGACGACAAACCAGTAACCACGTCCTAAGCCACTGGCTGTGGACAGGGAAACGGGTTGAGGGAAGATCACATTAAGTGGGAAGTTAACAGTGGCTCCGTGCCAGGGTTGCCAGGTGTCCACGTTTACCGTGGACAGTCAATGTTTTCGATGTTCTGTCGACAGTATAAAATATAAGCAACGTGAACTATGAAGTGTCCTCGTTTTTTTTTAACCCCCCTTTTAACAATCGGCGATTCAATTGTTGAAAGCACTTGCAGACGATTTAAAATAAAAATAAAAAAATACCTACCTAAGTTGTCTATAAATTATGTAGGAAGGTGTGGATCTAAGCTTGTGATGGCTTCACCGAACATATCCGGGCCCATCGGCAGTAGAGGAGGGTATTACAGTGGGTGGCCAAATTATTATACTCACCACACTTAATGTCATAGTTATCAATACAAATTTGCTCTTGGGAAAAAAAATTCCACCTCCTAAACCTTTGAACCTAAACTATTGCAACTAGGTATTTTTTATTACTGATATATTTGGCATACACCTACGTTACCATTTTCAACCTATGAACATCGACTTAACTTAGAGACAAAGTAGAAAATCGAAATGTTTTAATTCTATACATAAATTATTTAAATGATATGAAAATAAATAATCGGTATTTATAAATGTGTCTCCAAGTTAAGCCGACTTTCATTGGATTAAGGTGTAAATGTAGGTTTATGGCAAATATATCAGTAATAAAAAATACCTAGTTGCAATAGTTTAGGTTCAAAGGTTTAGGAGGTGGCATTTTTTTTCCAAGATCAAATTTGTATTGATTACTATGACATTAAGGCTGGTTTTCCTCTCACGCTGAGCGTGAGCGCTGAGTGTCGGCGCGTAGATAATCAGCGCTGAGCGGTCAGCTTGAGTCGTTTTAGTCTCGCGCTGACAGCCGCAAGGTACAGTCGTCAACATGTATGCTGTTAAAATTGTTGCCGCGTATTATTTATGGAAGAAAAAACAACAACTTAAGAAGAGAAAACGTGTGCGTGTTCATCCGATAATCGCTCAGAGATTATTCGTAGGAGCATTTGTCACATTGTACGGCCAGTTGAGGGAAGATGATAACAAATTCTTTAACTATTTTCGCATGTCGTCAAAAAGTTTCGATGAGTTAGTGGCAAAGTTGCAGGACAAGTTGACTCATTGCAGCTTGTGGCGTGCGCCTATACCGCCGATTCTTGTATAATTGGTCGGAGGCGTCCCATAAACATTTTCGCAGAAGAACTTCGTCAATTACTCGCCCCGTAACAATATAACGACTCATTGCGACTGTACTCGTCAGCACGTGCGCTCGGCGTGATACGACAACGCTCCCTGGCAGTGGAGGCGCGTGAGCGCCGCTGAGCGCCGAGCGCCGACGCGCGGCGCTGAGAGCCGCGTACGCCTCAGCGCCGAGCACCGTCGGCGCCGAGCTCTCAGCGTTATAAGAAAACGATACTATGTGATACCTACATATTCGGCCGTCAGCGCTCACGCTCAGCGTGAGAGGACAACCAGCCTAAGTGTGGTGAGTCTAATAATTTGGCCACCCACTGTAATCGAGGCCGGGACTAGAGAGTGGCCACTCTAAATTTCCCGCGCATGCTTCACGTTTCGGCTCGTATCAAGCCCTCGTCAGCTAGTCTGCGTTGACTAGGACGCGGGGAAACCACCAGTCCCGCTCTCGACCTCCCTTATTCCTTATTCCCTATTTCCTTACTGCCCCCGTATTGGTGATTCGATTATAATAAAAGGGTCCCCCAAAAAATTTGAGGCATTTTTCGAAAAATCTAATTATTTATCTGGACCACTTGGCAACCCTGCTCCATACCGCCGAAGGCCGGGAGGAATAGAGGAAACTTCGGAGAGGCGTGTTTTGCCGCTGTGGACGCATAAACACTGTCTGACTGACTGAAATGATTAGCACAGCCTAGAAATAGCGCTTTTCTCCATGTAAGCTGAGAACGGCAATGTATTAATTTTATTCAAAATACGAACTCGATTCTCGACTTTTCTGCTAATTACTTCGACGCCTGGTGAAACATTCTAAAGCACTTAAATGCCTTCATAGTTTGTTGTGTAGCTTGGTTAGAATGACAGCTGTCTCAAATGGTGCTCGAATCATTACTAGAATACTGATCAATCGATAAATAAATAAATAAATTATTTGTTAATTTTTTCAGGCACCTTATGTATGATGAAATTAGACAGCAGAAATAGACACTTCTCTGTTTATAGCACTTTCGAGGTATTTTGACAACTGTCATGCTAATCAAGCTGCCTGACAAATGATTCAATATGGACTCACACACCGCCCCGCGATTCATGTACAACCAAAGTCACAAAATTCACAAAGTTATATATCACCGACAATTTCAAAAATTCATTTCAACTTAAAATATCTTTTAATTTTAAATATAACATAATCTGTAGACTGGGTTTTAATATATATTCGAATCTGGTTTAGTGTAATATGTGCGAAATTTTTATTCCTACTAGCACGTAACCGCCACCATTAGGTGTCAAATACAACTAAACTATAATCTAGTTAATCACTATTAGAAAAGAGGACGCCCGCTCCTCACACACGGCTCGACTCATGATGCGTTCCACCAATGAAACTCACCAACACAGCTAAAGTTCTAAGCAGGTGATCGATCACTCAATGGTTTCACCGAACACGTCCGGGCCTATTGCAAGTAGGGGAAGGTTTCGATCGATCGTAAGGCCAGCGTTGTACTGTGTGGGGTCGGTACTTAATAAGAATAGTCCCACTGCATCTCTCCCCGTCAGACAGACAGACAGTCAGCGTGTGAGCGTCCACTGCTGGACATACGCCTCTCCAATTTTCCTCCAGTCCTCCCGGCCTTCAGCGATACGGAACCACTGATTTCCGCCGGCGTACTTGATGTCGTCGTCCCACCTGGCGGGTGGTCTTCCCACACTCCGTTTTCCTGTCCACGGCCGCCAGTGTAGGACACGGTTACTCCAACGGTCATCGTCTCTTCGGCTAACGTGCCCAGCCCACTGCCATTTGAGCTTAGCCACCCGGTGTCCAATATCGACTACTTTGGTGCGTCGGCGGATTTCCTCGTTACGCACCATATCACGTAGCGATATTCCCAGCATGGCTCGCTCCATTGCTCGCTGGGCAACTTTCAACCTTTGGACAACAGCGACCGTCAGAGTCCACGTTTCACACCCGTACGTCATAACCGGGAGGACACACTGGTCATATATATATATGGTCATATCTCTCCCCGTGCATGTCGTAAAAGGCGACTAAGGGATAAGCGGCCTGCAGACACCCCGGTCGACTTGTGGCTTTCATGGAAGACATAGGCTGGCTGGGGTAGCTGGAGACTGCGGGGTTTTGCACGAAGGTCCCCAACCAAGCGGGATTAGTTTGCAGGCCTAGAGCCAACCCCAAACCAAAACAACAACAACAACAAGGCCAGCGTTTCGCCAATCTTGCTGTCTTACAGCGCGCTAGACGCGTTATGGTGGGTACTGACCGGCGTTACGCGATATAATGTTCGTTCGCAGCGAGCATGTCGTTACGCCGTTTGCTAAAAAACAGTGTAAAAACATGCTCGTTGTTCGCCCGTGCTCCAGATTCCTTGCCATTCGCAGTCAAGATGTGATTGCGACTTATTGTGCCACGTGCGCTCGTGAAGACTCGCGGCGTACTGACTGAATCGCGTAACACCCAAAGGATTCCCAAAAAAACCGACAGCCGCACTTGAAGCGAGCAACGCGGCGCTCGTTTCGAGTTTCCCCGCACTGACTGCACGAATGCTCACGTTGTAACATGTTACATTACATCGCGTAACGCCGGTCAGTGCCCACCTTTAGGTATTTCACTGATAATTCCCTAAACTTCCATTAGGTGAAGTGTCTTAAGTGGAACGCGTCATAGGGCGAAAATGGGCGTTCCTCTTTGCCTCAAAATGACCAAGCTCGAACCGAATGGGGCTCATATTTTACTGAATCGACCTTAAAATAAAGTACCACTTCTGTCTGCCAATTTAATGATATGGATGATGATGAAGTTAACAATCCACTAGTATAATTCGACAAATAGCAGCCATAAAATAACAAATAATTTCTCTGTTTGCAATGAGCATAGAAATTAAAAGTTTACAATAAAGTTGCACCAAATTCAAGGTCCCTACCTAGTTTAAACATTTCTTTTTCAAATAAATTGCAGATGTTGTTAAGTGTAACCTACCTACTGGATTAAATGTACTCAACATTTACTTAACAAGGTACAATATTTTAAGATTTCACACGAAGGAAGTCTGAAATTGAATCAACAATTTACTCAAAATCTACGGAACAGCGCCATTTTGAGGTTATTATCTGTTATTTTTACACACTTACTGTAATAGCGGTTGTGTTGGCAACACTGTAAATCGGATAAGGACAATATTAACTGTCAAGTCAGTATTTAAGGCGCACAGGATGATTTTGTAACCTGGTGCCAAACTCACAGGAGAGCTGGTATATACAACTTGACCAAAAAAATTTTATCACAAAAGTTTATGAACGCTTCCTTGCTGTCAATACAATCGCTGCGGCAGTAACATTAGTAAAAACACACAGATTATTATATACTTATATATATAGTTACCGTGTAAATATATTATAGTTGTACCGTGTGGGGTCGGTACTTAAAAAGAATAGCCCCACTGCATCTCTTCCCGTCGCATGTCGTAAAAGTCGACTAAGGGATAAGAAAATTCGTCAGCCTCGGTAGCTCAGTGGCGCGGTTGGTTAGTCAACTGTTATTAAGCAACGCTGAGCGCGGTCAGTGATTTGATGGGTGACCGCTCGACCGTTGGAGGCTGACCGTGGTTCGGATTCCACGTTAAACTGTAGGTCCCTTCCCTTCTTACTTTACTAGGTGGTAGGGTTTATCCCGGCCGGGTTGGTACCACCGCACTGAACGAAACGTCGGTCGAAACGGCTATGTAAATAGTTCGTGTTTTCCGTCCAGTTTAGTGTAGCCGACATGAAATGAAGGGAAGCACTGACATGGCACCTAGTTCACCCTGTGTTATGGGCTGACATCACGGATGTTGTAGGTGATGTAGCCAACCGTGTCAGGTTCCATAAAAAAAAAAAAAAAAAAAAAAAAAAAATACTATCCGAATAGTAACGGTCAAAAATGGGACAAAAAGCTTGACGACAAAATCTACAAAAAACTTTCAAATCAAAAACCGAATGGGAGCACTCCATACATTCAACGTAAGACGCAGACATATAACACACCGTAATTTGAAAACTAACGTAACTATTCTTAAACTACCCTCCCGAACGGACATCACATTACCTTTTTTCTTATTATTATAGAAAAAAATAAATCTCTATGTGTCCTCTATAATGCCGTGTCGCGTGTTTTAGCGGAGAACTGGCTATCTACAGCATCACTTTTGAGAAATCCATCGACGAAATAGAAACAGTTCTGGTACAAAAATATAACCCCCCCGAAAGTTTGATTTCCAAGATAAGTACACCTTAGAGAGAATACGCCACGACCCGAATGCGGTGGTTGGTAACGCATTGGTAGCTTGTGCCAGAGGTCCAGGTGCAAATCCTGGTCGGGACGCACTTTTTCTCATTATTTGCGCCTCTGCACCTATCTAATGAAGAATATTTCAATAATTTTTCATTCTATCACAATGAAAAACACACATAAGCTTTCCAATTAATCTCTAATACTTTTATTTACGCGAAAAGTTTTAATACAACGTTGCAACACTTAATATTTATAGATTATACGCCGGCAAACGTGAGGTAGTAGCATCTATAGTTTTTAAATTTTTATTTTTTATTTGAAAGTGTCTAAATGAACTGCTCAAACCTAAAAAGCAGTGCGGCGAGTTATGCTATTAAATTGTAATAAAGCCGCGTATCTCAGTCAGGCGTAAAAACGGACACTGTGCAAGGGAGCTAAAGTTCAAAGGTCATTGGCTTATTTTTCCGCGTCGCCTGGAAACATAGTTTACTTTAACAGCACGCCTCGGCTCCCATACTAACATAACCTAACGATAATTTCAACACTATTTGGCTCGGGGCAAAAATTTGACATTGTATCGACTCTCCTACTCAACATCTGTATCGTCTCTGTAGGAACAATGTTATCTAAATAAGGTTACATAAAAGTTCCTAAGGAGTGTGCTCATTGGGTACATTGGCGCCCACATTTTTTCGCGGCGCGAACTTTAACTTACCCCGATCGTCGGAATACAGCGTGCGGTGCGTATGTATGTATGTGTTTGGCTAGAAGACTGATAAACATTCTGGTAAAATTTGGGTATAGATTGGCGAGACAAATTTTTATTCGCTGTGTGAACTTTTGTTCCCGGTGAGTACGCTCCTTTGCAGAGACACAGATCTTGTGTAGAAAATCTGATACAAATTAAAATTTTTACCCTCTCTATGCCCTACACTGGCGGCTGTGAACGGCAAAACGCAAGTCTGGGAATACCAACCGCCGGTTGGGACGACGACATCAAGCACGGCGACGAAAACCAGTGGCTCCGCCGGGAGGACTGGAGGAAAATTAGAGAGGCGTATGTCCAGCAGCCGACGCATACACGCAGACCGACTGACTGACCCTACGCCAAACGATTTTAAAGTGATCGTTCGATTGTGTTAGCATGGATGCGGGTTATATCGTCCAAGATTCGGACATCGGCTATGTGTGCAACCTTCCACTTAACATTGACCTGAGTAATTTGGGATGTTGTCTACAAAAAATTAAATAGTAAAATTTGAGTAATATTGCTGAATTAACTGTTATATAGTTATTTTAGAATTACAACAGTACAGTCAGCAATATTTGCACACCAATATACTCATACAATATTTTAAACGTCCAAATAGTCCACCAAGATCACAATTTCACATCGCTACCAACACGGACATTAGACAATAGACTGTCCCGAGAATATTTCTTTTTACAGCTAGTAATATTATAATTTTACATTATAACATAGCAGACTCATTTAATGAAGCTATTATGTCAAGTCACTACTGGAGAACGAGCGAAGCTTGAGCATTCAGCATTGGAAACTTTCTTATGAAGAGTTTGGAAAATTAAGTCTTGTGAACTAAGGGAACGTACCGATACCATGCGTGGTACCTTGACTGACTAATTTCTTTTTAACCGAGTCGCTAGTATTCTTACAGGGCATCTGTATTGTGACAAAAAAATTTCTTCGACGATTTCAAAAAGGTCAATGCAGTCACAGTCCTTCCAGCGATACTTGCTGTAGGTTGTAGCTCTTCGTGCTTTATCTGCTGCTTTACATCAATCTTGCCGTAATTATTTGCTGTCATGTAGCACAACACCGATTACTCTGTCTACCCTAATTAGGGATACAGCTTGATGATATGCATGCATGTTGCATTCGTTCCAAACTCCAGGTAACAGTCCCTTCCCTTGCCCCCTTACAAGGCGCTAGGCTCAAATTGTAGCCGACTGGGTTGGTACCGTCGTACTGGATGTATGAATAATTTTTTTAAGATGGTCGCAAAGCTGCCTCCCTCGGCTGTGTTCTCTAGTCCAGTATAGTTAGCAATCCAAAGGAAAGTCTCCGATGCGACACCTACATTTCAGAGGTGATACTGGCTGGTCGGAGCATGTGCTTTGGCCCCTCTGACTCAGCCACCCATACCGGAACATATATAAAAAAAAAATAAGTGTGACACACACAAAGTGTGCAATTATTAAATCTCTTAAGTCCGCCAGCGACTAAAACAATACAAAAAAGTTTCCAGGGCAACGTGCAGACATGCCCTTCTTTTTAGAAATAGTGTTGAAGATTACAGAACAAAGTGAGGTAACTGCTTTGAGGAAACGCCTCGCGCTCTGGGTCCCGTACCAGGCCTCACGCACTCTATGTACTTGCGCGCGTTAACTACCTACCGCCCGTCGGGCCGCCGGCGGCGGTCTAATTCAGTGAAAATTCGTCAGCCGCGAGAAACATACCTACACGCTCGCCCACGCAACTGCGCGCAGCTGCAAAGCAATAATCACTTTACACTCGATCGTTAGGTACATTTTCGCACGCAGCGATTGGCGACGTGAAACAGTAGGCTATTAAAGCCGAAGGTATGGAACTTTTTCTATGGAGTGATTTATCTGTTACGAAGTAACTATTAAGTAATCTGTGCCCGTACTAACTTAATCAAACGATTACTCCAAAACTTGGCGTACAGTAACCATTTTATCAAAATATAGACAATCCTATAAAATCGACCTAACCAACCGGTACTGTAAGTCTTTCATTCACAGAACCGGGAAAATGTGGAACGCACTCCCTGCCCGTCTATTTCCTTTCAAGTACAGCCTGGGGTTTTTCAAAAGAGGCGTGGAAAGGCTCATGCCAGGCCGGCACGGCATTCGCAATCCACGTGCATCCATGGGCATGGTTAGACAACTAGTTGTAGGAGAAACAATGCCACATGAAGCGCTTTCAATAAAAAATAAAATATATATATAAGGTGCTTCGTTATTCATGTCAATAACTTCGGGAGGGTTACATACGCACTCAAACAAACACTTTACGCAAAAAAAAACATATGTTTATAGGAGCATTTTTTCTCCTAACAAAAAAATAAAATCAAATAAGTAACTGTAAAAACCAATCATAGTGACCTTGTGACTTACAACAAACAGCTGTTCCGCGTTTGAACATAGTACGGTCATTGACCCCGTAAAATGCAAGTTACCTACTGTTACACACAGGTTAATGTTTAGGTAGCAAACGTGGTTTGTAAAAATTTTCGAAAAGTAATGCTAAAAACATATCATTTGTTTTGCGTAACGTGTTTATTTGAGTCTGTATGTAACCCTCCTGAAACATTTGACATGAATAACGAAGCACCTTATATAGGCTTACCTACATTATGAATGGAGGCACCATACAAGCGAACGCGTTGGACAGGGGTTGCATCCCTACACGCTGGACTTACCACAGATGCGAACCAATCGGTTCTGCAGATCTTTCCTCTACAGAACTGTTAAACTCGGGACGCTCTCCCTGCGCATATATTTCCCCCCAAGTCTCGGGTCCTTCCAGAGAGGCGCAACCTTCACATACGACCGAATGTCCATAGGCGTCGTTAGACACCTTATGGGTGGATAAATGCCATATGCGCTTTCAATAAAAAAATTATTTAAAAAAAATCATGGCGCGCCTCCCGACTAGGTGTAGAGCTAGGACAAGAAGAACGGAAGACCGCGCGTGATGGCTTGCCTTGGGAGAGACCGATACGGGCTGATGATTGATTGATTAATTAATGGTTACCTACATAAATGTTATCAAATTTACTTAATATTAAAATGTGTTCCTACACAGACACAGATCTTGACTCCTGAGCGGAAAAGTTAAAGCAAAGACAAATATTCACCCTATGCCATATTATTTTGAAGTGATCGTTCGATTGCGTTAGTATGGGAAGCGGAGCACAGTACGGCGCGCCTGATTATAGGTTCAATCATACAAACACACTTTATGTTGCTTCTCGATGGGCTAAAAGTAGATAAATTATTAGAAAAAAATAAAAAAAGAAACATGACAGTGGAGCCGCGCTACTCCGAACCCCTAAGAACACAGGGGGATTCGAATAGGACCTTATTGTAGTAGGGGTTGTTTTCCCAATCCCAAATTTCTTTGTAATAGCTTTAAAAAAATTCATTAAATAAAATATAAACAGGTGCACTTAAGAGAAGAAAAAAAAGTGATGTGCACACATCAGCTTCAAGCTATTAGTGCTATAAATAAATAATAATAAATATATAATAAATAAATACCTGCGTAGTTTCCTCGATCTACATGTTTATGACTTGATTGCGATGCCATAATCGTGTTTTCAGCGAGTTAAACCAAAATTACGCAAAAAACTCAAGGAACCAGGCCTCACGCACTCTATGTACTTGCGCGCGCTAACTACCTACCGCCCGGTGAACCGCCGGCGGTCTATTTCAGTGGAAATTCGTCAGCCGCGCGAAACATACCCAGACGCTCGCCCACGCAACTGCGCGCAACTACAAAGCCGATTAAAGCCGAAGGTATGGAACTTTTTCTATGGAGTGATTTATCTGTTACGAAGTAACTATTAAGTAATCTGTGACGGAACATTCCAGTGCACTTTGCTCATGGATAAGAGTGCGGGCAAACTAATAAAACAATATCAGTAGTGGTCGCGGGTGCGGGGGAATTTGGGAATTTCCGATCGTTCGAATTATCGCGATCATGGGATTAGGCCGTGTTCGGACTAGCGCGGCTCTACTGCACTTCATTTGGCCCGCCTGAAAGTATGCTAGGAGCATTTTGCTCATAAATTTCAAAATGCGTTTTTTTTCATGTTGCTGTGGCCTTATTAACTTCCTAACTAGATATTACTCAACACTTACTCTACGCTTACTGTCAGTGCCCTTAAGGTGCTAAAAAAACTAAAAAATACGTATGAGCAAAATGCTCACGACAGCACTTCTCTCTGACGGTCTTATGATTGTTTTAAAACAATATGTGTGCTTGCATGAAATTCGAACCTTTTAACATAGCATTAAGTCTCAAGATTAAACTAATCGTGCATGAAAACTATATAATATTAGACTGGGTTAAAAGTTATAACTTTCTAAAGAATTACGTTAGCCTATAATATAGGTACACACAAATTTGGGTAGGTAACTTTATGGGAGTTTGAAATGATGTAAACAAAATGTTTGTAAGCGACTGGAATATGGTCAAATAGAAATTGGTCATTGTCAAATTTCATCAAAAAAATCATTGAGGAAAATATTTACAGGGTATAAAATGTGTCCCAAGAAAGTTTTGCCAAATTGTCATACTCCATACATACTAAGTTTTGCATGTGCCTTGCATAAATTTGGGGTGCATAAATTATTCTGTATGAGACCGCCCCTCTATAAATGTTTTCCTCAAAGCAAAAAAAACATCAAAAAGCGTTATGCTTTGACAGATGTGAAATTCATGAATTCATGCGACCTGTTTCTGTCAAAATATAAAGTCGGTACTCTCCAGTAATTTTTACGCCTTTGTATATTTTGGTAGATCGAAACGATGTCCGATCGCTTTAAATATTGTCTGTGCTGTCAAAAGACATGTACCTTTCCGAAAGGTTTTTTTTTACAAGAGCTCGGTTCTAGAGACCTAAAGATTGGGTTTTTAGTACTGTAAGCACCGTCTGACAGCTGTCAAAGTGCTCCAGACCAGAGTCCCGCTACCGTTTAGCTTTGGCAACCGGCAGCACTCCGTTGAACGGTCACATTCAAAAATAAAAACATGAAATTCGCCGGGACGACATCTGATTGCAATAACAGGCGCGTTCTAGCGACATCGCGTTATCATTGCGTCCCAATCGCTCGTAAGTCGCCAGAACGCAGCTAATGTTAAACTACTTACATAGAAATGTTGTTTTGTATGAAGTTCGAAAAGGACAATGAGACTATTTGAAATTTTTTTAGTCGCGCGCTCCAATCTTTTAGTGATATTCTATTGTACTTATAGGAATAAGTATGTGTGAAGTCGGAGCTATAGCCTATTAAGGAATATAATTTAATCGTTCAATCATGAAAAAAACAGCCTACACGATATACATAATCTGTGTACGCAAAGATTTGATTGTGCGTGGCTAAACCAATTTAGTGTACGTGAATCCAATGAAAATTTATAGTCGCCATCGATACAAGAGCTTTTATTACCATAAGAATTTTGATAGGAAAATATCTACATATCTGTACACGTTTTTTATTAATTTTTTTTCACCAAAAATAAGTTTCAAATGTATTCTTTGCAGTACTAAAATTGTTTTTTTTTTAATCAAACTTGTGCCCAAACTATGTATATTTATACAAATTCTGTCCTCTGGTAACACTGACATTAGGGTAACATACTGTTGCCGCATGCTAGTAATAAATTTAACATGATTCTTCAAACATTTCTGTTGCTATAAGACCGGTGTGTAATTTTAATATTGTTCCAACACGCGGCAATCCCTTGGTTGTACAAAAAACTGCAAAGTCCATCAAAAATCGACGTCATTCAAATTAAAACAACACACTCAGTACGCGGATAACGTAAGCTTATAAAATATCTTTGTCGTTGTTCGTTGCCCTAAACATCAACACATCAACCTGCGATAAGCGTTCATACAATTTGCTAATTTTCCTATAATGGCGGATACCGAAAGAAGTGGCAATTTTTTGCACAACATTACAAATAAGGTACTTTATCACGCGGCGACTTGAGAGAATGTCGTTTCGACTTATCCACCGTACAGTGCATGATTAGTTTTTGTAATTTTTCTTTTCTTTTCTTGTTTTTTTTTTTTTTTGTAAACATAACCTCAATTTAATGCCTTTACAAACTTTTGTGATGTGGGAGAGGTGTATTGACATCAAAAAGAAAATTTCCCTTTTCTTATAATAATTTTGACTATTTAAAAAACGAATTACTCAAATGTCCCAGATCTAGAGCATTTGATTATTTAAACAAACATGGGTTGTTGTGGAAACCGCTTAGCGCATTCCTATCCGCACTATACCGTGAACTGTCAAACTAAGAGCAGAGTCCGTTTACAGGGGCAAACCATCCATTTGACACGGGATACTGATGTCTTGAGGTGACATACTCAATTGCATGAATTGTCGGTGGATTATCTTGTGTTACGTTTGCGGTCTGTCAAAGTATAAAAAAATTCTCAAAATATACCAAAACAGGTACCAGTCGCTATTTCAATTATTCATTTCAAGTCTTGAAAGACATCTATTTTTTTATTTGTATGAAATTTAACGGCAAACAATTGCTATTTGACAGTCACTGGTTTAAATTTCACACGACAACCATGCAGGAATTATACCTGATCTTATAGACGGAAGATCGGGGTTGCCAAAAAACAAAAATATAAAACTTGTTTCATACATTTTTAGACATGTTTTTCGTGCACATCGATTTTGAATTCCATCATGCATAGAGCTCCATCTCCTCCAACAAATCAGCATCCATTTCAAATCAGCTTTCTGCAGCTAACAGAAGATCTTGCCCTCGTGTCAAACGTGTGCTATAGTCGCACGGCTATGTATGTTTGTGTGTTGTGTTGTGTAGGTGTGTGTTGTGTGTGTGTTGTGTGTGTAGGTGTGCGCTGTGTGTGTGCCGCGCTCACTCCTCGTCGGAATCACCGTCGCTGGAGAAGTCTGCGCCGATCGCGTTTAACCGCGGCGGAAAAGGACCCCGCGTCTGTTGCCTGCGGAATAAATTTGAGTTAGGTTCGTTCGCACACCACGACACACGACTACCTCACATGCCCACAATGGAGAAGTTTTATAAATTTTTTCTTTTTATGTAATCCGGTATGGGTGGCTAAGTCGGAGGGGCCAAAGCGCATGCTCCGACCAGCCAATAAAACCTCCGAGAAGGTATGAGCCATACCGGAGACTTCCCTGGATTGCTGGCTGTACTGAACTAGAGGAGAACACAACCGAGGCTGCTGCCGGTGGTATCAACCCAGTAATCTACAATTTGAGCCTACAGTTTTACACCGGTTCCGAATGGTGAAGCAGCAGGTGTAGGTAGGTATGCACGTAAATTTTTTCGTCAGAAAAAACTCATTGGTACACGCCGACCGGATTCGAACTGCGGACCTCTCGTACGAGAAGCCGATGCCAAGGCCACCCGTCGCTTATGAAACCTGACACGTTTGGCTACATCACATACAACAATCGGGATGACAGCCCATAACACCCGTGAAATAGCTGCCATGTCAATGCTTCCCTATGGTCGTGCCGGCTACATTGAACTGGATGGAAAACACATACAATTACAATGTCACTTCGACGGACGTTTCATTCAGTGCAGTGGTATCAACCCGAACGGGTTACGCCCAATCTCCTAGATAAGAAACACAGTCAGCAAGATCGGTCGAACGGTCACCTATCCAAGTCCTAACCGCGCCCGCATGCGATCATGAAGAACGGTCGATCCATCGCTCCACCGAGCTACTGAGGCTGACATCCTGTGGCTTCACGGCCTTGCGCGAAGTCCCCCCGACTGAGAGGAACTAGTTGTTGTTGGTTTTAGGGGCTGGCGCTAAGACTGCAAAACCCCCTGATCTCCAGCTACCCCAGCCAGCCTACGTCCTCCATGAAGGCCACAAGGCGACCAAGGCGACTGCAGACCTCTAGGAAGAGGGACCAGTTTGCAGGCGGTGTTTCATTCCTACAACGACAGCAACAGCCGTGTGGGGCCGGTACTTTAAAAGAATAGCCCCACTGCATCTCTCCCCGTGTATGTCGTAAAAGGCGATTAAGGGATATGACTCACTTCTTATATTACTAGGTGGTAGGGTTCAACCCGCCCGCGTTGGTACCACCGCACTGAAAGAAAGGTCGGTCGAAACGGCCATGCGAATAGTTTGTGTTTTCCGTCCAGTTAAGTGTAGCCAGCACGACCGAAGGGAAGGCTGACGTGGCACCAAGTTCACCCGGTGTTATGGGCTGACATCACAGATGTTGTAGGTGATGGAGCCAACCGTGTCAGTTTCCATAAAAAAAATAAAAAAAAAGACCTCTAGGAAGAGGGACCAGTTTGCAGGCGGTGATTCATCCCAACAGCAACAGCAGCGCGTAACTCGCTAACTACTCGCATATTTCAACCAATAGCCAGGCCGGTTGCCTTACCGAATGCCTTCTGATTGGTTGAGTAAGGGTTGCCAGATGGCCCAGATAAAAAAAAACCTTTGATTTTTCGGGTAAAACTTTTACGAAAAAAGGCCGCGCGTGCAGCCTCTGCTGCGCCACCAGCAGCCCCCCGCCGCTCACGCACACCGCCATCCACCGCCGCAGCACGCCCTCCTCGTCCACCATCAACAACAGCAGGAGTGTGTACTCACGCGAGCCGCCGGTAGTGGTTGAGCCACTCCTCCAGCAGCTGCGCGACGAGCAGCGGCCGCGCGTGCAGCCTCTGCTGCGCCACCAGCAGCCCCCCGCCGCTCACGCACACCGCCATCCACCGCCGCAGCACGCCCTCCTCGTCCACCATCTGCCGCAACACACATCGCCACAACACCCACTCTCCTTTATCCACTATTTCAACGTTTGGCTTCATTACGAAATTATGATTAGAATTTAACACTTAACGCCGGCCATTTTTGGCGATATTGTAAGATTTATAAAAAAAATAACTATCAGTGTTACATGCATAATTATTTATTTATTTATAGGAAGGTTTTATATATTTTGAGAATAAAATAAAAAACATATTAAAATTATTTATTTATATTTTTAAATGAACGTCCAAATACTGTCTGAGAGCGAAAAAAAAAAACTCTTACGCGGCGTGCGGGGTACTGGCGGGGGAGCGCTACGCGCCGCGCCTGGCTAAACTCCTTCTAAACTCCTTCCCCGCCTATACCGCGCACCGCATCTCGGTAAATTATACATATGTGTGTAGCTAATTAAATAAAAAATAAATAAAACAGAGGGTTACACGCAGATCACGTACCACGTGCGGGACTTTATAATAAACGATATGAAAGTCAGTCCCGTACGGCGTACGTGATCGGTGTCCTGACACGATAGCGTCTGCCCGTATTAGGTACGTGAATAGCTGTTACAGTGTTAAAGTATGAGAGTTAGGGCCCCTGGACCCTGTTGTCACTGCGACCTAGGAAGATCTATTGTGATCTCTCAAAACTTTAAGCTCACCCCCAAGTCCGATTTCCGCTATGAACCGAGTTATATTCTTGGGGTTGAGTACCTGTATTTGGCAC
Source organism: Nematopogon swammerdamellus (assembly GCA_946902875.1). Classification (NCBI taxonomy): domain Eukaryota; kingdom Metazoa; phylum Arthropoda; class Insecta; order Lepidoptera; family Adelidae; genus Nematopogon; species Nematopogon swammerdamellus. Next base: position 2,124,676 of record OX336358.1, read on the forward strand.
GGGTTAAAAATATAACCCCCAAGAATACGGCTTCTACTGTGAATGAGCACTTCACATTCACGAAGGATGTGTACGGGCGTTTCATCCTCTTTTATACAGAACCTGCACACCGGTGTGACGCTAAAACCCATTGGGTCATTTGAAGCGTTCAATGTCCCTAAAATAGCTGACTGTCTGGATCTTATAGGTAAAGAGCGTTTCAACTAAAAGTTCCCTTCGCCGTTATGTTGGCTCCACTTTCAGTGTCACTGTCAGTGCTTAAATTGGTGTTGCCAGATTGTGAACATTATATTACCATAAAATGTAAACGGTATTTACCGTACAATAAATACGGTAAATACCGATAATTACGGGTAAATCTGTACACATAGCAACCCTCAACGCTGTTTTGACAGATATACAGTGGAGCCAACATAACGGCGAAGAGAACTTTTAGTTGAAACGCTCTCTATTTCGAATGACGTAAGACTCACCTCATCACAGTTTAAGTAGTGTACAGGTAACAGTTTGCCCTCAGAGTCGGTGAGCGGCAGAAACATCATATCTTGAGTGTCTTCATTCTCCTCCCTGCCGAAAAAAATAGTTCTTTACTCTCGCCACCACTGACAAAATCCCTAAAATGTCTGTAACAAGGTATGTATATATGCTTATAACTCAAGAATGGCTCAACCTATTTAGTTGCGGTTTTTGCCTATGTAATGTGAACTGTATATCTCCGCGAGGTTTATTTATTGAGCACTTATTTATTGAACATTATCTAGTCATAGGGACGATAGGATATAGATAAGATTCAAATTTCATTCAAGCAAATTTCTCCCAACAACCGCCCCGGGGTAGACTGGTGTTCGAATGGAGGTCGCGAACAACAAGCGAGCGAACGTAGCGTGGGACGGACGAGCGACGAGCGACGGAAGTCTCGGCGAGACTTCTCGCGAGCCTTCTCGCGAGAGTCTGTAGCCGGTATATAAATAGATTATGCCCATCATGTAAGGAGTCCGTAGGCAAGGCCAACCATTTGTTATGCGGATGCAAAATTCTACTTGAGCGAGGCCCGTATTCCTACCGCCATGATAAAGTCCTTCAAATCATCAGAGAGGTCATCAATCTGTCAATTGCACGGACCAGGAAAGGGCAAACCAGTATAGGCTTCCAGAAGGTCAACTTTGTGAAACCTGGAGCCAAAAAGCTGCCCAAAGATAGGACTAAACCTTCTTCAATTTTGGGAGCAGCAAAGGATTGGGAATTGTTGATGGACACACACGAGGAGCATTTAATCAAATGCCTTCGGAAATCTGTACCACAGCATTAACACCGGATATACTCATATTCTCAAAAGCGACAAAGCATGTAGTACTTGTTGAACTTACAGTTCCATGGCAAAGTAACATACCGAAGGACCACAATATCAAATTTAATAACAAGTACTGCAACTTAGTAGACCGGATTGTGAGAAACGGATTCAAGGCTGATCTCTTCGCTGTGGAAGTCGGAGCAAGAGGACTACCAGAGAAGTTGCTGTACAGTCTCTTCAAGAATCTAGGGCTGCCAAGATCGACGCTAAGCTCATATATGGAGAGAGTTTCGAAAACGTCACTGGAAGCATCCTACAGAATATGGATAGGTAGAGAGAGGGAGGTTGAGAGCGGGACTGGTGGTTCCCCGCGTCCTAGTCAACGCAGACTAGCTGACGAGGGCTTGATACGAGCCGAAACGTGAAGCATGCGCGGGAAATTCAGAGTGGCAACTCGCTAGTCCCAACCTCGATTAACACCCTCCTCTACGGCCGATGGGCCCGGATATGTTCGGTGAAGCCATCGCAAGCTTAGTTCAACACCTTCTAAATTTCTCCAAGCAACAACAACCTAACGGCAACACTCACCGGCAGATATAAGCGGCCGTGTCCCCCGCGTGCGAGTAGGGCTCCGTCGGCACTAGCGCTGAGAAGTGGCCGCGGGTGTAGCCCAGGCAGAGCGGCGATTTGCTGCAGAACTCTGGCTCCCACAGCAGGGGAAGGTATACACCTGCCGGATACAATAGAATTAAACTTCAATTCAAATTCAAAACAGTTTATTGTAAAGAACATACGTTGAGATAAAGAGATCCAAATACGAATAAGATCTTAAATACCCCGCAATAAAATCATTTTATTGGAAAGCAATGAACCATATTCTATTCTATTTTTTTAGCTCCCATCACCTAACTAGCCCGGAGGCTGTATCATAGATAAGCAGTATCTCAAAGATTTGAAAATTTTATATAGAGTTACAAATAGATAATCTACACTCATAATATTAGAAAGAGGTCGTAAAGTTTGTAAGTTTGTAGGTTTGGATGTAGGAGGTAATCCCCGAAAACACAATTTTTTTTTTTAATTCTTTGACCAATAATATTTAGAATGGACCTTCAGATTCAGATACAGATATTTATTTCGCCATAAAGAACACACAACAATAACAATCTTTCATTGAGACATATGCATATTCAGTTTGGTTCGTCATAATTTTTTTTTGTCATGTCCCGTTCAGCAGTGCAATCTATAAGATAAGGATAAGAAACCTTACATAGCTCTAAGCTTGTGTTTGCCCCGGGCACCTATTACTCAAGAGACGGGCCTGTCAAGATATACCCCTTAAAAAGATAATAAAATACAAAACAAAGAACATAGGGTTCAGTCAGTCCGGATGGACATAGGCTACGCGAGCGAAGCTGCGTTCAATAGCTAGTATAGAATAAAGTTGAGCATCCCCCAGTCACACGCATCGGATCAAACGGGTTTTAGTATTATTTGCTTTGCCATAGAAGTGTGTTCCCATCGGACCATCGGCAAAGCTGGCGTGCAGACTTCACGAAAATCCGAATGCAAATGGAGGACGCGTCGGCAATCTAATTGTTGTGGATACAGTGGACGCAGTACTTTTAAAAATCCGTTTGATCCGGTATATGTGATATGCGGATATGTGAACAGGTAAACGACTTGTAGTTTCTTTTTCTTTTATGGAAACTGACACGGTTGGCTACATCACCTACAACATCCATGTCAGCCTATAACACCGGGTGAAATAGGTACCCATGTCAGCGCTTAAATTAGATGTTATTTTAATTGGTGGCGGCTGATAAATCCAATATTCTTATGTTGCATAAGTATGTTAGAGCCAGAGGAAGACCAGCGCTGTATTCTCTCACCGACAGGGAGAGATAGCTGAGCTGACTCCGTTTTCCTCATGTTTCTGTTTTTTTTTTATTTTGTGATTGTCTTTAAGACTTAAATGAATTCTACTGTTTCAACACCGAAAATTCTGCAAGAAATAATCAATCGAATTTCATTGATTAGATTAGTGCATTTGATCAGATATAGAGAGGGAAACGAACCTTGAAACCTAGCGTAGCCGATGGCCTCACCCTTGTACGAGTTGACCACGTTGACACCGTACACGATGATAGGCCTCCGCATAACGTGCGCCAGCGCAAACACGTGCATCTGTGCACAGACCACAACCGTGATGCTTTAAATGCAATACATAAAAAAATCCTTCTTAAATCAATGTTGGCTGCTAGATAAATGTCTCGATTATGCAGCGAATCTGCTTGTATAGTATAGTATAAATTAAAACTTGACATAATAAAAAAATTACAATGAAAAGAAGAGGCCCCAGCATAGAACCCTGGGAAACGTCAGATGTTACTGTCGCCAATTCAGAACCATGACTAATTATAACAACACACTCTAATCTATTTACAGTGTAATACGGAAACCACAAAAACCTTGAACGCCGTATAATGCTAATTTATCCATCAAATCAATCATATCATGATCAACGTTATCAAAAGCTTTCTCGAAGTTTATTTTTTTAAAGACACATATTTGCGAGTTATCTACTGCATAAAAATGTGTTCGTTCGTTTCTTTCATTAGCTTTTGTGTCCGTGTTGATTGTATAAATTGAGATTATAACTCAAATTATACATAGTACAAATAGTACATTTTTGACAGGGTTTTGGTTAAGGATAAAAAGTATTTCTCTACATCTAATACAATTCAACATCTGCTATCTGTATGTAAGTTCACTTATAACTCGAGAACGGGTCAACCAATTTAAATCAGATTTTCACCCATGTCTGTCTATATTATAGTCTACGTATATAAAATCACTTAACGCGAGCGCAGCCGCGAGCTAGTCTGCATTATGAAGGTAAAATAATAAGATGATGGTTGAAAGGTGGGTGACCTGATGAAGCGGAGTGCCGGGCGTGGCCGCGGCGGCGACGAGCCGCGACCACTCGCTCCGCAGCTGCTCCTCCTCGGGCGCGTACTGCAGCAGCGCCGCCTGCAGACACTCCCACGCGTGCCAGCGCTCGTAGAAACTGTACGCAAACAGTTTAATTTTTACATGAATGAAAGGGACTCACTAGGGCTGGCATTCATAGTCGTTCCAAAGTTCGAAGCTTAGCAATGTCTAGGCTAAGCACGAGTCCCATTAAAGTTCACTAACATTTTGTACAGGACTCTCATAGTCGAGACTAACGCTTAGAACGAACTATGCTTAGCCAAGTAATAGTCCAAGTTAAATGTCACTTTTTTTTCTGGTAGGATTCGCACCATTGCTCATACTGAAATATAGGGTGTTTTTCGTAGAGATCCCCCATTTAATCAAAGTTGACCGTCACACTCACGCACGCTGTCAGTCAACCCGCCGTCACTGGACACTGGCAGTAATAAACGAATTTCCTATTCGTTTGATTGCCACTATTAAAAAAAAAGAAATAACCTGTCGTGAGGTGACAGGACAGCCAGTGTGTCAATGCTCTGTGTATTCTATTCTGCGCTACTCCCTCATTTGTACTAAAATGATAGAGACAGAAAACTCGTAAGTTCGCTTTAGAGGTTAAAGTCGTCGTGGGACTAGACTTGGACTTGGCTTAGTTTTCGAACCTTAAGATGGATGCTTAGCGCGCGCACGGCTTGTCTATGAGAGTGGTAAACGTCAAAGTTTGAACTCAGAGGCGAACTAAGCACGCGCGTTCCGACTTTGAATGTCACTCTAGGGCTCCTCCGGCTAACAAATAAAAACAACGAATAACCTCAACAGAATGGCTCATTGTGTTTACACAGATCGCCAAGTAATAGAAGAAACGGAAAAAAAACAGTTTTCCATGCTGATTTTAATAAGCTCGGAGCAACTTGCTTCCCTTATTCCTTGCCATGCAACCTATCTTCGCAGCACTCGCCGCAGAGAAACTGAGAACCCTTTTGTTGTTGACATTTGGCTTTTGATAACCCATCGATTCTCTAAATCTTTTCTTTGTCGCACCGCTAGAGTGTGGAACTGTCTCCCAGCGAGATAGTTGAAGCATCAAGTCTAGCAAGGGTGATGTAGCTACCCACAACAAGTTACATACATAAACAAAATCTTCTACATATGATGACGTATCGGATTTCTTCTTTGCGAAGTCATTCAAAGCTGAGAAGCGAGTCTTGGCTGAAATGTAACATTTCCAGAATGGAGCGTCTTAAAGGGACAGTCTGTGAGGGACAACTCTAACCAACTTTCTTGGCGTCTGCCATCGACCACGTCTATTACCTTCTAGCAGCATGATGTAGAGAATCGGCAAGGGCTCTCCGCAATGTATTCTCGCGGTCGAACACTCCCCAGGCAGCCTGCATCACCGCGTCGAGCAAGCAGTCACCCGCTGAGCGGTTCCACAGTGCGAACAGACGAGATCCTGCCGGAAAATATTTGTCAGCCTCGGCAGCTCAGTGGTGCGGTCAGTCGGATCATGAGCACACCTGGGCGCGGTCAGTGGATGGAATTCGACCAGGATAATGATATTTTATAATTTAACCTGCCGGCTCCCGACTGCTCCGTGCGGAGGTGTTTCTTAAGTGAATCCTCACTCGTTTTACATAGTTTTATGGATAATTTTATTGGCTATAAGTGCAAATAGAGTTTACTGATGTGACTTCATTATTTTATAAAATATTTGAGTCCTGTAAATGTATGTATGTATACTTATTTGTATATAATATTCTATACATAGGCTGTTCCGAAAATTTTTAGTGAAATCAAAAATAGAATATGAAAAAAAATTATTTGCAGCTTTTCAAAATATTCCCCTCCAATCCCTATGCACTTATGCATTAGGGTGAACCAGGTTTCAAAACATTTAAAAAACGTTTCTTGCGGGAGTTCGAAAAATAACCGCCGAAATTCTTCGACGGCCTCGTCTGCAGTGTTGAATTTTCGTCCGCGAAGCATTTTTTTTACCGTGGGAAATAAAAAAAAATTGCATGGAGCTAAATCTGGGCTGTACGGAGGATGGGATAACCTTTGTACCCCCGAAGTTGTCAAATAGTCCATGTTTCTACCGGTGTGTGAGCGGGCGCGTTATCTTTGTGAAAAAGAATGCCACGGATGCCGCTCCTTGGGCGCTCGTTATTCAACTCCCCGAAAGCTTGAGGCAGACAAACTTCGCAATACCACTCTTCAGTTCAGCTTGCATCTCCCGATGTGTAATGTGTCTATTCTCCCGCAATAGCCACTCTACCCTGATGACGTTTTCATGAGTGACTGCAGTTGATGGTCGGCCGGGTCTGGGGTCATCGTTTAGGTTCTCTCTACCACGTTTAAATTCACGGAACCGATAAGTAACTGTTGCTAACGCAGGAGCAGACTCCCCAAAAGCAGCTTGTAAATTTTCGTGAGATTCCTTGAAGGTTAACCCTAGTTTATAATCATAGAAAATCATAACACGAAAAGCTTCTCGCGAGACGTGCATTATTGCAAATAAAATATGAGTGATGGATAACCGTTAAAAATATTTAAAAAAAGAACTACACACAGGTGGCCAATAATTTTCATCAAGCAGATTTGTATTTAAATTAGCCGTCAAATCAAAATAGTTTCAGGAAAAAAGTAATTGTATTTATTCTGTGGCTAACAATTTTCGGAACAGCCCACGTATGTTTAGTAATGTATATGTATTAACACATGCATGGCTTATATTTTACTAGCATGTACTTATATGAATTGTTAATAAGTATTCTTATTATTATTTTATCTTGAATTCTCACGCTCAACTCTTTTGCTACTACCTACTTACATTCCACTATATTATCGTTGTAATTACTTTTATTATTAAAAACATGAAATAAAAGTGGAAAAAACAACAGATTAAAATCAAAGTAAAACTAAATTAAAATAAACAACTCCTCCATCCTCCATTATCAAATCTCAAACATTCAAAGGTTGACTGTAAGAAATATCTGTAAGGGATAAGTCCGCCTTTGCACCTTATGTAAATTTTCTAATGTATTTGTTACTGTTTAATGTTTACTGCTGCAATAAAGAATTTTCTATCTATCTATCTATCCTGTGCAAGAAGCCAACAGATGAATTAAGTTTTTTGTAATAAATAAAAATGTGACAAACCAAGTCGTACGGTGAGCTCGAGGCTCCAGTTGATGAGCGGCGGCTCGGCCTCGAGTGTCTGCTGCGCCTCGCGGTCCAGCAGCTCAGAGAACAGCTGCTCCTGGATCGCCGCCGGCAGCTCCTCTATCTCTGTACAGTGAGTGTGCTGCTCTGTGAGCTAGATCTGCTCTGTCAGCTAGATCTGGTCTGTCAGCTAGATCTGCTCTGTCAGCTAGATCTGGTCTGTCAGCTAGATCTGGTCTGTGAGCTAGATCTGGGGGTCTACCGGCGTTAACTCACTCGCTAACTCACACAAATACTCGCATATTTCAACCAATAGCATAGCCGGGCCGAAAGCCTTCTGATTGGTTGAGTGAGATTATTTCTCATACTCACATCGGCGAGTGAGTAACGCCGGTACAGGGGCTGATCTGTGACCTAGATCTGGTCTGTGAGCTAGATATGGTCTGTGAGCTAGATCTGATCTGTGAGCTAGATCTGGTCTGTCAGCTAGATCTGGTCTGCCAGCTAGATCTGTCCTGTGAGCTGGATCTGGTCTGTCAGCTAGATCTGGTCCGTCAGCTAGATCTGGTCGGACCACGGGCTACATCTGGCCGGTCTTTTATCTAAATTCGGCCGGACTGCAAGGTAAGGTCAATAAAGATGAAATAGCAAGGCCTAGGTGTAGTAATTATTATTGTTGTAGTATACACTAGCAGTTTTAAGCTGATGCGTCTACTTTGTATGTTGAGTGCACTTGATTCTCATTAGTATTTCTTTGTTATTTTATTACATAATTATTTTTTTCCACTTAGTTGCCTTAAATGTTTTTATTTATTTATTCACTGAGTGAGAGAGAGAGTTCACTGAGATAGCACTTATCATATCTTGAGAGGCAATTTATTCCAGGAGTCCACTACTCGGTTAGAAAGAAAGTATTTGTATTTATTTTTTATTGTACACCATTTTACCATAAAATAAGGTACAAAAAGGTTGGCTGAATGCAGATCTGCATTTTGTTAGAGCAAACCTTTGGGATGTGGTAAAGGGTGTATAAGTAGGCGCACGGATAATGTAAGAGAATAGTTAATACATTTAATTACATACTTAAGTACTTCCTGGTAATTAAGTACTTCCTGGGGTTTGAATTGAAACTAGTTCGGTTGAGAACATCGAATTGTGTTTATGAGGTTAAGTAAAGACGGACCTGCGGGTAGACTGAAGGTGACAAACTCCTGGAGGTAGCGGCACTGGAACGGGCCTTTCTTGTGGCGAACGAGCGACGCCACGTGCCGCCGTATCGCCGTCGCGAGGTCCGGAGCTGCGTCAAATATTAAACATGGTTTCGCGGTCACATTCAGTTCAAATTATTATTGAATTTTTCTCCAATCCATCCGGCCTCGACCTTTCAGGCGTTTTCTAAATAAATAATGTGTATCTTGTACTTGTACCATGTGGGGCCGGTACTTGAATAGTCCCACTGCATCTTTCCCCATGCATGTCGTGAAAGGCGACTAAGAGATAAGGACAAGATGCCGTGCTAAAGGTCGACAGGCGCGCTACCTCTCACCTTGGCACGGTACTTCCACCGAGTCGTGCAGCAGATGGGTCTTCGTGCCTTACTTGCTGCTTGATCGATTGAATCTTGTTCGAATACTTTGCGAAACGTGGCGGTCGGTGTTGTGCTGTAATTTACCAAAGTTCTTGCAGCACAACACCGATTACTCTGCTTACCCCTACTGTCGGGATTCAGCGTGTGTGATATGTATGTATGTCTTGTACTTCGCCACACGACAATGTAATAGAATGTATGCACAGTACCGATATAAGAAGGTGCCCGCTTGACTCCGGAGCCCCCGCCCGATATCCTCGAGAGTAGAGTGGACAGGATGTCGTCACGGTGGAACCTGCAATGAGCGTGCGTTTTCTACAATCAACTATATACAGGTAATGAACCGAAAGCGACTGTCGCATTGCAAAGGTGTGGAACGGGCTACCAGGGAATAGGACGTGTAGGGGTAGGTAAGGGGTGTAGGACACGGTTACTCTAACAGTCGTCGTCTCTTCGGCTGATATGTCCAGCCCACTGTCACTTGAGCTTAGCCACCCGGTGTCAAATATCGACTACTTTGGTGCGTCGGCGGATTGCCTCGTTACGCACCATATCACGTAGCGATATTCCCAGCATGGCTCGCTTCATTGCTCGCTGGGCAACTTTCAACCTTTGGACAACAGCGACCGTCAGAGTCCATGTTTCACACCCGAGAGGACACACTGGTCATATATACAGGTATTTAACCCTGTAGCTACGTCACATTTTAATAGCTTAGGTCCGGTGGAGTGGAGTCCCAGCCCTTTTCGCCGCGCGCAAAAACGCGAAATTTTGGCGCGCGCACAAATTCGAATATCCCGTCTCAATCGATCGCTCCACCAATAACCTGTATTCAGTCTTATTTCTACTGAAATTACGAATTCAGTGATACCAAACACTTCAGGATTAACTCATTTAGAAGCACAGACCGATTTTTTGAACTCCAGGCAAAACAAAACACACTCGACATTTTTTTCCGATTTTTTCTGACCAAAACTGTATAATTTCTTCACACAAGTCGCCTATCAAAATATAGGTATTGAAACGTACTCTAGAATACGGTTACCCGAAATACGGTACAACATCTATGTATTCCAGTGTCTGTGGAAATGTCCGAAATCTAAAGTGACATTAATTTTTTTGACATTTTCAAAAATTTATTTCTGTGTGAAGGTGATGGTGTTGCCCAGTCGCGTTTGAGAATAGTTACTAGTAAATTTAACCAAGAATTTCTACCAGTATTCAGTTCTACTAAGAAAAATTGGTAGAATTAGTGATTAATTAAGTAGTGAGCCGCGCGCCGCCGCGCCGCGCCGACACCCGGCCGGGTGTTGCGGGAGGTGACCGGTGCGTGACGCATAAAACCCGGCCGGGTGTTGCGGGAGCCAAAGGGTTAAATGTCACAAAATTATTAATACACAATCTTTTACCTATTTCAATACCAACCAACACTTTGGATATAAATTCGTAATAATCATATAGTTCAGTATTTTTCCCTTTTTTAAAGAAAATAATTAAAATCAGCATCAGTACTTAGTATTTATAATTTTGCTTAGATATAGTATGTTATATTTAACATAATGAAAACTTAGTATGTAAGTTATATTTAAAAAAAGCTCTGTAAGGTTTCTTACCCGGTTCTTCCTTATAGCACTACTGAACGGGACATCATAAAAAATGATAACGAACCATACTGAATATGCATATGTCTCAATGTAATATTGTTATTGTTGTGTGTTCTTTATGGCGAAATAAATATCTGAATCTGAATCTGAATCAGCATCAGCGTCAGCTGATGTGAAAAAAATTTGCATCAGCAACAACCCTGGAGCTCATACCTGATGGCGAGATGAACGAGCGTGTGCCCCGAGTCGAAGGCGGACGCCCGGTTGAGCAGCGTCACCTCCGACACGGTGAGCGCGCGCGCCGGGTCGCCGCCGCTCGACAGGTACGCCTCCACGCGCGACGCGTCACCGTCCACCACGCCTGCATCAGAGATGCACGTGGTTGACGTAATTACATGCAGTTTTTAGGGTTTCATACCAAAAGGAAGGTGTGGAACTAAGCTTGCGATGGCTTCACCGAACATATCCGGGCCCATCGGCAGTAGAGAAGGGTGTTAATCGAGGTCGGGACTGGCGAGTGGCCACTCTAAATTTCCCGCAAATGCTTCACGTTTCGGCTCGCATCAAGCCCTCGTCAGCTAGTCTGCGTTGACTAGGACGCGGGGAAACACCAGTCCCGCTCTCGACCTCCCTCTCTCTACCTATCCATATTCTGTAGGATGCTTCCAGTGACGTTTTCGAAGCTCTCTCCATGTATGAGCTTAGCGTCGATCTTGGCAGCCCTAGATTCTTGAAGAGACTGTAGAGCGACTTCGCTGGTAGTCCTCTTGCTCCGACTTGCACAGCGAAGAGATCAGTCTTGAATCCGTTTCTCACAATCCGGTCTACTAAGTTGCAGTACTTGTTAAATTTGATGTTGTGGTCCTTCGGTATGTTGCTTTCCCATGGAACTGTATGTTCAACAAGTACTACATGTTTTGTCGCTTATGAGAATATGAGTATATCCAGTCTTAATGCTGTGGTACAGATTTCCGAAGGCAATGCTTCTCATGTGTGTCTATAAACAATTCCCAATCCTTTGCTGCTCCCAAAATTGAAGAAGGTTTTTAGTCCTATCTTTGGGCAGCTTTTTGGCTCCAGGTTTCACAAAGTTGACCTTCTGGAAGCCGCTACTGGTTTGCCCTTTACTTTTGAAGCTTTACCTGAGCTTGTGATGTCTTCACCGAACATATCCAGGCCCATCGGCAGTAGAGGAGCAGGAACCCAAGAGGACCGTACCAACCCAAGAGGATTTGTACCATGTGGGATGACGGTACTTTAAAAGAATAGCCCCACTGCATCTCTCCCCATGTATGTCGTAAAAGGCGACTTAAGGGAGGACTCCCTTATATTACTAGGTGGTAGAGTTTAACCCGCCCGGGTTGGTACCACCGCACTGAATGAAAGGTCGGTCGAAACGGCTATGTAAATAGTTTGTGTTTTCCGTCCAGTTCAGTGTAGCCCGCACGACCGGAAGCACTGACGCGGCACCAAGTTCACCCGGTGTTATGGGCTGACATCACGGATGTTGTAGGTGATGTAGCCAACCGTGTCAGTTTCCATAAAAATAAAAAAAAAGGAACCCTCATGGTGAGACACCAGTTTGCATTAATGGCGCACTAAATAAAGGTCTTAGTGTTTTCCGTCCAGTCCAGCGTAGCCGGCATGACCAGAGCGAAGCACTGACATAGCAACTGTTCAACAAGGTGGTGCAGCAGGCGCTTCCCTACTCACCCTTCAATAGGTGGTCGGCACAAATTGTAGCCGACCGGATTGGTACCACTGTATTGTATTTTATTTTTTATTTTTTATTGTTAGCTCGACATATGGCGCCGAGGCACCCATAAGGTGTCTAACGGCGCCCATGGACATTCGGTCGTATTCGGGGGTTGCGAATGCCATGCCGGCCTGACAGATGCCCATTCACGCCCCTCTTGAAGGACCCGAGACTGTACTTGGGGGGAAATATATGAGCAGGGAGAGCGTTCCAGAGTTTACCGGTTCTGTACAGGAAAGATCTGCAGAATCGATTGGTACGCATGCGCGGTAAGTCAGCGTATATGGATGTATGTCCGTTGGTCCCACATAGAAGCCTCGGCTGTGTTCTCGTCTAGTCCAGTTTAGCCGGCAATCCAAAGGGCAGTCTGTCTCCGGTATTGCACCTAACTTCTCGGTGGTGTTGGCTGATCGGAGCATGCGCTTTGGCTCCTCTGACTCATGACAGAGGGGCCATGTCTCCCTTCATGAAGGGATATGACTGCCCTTCTTATATTACTAGGTGGTAGAGTTTAACCCGCCCGGGTTGGTACCACCGCACTGAATGAAAGGTCGGTCGAAACAGCTATGTAAATAGTTCGTGTTTTCCGTCCAGTTCGTTGTAGCCGGCACGATCGAAGTGAAGCACTGACGTGGCACCTAGTTCACCCGGTGTTATGGGCTGACATCACGGATGTTGTAGGTGATGTAGCCAACCGGGTCAGTTTCCATAAACAAAATATTACAGATTCCACAAAAAAAAATTATAAGCAATAACTCACCAAGACATGCCTGCAGCCACACCCAGTCAGCGTTGGTGCGTCGCTTGCTGCGCCGGTTGTTTGTCTCCAGCTCGTGTATGGACGGCTGACTGTTGCAGATGTCATTTATACCTGCGACGAGACAACGTGAGCTCTTATAATAATAATAACCGGTTTCTTGGTTGGTCATTTATATATCATGTTTCTAAGGGGCCGAAATGTACCTACAGTTCGTCAACAATAGTGAAGACTACAAAATATGTCAAAGTAGGTAAGTTGTGCTTGCCCTTGCTGAGAACCCACCATCCGCCACTGGTGTCATCCTCTTTTATACAGAACCTGCACACCGGTGTGTCGCTAAGGCCTATTCAGTGTAGGTGTTTGTTTAGTCTGCAGTGTCCTGTTAATTTATTGAATATAAGATTGTTTATTGTATAATTTCATCCACAGGTAGGTAACCTATGCTTGGACATGTCGAAAATTCCGCCAGTTCTAAATTCAATGCGAAGAAGAACGGACAAACAAACTTCGCAAGTCACAATGTTTGGTTAGTTCCTTATAAGTATTATATTATAGTAACTTACAAATAATTAACCCATACTACCGCTCACAAGAGCATTAATATTTACAGCATAAACATGAATACTGAAGAATCTGACCACACTGCCTATTTAAATTTACCTATATCTGGTGTATAGTGCCATCGTCAATTTGATACTTAAATATATCAAGTCAATTCAACAAATATTAGTAAAAGTTTATTACAAAGAAATGTAATAAGATAAATACCGATCTTGGTCCTCGATGCTGATTTGTTGCGAGCGTTGTCCTCCTTGAGTGTCGGCGGAGCGTGACCGCCCGCGCCGCACATAGCACACTTGAGAGATTTGGGCCAGTTCTCGTACGTGCATGTCTGCCGAACAAACAATCCGATTGAATTTTTGACGCTCAGCGGTGCGGTCGGTCGACTGTTGTTAAGCAACCCTGAGCGCGGTCAGTACTTGCATGGATGACCGCTCGACCGTTGGAGGCTGACCGTGGTTCGGATTCCACGTTAAACTGTATGCCCCTTCCCTTCTTACCTTACCAGGTGGTAGGATTCATCCCGCCCGGGTTTATACCACCGCACTGAGCGAAACGTCGGTCGAAACGGCTATTTAAATAGTTCATGTTTTCCGTCCAGCTCAGTGTAGCCGACATGAAATGAAGGGAAGCACTGACATGACACATAGTTCATCCGGTGTTATGGGCTGACATCGCGGATGCTGAAGTTGATGTAGCCAACTGTGTCAGTTTCCATAAAAAGAAACAAGTCCACATGTTAAAAGAATGCACTATGTTCGCAGGGCCGGTCCGTCCATATAGGCGAGTTAGGCAGTTGCCTAGGGCGCCGACGATCTCTCTACTAGGTAACCAGGCAACTCATGCTTTCCTACATCGTGGTCTATGGTCGGTCTCCTGCCAATCTGGTTCAAAGTGTGTATGTTTTTTTTCTGCCTCCACGCATCGATTGGGTGGGAGTTCTACTGCGTCACGTTCCCACATTGACTTTAAAACCATTAAGCGATTCAAGATGGGAAAGTAGGATTGACGCATTGCGACCATTACGGTATCAGTAGGTGACGTTCATGATGCCCTAATGGGCATTTGTGAGGACAATACCCTAACAAGCACTTCAGGTAATCAAAGCAGAATCGAGGCTAAATCATTGGAAAAAAAACAGGAGATTTTAAATTTCTAGTTTGCCTTCTTGTGTGGTATGATATCTTATTCGAGATCAATTTAACTAGAAAAATACTGCAGTAAAAAAAAAAATTTAATATCTGCAATATCTGCACTTGAGAAAACAAAATCCTACCTGACATAATTCAGAAAAGACTTGGCGTTTGAGAAAATGTTAGTGGATGCAAAGGAAATTGCTGAAGAATTGGGTATCCCTGCCTCATTTGCTACAGAGTCAGTACCTACACGACTACGTAAAAATAAAATCGGAGTGTGGCTGTGTCGTGGACACGGCCGTGTGTTTTACGTGAATACGTGTGTGTACGCATTCTTTGATTCTTTACCTATCGAGTGCTGTAACTATATTTTGGATATAGATGATAGATATGAAGCTACAACACCAAACCGTATCCTCCGATTTTGTTATCATCAGTTTTCTGGATTGGCTCCCACTATGGAAGCAAATTTAAAGACATATTCACGTAAAAAATCAGTTCGACTACGAATCACCCGATGAACCAATTGTGGACCCAGAACAAAAATTCAAAGTAGAATTCTATTTCGCTGTGATCGATACTGCAATCATTTCTGTCAGTGAGAGATTCACTGAAACGCAAGAATTCAGTGCGATTTTCGGTTGCCTGCTCAATGAATCAAAGGAAATTTCTGACAAAGACCTTTTAGAGCAGTCCACCAAGTTGGAAAAGTCTCTCACCTACGGAGAATCTATAGGGATGTCGACGGTACAGATCTTTTTGACGAAATTAAAGCACTTTTCAGGCATACTAAAGATCAGATGCCAGTGGATATGATGAGCTATATATCCAAAAATAAGCGTAAAGACAGCTTTCCAAATTTGTTTACAGCACGGAAAATCTTTTTAACGCTTCCAGGATCAGTGGCTAGGAGAGAACGAAGTTTTTCAAAATTGAAATTAATTAAAACATACCTTCGTTCCCATATGTCCCTAGGAAGATTGAGTGGACTTTCCATGCTATTCATAGATTGCTCAAAAAATTGAACTCAGTGATGTCGTTTCGACATTTGCCAAAGCAAAGGCGCGTAAAGTAAACCTTGGTCCTACCTAGTTCTTCTTTATAATTTATTGTATAGTTTAATCTAGTAAGATTCAACCTTAATAAATTTATACTTTAAATTGATATAATTTGGATTGTATTGAACCTTATATAAAATTTTATAAATAAACACCAAAATAATACTAGGTATTATTTCGCTGTTTATTTATTAAATATTATACAATGTTCAATTCAATATAATATATGACATATTATGTAAGAACGTAATGCAATCTTCATTTCAGGAAAATGTTAACATTTGCTGATATTTTTTTTAATTTACGTCTATGCTTCCTATGTGAATCCTCTACTGCCGATGGGCCCGGATATGTTGGGTGTAGACATCGCAAGCTCAGGTCCACACCCTCAAAAGAAAAGGGCAAACCAGTGGCGGCTTCCAGAAGGTCAACTTTGTGAAACCTGGAGCCAAAAAGCTGCCCAAAGATTGGACTAAACCTTCTTCAGTTCCATGGGAAGCAACATACCGACGGAACACAACATCAGACTTAACAAGTACTGCAACTTAGTAGACCGGATTGTGAGAAACGGATTCAAGACTGATCTCTTTGCTGTGGAAGTCGGAGCAAGTGGACTACCAGCAAAGTCGCTCTACAGTCTCTTCAAGAATCTAGGGCTGCCAAGATCGACGCTAAGCTCATACATGGAGAGAGCTTTGAAAACGTCACTGGAAGCATCCTACAGAATATGAATAGGTAGAGAGAGGGTGGTCGAGAGCGGGACTGGTATTTCCCCGCGTCCTAGTCAACGCAGACTAGCTGACGAGGGCTTGACGCGAGCCGAAACGTGAAGCATGCGCGGGAAACTTAGAGTGGCCACTCGCTAGTCCCGGCCTCGATTAATACCCTCCTCTACTGCCGATGGGCCCGGATATGTTCGGTGAAGCCATCGTAAGCTTAGATCCACACCTCCTTCTGGTGTAAAAGCGTTCTTTGTGCCCCAGTATCTAGGGGCGCCCACAAGTGGCTTGCCTAGGGCTCCAAAATGGCACGGGCCGGGCCTGTATGTTCGTCTACAAGAGGGACATACCAGGCAGGTCCACTTGCCGACGGACGCCTCGGGCGCTGCGGCGGCGGCGGGGGCGGGGGGGGAGGGGGAGGGGGAGTGGTGGCGCGGCGGCGGCCGCCGGCGACGAGATGCGCATCGGGCGAAGCCTCTCCTCGATGCCCACCGCGCCCACATCTGTACACAGAGTTACATACATATTATATATAAGGTGTTTCGTTAGTCATGTCCACAGAGCATCAAATACATACCGCGCGCGCCCCCTACTAGAGGCGCCCTAAGTGATAATATTTGAAACCCAAAAACTACACGCAGTGCTGCTAGCGCTTCGTATGTGTGTGTGTGTATGCTAGTATCGACACTACACACAAAGAGGAGCAAGTTAGGCACACGCACAAAACAAATGCACACGCACAACACACATATGTAAGTCATAGGCCACGCCCACAGGCTTCAACGGCATTGTAGGGAAATCGCGCTCAGGGCGCCTCTAGGAGGGGCGGGCGCGCGCATTTGATGCTCTGTGTTTTGCAATTTACAGTGTGTTACATACACACTCAAATAAAGAAGTTACGCAAAAAAAAAAATATGTTTTAGCATTACTTTTCGAGAGAAGGGAAGGTGTGGATCTAAGCTTACGATGGCTTCACCGAACATATCCGGGCCCATCGGCAGTAGAGGAGGGTATTAATCGAGGCCGGGACTAGCGAGTGGCCACTCTAAGTTTCCCGCGCATGCTTCACGTTTCGGCTCGCGTCAAGCCCTCGTCAGCTAGTCTGCGTTGACTAGGACGCGGGGAAACCACCAGTCCCGCGCTCGACCTCCCTCTCTCTACCTATCCATATTCTGTAGGATGCTTCCAGTGACGTTTTCGAAGCTCTCTCCATATATGAGCTTAGCGTCGATCTTGGGAGCCCTAGATTCTTGAAGAGACTGTAGAGCGACTTCGCTGGTAGTCCCCTTGCTCCGACTTCCACAGCGAAGAGATCAGTCTTGAATCCGTTTCTCACAATCCGGTCTACTAAGTTGCAGTACTTGTTAAGTTTGATGTTGTGGTCCTTCGGTATGTTACTTTCCCATGGAACTGTAAGTTCAACAAGTACTACATGCTTTGTCGCTTTTGAGAATATGAGTATATCCGGTCTTAATGCTGTGGTACAGATTTCCGAAGGCATTTGGTAATGCTTCTCATGTGTGTCCATCAACAATTCCCAATCCTTTGCTGCTCCCAAAATTGAAGAAGGTTTAGTCCTATCTTTGGGCAGCTTATTGGCTCCAGGTTTCACAAAGTTGACCTTCTGGAAGCCGCTACTGGTTTGCCCTTTCCTGGTCCGTGCAATTGACAGGTTGATGGCCTCTCTGATGATTTGGAGGACTTTATCATGACGGTAGGAATACTGGCCTCGCTCAAGTAGTATTTTGCATCCGCATAACAAATGTTTGGCCGTGCCTACGAACTCCTTACATGACGGGCATAGTTTATTTGTAGATTTCCCCCATCTAACTAGGTTACTCGGGTCGGGGAGAGTAAGCTGGAATGCATTTAAGTAGAACTTAAGCAGCTCAGGGGACCAGTTGTATATTATGGATTTCCACTTCAATGCAGGAGGGATGCAGAAGTCACCCACTGTTAGCCAATCATTCTGCATTTCTAGGTTTAAGGCGTGAAGTTTGAAGCCTTGTTCCATGTCCTCCTGAGCAAAACCTTTCAGTATTTCTTTATCAGACTTTGCTGTTTCTATGCCCAATCCAGATCTATTGGTGCGTGTACCAACTTGGAATGATTTGTAGAAGTCGAGTCTCGATTCCAGTTCATCTGATAGTGATGTGTTGGGTAAGGCTTGAATAGCGCTATCATTGGAGTCTTTGAGTATACATCGTTTGGCTATTCTCGCCTTTTGATAAAATATCGACGGTTTCTTAATGTTCAGTCCAAAGTTATTGTGAGATCTGTATAGCGTTGACGAGTCAGCCGGGTGAGCCAGTCCAAACCATGATTTCAGGAATCTGGTCACATACGAGTCTAATTTAGTCAGGTTTTGCTTTGTGAAGTCGTAGACGAGAAATGGCCATGAAAGTTTTGATGTCAGGTAGTTATCGTAAATCCATGCCTTTTGTGTACCCAGGAGGGGAAGATTGTCAGTTTGGCGGAGGCTCTCTTCGAAAAGTTGGACAATATCATCAGTAGGATGCTCCTTTCCTCTGCTGGTGATCCTTTTGCCCAAGAATTTAAAAGGAGCTTCATCAGCCACGGTTGCGATTGGTTTTCCGGCTACTGTCAAACCTGGATTGCTCGAGGTAAACTTTGAACCTTTCCTGGTTAAGCTCAAACAGTAGCACTTCGCTGGTTTTATCTTCATCCCTTTGGTCCATTCACAATAGTCATCCACCACCTTAAGAAGCGACTGATTTTGTTTTGGATTGCGGGTTAACAGCGTAATATCATCCGCAAATGCCAGGATGGCCGCCATATATGTGTCTCCATATTTGAACCTGTATCCCCATTTCTTTTCTTTTACGACAAGCGTATCAATTAGAATGTTGATAACAATGTTAAATGTGACAGGAGAGAGGCAGCAACCCTGGAAAAGTCCTATGCCGTAACGAATTTCCGGTGTCTTCTCCGTTTCGCCTTTTACTTGTATTACAAAGGAAAGTTTTTTGTAGTAGGAGGCTATTATATTACAGATCAGAGGTGGCACATTATACCACTCTAGCGCCTTTAATAGTAACTCATGGCGCACCGAACCGAAGGCGTTTTCAAAGTCTAACAAAACATGTTTGCTACGTAAACATTAACCTGTGTGTAACAGTAGGTAACTGCTGTGGAAGTCGGAGCAAGAGGACTACCAGCGAAGTCGCTCTACAGTCTCTTCAAGAATCTAGGGCTCCCAAGATCGACGCTTAGCTCATATATGGAGAGCTTCGAAAACGTCACTGGAAGCATCCTACAGAATATGGATAGGTAGAGAGAGGGAGGTCGAGAGCGGGACTGGTGGTTTCCCCGCGTCCTAGTCAACGCAGACTAGCTGACGAGGGCTTGAAGCGAGCCGAAACGTGAAGCATGCGCGAGAAATTTAGATTGGCCACTCGCTAGTCCCGGCCTCGATTAATACCCTCCTCTACTGCCGATGGGCCCGGATATGTTCGGTGAAGCCATCGCAAGCTTAGATCCACACCTTCAAACGCAGAACAGCTGTTTGTTGTAAGTAAGTCACAAGGTCACTATGATTGGTTTTTACAGCTACTTATTTGATTTTATTTGTTTGTTAGGAGAAAAAATGCTCCTATACCTAAACATATGTTTTTTTCTTACATAAAGTGTTTTTTTCTTACATAAAGTGTTTTTTTTGAGTGTGTATGTAACCCTCCCGAAGTTAATGACATGACTAACGAAACACCTTATATATGGAGTACCAAATATTTTTATCGAAAAACATTAATAATTTTATCATGCATGTTGCTCCCAGAGGATTTTTTTATAAGTTGTATAATTTCTTCATAATAAAATAAAACGCGCATTGTTAGAGTGAGAGGCACAATTTAGGCAGGTGGCCCCTTAACAACACAACAGAAGCGCCCCGACCTGTATGAGAAATGTTGCCAGCGTTGTGCGCGGGCTCCGGCTGCGGCGGCGGGTCGCGGTGGCTCGGCATCGCGCTCGCCCCCTCCGCCTCCTGCAGCCGGAAGATGTCTTCGCCCAGCAGCGGCTTCGATGAACGACACATCGTGCACTGCCACACATACGTTAAACACATTTGTAATTACATTTTACTGGTGGTAAGGCAAACGAAGCTCAAAATCGCGAATTTTCCACTTTCATAACTTTTACTTATCACTTGAAGCCACTGAAAATTTTATGAAGTTAATATACCATATAGCTCAGAAAATGACCGTCAGCAGAGCAGTTTAATTTTTGAATAATTTTTCATAATTTTTTTTATTTTGGTCATTGTCGTCCGTTGTATGGTCTGACTAAACATTTACTGAAAATTGTTTATCGACTCGGTGGCAAAATTGGTCATAGGTTGGCAGCTATGCCATATTTTCACGTTCAAACTCTGGTCAGGAGCACATTTTTCTATTTATCTAAAGTAACAAAAATCTTTAAAAACTCAGTATGTATTAATTTATTTACTTTATTTTAAATCTAAGAAAGAAACATACAAACATACATATATGCATACCGCACATTTTATCCCGACAATCGGGGTAAGCAGTGTAATCGGTATCGTGCTGCAAGGACTCTGATAAATTACAGCACGGCATTCGGACAATGTAGACCTAATTAAAATAAAAATCCAAGACTTTGCATGAAATAAATAGATGTGCGTATGTACCCTCCTGGAAGCGGGGAAGTTCTCGTACGTGCACACCTCGCACATCCACTTGGAGGGCTCGCCGGCCTGCGGCGGGGCCTCCAGCCTCGACGTCATCTGCGCATGCCATCGCCGTTATCATTATTATTTCATACATTTATTTACATATATATTTACAATAATTTTACATACAACTATACCTAAAATATACAAAAATTATATTTATTTATTTGTATAAGAAATCAACAGCAACATAATATATCAAATTATAATAAACTATGGAACATTACCATATCAAATTGGCTAATAATAGATTTCATAGCAGGTGTTTTCAAATTTCAAATTCGACTACCATCTTGTCAAAAATTATATAATAAAATAAAAATAAAATAGGTACTAAACCTATACCTACCTACCTACAACAAATATACTAATTTAATAAACAATTCATTAATAAAATTAAAATTAAAACATATTAAAAATTAAATTCATCATAAAAACACTTTAAAATTTAAAAATTAAGTAAAATAAAAAACATTTAAAAATTCTCAAAATTTTAAAAAATTTTAATTTCACTCCACATAGGGTTTCGTTGGGATGAAAGAAGGAGGATTTGTGTGAGGTTGTGTTTATTGGGGGGGTGTGTGCATGTGTGAGGGGATGTGTTTGTGAGAGAGTGTGTGCATGATTTCAGGCCGTAAAAACTCAAAAAGATCTTGGGCTGATAATTTCTGAAGACTTGAAATGGGAAACGCACCTAATAGATCTCACAAAAAGAGCCAATTCATCCCTCTACATGATAAGAAAAGCTTTTTCCTCCATGACGCCAGAGGTATTCCTGAAAGTCTACAAGACATACATACGCCCTCTCCTGGAATATGGATACCAAATATGGAACCCATATTTCAAAAAAGATATTTACCTTTTGGAAAAAATTCAACGCCGAGCAACAAAAATGGTAAAATCAATAAAAAATAAATCATACGAGGAACGACTACAGATGCTAGGTCTTACAACACTCGAAGAAAGAAGGCAACGCGGAGATCTAATTGAAACCTACAAAATTTTAAAAAATTATTACAACGTACCGAGCCTTCAATCAATGTACTCAATGAACACTAACCAACGCCTACGAGGACACTCGCTGAAACTGAACTGTATCAGAACCAACACAAATCCCAGAAAGCATTTCTTGACACATAGAGTGGTACACGCATGGAATAAACTCCCGGAAGAAGCTATCTGTTCTCCCTCAATAAATAGTTTCAAAAACCATATCGATAAAATAAACAAATGTAAAAAAGAAAATAAACCATAATAAATACGAGTGCACTCGGAATATTAGAATACACGCATCAGCTTTAAGCTGCTAGTGTTTAAATATAATATAATATAATAATAATAATAATGATGTGAGCGAGTGTGGTCAGTTTGACATGTTCAAGCTTCTTGTAACAGCTGCGCTACCTGGCTTTTTACTCCCGTCTTGGAAGTATTGAAAAGGACAATGACATAAAATTTAGAGTTATATGTTTTTGCAATTCGGTTGAGTGTTGTATTTCTTGTGAAGTTTTTCCGCAAATTATGGACGTGCAGTAGTTGAGAAGATCGCGTGCGGCGTGTTGGTACATGAAAGTGGACAGCCTCCACAATTTCCGGGGAATTGATAGTGCTGTTGACAATGTCATGCAGAAGTGTCACGTCCATAATTGTACGACGTTGTATATATAACATTATTATAAAACAAATGGAGTTTCCACCACCGGCGGCGGGGCGAGCCCAGGCTACCGATGGTCGGGTCCCAAAGATAGAAACCTATCATCATTATCATCATCAGCCTCGGAAGCTCAGTGGTGCGATCCGTCGACTGTTGCAATGACCTGGGCACCTTTTTTTATGGACAACTACAACATCCACGATTTCAGCCCATAACACCGGATGAACTTGGTGCCACGTCAGTGCTTCCCTTCGGACGTGCCGGCTATACTGAACTGGACGGAAAACACAAACCATTTCCAGAGCCATTTCGACCGACCTTTCATTCAGTGCGGTGGTACCAACCCGGGCGAGTTAAACCCGACCACCTAGTAATATAAGAAGGGAGTCATACCCCTTAGTCGCCTTCTACGACATACACGGGGAGAGATGCAGTGGGGCTATTCTCTTTAAGCACCGGCGGTACTTTTGTCAGTTATTTACTTACAAACATACATAGTGTCACGCCTGTTTCCCGGTGGGGTAGGCAGTTATTTACAAGTGTATACACTACCTGAGCCAGGTGTGTGTGAGAAGTGTGCGTGGACGCATCGACGCTCGCGGCGCCCAGACAGTTAGCACCGTCGCTCCTCCGCTCATCGTCCCTCGAGTCCTCGCTCATCTTATATCATCCGGCCCGCACGAGGCGCGACTCCACAATGCAGAACGTGCCAGCGGGGCGGCGGCCGGCCGCTATGACATCTTCATAATTGACGTTCTTTAATTTGTGCTTGAATAGGCTAGGTCTAGCTAGTGTCGCACCATCGCGCGGCTATATATTAATTTGTACTATGCTGAATCACGGCTTTCGATTTGGTTCGGCGCATCTGTAACGAGAAAATAAAATTATGAAGTTGAACGACATCTTAGTTACGAAGAGAGACTCAAAGCGCTAAAGCTACCCTCCCTGTAAGCTCGACGCCAGAGAGCGGATCTAATAGAGGTGTACAAAATTCTGACGTGGAAATACGGTTGCCCTGAGCTGGTTCACATTGAACCAAAACGTTCATCTTCGAGGCCACAGCATGAAACTAAGTCGAACAATCTTTAACAGCAATACTCGTAAACATTTCATAACAAACAGAATGGTGGACGACTGGAACCAACTTCCAGACGAAGTAATAAGCGCACTTAGTACCAACCAATACAAAAATAGACTAGATAAATATCTAACAAATAAAACATAATCTCAAAAAGAGTGCTCAAGAACAATAATTAAATAAAAAAAAATACAAAAAAATCCAAGATAATGACAGAAACAACAAATTTTAACTGGATTTAGACGTATCAGCCTAGGCTGCCTGTCTAAAATAAATAAATAAATAAATGAAGTTGTGCGTGAATAAGCCATTATACACTGTGCTATTTTTAGGGTTCAGTAACCGTACGGAAGCCTATTACTAAGCCTATGCTGTCAATTGTTTTCTTTTATGAAAACTGACACATTTTGGCCACATCACCTATATAACATCCGTGATGTCAGCCCATAGCGCCGGATGAGCTAGGTGCATATCAGTGCTTCCCTTCATTTCATGTTGGCTACACTGATCTGGACGGAAAACACGAACTATTTACATAGCCGTTTCGACCGACGTTTCATTCAGTGCGGTGGTATCAACCCAGCCGGGATAAACCCTACCACCTAGTAAGGTAAGAAGGGAAGGGACTTACAGTTTAACGTGGAATCAAAACCACAAACCACGGTCAGCCTCCAACGGTCGAGCGGTCACCCATCCAAGTAGTGACCGCGCGCTCAGGTTTGCTTAACAACAGTCGACTGACCGAGCTACCGAGGCTGACATAAATCTATTGTGACCTCTCAAAAGTTTATAGTTCACCCTCAAGTTTGATTTGCTATAAACCGAGTTATATTCTTGAGATTGAATGCCTGTATTTGGCTATAAAAAATATAACGCTTTCTACTGTGAATGAGCATTTGTTGTTATATCCACCATAGTAACACATATTCTGTGAAAATTTCAACTGGCTCCCCTATTACGGTTCAAAAGATACAGCCCTTTAAAGGACAGACAGACAGACAGACAGACAGACAGACAGACAGACGGCGTAGGCTTAGTAATAGGCTTCCGTACGGGTTACAAAAACCTAAGAAGTGAAAAACCGGCTAAGTGCGAGTTGAACTTGCGCACCGAGGGTTCCGTATCGCCATGTCATGGCTAGCGCCACTCACGCGATCTAGATGGCGTGTTATGAAACGCTTCATATTAGTTAAATGTCATTATTAGTTAAAATGTTTCATAATCTATTCGGTAGATGGCGCGCGAGATACACTTTTTGGTTTCTTCTATGGGAACCTCCGTGAATTTTTTACTTTTTCTTATTTTTAGGTTTCCGTATCCCGTACGGAATTACTAAGGCTACGCCGTCTGTCCGTCCGTCTGTCCGTCTATCCGAGGGCTATATCTCTTGAACCGTAATAGGTAGCCGGTTGAAACTTACACAGAATATGTGTTACTATGGCGGATATAACAACAAATAAGAAAAATAAGAAAATGTTAAAAATGAAGGGGGGCTCCCATACAACAAACGTCCAAAAAATCGATAAGTCACACTATTGAATAATAGATGGCGCCACAGGCTTTTATAAATTGCAATTTTGAAAGACAAAAGATAGGCGGATAATAGCGGATAGACAAGGAAACCTCTGTGCGCGAGTAAAACTCGCAATTAACAGATTTTTTATTATTTGTTGTTATATCGGCCATAATAACACATATTCTGTAAAAATTTCAACAGGCTAGTAGCCTGAGGCTACCTATTACGGTACAAGAGATACAGCCCTCGGACAGACAGACAGACAGACAGACAGACGGACGGACGGACAGACAGACAGACGGCGTAGGCTTAGTAATAGGGTCCCGTACCGGATACGGAACCCTAAAAAAAATTAAGGGGGTCACCATACAAGAAACATGTTTTTTTTTGTTGCTTACAAGCGTCAAACGTCTGACTCGCACTTGGCCGGTTTTGTTTTTACATGGCACAGCATGGAAATACATTTGAAGCTATGACTGACAGACATAAATTAAATATTTTGTGCCAAACTGAAGACAAAGGAAACAATATATTTTTATTACCTACAAATTTAAGAAATGTTTATTCCGATCATAAAATCACAAAATGACCTCATTCAAGCACTTGCTTGTGATTCATAAGTAAGAATAATTTCAGGTTACCTCTCAATGTTGAGGACAAAAAATTTTGTACGACCATGAACCCAGACATTACCAAATGCCTTCGGAAATCTGTACCACAGCATTAAGACCGGATATACTCATATTCTCAAAAGCGACAAAGCATGTAGTACTTGTTGAACTTACAGTTCCATGGGAAAGTAACATACCGAAGGACCACAACATCAAACTTAACAAGTACTGCAACTTAGTAGACCGGATTGTGAGAAACGGATTCAAGACTGATCTCTTCGCTGTGGAAGTCGGAGCAAGAGGACTACCAGCGAAGTCGCTCTACAGTCTCTTCAAGAATCTAGGGCTCCCAAGATCGACGCTAAGCTCATATATGGAGAGAGCTTCGAAAGCGTCACTGGAAGCATCCTACAGAATATGGATAGGTAGAGAGAGGGAGGTCGAGAGCGGGACTGGTGGTTTCCCCGCGTCCTAGTCAATGCAGACTAGCTGACGAGGGCTTGAAGCGAGCCGAAACGTGAAGCATGCGCGGGAAATTTAGAGTGGCCACTCGCTAGTCCCGGCCTCGATTAATACCCTCCTCTACTGCCGATGGGCCCGGATATGTTCGGTGAAGCCATCGCAAGCTTAGATCCACACCTTCCTATGCAATCAAGAAGTTGAATATATATTTTTGTTTAAACATTTTAATTTATATTAGTTTACTGTGACCGCAAGGATTATTTCGGGGCTGGAGTGGTAACGCTTTGGTAACAGCGACGATGTGCTGAGCGCTCTTGCTTTTAAGGTATGGAAGGTAGACTTATTCGTCGATGGAATTTCTTGCTCTCAATATTATACACTTCCCTAGCAGTGGTTTCCATTCCCACTTTAATTGAGGCTGTTAAGGATAGTGACAAAAAACAAAAAAATACATATTTGTTGTACGGGGGAAAAACAACATGCGTCGCCTCAACATTAGGTTAGGGTAATTTTTTTTTAAACCACCCAAAACCATACCACTTCTCTTGTTTTTACATACATTTATTTTAAAAACCAATGTTGTGGTGCCAAAAAAAAAATTTTTTTATTTTGTATTTTGTGTGAAAAATTAATTAATTAATTTATTTATTTATTTATTTTAGACCGGCAGCCTAGGCTGATACATACATCTAAATCCAGTTAAAATTTGTTTTTGTCATTATCTTGGATTTTTTTTTATTTTTTTTTTTTAATTAATTATCGTTCTTGAGCACTCTTTTTGAGATTATGTTTTATTTGTTAGATATTTATCCAGTCTTTTTTGAATTGTCTATTTTGTATGGGAATTTTTTTTCTCCGAAACTACGCATTTCCGGCAAACAATTCTTTCACTATAATTCATCTTTCAACTCGGCCTACACAATAAGCATACCAGCAATATTACATCTAACCCCCGCTATACCGATCTCACCCTTCCCCCCCGCCCCCCTGTGCTGCCCTGCGCCGCTCCACGTCACCTGCATCTCAGCGTATGCCTGCCCTAACTATTGAGTATTTTGGAACAAATGAACAAATCACAGATGACTAATTGAACTGACACCGATTCGACCACTCACATTTGCTTCATGAATTTATTTTGTGAGTCCGCTAGCATACATCCAGAGTGTATATATATATATATAATTCCCGAGTATCGGCCACATTCATAGACCAGACATCTCACTGACAGATCTGACACAGCTGATTACAAATCCGGGACAAGATTGGGTTGAGCCCGCCCGGATTAATACCATCACACTACGTAGGTACTATACTTATTTGTGTTGGCCAATAGAAAGCAAAACAGACGCCATGTATATACTGAAAGGCATTAGTGTTTGCAGTCAAATTGCAACATATACTAGGTACTTCCCACTGATTGGCGAGCATGGATTGTGATCATAAATAGATACGGATATATACCCACGAAGTATTCACTCCATCTGATGCGAAATTTGGCAACGCTCAGTACTCATTACACAACCACAACATAACCAGACGGCATCGGTACAACGCGTAAGGTCACGACCATACAACATGAACACGGACTTTTTTGTCTCCCACAGTGCCCACACTTCACTTCAACTTAGACGGCAGGAGAACACTCACCCACTTTCCTACAAACAATTAATCCTGAACAGAAACTACTAGAATATACTACAATAAGGCTACAGCATCAATGCGGACGAGAACGAGCGAAAACGAAACCTTCTGAAATCACTGGGTAATATTTTGACAAATTTTGTCACCTCGTTTGTGGAAAACATGAACACGGCAGTGTTCCCCGCTCATAAATCTGGAAATGGACCATTTTGAGATTTTTTATATCAGTATATTTAAAATAAATATATTTTCAGGAAAACTGTTCACATTATTAATACGTAAAATACATATTATTGTTTTTAATTATTCCATATTTAATAATTCTTTATTTAAAACAAAAAAAAACGAACAAATTTCCTGACATGAGATTTTGTTTTACGACGGGCAAGACTTATTTCTAAGCTGACTATTCTAATATAGCGTGTATTATTTGTTTTGATAAAATTACGTCACGTTAAATACAATGTTTGCTAACAGAACTATGAAGAAATACATTTACTACACATTTGATGGTAGAAATATTACTTTTAAGCTGTTTCTATTAACCTGATAAATATTTGACTTCATGACATCATTTTACGTTAGGTACAAACAGCTTTCCTTCCCATTTTTTATTCGTTACTTGATTGGTAGTTATTACCTACATTTCAGCATATTATAGATACATTCTATTGACAGAAAAATATAAAAATAAAATAGATTTTTTTCGCAATTGTCATTTTGATTTTTTTGAAAGGTTATTTACTGCATTATCTGATTACCATATTGCTACAGAAATTAGGTACATATACCTTATGGAGAAACATTGCTCTTCTGGCAGTGATGGTGGTGGCTGTATAAGTGCTGGATTCGCGAAGTGAGCTCTATTTGGTTCTGTTTCTATTTATTCTGTTTCGTCCGTGTCGTTCTACTTAATTGTTCTACTTCTGCTTTGTCTGCTTTATTTCTTTCAGGCGAATACTTTCAAAAACATCGTTAAAATCTGCTACGTCGTCTTCAAAAAGCGCAGATGCAGCCCGCGCTGACGAAATTTCCAAATTACGACTAGAAATAAATCGACTAAAACAAACTGTTGAAAATTACAACGTTGCCCTCGACGATAAAGATGCTACAATTGGAAATCTAGCTCGAGAAAAGGAGAAATTATATTTGGAACTAAAAAAAGTTCAAAGGACTAATAGAAATATACACCAACAACTTGAAGACGAAAGGTAGGTATAAAATTAATTATAAATGTATTTATTAATTATACTTTTCAATTTTATATTGCTTACTGTATTGAAAGCTTACAGAGATTTTTACCTGAAAGAAAAAGAACACTACTGCCAAGAAATAAGTTCAATAAAAAGGTCTTTTCGACATGATGAACAACCAACACATGAAGCGTTAAAGATTGTAAGTTTAATGTGTGCGTAAACTAAATACTTATAAATCTAATTCTAGATATAAGGTGCTTTATAACAGCTATTTTATTTACGAATAATTTCTGTACAGGTTGAACTCCAGAAAGAAATAAACATATTACACGAAAACATATTAGAGAAAGACAAAATAATTTACAACTTATGCGTAAAATATCTCAGAATAAAAACGAATAAGGCGCACTTGAAACTCAAACTTGAGAAAATGACTACTCAGCATGAACAGGTTATCATTTCATGTTTTTATTTTGGTAAATAAATATCCAAGAAGCTACCTCAAAATATTCTTTTTGGAATTGTTTGTAAATGAAATAGGGGCAGCTAAATTGTGTTTTACTAAGACTAGAATCCAAGATCAACCACAGATAATGAAATGAATAGTTACAAGTTTGGCGCCAAATTTCAAACTGGTAGTCGAATGGTGTTTTATGGCGTCAAATGTGAGCGTACTAAACCGACCACACTAATGTGTCCCCTTTGTCCTCAGGCATACGACTACATAATTTCTCTATTAGACGCAAATCAAACAGAATTAGATAAACTAATATCCGAGAAAATTCAAGTTAACTCCATCAGCAACAAAAGATATCTGAATTCGGTTAAGAGGAATGCCAGACTGCATTACGAAAATACACAACTTAAAATTTTATTAATTGCTCTGTCGAAAGATCCAAGTCTTTATGAACCAAAAGGAGGTAACAAGCCCCACGCGAAAACTCGAATGTCCATATCAGATGGAAAAGTTCCAGAACTTATTCGGGAGGCTAATAGAGTGAAAATCAAGAAATCATTCTACACACATTCCCACGAAACAACAAATGTACCAGGACGTTTGAATCCAAGAATAGTGGATAGAAAAGAAAATATAAATAAGCCAGTAGACATTGATTATTCAGGGTTCACTTCAAAAGCTGTACAAAGGCCTACATCTGATCCTGGATAGATATTGGATGTGTTTTTGTAATAAATATTTGCCATTTTATGAAAAGAAAATTCAACCAATGAGTTCTTGTTCCTGTATTGGTGTGTTTGTGTTCTTGTCAGCCTCGGTAGCTCAGTGGTGCGGTCGGTCGACTGTTGTTAAGCACGCTTGGGCGCGGTCAGTACTTGGGTCGACAATTGGAGGCTGACCGTGGTTCGGATTTCACAATTGTCCCTTCCCTTTTTACCTTACTAGGTGGTAGGGTTTATCCCGCCCGGGTTGATACCACCGCCACAGATTACTTAATAGTTACTTCCACCGCACTGAATTAAACGTCGGTCGAAACGGCTATGTAAATAGTTCGTGTTTTCCGTCCAGTTCAGTGTAGATGACATGAAATGAAGGGAAGCACTGGCATGGCACCTAGTTCAACCGGTGTTATGAGCTGGCATCACGGATGTTGTAGGTGATTTGGCCAACCGTGTTCAATAGGGGGCAGCCTTGAACCGCACATGGGTTTGTTGAGTTAACTCCCTTTTCTAACTCGTGTTCAATTCCCTTGCCCTTACTAGGTGGTAGGCTCAAATTGTAGCCGACTGGTTGATACCACCGTACTGGATGCAAGATAGCCGCATAGCAGCCTCGGCTCGGTTGTGTTCTCCTCTAGTCCAGTATAGCCAGCAATCCAGGGGTCTCCGGTATAGCACCTACCTTCTCGGAGGTGATATTGGCTAGTCTGAGCTAGCTTTGGCCCCTCCGACTCAGCCACCCATACCGGATTACATATAAAACATATAAAAGGCGTACTTCCGATAATTTATTTTTATGTGGTTATAAAAAAAATAACCATAACCCATTTTCATTACCCTAACAAAGTTTGCCATAAAAAAGTAAAAAAAAATTGCTTGCACGAGGGGGACTCAAACCCACAACCAAAGATTTTGTATTACGTCGCTTACAAACTCTTTTCCCACGACCATGAGATCGAAATATAAGTGTCCTCTGCACTCTACACACCAATGAACCACCAAAACTCGTGACAAGACGAATAACCTTCAATTGAAGAAGAGTTTGAATTAAGGGAGTTAGCTAATATTTATTCTGTGGTACTGCCTCCTATTGAACACGGAAAAGGAAATACGCGACCGGGCCGACCACAGAACGATCGGGCCACACCTCCCGCGCCCACCGGGCAAGACTGGTCTGGTTCAAAGCTTCTTGGAGCTGGCACTTTTCCCATCCAACTGATGAATTTTCCCTCACTGCAGTTTCTATTGATTCTAAACACTACAGTGACCAACGTTGGGTCGAGGAAGTCAGATTCAAACTATGCACTGCTAAAAAAAATCTTTTGCGGAAAGTACATAGATTCATGCGGTGACTGTATTCTGACCATTTGAAATTCTGACGAATTGCAAATCTGACCAAATGAAAACAAAGGCAATTTTAGAATATACCTTGAAGGTCAGTCGACTTCTTTTTGGTCTTTTTGGCCAGTGTCATGTGAGGATACGGGTTCGATGACATATGTCAAACTCGCTGTCAAGTCATTGTGGAATGGTTAACCGCTCAGGTGTTTATACATTAAAGGTTATAAAATTAAAGCCAAAGGGAATGTTTAGAAAATGTTTTGTTTATTGTTATCGTAACTTATGTTTATATATGTACAAAACCAAACTAAAATAGTCAGATTATCATCATGTTCATTCCACATGGAGAAATCGTTATGTAGCAATCCAATTAAAAAAGTCGCAATTTTAATCTTAAATATATACGGGGGTCCAGAGCCTACATAGAGACATAACAGTTACAAGGAATGGAGAGAAATGTTTTATCCACTGTGGAGAGTAGAGAGGAGTTGAGGAAACTTGAGTGCGTGCCATACATCATGCAAGTGGGCGTTGCATTGCATCCGAAGACGTTCAAACTACACACTAGACCGGACAAGAACAAAATTGCAAACCTACTACTTCTTACGTAGGTACCAAGTCGCTCAATCTATTGTTATCCATCCGCCTGGCGTTCGATGCACGACGCAATGACGTTTGACATCAAAGTTTCTGTATAAAAATTCGCATTATTTCATGAAGCAGAGCATCCTCTTGGGTGGTTGGTCAGCGGCACAAAAAATTCTTCTTCTTCTTTTTAATTCTGGCAATTAACCGATATAACCAACTTCAGCTTATTTTGCCCAGTGTACCGGGTCCCGATGGGCCCGGATATGTTCGGTGAAGCCATCGTAAGCTTAGATCCACACCTTCCCTCCTTCCTTGAAAGATCCACTTCCACCTAGCCATGCAGCAGGTGGGTTCTTCGTGTCTTACTTGCTACTTGGTAGTTGTCTTGTCCGTATACTGTGCTAAACGTGGTGGTCGGTGTTGTGCTGTAATTTACCAGAGTCCTTATAGCACAACACCGATTACTCTGCTTACCCTGATTGTCGGGATACAGCGTGTGTTATGTATGTATGTATGTATCCACGGTAATAAATAAGTACTACTTCACACAGAGAAAACAAATAATTTTGACTATTATATAAGTTGCTTTGTTATTTATGTCAAATATTTCGGGAGGGTTACATACACACTCATATAAACATGTTATGCAAAAAAAATTATATGTTTTTAGCATTACTTTTCGAGAAATTTAACAAGACATGTTTGCTACCTAAACACGATGCTCTGATTCACACGAACTAGAGTTCACTGTCACCTCTTGTCATACCGTATGCGTTTACGATCCGGAATTCGGACACGCAACTCTTCTTCATTCTCCACGGTGTGACCATCCTGGCCATAAAGTAGGTCCTTGGCCTGTTCCCACATGAAAATCCTGCGGTGTCACGTCCCGTGAACGTGGCGGCCAAGGGATCGGTCCGCCGCGGCCTACGCACCGCCCCTGAAGTGTGCGGGTGCGCCGCCCCGTCGTGCTGGAAGTACGGTGGTTCACAGGAACCTCCGCGAGTAGGTCCGGGAGGCCTTCCTGCAGGAACTCCCAAGTAGGTCGCACCGTTCAGGTGGTCCAAGAACACAGATCCGAGCAGCTGGTCGCCGAGCAATCCACCCCAGACGTTCACGCTGAACCGGCGTTGAAAGCAGTCAGGGCGCGCTAACTGGGGATTTATTTCGAGTGAAAGTGTACTCGTCCGTCCACAGAACGTTGTTGCACTGACGAAAAACAAAGAAAGCGCCCCCGCCGCCCAGTAGTATTAGATTACGATTTTGTTCTTATCGTCCGGTCTAGGAGGTAGTTTGAAAGTCATTGTTTCAGACGCAAGTTTTATTAGATATTATAGCTAGCAACAACTCCTCCGTACTCACTCCACGGTAGAATTAACATTTGATCGAACCTCACTGGCAAGCTCGGATATACCAATTCGGTAAGTCTTATGCTAAACGGTAAGTAGACGTTCATATCACACAATCTGCCGCTCACAGAGGCCTCAGGCACACCACACACACACACGCGCGCGCGCAAATACATGTTTATACTAACGTGAAATTACCTGCTAGTGAAGTAACAACTAAGGACCTCATCGTCGGTGTCACCTTTGCCTAAGTTTAAATTACGAGAATACTTAAAATATATCACGGCGGGCCTCGGCGCTGCATTACCTGCCTCCCCCCCCGACACTGTTCAATCGGCTGTGAGGTTGGAGTGGGAAACCATTTACATCACAGCTCGGCAATTTTAACAGAAAATCTATTCCCCGCTTGCGGCTGCAAAATTCCCTCTTCGTCCAGTCTTTCCAAACGACGATCGTAGATGTGAAGACACTAACCAGCAAAGGAATCAACATTTTTAACACTTCTAGTACAGAGTGGAAAGACTAATCAACAATCTTAGCACTTCTAGTACAGGGGTGGAAAGACTATCTACGATCACAGAAACATTTGCTGGAGTCTTGCATTATGATTCGCTATTCGTGACACATAACGTACACCACGACCGAATTATCCGCACAGTTGAAGTACAAACCACATCGAAATAATTCCACTTCAATTGCTATCATGTCCCAGTTTTCAGCATTCCTTCCTTCCAAACTCCACGGGCAAGTCGGTCGGGGCGCAATCAAATTGTTCAAACGGTTAGGCGGTTTTAATTTGGAACAAACGGTTCGAATCTGTCCCGTCGCGAGGCTTCCTGTATCGCCGTCTGCGCGGCGGGACGCGCAGCTTCGACGTCGACGGGACAGTCGATAGGAAATGTTTGTCGCAAGGTAAACTCAATAATTGCAGGTGTATGGGGTGCGTGACGTCGGGGTGGTCGAGGTGTATTCGGGTGATTGCAGCGCCGAGCGCGGGGCCGTGCAGTGACGCGGCCAGTTCATTTCTTAGCGTTCTTCTTTGGCGCGGGCGACTTGCCCTTGGCGTTGTTTGAGATTTTCGCCTTCTTGCCCTTGGGCTCGCCGTCCTCGTCCTCCTCGTCCTGCAGTAAAACATTTCACAAATTAGTTTGCTGGTACTCAACAGCAACAGCGTGTCTACCGGAAACCACTCGACACGCTCGTTCAAAAACTTGCATAATTTCAACCAATACAGGGTGTTGTAACGGCCAGTACATTAAATTTAGGAAATTATTATTGGGATTAATAGTAACAAAAAAGTCTAGTAACTTTTTTCTGAATTCCCTTTAAATAAAAAGTTAGAGTGTTCATACAGACTAATTGATTAATTTAGTGTAAAAAGGATCTAATGTCCCTCATGATCGTGGAAATGAAAGGCGTGCGGTGAGTGAGCAAGAAGGGACGAGTGCGCGGAGAAAGGAGATGCGCGGCGCGAGTTTTTCGACGCGACAGTTCCCGCGCCAGCCAATTACACTTGACGAAAAAATTAATTTCAAAAATTAATATTTCGAAAACTAGACACTTTATAGAAAAACTTTATTTCCTTTTTTGTCTCAGAAAAATATGAGGATTACGCTGGCAAAATTAATGTACTGGCCGTTACAACATCCTGTATAGCCGTACTGAGTGCACGACTAAGCTCTCCATTGGTTGAAGTGGAGCGAGCTTACGGGCGACAGAGCGCAACGATCGGTTCCCTGACAGAGCCCCGGGTTGTGAAGCAGCTCAACAGCGGAAAGCTCAGGCTGATTTCAGAGTCACGCGGATCGAAAATATGTATTATTGCAAGTTATTATTTTTTTTTCATTAAAAAACAAAAAATGTAGCATGGTCAGCACTGAGCAGCGTCGAGCCAGCGCTGACTGTCATCAGCATCAGACTCTAAAATCAGCCTAAACTTATGCGTCACCCGACACACATTCTGCTAACATCAAGGGCTGATCGCAAGGCGGACAAGACACGGGGTAAGTCGTGAGCAATTTATATTTTTAATGAATGTTATAATGACAATGGACCTCCACAATTGATATGCGTGGAGTTTACTTGTCAGTGCAGAGAATGAGCCCTGTTTGCAGCGCCATCTGTGCGGCATCCCTGAACCACTTATGCATAAGCTATAGTGCAACGTAGCTCAGAATGTGTGCGGCTGCGTCGGTCGAAGGCGATAGAATCACTTTCCGATAACCCGACGGCCATAGCACACGCATCCTGAGATATGTCGCACTATAACTCTTTCGCCGTCACCAATGGACAAATCTGCCGCCAAATATGCATCACAGTATTTTGGAGCCATTTTCAGGGGTTGGTTTTATTTTTGGTAATAGATTTATTCATCAATGGCGGCGTTATTAACAGCTGAATAGATAAAGTTCATGCACCACGTGGTTCAATAGAAACATGCTAAGCAGACTATGACTCCATAAATTGCATGTATTATATACAGGTTGTCCCAAAACTCAACGTCAAGCAGGAACCAGGGAGTAGGCCAGTTTATGACTAGCCAGGGAAAAATATTTAACTGATAATTTTTTTTTGGAAAACTACAGACATTCTGGTTTTATTTGGGATACTGGTCAATAGCACAGTTATTTAGGCTACCAATAAAAAAAAATTTACAATTATATTTGCAAATTTGTAGTCGTAGTACCTAAAAATGTTATACGAGAAATTTTCAAAGTTCTTAAAAAAATGCCCATACCATAAAAAACAAATGACTCCGACTTTTTTTCTTATTTTTCCCTGGGTAGTCATAAACTGGCCTACTCCCTGGTTTCCGCTTGACGTTGAGTTTTGGGACACGTTGTATATAGATTAGTCATAATTATGTTGACATTGAAAAGCCATAAAGTATAACCATAAATATTTTGTCAACTTGCTCCCGAGGCAGCCACTGCAAAGTCATTAAGATTGACAGTAATTTCAAATACAAGAATACAGAAGTAACACACCCAATCATACAATTTGTCAAAGACAGTGCAACGGGCCCCAAGAGAGCAAGTTAACTTCATACTATCTAACATGTACAACTGCAACAAAGGAAAGCTTTCTAGAGCCATATTCACCTGTCTTTTTAAAATATTTTTTTTTTACGTAGATTAGTAAAATTCATATCGGTGAAAACAGCTCGAAAACAGACCAAAGGTAAAATGGACTAAGCAATAGAAACAAGACAGAAAACCAACAGCCAATTTTTTTTTTTTTTTTCATTCATAAATTCTCATTCCATAAGCCAATTTGACTATAGAATGTTGGAAAAGTGTCGCGCGTAATCGTTTTAACACATTTTCAAGCCCCATTTTACCTCAGCGTATAGAAACATCAATTTAGTTCCGACGCACTCACCCGCCCCCGTATGACTTTACGTTCGCAGCCAAAACTCAAAAGCCCTATGTTTATTAATTCTACTATTGAGAAAATTAATGTTCTAACTACATTGGCATGTATTAGAAAAAAAAAGCTTCACAATGCACAAAACAGAATAAAGTTGTAGAACAAAATAGGTATGGCTCAGTTTAATTTGCTGAATCATTGTATAAGTAACCGTAGAAGAAAAAAATTCAAATTAAATCATGTTTAAATTTCAACAATAACAAAACTTTGTCAAGAGATGATGTTTCATCATTTTATCATGGAAAGTCATGGTTACTATGGCTACTACACTCGTCACACCTCATTCCTGTCGGAACAAGGATGGCCACACTGAACAACCTACACTTCAAGAGCCCAACAGAGGTTAGAGAGTGAGAGTGAGAGAAGGGGAGAGCCGTACGGGGGAGGAGAGTGAGCGCGACAGAGCTCTAATCCGAGCGGGGTTTAACTCTATGTACCTCATTGCTCTTGCGCTTGGCTGCTGTTGATTTTCGTTTTTTCTCATCGTCCTGCAAATTTCACAAGTCTTAAACGTGTGATTTGGATCCTAGCGACGGGCACGTGAAACTAAAAGCCGTGCTATTGCAACTTCCACTTTACAAAGTTATTTTGTTTGTTTTTGCTCTATCATAAAGATGGAAATATATACAAGCGTCAAACTTGGTGCGATTAAAGTGCAAATTGTATTGTAAAATAGCAAATAATTAAAAACCGGCAAATTACGTAGACCGCCCGAGTTCGACTTGCACTTTGCCTTTTATTTTGTGACTAGTTCTTCTCTCGCCTTTGTTGAAATGATCACGCATCAAATAAAATGTGTTTCTATTTTTGTTCTTAGGAACCGTTCATATACCACGTGGATACTTTTTGGACAAAATTATTTCGTTCAAATTGTATGTACATTTGTGCAAATTTTGTTGGATTGTAATAATTTTATTATGTTGCATGTTTGGGACATGTGCCTGAAAATAAATATTGATTGGAATGTAAATCAGGCATGTGTTAGTCGAAATATCAGCCCTAAGACAGCACTGGTTTTTATTCCTACAAAAATTTTACTCTACGCGCCTGCAATTTTTCATCCCCATGAAAAATTGCAGGCGCTACCCTCGTAGCTGGCGAACCGACGATTAGGCAAATTTTAATTTTTCAAGTCATTGCCGTCGCTAGAATCCTAATCGCACACCTTCTCCCCGTCAACCCCTCGTTAGAGCACATAGGAACGATAATTATTGCCTGCATCATCAGTCTTTAGTTAAAAATATGAATAAATAATTTTATATTCACACTTTTAACAAAAGATCAACGAATGAGACGGTACCCAAACAGACATTATTGTAGGAATTTCTATCGTTTATATTGGAACATTGGTCGATGTGCTAGACACACATATTGCGACCCCACTCCCTAATACTTACTAAACAAAATTATATTATGTTTTTTAAGCCGCTCATTTCTATGGCTGAAACTTTGCACGGAGGTAGCTCATGTGCACAACATTTAAACGAACACAACCGCGGGAAAAAGCAAGTGCCTCGCAACCACCCCGATCCGTCTTGTGGCCTTAATGGAGGACACAGACCCGGAAGATGGCTGAATGACTGGGACCAAGAGACTAGTCCGTCTGCAGGCAGAAAAGAGCTTGTGTTCCAATATAAATGAAAAAATGGCTACACGACACTGTCGGTTAAGACGACAGATCGGAGATGTAATAGTGCCTAGATGGGCAGGCTAAGTTCCTACCAATCAAAATAACGCGAGAAACACAAGTGCTTCGCGTCCACTCGGCGGTACTCGTAGGCGGTTCATGGGGGCGGGGTGTACCACCAGTGTTTTCCCTCCTCGGGGATCATTATCTATTTTGTTAGTCCGGTACAGATTTCTGGTCAAACTATAGGAAACTTTATTGTTGCAGTATAAATAAAAAAAAACAAAATCAAAAATTTTCCAAAAAAATCCACGGCCATCCAAGTCATTACATCTCCGATATGTTAATAGTTAATATTCACACAGAGTCAGCGTCAAGAGACGGCCGTTTCACGAACACGGAACGGATATTCGCGTTCGTACGGAATGTGAACACGCGTGTCTCCTCCTCAACTCACCTTGAACGACGGCTCCTCTCCCTCCTCCTCGTCCAGCATCTCCTCCTCCATCTCCTCCATGTCCTCGAACTCCTCGACGAGAGCGCCCAGCAGGTGCTGCCCCACCAGGTGCACCGGCCCGGAGCCCTGCGCGCGCAAACACAAACCACACTGTACCCATCACCAAGACGCTAAAACGATAAAAAAGGTATGGACTCCGAGGAAGTGTCTATTCGTAAGTATATCTACGAATAGCCCTGTCCGATCGGGAATGTCTATTCGTAGGTATACCTACGAATAGCCCTGTCCGATCGTGAATGTCTATTCATAGGTATACCTACGAATAGCCCTGTCCGATCGGGCATGTCTATTCGTAGGTAAACCTGCATGCAGGTATGCAAACTGCACTATGGGAGTTTTCAACGAAACGTAACAAAAACGACATGCGCCGCCTCAACATCAGGTTAGGGTTAAACTATAGATCTCTGTAATTTAACCCTGGTTATTTTTTTTAAACCAACTCCCATAGTGCAGTTTGTACCTACGAATACCTCATACCTGCGAATAGCACTGTCCCGCCTGATAGGTCTATTCCTAGGAAATCAAATAGGACACTCCCAGTTCTTCCTCCTATCCTCGCCAGCGTAACACGATATAAGTAAAAGCATACTTTGTTTCATTGGACGGTCGCGCGCTGGCCCGTCAGTCAGTCTGTCATCAGCCGCGTTCGCAAAAACCTGTTTAAAATGCCCGCATGCTCTGTGTTTACGTGTAAAAACACTACAGCCAAGTTTAGTGTGCACAATAGTGGAATATCTTATTATCGGTAAGTACACTCCGCTCCCCGCAATCCGGCGACGCTAGTTCTCATACAAGCATTTGACAGTCCGGCGTCCATAGCTTTTTTTATCGTTCTAGACAAGAAGCTTCCCAACACACGTCCGGGGCCCATCGCAGGCTGGTTTTCTTTTATGTAAACTGACACGGTTGGCTACATCACCTACAACATCCGTGATGTCAGCCCTTAACACCGGGTGAACTAGGTGCCATGTCAGTGCTTCCCTTCGGTCGTGCCGGCTACACTGAACTGGACGGAAAACACAAACTATTTACATAGCCGTTTCGACTGACAATTCATTCAGTGTGGTGGTACCAACCCAGGCGGCTTGAAGCCTACCACCTAGTAAGGTAAGAACGGAAGGGACCTACAGTTTTACGTGGAATCCGAACCGCGGTCAGCCTCCAACGGTCGAGCGGTCACCCATCCAAGTACTGACCGCGCTCAGCGTTGCTTAACAATCAATAGCGACAGTCGACTGTCTGCACCACTGAGCTATCGAGGTTTCCAGTACGATGTCCCAGCGAGTGGCCATTCTTGCTCTCTTACAGTTGAGCCCTCATCAGCTAGTCTGCGTTAACTAGGATGCAGAACAGAACTAGTCCCGCGCTCGACCTACCTA
The DNA here is from genome assembly GCA_946902875.1 of Nematopogon swammerdamellus. Lineage (NCBI taxonomy): Eukaryota > Metazoa > Arthropoda > Insecta > Lepidoptera > Adelidae > Nematopogon > Nematopogon swammerdamellus. Next base: position 2,165,559 of record OX336358.1, read on the forward strand.
TCTCTACCGATCCAAACTCCGTAGGGACGTCGGGTCCCTAAGGTGTGTTCTATCGTCTATTTCATGGGGAATGTTCGGAAGAGCTTTTTAACGTGATTCTGCCGTCCCCTGCCAAAAATGCTGAAATACACGACTACCTTGATGTGCCAACAATAAAGGAAGAACTCTACCAACGTAACATCAGCTACAGCAAGCGCTTATCACATCACCCCAATCAACTTGCAGGAAGCCTGCTGAATATAACAGGCAATGTGAACAGACTAAAACGGACAGTCTTTCTCGAAATACCTAACTGAGGAAACTGAGGAAGCTGTACCTACTACCATATGGGGAGCCGCATTGATGGATGTGGCACCTTCACGACAACCTTCACACATCACATCTAATAAAAGTCATCCGACTGATTGTAGATGGAAACTGAAAAGAAAAAAAAAAATTCTGCCGCCCCCATTCCACCTCCGCAATGTGCCTACTGGCCAGCAGGGATCGTAATAACGTTATTTCGCGCAAACGTTAGGAGACTATCAAAATAAAAACGATCACTAAAAAATAACGAATACAAACTAACATTTGAAATTTATCAAACGTTACCCGCCAAACGTTTGAAAATCGTAAAACTAACGTTATTCTATTCGTTTGTGTTAGTGATAGTTATTTCCCGTCCACACGAAAACCGCTGCCATAGCGAAATGATAATAACGAAACAAAATAACGATTCAAGTAACGTTTAAATTATCAATTCAGTCAGTTAGGTAGGCCGCCGCCGCGCCGCGCCGCCAAGGCGCCGTATAATGTTTGCGCGTAGGGTTATTTCTAACGTTAGTTTTATGTTAGTTTGCAAACGGTTCCTATTCGGATGTTTTTGTAGCGTTTGTCTTCAAACGCTACCAAAATCAACCTATCAAAACGTTAGGGCACGGATATTTTTTCTAACGTTTACGAACCCTGCTGGCCAGGGGACGCACCCGTATTCAATCGACCTACCACGGATTAACTGGTTATGTAGGTCTTTTATTCACAGAAGCGGGAAAATGCGAAACGCACTCCCTGCCATCTATTTCATCCAAGTACAGCCTGGGGTTTTTCAAAAGGGTCGTGAAAAGGCTCCTGTCAGGTCGGCATGGCATTCGCAATCCCCGTGCATCACAATTACTTGTAGGTGAAACGCTGTGTCACGTTATCCATAAAAAAACATTTATCTTTCCATGCAGAAGCTTATGGCCGATCTGGGTGGAATTGTGAATTTCTTTCATGATCGCGAGTCGATTCAGATTCAGAGATTTATTCAGGGTTCAGATTTGTAAAACTTTATGTCCTCGCCGCGGCGGTAAGGTTATACCGGCCTGGACTGGATCACAATTCAATAATATTTTAGACTAGCTGTGCCCGCGGCTCCGCCCGCTCCCATATTTGACTTCTCTGCTAACCTCATAAGCCATTTAGCGTGATAGTAAGTAGCCTATAGTTGATGGGAAGAATCAAGCTATCCGTAGAATTATTTTTTATTAAAATCGGTTCAGTGGTTCTCGAGTTATAAGCGGACAGACAGACATACATACATACACTCAGACAGAAAGCAGACGTTGGATTTTATTATAGGTAAGGATTTAAAATTAAAATTTCGAAGATAGAGAACCAAACATCGATCAGACAAATGCCTCGATTGTAATCACAAGATGGCGTTGCGACGTCAGGACGACATCGCACACCATTCATACTTCGGTGTGTTTATCATCACTTCGATGTTTCCATCTCCACAGTTAAAGTTAAACCGCATTAAGCCCGTCTCTTAACGAGGTCATAAAATTATATGGGATTGCGAAATTTGTTTTTACAATAATTAAATTTTATGTTTATAAAATTGTAATGTTTACCAATGGAGCTGACGTGGTCACTGCCTGTACCAAAGCCCCTATACAAAATAAAGATCAAAATTCTCAAAGCTCAAATAGCACTGGGCCAGGCTGGCAAACAAAGTGTGGTAGAACCACACGCCAGACGGGACAACTACATTAAGTATGTCACATTTTTTTTTTCTGGATTTAATCCGGTATGGTTGGCTGAGTCGGATATGCTCGGACCAGACAATATCACCTCCGAGAAGATAGGTGCTATACCGGAGACTTCCCTGATTTACTGGCTATTATATTTTACTGAGAACACGACCGATGCTGCTATGCGGCCATCTTACATCCAGTACGATGGTACCAACACAGTCGGCTACAATTTGAGCCTACCACCTTGTAAGGGGCAAGTGAAATGGGTTCCGTACCCCCTAAAGGCTACGGGAGGACTATAGAGAAAAAACTAGAGAGGCCTGTGTCCAGCAGTGGATGCATAAACGCCGACAGATACAGTATCGCTACGTCACCTGGAGGAGCGTGAAAGTGACGGGCGCGTCGGGGAACTCAATGTCCAGCCTCGCTTGCCGAGTCTCCCCGGCCTTCAGCACGGCGATCGGAATCTTGATCGAGTCCTGCAGCGACATCGTCTCCACCTGCAACGAGACACAATCTGCTCAATCACGGCTCACAACATGCGGTGACCGGTGCCGGGAGACCAATGGTTCAGTCGACGAGAGACCAAATTTTTATTTATTTTTTGTTGTGGAAACTGACTCAGTTTTCTACATAACCTACAACATCTGTGATGTCAGCCCATAACACCGGGCGAACTAGGTCCCATGTTGTCAGTGCTTCCTTTTTTCATGTCGGCTACACTGGACGGAAAACACGAACTATTTACATAGCCGTTTCGACCGACGTTCCATTCAGTGCTGTGGTACAACGACCAACCCCGGGCGGGATAAACCCTACCACCTAGTAAGGTAAGAAGGGAAGGGATCTACAGTTTTACGTGGAATCCGAACCGCGGTCAGCCTTCAACGGTCGAACGGTCACCCATCCAAGTACTGATCGCACTCAGGGTTGCTTAACAACAGTCGACCGATCGCACTACTGAGCTACTGAGGCTGACGTGAGCCCGTGGTGTATTATGTCCAGGCCTACATGCCTACATACATACATACACACCACGCTGTATCCTGAAAATCGGGGGAAGCAGAGTAATCGGTGTTGTGCTGCAAGTACTCTGGTAAATTACCACACCGACCACCACGTTTAGCAAAATATTCGGACAAGATAACTATCAGGCAGCAAGCAAGGCACGAAGGCCCACCTGCTGCATGACTCGGTGGAAAGACCGTGCCAAGGTGAGAGGTGGCTACCCTGTCAACCTTTAGCAGGGCATCTTGTCCTTATCCCTTATGTCCGGGCCTGTCTAGAATATACTCTGTAATAAATGTTTAGCTGCTTATATTTTGGGGCAACCTGTTGCTTAGTATGTGGTGCCTGCTTTAACCCTTTCGGCGCCAGTCGCACATATTTGTGTGCGCCTATAGTCATTTTGTGAGGCCAGGCGCACACATATGTGATTTCGAAAAGTGCTTTCAAAAATAGGTTTAATTGTAGTAGTAGTACGGTGGAAGTTTCGTAAAGCCTTGGCCTGGGCGCATGACTGGGCCCTAGCGGTCCCGGCGACGAAAGGGTTAAATAAATAAATAAACACACAAACACTACATCAGTCAGTCGGGCACGGATGCATACAGCGTGCTACATTTCAAAATACATAAGCACGGGGAGGTCGGAGTAGTCGGGATTCTTGATCGAGGTCTAGGTTCGAATTCGGCCCACTGTCGGGATACAGTGTGTGGCATGTATTTTTTCATAACATATTTTCGTAACGTGTGGTAAAGAGTGAGGCCGGTATTGTACTGTGTGAGGCCGGCATTTAAAAAGAATAGCCCCACTGAGTCTCTCCCCGTGCATGTCGTAAAAGGCGACTAAGGGATAAGGACGAGATGCCGACCTAAAGGGCGAGGCTTGCCACATCTCACCTTGGCACAGTCCTTCCACCGAGTCGTGCAGCAGATGGGCCTTCGTGCCTTGCTTGCTGCCTGATAGTTACGTTGTCTTAATATTTTGCTAAACGTGGTGATCGATGTTTTGTTGGAATTTTCTAGAGTGCTTGCAGCACAACACTGATTACTCTGCTTACCCTGATTGTCGGGATACAGCGTCTGTGGTATGTATGTATATGGTACCTAAAGAGTTAAATCTTCAAAAGTCCGCAACAGACCTGGACGACGTTGAACTCGTCCGCCTTCGCGTCGGGGCCGAGCAGGGCCTGGCGGATGAGCAGCTTGTTGCTGCGCGGGTACTCCGCCTTCGCCTCGGGGTCCCACGTCTCCGACTGGTGCGCCGTCGACAGCGTGATACCTGCAACCGTACGGCAACCCACTATTAATAACATACTTTTATGGACGCTCATACGGCTACCCACAATGATTTATTAAGAAAGATACGTTATCTATACGACATTCGGTGCTCACACACGGCACGAACTTGGAACGTTGACAGAAAGAATTATAAAGTGATGCGCCGACTCGAATAGTCTTATTCCAATTATTAAGGGAGGGAATTCAAGTTATGTGGCGGTTGGTATAACTGATAACTACTTAGGAAGGACGACGCACGTCTGAACGCGTGCGTAGTTGGTGCGCGACTAACTTCAAACAGGACCGCTTTGGGAGCTCGTATAACCTATCTACCACCTTTTTAACATATAATATCATTGGCTGCCCATAACACCTTGGTGAATCGGGTGCCATGTCAGTGCTTCCCTTTGGTGTGATACAAAATAATTTACACTTTTGAGTCTCAAACTTTAAAAACATGATTTGCCCCCCTTGAGTCCCGGACGGCATTTTAGGAGCGAGGAGGTTCGGCTCAAATATTTTGTAAACCAATAAACTCCGATCAATTAACTCTTGCCACGTAAAATTGATGAAATTAGCCCCATAACCATGTAAAATAAGCGAAGAATCGCTTATTTAGAAGCACAGGTGGCTTTTTTTTAACTCCAGAAAAAACAAACCACTCCTGATTTTTTTTTTTTCTAACCAAAAATTTGCATTTCGCCCTTACATAATATGATATACCAAATTTTAGGTGACAATGCCACTAATAAGCCGAACAATGTAATTAAGAGGCCATTGCCTTTTATCCAAAAAAAAAAAGTAAAACAAGGAAGCTTGAGTCCAAGCGTCAAGACCTTTTTTTATGTGTTGTCATTTCGTTCCATACATATTTCCACTCTGTGGAAAGATAACTTCCATCACCTATGCATCTATCTCTGTCTTTTCTATAGGAAACGTTGATTGAAATAGCAATAGACCAAAACTTGCGACCGTAGAATCGTGCGCAATGCTTTAGGACGGCCATCCCCTGTGGGAGCTGACGGACTAAAATGTTTCGAAGGGCGGCCATCTCCAAAGGGAGCTGACGTGTTAACTGTCAATACACAACTGTTGATTTGTCAGATTCCATAGACAACTAATAAATAAAACAATTTTATTTTCTTGCGCAAATGGTCAGGCCCAAAGCAAAGAATTTCTTTACATCTCTACTCCTACCTAAGCTGGAGCAAGTCAACTCTGGCGTACAAATCGATTTGAAGGTTATAATGAGACATGCGTTTTTGCTAATAATGCCCTACGGCGTGGCGGGGATGACAATGCCATAGGGACCTTGAAACGAAAAATGAACGCGTCTTTCGAAACCAGTTTCCCGCAAATCGTCCCACGACAGCCGACGTCCTACGAAGGCTTCTATGACGACACAAAATGACAAAGAACGAAAGACGCCACTATCGATCAACCGGCGTCGCCGGCCGCTTTGCGCGCCATTTTACAAAAAGCCAACAAGTATAAACGCCAACGAAAATGATTACGCCTTGTACTTCTGAAATATAGCGAACATCCATGAGCGGGCAAGAAATATCGAAGGAGACAAAGCGACGAAAGAAGATAAGGCAACCGATTTCAAACACAGAACGTCAGAACATCGAAAATGGCGGGGGTCCGGTAAACGCTCCCCGCTTGTTACTATTGAATTGCAACATCACCTTTCCCCAGAGCATGAAACATTATGTGATCTTGGAATACATTTAATTCTGCACTCAACAAACATACGGTATCATCAAGGCGTGATGTATGATCATTTTCGTGTGCAAACGAAAAAATGGCGAGCCGCCGGTGTAGTCGGAGCGACGCCCAGACTTTTGACTAAGCAGTACGTGAAAAGTATACGTAATACGGATAAAATAAATACGCCGAATTGAACTAAAGACAATGGAGGTTGAGACTCACCGTAGAAGTATTCGTCAGACATGGTGATTTAGCGAATATTCCTTGATTTGGCGAAAGGTTCACGTGCGACAGTCGGTGCACAAATCGTGAAGGAAGAACACGAACTGTGTGTGTTGCCAGCCAGCCAAGCCCGCCAACAAGCCAATCACTCGTCTGCCAAAATAAAAAAAATAATTAAACAGAGCATAGACAAAATGTTAGCCCTGAACACACGGAAACATCTAATGAATAAACTAGATGCAAATGTAATAAATAAATGATGCTGAAAAAATCTAGAGAATATACTGTCACATGAAATGAAAATGTTGTTTGAAGTATTGTCATAAACTAAATCAAATAGGTCTTGGGAAAGCTCCATATTGATAAATCTGGTGACTGACGCGCAAAGTCTTTCTTCTTTTACTCTGCTCATAAATGTAACGCTGCAGCATATTGGGAACTATGGGAGAATTTGCTGAATTGGAGGAAATATTTATCTACATATACAGTAGCCTACCCATGATTCTCTTTGCACCTGTGTGTGTAGTAGAGATATATAGGGTGTAAAACGGCAAGTACATTAAATTTAGGAAATGATTATTAGGATCAAAAGTACCAAAAAAGTCAAATTACTTTTTTCTGAATTCCCTTTAAATAAAAAGTTAAAGTTTTCATACAAACTAATTGATTATTTTAGTGTAAAAATGATCTAATGACAACAGGGCGTCGCGGAGGGGGGAAGAGCTGGTGAGACGTGAGCGCGTCGGACGGAGGTGCTGGCGGGAGGGGTGGGGGTTAGCTTTGTGAGTGGAGGACTAGAGGTCGGCAGGCGGGAGGTGCGGAGCTGCAACAACGCGTTAAATTACACTAGACGAAAACATACATTTAAAAAATTCATATCTCGAAAACTAGACACTTTAGAGAAAAACTTTATTTGCTTTTTTGTCTAGGAAAAACATGAGGATTGCGCAGGCAAAATTAATGTACTCGCCGTTTTAACACCCTGTATACGGTGTTGCAGTTGCCCCCGTAATATATTTAACTGACATAAGGGGGTTATTCTATATGTGAAACTAAACAACTTCTGTGGCGAAAAAACTTTTTTTTAAACAAAAAAAAATATTATTTTTTCCATACAAATTTTAAATACCTATTATCAAAATGTATGGAGAAAAAAGGTTTTTTTTTCTTCAAATTAAAAAGTCGTAGAACAAAAGTTGTTCTATTTCACGTACAGAATCACCCTAAAATCGTAAACCCTTTTGGGTTTTACAGTTGGGGTGCAACACCGTGTATATGTATGGGCTGATTTGATTTAACAAACTTACTTTGACAGAAATGATACCATACTTCAAAATACCAGTGTTGTGTGTAATTTGTCTGTGTCTAGCCAGACCTCAACAGAGGTAAACGAAAACATGTCCTGTAGATAGTCCTAAAAATTTGGTAAAATAAAAATCCCATGTTTCCAAAGTATTACCATAGATGTATTTTTTTTTGTTGTTGTTAGATTTGTCCCATTTCGGGATAGGCACTTTCTCGTATGTTGTAATTCTTCTCTTAAATAGCGAGGAACGCAAACATAATGTTAATTAGCGGCGCACCAAACAAACGCGCTCAACCGCCACCACAAAACAACGATCGGGCCGCATATATTCAAAGTAGGGTGAGTTGCTCTGATTGGTCGATGCCAGTTTGGCGGGAAATTTAAATTTCGTCTGGCTCCGCCTCCGGCACTCCTAGCGAACCTACTGAATCCGATATTCGTTAGGTCGTTTATGTGATTTGGTGGCTCAGTGGTACGGTGTAGGGTTTTTATTTTGTCGATCTCGACCATGGGTTCGTGTCCCTTTTGTCAAAATGTGTTTTGTGTTTTTTTTAAGCAATGTTAGGGTGTTAAAATTAGGTTATGGTTTTTTTTTATAAACACCTAAGAAAACTTTATTTTCGGAAATACAAACTTAACAAAAACGACATGCGCCGCCTCAACATTAGGTTAGGATTAAATTATAGAAGATGCGTCGCGTAGCGACGCATCTTCTATAATTCAACCCTGGTTATTTTTTTTAAACCACCAAAACGGAGAAAGCTCGCATCGTGCAGTTCAAATACTTCCGAAATTTAAATTTCCCGCCAAACTGGCATCGACCAATCAGAGCAACTCACCCTATAGACTTTGGAAATATGCGATCGGGCCACACGGCTGGTCTTGTTCAAAGCTCCTTGACCGCCACCTTTTTTGAAGTTTTTTCACCATAGATATTTTTTTTTATATTTATTCGTCCCTTTTTGGAACAAGCAAAACTAAAAGTATACAGCCTTTTCTCTTGTACTTCGTATGTCTGTTGTTTTCTTCTCGTATTGCGAGAATCTCAAAAATATATACTTTTCATTTACGACGAATGCGGCAAAGAAACTTGTTCAGCCGCCATCAAAGATTAGAATACTACTTACCGTGCCGCCATCTTTATGGTTCTTTTAATATATTCATAGAAAAAAATAGCGAAAAAATATGGCGGATGACCAAGTTTGTTTGCCGTGTCGTCGTAAATAGAAAGTGTATATTTTTGGGATTCTCGCAATACGAGAAGAAAACAACAGACATTAGAAGTACAACAGATAAGGCTGTATACTTTAACTTTACTTTAGTTTTGTTTGCCTGTCCAGAAAAGGACGAATAAACATAAAAAAATCATAGACAATATATATCCTTACAGATGTCATATTTGACAATCGAGTTTATATTCTCTTTCGTATTACCTTTTGAAAATTTGGTAATTTGAAAATTTGTGTGTCTTCTTTGGCCAAATCCTAATCCTGCATTTTTCCAAAAAATTAATATATTCTCGTGTCCGTCTGAGATCTATCTATGCAGTAGAAGATAAGATAGACACTAAGTTATTTCCTTGAGACTGCCAGCCAGCTACGGAGCCACTGATCATCATGGATCCGTTCGACAAAGAATTTCTAATGGAGCTTTTCCTCGAGACTGATTCGGTATCCACTCTGAATCGTATAGCCGTAGCCGTCTCAGGCGTCGCCCAGGAACATAGCGAGATAGTGGGGGCCTGCAGCGCGCTTTTACGACAAGAATTTCGAAATAACATTCAGCCGAAAATCACAACGAAGCGAGCAAGACCGGTACGCAGAGAGGAAAATACTTTTTATGAAAAGACAATACTGAACTATACAGACAAACAGTATGAAGAGAAGTTCAAAATGAAACGCTCGACAATACAGGTGGATAATTGTTTTTTTTATTAATAAACCCTGTACAGTGTGGGGCCGGTACTTGAAAATAATAGCCCCACTGCATCTCTCCTCGTGCATGTTGTGAAATTTGACTGAGGGGTAAAGACAAGATGCCGTGCTAAAGGGCGACAGGCTAGCCACCACTCACCTTCGCACGGTCCTTCCACCGAGTCATGCAGCAGGTGGGTCTACGTGCCTTACTTGCTGTTTGATAGTTGTCTTGTCCGAATACTTTGCTAAACGTGGTGGTCGGTGGTGTGCTGTAATTTACAAGAGTCCTTTACACCGATTACTCTGCTTACCTAGATATCGGGATACAGCGTGGGGTGTGTATGTATTAATTAACCCTTGGACTTCTCACCTATTAATTTATTAATAATAAAAAATTTAAGCAGGGCTTTATTTACAATTAATTTCCAATCATCTGGTTGACTTTCACATAACTGTTAAAAGTAATTATGTTTTTACGGTAGTAATTACGCTAAGCTCATACATGGAGAGAGCTTCGAAAACGTCACGGGAAGCATCCTACAGAATATGGATAGGTAGGAGAGAGGGAGGTCGAGAGCGGGACTGGTGGTTTCCCCGCGTCCTAGTCAACGCAGGCTAGCTGACGAGGGCTTGATGCGAGCCGAAACGTGAAGCATGCGCGGGAAATTTAGAGTGGCCACTCGCTAGTCCCAACCTCGATTAACACCCTCCTCTACTGCCGATGGGCCTGGATATGTTCGGTGAAGCCATCGCAAGCTGAGTTCCACACCTTCCTTCCTTCCTTCCTTTCCTACTCTAAAAAAACGCCAGCTCAACCAAAATTTCTCAAATATTTTCAGGCACTCATCGACTACATCGGTGAGAACTCCCGGCCCGGCGGTATGCGAGTGCCCCTCGAGAAGAAACTACACATATTCATCTGGCTCCTAACCAGCGGCTGTTCTTACAGCGAAGTGGGCACCCTCTTCGGCCTCCACAAGTCCTCCATCAGCTATATACTCCACGAGATGGCATCCTTGCTAGCTGAATTACGTTTCGACTTTATAAAATGGCCGCCGATCGACGAGCAACACTTAACAAGAATCAAAGTTAACAGCAGACTTAAGTTCCCAAACTGTATAGGATTCATCGACGCGTGCCGCCTGAAAGTCGGATCGAAACGTAAGAAAAAAGACGAGCCGGAAACCGTGTTACTCCAAGCTGTCTGCGACGAATCGCTAAAGTTCATAGACATTTTCGTAGGGCCCATAGGGGAAACGCGCAAATCAAAGGTGTACAGAGAGAGTCCACTGTCGAGGGAGTTGAAAAATTTTGTTGACTTCGAAAATCATATACTAGGCGATTCTAATTACAAGTTGAAGAGAAATATAATGACTCCGTTCAGTAGTGGCGAACTTTTAACAAGCGAAGAAATGAAATATAATGAAATGCACTGGAAAACTAGGGCGTATATCGGTAGCGCTTTTGGGCTACTTTTAACAAAGTTCAAAAAGTTAAATCATATAGATTTGAACAAGCCAGACGGTATAAATAGTTTAGTTAGTGCCGCTTGCGTCCTTCATAATTTTGTACTTCAATATGAGCCCAACGAAGAAGTGGTTAAACTTGAAGCTGTTACCTATGAGGAGGGAGTCACTATTGACACTTCGTTAGTGAAGAATGCATCGGAAAAAAGACAGTTTTTCTGTAATTATATGAATTATTTGGAGAATCCACCGCCTCTGGTGACATAGTTAACTTGTTGAACTTACAGTTTTATGGGAAAGCAACATACCGAAGGACCACAACATCAAACTTAACAAGTACTGCAACTTAGTAGACCGGATTGTGAGAAACGGACAAGACAGGCTCTTCAAGAATCTAGGGCTGCCAAGACCGACGCTAAGCTCATACATGGAGAGAGCTTCGAAAACGTCACTGGAAGCATCCTACAGAATATGGATAGGTAGAGAGAGGGAGGTCGAGAGCGGGACTGGTGTTTCCCCGCGTCCTAGTCAACGCAGACTAGCTGACGAGGGCTTGAAGCGAGCCGAAACGTGAAGTATGCGCGGGAAATTTAGAGTGGCCACTCGCTAGTCCCGGCCTCGATTAATACCCTCCTCTACTGCCGATGGGCCCGGATATGTTCGGTGAAGCCATCGCAAGCTTAGATCCACATCTTCCTCCTTTCTATTATGTACAGTTCCCAACAGCAACTCTTATCCAAAGTTGTTGGAAAGAGTAGTTATTTTAAAATAAATAAAACCATGAATACCTACCTGTAAATGTGAGCATAGTGTTCATTTCCTGCCGATTTACTTCCTTGTACTGTTTACACCACACTAAGATCTCAAATATTAAATAGGCCAAAAATTTTCTTTAAAAAAATTCTTGATAAAGAAATTGCTATTTTATAGTATAACTAGCCGTGCCCGCGGCTCCGCCCGCTCTCATATTTCACTTCACTGCTAACCTCTTAAGCCATTTAGCGTGATAGTAAGTAGCCTATAGTTGATGGGAAGAATCAAGCTATCCGTAGAATTTTTTTTTATTATAATCGGTTCAGTGGTTCTCGAGTTATAAGCGGACAGACAGACATACACTCAGACACTCAGAGAGAAAGCAGACGTTGGATTTTATTATAGGTAAGGAAATACTATGTGGAAATGAGAGGGGGGGGGGGGGGGGGGGTCTGAGCACAATCCACGGTAGGTTACAAGGGGGGGAGGGGGTAAAAAAATTGGTAAAATTGGTTACATAGTAGTATGGGCAGGCCTCACGCACTCTATGTACTTGCGCGCGCTAACTACCTACCGCCCGACGGGCCGCCGGCGGTCTTTTTCAGTAAAAATTCGTCTGCCGCGCGAAGTATACATAGACGCTCGCCCACGCAAGTGCGCGCAGCTGCAAAGCAATAACCACTTTACACTCGATCGTTAAGGTAGATTTTCGCACGCAGCGATTGGCGTTGTGAAAGAGTAGGCTATTAAAGCCCGAAGGTAGGAACATTTTCTATGGAGTGATTTATCTGTTACGAAGTAACTATTAAGTAATCTGTGGTATGGGTACGAGCCCTTATGTGTTATTGTAAGTACTTCAAGTAGTCTGGTTAGGTAATCATTTATTTTAGCGTGCTGATTAAGTTACACACATACATGTCATTATTACTGATTAATTTGTTAAAATAAATAATTAAGGCTCTGTCAGGTTCAATTTTTCTTGTCTGTATTGTGTTTTTTGTTTCTGTATATGTGTGTGTATTGAACTAGAGGAACATTTAATTTCATTTAATTAAATAAAGATCTTCAATCGTGTAACAGACTAGTCATAATAGGCGCCTACTCTACTTGCTCAAATTTTATGGATTTCTATGCAACGAAGTACATGCCGCTCATCAACTAATGCTCGTACGTGCGTATCTATGCTCATGCTCCCCTTCTATGCACTTATGCATGGGTTAATTATTTGTAAGTTACTATATAATATAATACTTATAAGGGGCTAACAAAACATTGTGACTTGCGAAGTTTGTTTGTCAGTTCTTCTTCGCATTGGATTTAGAACTGGCGGAATTTTCGACATGTCCAAGCGTAGGTTACCTACCTATGGATGAAATTATACAATAAACAATATGACTAGTCCCTTAATTGATAAAAAATATTCTACGTCAGTGGAAAGACTGACTGCAATTTGAGGAAAGGAATTGTAATAGTTATAGATCAGTATTATCACATTATGGTTCTTTTAGCAAGCCCATGTTGGGGTTTTTTTATACAATCCAGTATGGGTTTGCTTTATGGAGTGCCAGGGACATGCTCCGACCAGCCAATATCACCTCATGGGGCTATACCGGAGACTTCCCATAGCTGGCTATACCGGCTACGGAGCTGCTTAGCTTCTACATAAAAACATAATATTTTACATAAAAAAAAAGCCCAAGGTCCAAAAATTTTTATATAGTTTTTACTCCCTATATGATACAGAAACGTACACAGGGGTCCCTTAGCGTATTATTAACCAATTTTGAAATATATAAGCGTTTTGTACCATACATACCCCTAACTTACTTAAGGGATCCAAGTGGACTAGTTAGTGTTTTATAATCCATTATCGCAGAATCCTTCCACAAGGGATTCAAGTGCACTAGAAAGTCCACTTCGATCCATTGATGGATCCTACCAAGGGAGCCAAGTGGATGGAGCGTTCTGTACTCGTATTTTACCCAGTAATGATTTGCAGCCGGGAACACTGTACTTACTGCATCGCACAATATTCCTTCCAGTCTACCTTGGTAGCTCAGTAGTGCGGTCAGTACTTAGATGGGTGACCGCTCGACCGTTGGAGGCTGACTACTGTAAAACTGTAGGTTCCTTCCCTTCTTACCTTACTAGGTAGTAGGGTTTATCCCGCCCTGGTTGGTACCACCGCACTGAATGAAACTTCGGTCGAAACGGTCGGTCCTTCCAGTTCAGTGTAGCCAACATGAAATGAAGGGAAGCAATGACATGGCACCTAGTTCACCCAGTGTTATGGGCTGACATCACGTATGCTGTCGGTGATGTAGCCGTGTCAGTTTCCATAAAAAAAGTCAACCTTGTAAAAAAGGCATTAGCATTATCAGCAAGGGATATGACTCCCTTCTTATAATACTAGGTACCAACCCGGGCGGGTTAAACCCTACCAGGGTTTAACCTGCCCGGGTTGCTACCACCGCACTGAATGAAAGGTCGGTCGAAACGGCTATGTAAATAGTTTGTGTTTTCCGTCCAGTTCAGTGTAGCCGGCACGACCGAAGGGAAGCACTGACGTGGCACCAAGTTCATCCGGTGTCATGGGCTGACATCACAGATGTTGTAGGTGATGTAGACAACCGTGTCAGCTTCCATAAAAAAAAATCTGTGTATAGGTTTCCTCTGTATTTTAATCTGAATAATTAAACTATTGTGCATGTAAATTATTTAAATGTGAAAACTGGAAATCGAACGATCTCTCGAATGGAGAGCCATAAAATATTAATGAAGTAAAAATGCAAATTACATTTTTAGATTTTCATTTAATGCCAGTAAATAATAGGTAATAATATGTGAAAAACTTTAATGACTTGAAATTGTAGATATTCGTGGGAGATTTACCAAAATATAAAATGTTATTTTGTTAAAAATTGGTCATTATTCGATTCTGAATCTGCAAATAAGTTTTTTAAAGTTCTTATTTATACATCTCTGTGTCGAGCGAGCCTGATACGCACAACGGGGTCCAAGAAGAGCGACCTACATGCGGAAAATGCCCATCAAGAAGATCTCTGTATCGAAATGTGTTTTTTGTACTATAAACTATTTTTGAAAAGAATTTAATTTAATTGTAGTTAAAAATTACTTAAACCTGTACATATAAAAAAAATACATTTGTATTTTTTTCTATTCTGTTGATTGTTGAGTTCGTCACTGGTCTGTTTTAATCAGTTCAACTAGCAGCTGGTAAATATGATTTATTAAATTTAAATAAATGACTAGGCGTGTTACTTTGATAAACAACAAAACATCGACATCTATTTTATAGATCTCGAACGTCGTACGATGCAACCCGTGCTAGACGTTGGTACAAGTGTGCGTGCACACACACGCAGTATTGTGATACGTGACACGATCCCTACGACGATACTATCGCGCGCTCGCCCCCACCCGCCCACAGATGACAAGAACGAGCGAGAAAGACGTCATGCGGCGCGTTTGCCGTCTTTCCGCCCACTCCCATCACCAGCAGGCAAGCGAGAACGAGAACGCGATACCACCGCACCGTCACACGATCCTATCCGTGACAGCATGGCTTCTTAACACGCCGTAACATGCTCAGGCGAAACAAACAACAACGTTTGTCACTGTCACTCTTTATAACAGCAACCGGGCATGCTGCACACACGCGTCACCGACTCGATACAGACATGCGTGCGTTCAACACGCGCCGCACACGCCGTATGAAGCGGCTGTCTGTGAAATCTGCATTATATGTGGTTCTCGTCGAGAACATATTTGTTCGGGAGTGATGTATGGGATGGGCCAATCTATAAAATAGATATCAATGCAACAAAAAGTATTTATCATTTGAATCAATTTCATGAAAAAGCATTGACAATCAATTTAAATATCCTACGAAGCTCTTATACTTACATATTTGTTTGAAAAGTAGAATAGAAATTTGTACTTTTGAAAATTTACGAAAAAATTACTTAACAAAATAATTTTTTTCATATAATTTTTGTACACACATTGGTTCGGTCAATATTTAAATTTCGTTTTATATTTAGTTCTCCAGTCGAAAAAATATTTGAGTTAAACAAAGTCATTTATGTCTGCTCTCAAGCAACTTTAACAATATCTGATTCCTCTGCCTTTGTATACGATTTGATTCCTCCACGGCGGTGACAAGTTTCTCAAACTTTACATTGTTCTCCTCTCTCTCTCTTCTACTCTCGCTTTCTCTCTCTTCTTCGGCCTCTTTTCTCAAGTCCGACAAGCGAATTGTGTCGTCATCTTCCCTCGTTGAAGTTTCAGCGTTATCAAAGTCCTCCGTTCTTGTTTCGTATATTTGCTCGAAGAAGCTGAAATATGGCCATTTGTTACACTTTCCCGTCTCTCTCTTCTTATCCGACAATCGTATGTATGTTTGTTTTAAATTACGAAATTTGCGATCGCAATCATCCGCGCTGATTCCCAACTTTGGCGCCACTTGCTTCCATAGCGTTTTCTTCTTGACTAGGGGATTCTTAAATTTTGTCAAATTATCAATGTAAAAAGTCAGCAATTGCTTGACATAATCTTCCTCTTGATAGCGATGTAGAACGTTACCTTTTCCAACAGGTAACCCGGTCGACGGCTCGATCATCGAAGCGGCAGAACTGTGCTCGTATATCTCTTCAAAATCTTTATAAAACCGCCATTTTGTCAAACCTTTACCTGATTCCGCTTTCATTTTTAACTTTATGTAGGTCTGCTTTAAGTTACGGAACTTTCTGTCGCAGTTGCTCGCTGTTTCATTAACCATAGCCGCGATTTCCTTCCATAATTCTTTCTTCTGGAACTTTGGATTGCGGAATTTATGTGCGATCCTCAAATAAGCGTTGAGAAGTAATTTTGTTTTTGTCCTATCCCACGGTCCGACAAATGGACTGTAGTTATAGAATATTCTTTCGAAATATTGATAAAACTGCCATTTTATATGCTTTCCTGTCTGCTTACTCCGTTCCAACCAGTTGAAGTATGTCCTTTTTAGATTTTTAAACTTATGATAGCAGTTGTATTCGGTCGTTCCAATAGTTTGCGCGATCTCATTCCAAATGTCTTTCTTAAGACAGTCGGGATCCCTGAACCTACTTAGATTTACTATATAAAGACTTAGCAGTTGTCTAACCTTATGGTCTTCCCATATTTCGAGCATCGAATGCGTCAGCATTTTGCTGTCATGGAATATTTCCTCACATATGCTGTAGTAAACCCATTTTGTCTCCTTGCCTTGCCGTTTCTTCTTCAACAGACGTATGTATGTCCTTCTCAAGTTTCTATATTTTTTGGCGCACTCTTCAGCCGTCGTGCCGATTATTGGAGCCATTTCGCTCCATAAATTCTTTTCTTTGGCATTTGGGTTTGGATTTCGAAATCTATTCTCCAGACACAGTGTTAGGAGTAATTTGATTTTGTTTTTCTCCCAGAACGGATCGGCTTCTTTCGGTCTTTTTGGTATTTTCCTAGCGGCTATTAGCTCAGGTTCGACATGTACCTGCGGTGGTGGGTCTGTGAGCTGGAGGTACTGCCGGTTTTCGGGAGTGTCTTCAAGATATCGCACCTCGTTCGCTGAAGCAAAAAACAAGTATTTAAGAACTTTGTACTTGCACGTATAATATATAATTTCTCATGTGTTTATATATATGGAACCAACATTTAAGTAACTATTAACAGAAAGGAAAAGAATTAAGGTTACGTTGTTAAAACGGCTAGTTCTAACATACGTAACCATACCCCGTGCCCAGTTTTAGGGGGGTGGGTGTCAAAAAAATTATTGTACATTTAATATGGTGATTTTAGTTTAATTTTATGTACTTATGTGCCCAATTATTTTACTGTTGATTTTACTGAAAACTTGAGTTACCTATGTGAACGACCACCTGACAATAATTTTGTACATGCGTGAAACTTTATATTACGATGAATAAATACAATAGTTACAATAATATACAATTTCATGTGAACCGAAAACAATCAAAATAAACTAGTCAAATTATTCTAATACCTATGCGAGTAAAGAAATAATTTTCCATCATTGAAAATTAGGTATATTTTGAAAAATATATACTCACTGTGCGCGTTTTGTATGACGAAGTTATTGCCACTGAAAACAATATTGCTGTGCTGGTCACGAAGTACGCACCAGTATCCCATGTTCTGAACATGCTGAACGTTTATATTGGGATCCATTCCCAACGCACAATTTACCGCCCAAACACTTTGACAACAAACAACAAACGTAAACAAATCGATCTCGATACAAATCAGCGGAAAACACTACTTTTCTTCAGCGCTCAACAATTGCATGCATCTTGAACGATTCATCGCTGCAGAAATGTTTATTTCAACACACCGCGAACGTGCAATTTATGTGGATCCTTCTCTTTTGTTAAAACGTTAAAAGAAAGAGACGGAACCTGTGTAAAACTGTAGATTTTAGTTTACATCTAGTCGTTATGGTAGAAGTCAGCAAATGGCCGCTGCGCTATAGTGCTGTGATGCGTCGTAGGGTGGCGCTGCCTTGCTGTCATTTATTTCAAGTTTATTTTTAAATAAATTATTTATTGGCTTCAAGTCAAGAGCAAGACCAAGGAATAAAACGAGTAATTAATGATACCTAAAAAAAAGCCGCGTCTCCTGCGCGTGTTTTTTCGAAACATTACACAAAAAATATCACACAAAAACATATGTTTTCATACACAAGCTGTCTCCTGCTAATGGAAATGTTTCTGGTAGAAACAAAAAATTTTGTGTAGACGACATAAAAATGAGTTCCGATCCGACGAAGAAAGAAGAGCTTCAGTTTGCAGATATCTCTGTTTCCGAACTTGGTTTGGTATGAGCAACAGCTGAAATAATATGTGGGGTGGTGCAAAATGTTGCCAAGTAGTGCCAATACGTGCAAGCTGTAGTCTGCAGACAAAAGGACTTGAATAAAATATATTCGATAATATTATATGCTCGCTGAAGCTCACAAAAAAAGATTCTGTTTTCCATGGGTTTCATATTAGGTATCAGGGTGAAACCACAGTAGACCATATATTTACAGCCATGCCTCGCTCGAAATTTTAATATTTAGCAGGAGTTACGAATAGAACACAGATTGGGATTGCACAATTTCTTCCGTATTTTTCGGGGTTCCGTGTTAATCGGGGTAAGCAGAGTAATAGGTGTTGTGCTGCAGGTACCTACTCTTGTAAATTACAGCACAACACCGACCACTACGTTTAGTAAAAGTATTCGGACAAGATAATCAGGCAGCAAGTAAGGCACGAAGGCCCACCTGCTGTATGACTCGCAGAGAGGTCGCTAGCCTGTCGCCTTTATTCACGGCATACACAATTAGTTTTTTTTATTGTTAGTGCGACATGTGGCCTCGTTGCACCTACAAGTAGATGTCTAACCATGCCCATGGACATTCTGTGATGCACGGGGATTGCGAATGCCATGCCGGCCTGACAGTTTGATTGTCAAAATGGCTAGGCAAGACAAGACAGTTTGGTATTGTTTCGCTCTTTTCCACTCTAGGCCATAGGTACACATGTATGAAAACCATAGAGAAATAATGTTTTTGAGTAATGTTTTTTTGTGTAATGTTTCGAAAAAACATGCACGGGAGACGCGGCTTTAGAGGTCCTCCTGTCCTGACACAGATTTCCACTTTTTTATCGACTACGGCAAAACCTAGGGCGCGTTCTGGTCCGGTTTTTACTGTTCGTGATGTGTGACTCAACCATTGATATCATAACATAACGTCATGCCTGTTTCTCCGTGGGGTAGGCACAGACAACGAACGGAGACTCGTCCCCTGCCGTCACGCCACCTCTTCAATATTGTTCTTCGTAGATACTCGTCGGTTAAGGGTACTACGCACTTGCTAGACCCTTGTTGTGCTAGTGCCCTACATGGTCCAAATGCGTCAGACTAGACCTAGAGTCTAGGCCTTCCTTCCCGATTCTTCCAATCACATTCGATCCATAAAATTATTTCTTTAGTCGCATTATAATCCGCTCTTCCAACATCACCGAACCTTCGAACCTAAACATTCCTTTCTCAATCCTTGCCACTATAATTAATATCTTTCTTTTTTCATACAGGCCATGACGACTCTCTCTCGCACTACTTTAAGCCGCGTCTCCTGCGCATATTTTTTTGAAACATTACACAAAAACATTATTTCTCTGTGGTTTTCCTACAAATGTGTATGGCCACGCCCCAATGTTTCGATGTTTCTGTAAAGCCGGGTTTCCTGCGAATGTTTTTTTCGAAACATCACACAGAAACATCGAAACATTGGGGAGTGGCCATGCACATTTGTATGAAAACCATAGATAAATCATGTTTTTGTTTCATGTGTTTTGTGTATTGTTTCGAAAAAAACATGCGCAGGAGCCGCGGCTTGATGTGTAATGCTTCGGAAAAAAAAAACATTATTTTTCTCTATGATTTTCATACAAATGTGGATGGCCGGCCACCCACACCCCAATGTTTCGATGTTTCTGTGGAGTTGTATAGAGTTGGCCGCTATAGGCGTTGGACAACTTTTATTGTTGTACCGCTCCTCGTGATTACGAGAAATAATACAATACACGAGAATTTACAAAGACATTAAATTGGCTTAATAGGACATCGTATCCAAATCCGTAAAGCTTATAATAAAAAACTGCTGAAATAAAAAAAAGTAATAATTTTTGTCTATGAATGTGTAACGGTTTCGTCGCTGGACGCCTCGCCATTTTTTGTTTTGTTGTGAAAATTGTGTGATTGTTTGATGCATGCTTCGCGAAGGAGCCGTCACAGTGAACTTGAGTTTAGGGGAGAACCTGAGACACCATCAGTAAGTTTCATAAAGACACATTCTCTCGTCATATTTTTTTGAAAAACGAATTCATTCTACATCGCGAACGCGTCATCTTTTCTACGCTCCCGCGCTCTGTTTGTTTGTGCTTGGTGGGTTATAACCTCTTCTACCACTCAGTGGAATATTTTATACGTGTAATGTACAAATAATAATAAATAACAATAAAATTCCGGCTATATGCAAACCAAAAGTGTAGAGTGGAGGCCTCCGAATAAAAGGCAGAAATAGTTGAACTGAAAATTATGTCCGTGCAATTGAGATATTTGCGTACTATTTATTTACTTTGATATCTCCAAAAGGGATGCGAAAACCGTCTAATTAAATTTGGAACGTAAGTTTGCTAATGATTTGCTATTATGTACAAAAAATTTTGTTTTATGCCCGTTTTGTGGTTAGGTTTGTTTTCGAGCGGTACTATGTGCACACCTGTGTTGTCTCTCTCGTTTGTTCTACATAAAGTGAGATAACACTAGATCTGTACATAATTTACTGAGGAAACATGGTCGTAAAAACTTAAATTATATTTACCTGTTCAGTACATACATATTATACACATAGTTTTATCTTATTTTTACATTTTGCTGTATTACGTATGATTTATGTTCTTATACAACGTAAACAAAATTAAAAAATGGTGCTTGCTTATTATTTAAATGGTCTCTGAATTATGATGACCTTGAGAAAAAAAGTTAGAGTATTCTAAATTTGCAGAGAAACGTCAGACTGAAACTCAGCAACATTTTTCCAAATCTAATTCAAAATCATCAATCACAGAACTGGGTAAATTTGGAACGCACTCCTTATTCTATATCTAAATCTAAATGTCTACTTCCTTCCAAGTACAGTTTGGGGTTTTTTCAAAAGCGACGTGAAAAGGCTAAGGCCGGCATGAAATTGCGAAAAAGAGATAATCCGATTGTCGAGCGCCTTCTCTGTCGCACTTCTCTTTCTAAAGCTCGATGTTCATTATTTGCTACCGGGTACTGTACGTACCTATGTATACTGTCCACCTAGATGTTTACTGTCCAGTCCACCTAGATGTTGACTGTCCACTTAGATGTTTACTGTTCACCTTTTATTTTATGGAAGCTAACATGGTTGGCTACATCACCTACAACATCCGTGATGTCAGTTCATAACACTGGGTGAATTAGGTGCCATGTCAGTGCTTCCCTTCATTTCATGTCGGCTACACTGAACTGGACGGAAAACACGAACTATTTACATAGCCGTTTCGACCGACGTTTCGTTCAGTGCGGTGGTACCTAGATGTTTACTGTCCACTTAGATGTTTACTGTCCACTTAGATGTTTACTGTCCACTTAGATGTTTACTGTCCACTTAGATGTTTACTGTCCACCTAGATGTTTACTGTCCACTTAGATGTTTACTGTCCACCTAGATGTTTACTGTCCACCTGGATGTTTACTGTCCACTTAGATGTTTACTGTCCACTTAGATGTTTACTGTCCACCTAGATGTTTACTGTCCACTTAGATGTTTACTGTCCACTTAGATGTTTACTGTCCACCTTTTTTTTTATGTAATCCGGTATGGGTGGCTGAGTAGGAGGGGCCAAATGCATGCTCTGACCAGCCAATATCACCTCCGAGAAGGTAGGTGCCATACCTGGATTCCTGGCTATACTGGACTAGGGGAGAACACAACCGAGGCTGCTATGCGGCCATCTTACATCCAGTACGGTGATATCAACCCAGTTGGCTACAAGGGACGTACAGTTTTACACCGGTTCCGACCGGTGAAGCAGCAGGTGTAGGTATGCACGTAAATTTTTTCGTCTAGAAAAAACTCATTGGTACATGCCGACCGGACTCGAACAGCGGACCTCTCACATGAGAAGCCGATGCCCAAACCACTCGGCCACCCGCCACTCTAAAGATGTTTACTATCCACTTAGATGTATACTGTCCACCTTTTTTTTTTTTTTTTTTTATGGAAACTGACACAGTTGGCTACATCACCTACAACGTCCGTGATGTCAGCCCATAACACCGGGTGAACTAGGTGCCATGTCAGTGCTTCCCCCTTTGATCGTGCCGGCTACACTGAACTGGTCGGAAAACACAAACTATTTACATAGCCAATACATCCACCTGGATGTTTACTGTCCACTTAGATGTTTACTGTCCACTTAGTTGTTTACTGTCCACCTGGATATTTACTGTCCACTTAGATGTTTACACATTATGATTAATTGTTTTGGCAGCCGCCATGTCGGGCGGGGAGCTGGTGGTGATAAAGCGCAGCGGGCGCGACGGCATGCGCTACCCCATGCCCAGCGGGTGCGTCAGGCTCGGTCGCGATGCCGACTGCCACATCCGGGTGCTGCTGCCCACCGTCAGCCAGCTGCACGCGTCTGTCACTGTACACCGCAACCAGGTACACTCAGATTCAGATTCAGATATTTATTTCGCCATAAAGAACACACAACAATAACAATATTTCATTGAGACATATGCATATTCAGTATGGTTCGTCATTATCAGACATCGGAATCCGCGGGGCACGAATACGACCTTGTTAGGGATTGACTACGGCGATCAATAAACAATCGACACTGTTATCGATACTCATATTTATTTGTTTATTGTATTTTATTCATGTCATATTTCAGACCTGAATACTTATATACCTACAGTACTTATATAAATATATATACTTTATGTTAACGATTAAGTAAATATAATACATATTTATATAAAGTCTTTCAAAATTAGTTCATAGTTCGCTAAGGGGGGGTTCTGTATCATATAGGGAGTAAAACCTATATAAAAATTTTTGGACCTTGGGCTTTTTTTAAGTAAAATTTTTTTTTATGTAGGTATTTAAATAAAAAAATAGGTGGTTGATTTTTATAACCTAATCGATTCAGTTTCATAACAGTAACAAAAATGTCTTCATGACCATTATGATGTAACACGTGTAAGTTGGTAAAAAAAATTAAATTCTTTCTATTCCATACTAATAAAACTAAAATTGTGGTTTTTCACAATTTCTGAAAGAAAGAGATATACGTGTTGGAAGACTTTTTTGTTCCTAGCACGAAACCGAAACGATTAAGAAAAATTTTTTTTACATTTAAAAATAAAAAATAAAAAAATTGTGAAAAAAAAAAATTCTTTGTTCTTCAAAAGTGATCTATTTCCAATACAGAATCCCCCCTTAGCTTACTATGAACTAATTTTGTAAGACCTATTTTTTTGGACCTTGGCCTTTTTTTTATGTAAAATATTTTTTTTTTGTTTAAATAAAAAAATAGGTGGTTGATTTTTATAGCCTAATCGATTCAGTTTCATAACAGTAACAAAAACGTCTTCAATATCATTATGATGTAACACGTGTAAGTTGGTAAAAAAAATCAAATTCTTTCTATTCCATACTAATAAAACTAATATTGTGGTTTGAACAGATTTGTATTGTACCTACTAAGTAAATACAACATTTGTTTATTATATCTTATTTTCTATAGAAATACTCTTAGTTTTAATAATCGACATTATTCCATATTATTCTAAAATAACGATCGATTTTCGATATTTGTGGATACATTGTCCCATCACTAAACAACCTTGAATCATTCGTGCCCCGCGGATTCCGATGTATGGTCATTATCATTATTGTTTTTTGTCATGTCCCGTTCAGCAGTGTAATCTATAAGGAAGAACCGGGTAAGAAACCTTACAGAGCTTTTTTTAAATATAACTTACATACTAATTTTCATTATGTTAAATATAACATATGTACTATGTTCTATATCTAAGCAAAAAATAAAAAAATATTAAGTCAAGATAATAAAATACAAAAACATAGAACTTAGGGTTCAGTCAAGTTAATAAAATTTGAGTTTATGCATATAAACAATTTGAATTATCAGAGTCAGCAGAATTCTCTCTCAGCAGGAACAAGACTCTACAGCAGGGTTTTTCAACCTTTTTATTAACTGTAGGGGTGCCGTGTGGGGCCGGTACTTTAAAAGAATAGCCCCACTGCATCTCTCCCAGTGTATGTCGTAAAAGGCGACTAAGGGATATGACTCCCTTCTTATATTACTAGGTGGTAGGGTTTATCCCGCCCGTGTTGGTACCGCTGCACTGAATGAAAGGCCGGTCGAAACGGCTATGTAAATAGTTTGTGTTTTCCGTCCAGTTCAGTGTAGCCGGCGCGGCCAAAGGGAAGCATTGACGTGGCACCAAGTTCACCCGGTGTTATGGGCTGACAACACGGATGTTGTAGGTGATGTAGCCAACCGTGTCAGTTTCCATAAAAAAAAAAACATATAATGCCATGTAAAAAATGTCAAAATTCTTATTTCGACAGAGCGTGATAACGAACGAGTCGTCGACTGGTTCGACGCTCGTGAACGGCGCTCCGGTGAGCGTGCGGGCGCTGCGGCACGGCGACATCATCACGCTGGGGGACCGCTCGCTGCGCTGGGAGTACTACCGGCCGGCGGACGTCAAGACTGACAACCTGCCACGTGAGATACGCTTCACTGTCTGCACCACGACGTCTTGTTACAATTGTATTAACCACAGAGCAGTAAAGTTAGTAGCCCACCTCTACTAGAGACGCCCTGAGCGCCAATTTCCCTACA
Organism: Nematopogon swammerdamellus; assembly: GCA_946902875.1. Classification (NCBI taxonomy): domain Eukaryota; kingdom Metazoa; phylum Arthropoda; class Insecta; order Lepidoptera; family Adelidae; genus Nematopogon; species Nematopogon swammerdamellus. The sequence continues at coordinate 2,190,722 of OX336358.1, forward strand.
ACGGTGTTGAAGCCTGTGGGCGTGGCCTATGACTTATATATGTGTGTTGTGCGTGTGCATATGTATTGTGCGTGTGCCTAACTTGCTCCTCTACACACACACGCACACACACACATGCACAGCGCTAGCAGCACTGCGTGCTCTTATTGGGTTTCAAATATTATTACTTTCGCCTCTAGAGAGGCGCGCGCGTGGAGGAGGCGCGCGCTATTCGATGCTCTGTGGTGTTAACTGTACGTCCACAACCTACGCCGACTCACCAGAGTAGTCGATGTTGGGCAACAGTTGGCTTAGCTCAATTGACTTTGTCACTTTAGATTATTTTAGGTTTTCAAACTATGTATTTAAATTTTAACCTGTTTACTCGGGCGTTATAATAATGCTTTCCCCACCGTGCGATATAGAAGGTATCAGCATATGCTGCTAGCCTATTACAATAATAATATATAAATTATGACTAAATTATTAGGACTATTATGGCTAATAGACCTGACATAGTGATAATCGACCGGGAGGCGCGGCGCGCAGCGCGCGTCGACATCACGGTGCCGCATGACGAGAACCTTGTGAAGGCAGAAAAAGACAAGATGTTAAAATACATCGATCTGTCTCACGAGGTCACCGACATGTGGCCCGTGGACTCGACGATCGTTGTGCCCATAGTCGTGTCTGCGCATGGGCTGATAGCGAAGAGCCTCGACCATCATCTCAAGAGGCTCTCGCTAGAGCCACTTGCTTGGATCAAGGGTCAGATGCAGAAGGCGGTCTTGCTCGACACCGCTCGAATTGTCCGGAGGTTTCTCTCTCTCGGGTCCGACCATCGGTAGCCTGGGTTCGCCCCGCCGCCGGTGGTGGAAATTCCATTTTGTTATTTTGTATTAATTTTAGATTTAGGTTTTATTTGTAAAATTAATATAAAAAAAGAGAAAATGTGTAAATAAACGAATAAATTATAATTACTTCATTTAATTAGAAAGCAGAGAAGATGTTAAAGTATCTGGATATGCAGCACGAGGTTACCAAAATGTGGCCCGTCGACTGATAGCGAAGAGCCTCGACGACCACCTTGAGAGGCGCTGAGTGGTTGGGTCAAGGGCCAGATCCAGAAGGCAGCCCTGCTCGTATAGTCCGGAGGTTTCTCTTCCTAGGGCTCGACCATCGGTAGCTTGGGTTCGCCCCGCCGCCGGTGGTCGAAATTCCATTTTGTTTTTTGTATCAATTGTTTGTAAATAATGTAAAAATGTTAATTTTTTATAAAAAGAAAATGTGTAAATAAAGATATAAAATAATAAATTATGTGTAACTTTACAGCTGAGCTGCAGGGGAGTCGCGGACGGCGCAGGAGGGGGAGGGGAGGGGGGCGCGCGCGCGCCAGCGAGGCCGCGCCGCGCCGCCTGGAGCCCGAGGTGAAGGCCCTGCTGGACATGAGGCACCGCGCGTCACTACCAGGTCTCGCCGCATTTTGAAGTATTCTTCACGAATGTTACGAAACAAATTGCAATTAAACCTCTAATGTTTTTTTTTTCTCCTCTCCGTGCTCCATCTGTCAGCAGCTTTATAGCCTTTATCAGATTCTTTGCATGTAATTTTCCTTTTGGAAGCTGAAGCAGCTTCAACTTTAATTGTGCAGCAGGATTACAACTGCTCGGCCGGTACATTTTGCCGCTTTATTCGCGACACTACGTTTGTTCTGTCCAATAAGCCCACCGCCAGAGTATTTACGTGCTGCTGGAGGCGGATCTTGTATTTTATTGACCGCTTCTGGATTTCCTCCTTCACAGTTGGCACTTCTAGGTATTGGTGGATCTCATCATTCCGAGAGAACCGTGGGGCTTTGCTAATACATCGCAGGATTCGGTTCTGGACGTGTTGGAGTAATTCCGTGTTGGATGTGCTAGCTGACCCCCGCAGTTCTTAACCTCTAATGTAAAAATGCCTTTGAGTGGGTCGAGGTGTCGAGAAGAACGTGTGTACATTAGGGAACCATGTGACCCCCCCCCCCCCCCCCAGGTAACGGGAGGTGCGCCCCCCCCCCCTCTACATTGTAAGATAGTTTACGGTTCTGGCACCTGGGAACGGACTATGATAAGTTACTTTAATGAACGTTTTTTATTTACAGATTATTATTTCTTAGAGACATGATAGGTCTTGCAGGGCAAACAGTGTAAATAAAATAGTGAAACCCGGGCATTCTATGTGTTAAATATTTTGTCTGTAGGTGGCGAGAGACAGGTCGCTATAGTGCAGCCGCAGAGGCGAGGGGAAAGCGCTTCGGAACCTGCCGGTAATTGATTATTTTATTTTTTATTTATATAATTTTATTGTGATGAAAGGGCATCTGAAGCTGGCGTGCTTATATCTGTGTTCATACATACATATCCCGAAAATCGGGGTAAGGGGAGTAATCAATGTCGTGCTGCAAGAACTACATCACAGCACAACACCGACCACCACTTTAAGCAAAGTATTAAGACAAAATAACTATCAAGCAGCAAGTAAGCATGAAAACCCACTTTTTAACTAACTTCTAGGTAATATTAGAGGTAATATTGTCTGGTCGGAGCAGGTGCCTCTCCGACTCAGCCACCCATTTCATAAAAAAAAACAAAAATAAATATATAAAGTCTACAATAATTTATTATTGAAAATTTTAACTTTCAGAAATCAAAACGAAAGCACCAACAAAGCCGACAAACAAACGCACCTCGCGGGCCACCAAAGCCGGCCCGTCGAACGCCAACGATCCCATCAGAAAGAGCGCAAGGGGCGCCAACTCTCCGAGCTCTCATCTCGACACTTCCGCTGGTACTTCTAAAGCTGCGTCACCGAGAAAAGCACTAAAAAAACCGGCGGAGCCGTCAAACGACGTTGACGAAAGTACTGCGCCGAAAAACGCAAAGATAACTCGAAACTCTAAAAATAACCAGATAGACGAAGAAACGAGTCCTAAAAAGACTACACCTAAAAAGCAAGAACCTCCTAAGAAAACATCCCCTAAAAAAGGAGAAACGACTAAAAAGAAGACCCCTGTGAAAAGCCAAAACGAATCTGCCAAGCAAGATATAAAAATGGATAGTCCTAGAAAAAGTGACCGCAAACCGACGATGCATATCCCCGCAGCCAAGAAGGGAAGTCCGAGAAACATGACACCTAGAAACGTCAGTACTCCGACAAAATCAAAACTCGGTCTAGACTTTTCTAACGTGACTCCGACCGATCTAGCAGTCGTTGCGGCTCGAGGGACCCCTAAAAGGGCAACACCGAAAGGTCCGTTCGTCCACGTCTCAACTCCCAGACCGAAGACGCCCTACGTCGAACTCTCACCCTCGTGGACGAGGTCGAAAGTTGGCAACGCACTCGGTGCTCCGAGGGTTAACCCGTTGCTTAGGGCTGCGACGGCAACTAGGACTCCGCGCAGCCTGACGAAGAAGCCGGTGACTCCGAAGCCTGCTTCGCCACGGAAGAGGGACTTCGTAGAGAAGATTGAAGACCCGACTAGCATTGGTATGTTAATTTTGTATTTATGATCGTAAAAAGAGAAATACAGATTAAAGAAGCGTTTTGCGGTAGAAACCCTTGGTGCGTAGTCACCGGACGCACTGGCTTTTGCCAAAACCATCGGCAAATTGCTAGTGGATAAGTCCGGTGACGTGCGTGCCAAGGCTTACTTCATACGCCGCATAAGCCTAGAAATTCAAAGAGGGAACGCTATAAGCATCGTAGAAACTATGGCTGCCTCGGCCGAACTAGAAGAATTTTTTTATTTATAGGTTCATGTTTAGTTTTAGTTAAGATCTTTATTAATTTTTTGATTACTTAATTGCTTGAAAAATAAATAATTATACATTAATTTTAGAAGTGTAAAAGAAGGGTAAAAAGGCATATGTCACGCCGGCACGGCATTCGCAGCCCCTGTTCGAAACGGAATGCTTTTGGGCGTCGCGTCGTAGGCTCAACAATCCACCCTGACGGAGCTAAGTGTCTCGCGTATCCATTAAAAAACAATTTTTTTCGGACATGGATGGCTGCATCCGTGATATCAGCCCATGACCCCTTGGTGAACTAGGTGCCATGTTAGTGATTCCCCCTTTTATCGTGCCGGCTACACTGAATCGGATGGAAAATTGAGAACTATTTTCATACTTGTACCGTGTGGGGCCGGTACTTTAAAAGATTAGCCCCACTGCATCTCTCCCCGTGTACCTATGTGGTAAAAGGCGACTAAGGGATATGACTCCCTTCTTATACTACTAGGTGGTAGGGTTTAACCGGCCCGGGTTGGTACCATCGCACTGAATGAAAGGTCGGTCGAAACGGCTATGTAAATAGTTTGTGTTTTCCGTCCAGTTCAGTGTAGCCGGCACGACCGAAGGGAAGCACTGACGTGGCAACAAGTTCACCTGGTGTTATGGGCTGACATCACGGATGTTGTAGGTGATGTAGCCAACCGTGTCAGTTTCCATAAAATAAAAAAATAAAAAGTTGTTTCGAGCGACCTTCATTCAGTGCGGTCGTGCCATTCTGGATGCGTTAAACCCTACCACCTAGTGAGGTAAGGGACGGGACCCGTAGTTTTACGTAGAATCTAAACCACAGCCTGGCTAACCTATCGGTGTACAATATCAATTACTTTGGTGCGTTGGTGGAATGTCTTGTTATGCATCATATCTCGATAATGAATACAACATTCATTTCTTTTCCAGACGACCAAAAGAAGTCAGCCCTAATGGCCCTCACCGGCCGCAGTCCCAAACGTGGTCTCACCCCGCCCGCTCCCTCGGCCAAGTTCATCATCAGCAAAGCTTCCATCAAGAAGATCAGTCCCAGCCGGTCTTCGCCCGTATCGGCCCGCAACAGCCGCAAGAAGCGGATGACGGGGACTCCGAAGCTGACCCCGGGCGCGCCGAGGGCGGGGGGCTCGAGGAGGTATACCGCAGCGTCGGATGTGGACGGCGGGGCGCAGAGGGTGTCGCTTAGGAAGTCTACCGTGAGTAGAGTTTTTTTTTCTTATATCTCGGCCATTAAAACACCCCATATGAACAAAGATTAAAAATCCTCAAACTAACAACGCTGGAACAACGAAGACATAGAGGAGATCTCATAGAGACTTACAAAATACTGAAGCGGCACTATGACTGCCCAGAGCTAGAACGCATGTTTGTGTTAAACTCAAACACTCACGTAAGAGGGCTTGAAACTCAATGTAACAAGCTTCTCAACCGAAGCAAGAAAACACTCCCTGACTAAACAGTACTGCGTAAACAGCTGGAATAAACTGCCCGAGGAAGTTATTGAAGCACCCTCAATAAACACATTCACAAATAGGCTTGACAATTACTTAAAAATCGAAGAAATATAACAAATAGCAACAGCAGTGATCATCATAGACATGAACACATCAGCATATTAAGCTGCTAGTTCATTAACAAATAATAATAATAATAAGATCTTGCAATCCGACAACGGGCTGTGAAGCGACCCAACATTGAAGAAGCAGTTGTCAATGGAGGACTGAACCTAATCCATCTAATACTGACACTATACCCGCTTATAGCAAAGGCTGATCGCATGGTGGCAACACAGAAAAACCATGAATATCTCGAAATAACAACAGCGACAGGAAATTAAACACAGTTAACCTTACAAGAAAAGGCTGACGTGGGGTGACAGGTAGGTTCAGTCCTCCATTGACAACTGCACCTTTACTGTTGGGCCCCTTCACAGCGTATTGTCGAGTTCCAGGATCTTGGGGAGCTTTGGTAGATTCCTAACATCACTTTGTTTGATTAGCTCATTTGTGTGTACGCCTTTTGTATGCAGTTCTCGTAGAGTCTAACCTCCTCTTTGGCTGTGGGCATGTCGGGTGCTATGGCAATGCTGCCTTTTGTGCTGGCTACTCTGAGACTGAAAACATTAACTATTTTCATAGCCGCTTCGAGCGACCTTTCTTTTTCAGTGCGGTGTTACAAATTCCCACCGTCTAGTAAGGTAAGGGAGGGAACTACAGTCTTATTGGTAATATTACTCACCACACTAGAAGAACGAAGGCACAGAGGTGATCTCATCGAAACTTACATTATCAGAACGGTATGATGTGGCAGATCTCAAACTAATGTACACAATGAATACGAACAATCACCTACGTGAACACTCATTAAAACTAAACCGAACCTCAAGTAAATCAAAACCAAGAAAACACTTTATTGCCAACCGGGTAGTTGACTCGTGGAACAGACTCCCAGAGGAAGTGATGAACAGCTTCAAAAACAGACTTGACATCTATATAAAAAACCACAAACTTTAGAAGAACGAAATAAAAAAAAAGCAAAAACAAAAAAAAAATCAAACATGTGCACCATCAATTTACCAACTTCGATGTACACGCATCAGCTTTAAGCTGCTAGTGTATATATATTAATTTACTATTCATTACAGGTAAGCGAAAAAGTAATAACAAACAACACGCCGACCAAACTGCAAGAGACAAACGACACTCAATCCAGCCCGAGCCGCAGCACCCGCCGCACGCAAGCCGCCACACCGCCGATCATCCAGGTCAGCGAGCCGAGCCCGAGGAAGTCTGTCCTCAAGAGCCCGTCGTCAAACAGCCCGAGGAAAAACGAAAGTATAAAGTTTGACCTGTCGAATCTTGAAAGAAAAAAGTCAGTATCGCTTCCGCCTTCGCCTCAAGCTAAAGACTCGCCTAAAGCATTATCACCGAGGAAGAGAGGAAGGTCGTCCGTGACGAGTGCGGATACAACATCCGAGGAAGACCTTCTGCTCCGATACTCCACCGACGAGTCAACGGGATCGGAATCACCTTCGCCGAGACGTTCGATCCACTCCAGATCTAAAACTCTCGACGAGAGTGTGAGGGAGACTTCAGTGTCGTCCGGCCGATTGTCTCGAACGAGAAGTCCGTTGACAAAATCGCCTGAAACTCCGAGGAAGTCGTCGCGAGGGACTTATACAGTGCAGAAAGTCCTCGAAACTCCTGTAGCGATGTCGCCGTCGCCGTCTGATCAGTCGGTTAGGAGTACCTACTCCAGACGATCGACGTTGACTAAGACTAGAGTTGAGACGAGCTACACGGCTCAGTCACCTTCAGGTATTAGCAAAAATTTAACACTGACAGGTACTCTAAATGTACAGAGTCCAAGATCGACTAGGCAAGAGTCTTATTCCATAGTGGATTTAGTCTCAATCGATTCGACGCGATCTGTCGATGAAACGGACACTTCATACGATTCGGCCAGTTCCATAAACTCTATTTATAAAACTCCGACTGCGCGAAAAACCCCACTCAGTCGAGGCAGGAGTTTGGTCAGTCTGTCACTGGAAACAAGCACTCCTTTGGCCAACCGCTCTTCGAGACTGTCGACTAGGAGCACTTTGTTAAAGTCTGTGACGATCGCATCTGCGATCAAACGCAGTAGAAGCACACCAAATACGGCAACTAAAGTGTCATCGCCGAGCTGTACTACGAGAAATACTCCTTCAAAAACACCGACTAGACGGTCCAAATCATTGTCGCTCTCACCAAAGTTGGTGAATGAAACTGTGGAAAAAGGAGGATCAAGAAGCAAGACTCAGATAATCATCGATGACAGTGCTTTAACTGATGCGAATGATACTACAATAACACCAAGCTTTAGAATTTCGAGAAGCGGTATTACTTCAACATCTAAAACACCTTCGCCGCCCAAGAATACGCCGGTCCAATCTCCGAAACCTTCTAGAACAAATAAATCGATTGAAGAGTTCCCTAATGTCAATCCAACACGATCTTTGAGGAAATCACAACAATCTCCCACACCTGGGCCTTCTGGACGCTCCAGCAGATCTGGGCAAACTCCTGTTGATACAAGGAAAACTGCAAGTCCTTTAAGTGCTTCCAAAAAATCTGGAAGAAAATCTGCAAGCCCCAAAAGTCCTTCCAAGAAATCGGGAAGTAAATCTGCGAGCCCTAAAATAATTTCCAGCAAATCTGCTAAATCTCCTAGCCCCAATAAAAGGCGATCTGTTTCTCTCAACGATGCGAGCGCTAGCAAACGTCGATTGACATTTAGAAGCAGCAAGACGTCGCCCCGCTGTCGAACTGACAAATCTGGCAGCGGCGATGGCCCCAGAACTCCAGAGAACGAAACTTCAACCTTAGAAGCCGGAACGCCCGTTTTACACATTCAAGATCTACTAAATCGTTCACAGGTAAATAAGTCGATGGAAACATTGTCGTCTGTTAAAGTAACCGTTCAAAGAATGGAGGCCTTGAACACACCGAAGACGGCAGAAAGACTGAGGAAAATGACAAGGAAAACTTTGGGTGGAATCGGTGAAAGGATTCTCGCTAGACGGAGCGACCTAGAAGCTCAGAGTGGTAGAAAAGCATGGAGCGATACAAAGAAAAGGGGCCAAGGCATAACAAAAGCGGAAACCGGTGTGAAAGCTAACCTGCGTGCTTTTAAAAAGGTTCTGGCGAGCGATCAAGGTAACAGTGATGATAATTCTGTCTCATCAGATAAGACTGACGAAAATGCACCGCGACCTGATAATGAAATTGTTATAACACCCAAGAGTTCCATCCAACCAGTTCAGGAGGCCGTGAAAGAGAAACATTCAACTGCCAAGAAGTCAACCTCGAGAAAGTCCATCATAGACCATTTGAACGAATCTCAGGAGATCGCGAAGCAACTATTCAATAGTCCGGTTAAGAGGAAGCTATCACAGAGCATGACACACTATAGCCAGGTTTCCGACGATGAGCCGAACACTTCTCGTCGTTCCGGATCAAGACGCTCGACTTTCGGGAAGACGCCGAACGTTTCCTTTGATTTTGACAGCGTGAAAACTCCACGAGTTCCGACAGAAGTCTTCGTAAGTCCAATGGACACTCCTTTCCCGAGTTCACCTAATCTTGTAGGTGTAAGGAGGTTGTATGCGAAAAATACTCCGAGAAACGATCTTACAAATGTCCGCGGAGTAAAGGCCTTGCTAAAGACGCCGAGAACTAAGAAATCTCCAAGGAATGATTTGACGAATGTCGCTGGTGTTAAAGCTCTTCTCGGATCGGCCAAAAAAGGAAAGTCACCTAAAAATGATTTGACAAAAATATCCGGAGTGAAGCAACTCTTCGGATCGTTGAGAAGCCGAAGATCGCCCAAAAATGACCTAGCTCAAGTTGTCAGTGTTAAAGAACTCTTCGCGTCCGGTTCGAAAAAGCAGAAATCCCCTCAAAATGATTTGAGGAATGTTGCAGGGGTGAAAAAGTTGTTGACATCCCCGAAAGGCAAGCAAAAGTCGCCTAAGAATGACCTTACAGACGTGAGAGGCGTGAGAAGTGTCTTCAGAAGAGACAGGTCTACTCGCAACGCTCTAGATGATGTTAGTGGCGTCGAAGAATTGTTCAGCAATACTAACAGCACAGTGAGAGATTCTGACAATACAATGACAGAATTCGACAAGTTGACCGGTAGAACTCCCAAGAAAATGTACGGCGGGGCCAAGAGTATGTCTGGTAAAAAGACAACACCGGCAAAACTTCGACCGACTAAATCGATGGACGTAAATCTATCGATAAATAATGTGGAGGAATGGCTCGATCAGGAGATTCAAAATAGAACGAAAAACGCTCGCAATGCATCGAGCAGCAAGAAATCTGTTAGTAAAAAACTCAGTACATCCTTACAAAATACATCAAAGGCCTCAACTAGAACTCCGAATAAGTCGATAAAAATCACCCAGCCGAAAAGCGCGCGCGTTGAACGTGCTCTTAAAAAGTTGACAATTGACGCGGTCGGTGGCAATATTGCGATCACACCCGACCGTCGTTCCAGACGCGCGATCACGGCTGAAAAAAGCAGCTACTCCTTTGAAGTAGCCAAGGCCTTGACACCGACAAAGAACAGAACTTCGATCCCGAAAATCGTTGTAGAGCATAATTCGTTACCGTTTAAAAAGCGCGGGCATTCTAACGAAAACGCATCAAAGACACCAAAGAGAAAAAAAACAGAAGAAGTGAATTTGGACGATTCGACAGAAGCGTTGGGATTGAACGACGCTAAAGACCGTCTTTTGCTTCCCATGAAAAAACGAGTTAAAAATCACGAGGCGCTCGGTCATTCTACGCCAGTGAAGAAGAAGGCTAGGTCTACGAAGGCTGATGATGGGGACTCTGTGGATCTTGGGCCGGTGTCCCCGATCGCGACGTCGCCGAACGTCACGCCGAGAAAGAATACTTCGTTGAGAGAAGCGCGGAAGACTGTTGAGCAGACGAAGGAGTCCATCATGTAAGTTTAACTGCAGTATAGAAGTTGTTTAATTTGTTAAAATTGTTTTGATCTAGAATTGTGTTGATCAATATGTTAGGAAAATTTAAGAGGCGTATGTCCAGCAGCGGACGCTTACACACTGACTGGCTGACTGCCTGTATGAGATCTGCGCCTGTTTAACTATTAATGTTATTGTTAACACTTTCACGGACACCCTGTCGAGAGGCGGTTACTTTTTCGAGTACGGTACGACGCCACGTCTGTGGCCGGTAAACTTAAGCAAGATAAAACTGACGAACCGCCCGAAGGCGGGCGAATGTGTGTAGATTACTATGGATTCACATGATCTTGTGTCGTATTGCACTCACTCACTTTAAATTTGTGTCGTAGGAAACAAATCTTGAATGATTTTCCCGCCCACAGGCGGCGTGTGAGTTTGTATGGATTTATGTGTCATATCATGAAACCTAAGATCATCATGAAAGTGTTAATTGATTTATGGCATACAAATGTGGGTACAATAATGTTTTGTTCTGATTTCAGTTCAGCACAAAAACAAACAAAGAACGACTCCATACAAGAACCACAACACAAGGTGACGAAGAAGGCCCCCGCTAGAGGCCGGCGAGGGAAAGCTCAGGAATCTACAACTTCCGAAGAAACTAAGAGTACTAGCTCTGATAAGGCTGCCCCGAAAACGAGGGGACGTAGAAGCGCGAAAAATTACACGGCCAACACAACGGAAGCTACAACCAGTGCTAAAAGACCCACCAGAGGACGGAGAGCGGCTGAAAACAAGCCGGAAAGTCCAAAAAAGGTCGTCGGCAAAAAGGCCCCGAAAATGAGTCCCCAAAAACTTGCCGCAACGACCACAAGAGGGCGTAAAACTGCGCAAGTTCAAGAGGAATCGACCCCAAAGAGTCCAGAAAAGGTCGCACCGAAGACGAGAGGCCGCAAGGGGCGAAAGGATACTTCGCTGAAAGCCGACGTGAGCTACCCTTCTTTGGTCGTCGGCAAGAAAGCGCCCACGATGAGTCCTGAAAAGCCTCAACCGAAAACGAGAACCAAAAGGGGTGTTGACAAAACATCCCAAGTGGAATTGAGTCCGAAAAAGGCTGAGCCTAAGACTAGAGGTCGAAAGACCGCTACCCCCAAGAAGGCAAGTCCAAAAGAGACTGGTCCCAAAAAGGTGAGTCCCAAAAAGGCGAGTCCCAAAAAGGCAAGTCCGAAAAAGACGAGAGGTAAAAAATTGCAGATGCAAGAGGGCCCGGAATCTTCCGGACAATCTACCCCAGTCCAGAGGAAAAGGAAACGGGCGAATGAAAATGTCGAGAGCCCCAAGAACAAAGCGACTCGAGGGGGTAGGGCCAAGGCGACAGTGGCTGAGAGCCCCAAAGGCAGGAGGGGGAAGAAAGTGGTAAGTTGAAACTTTCAGAAATGTTTTATTGTTTCGAAGGTGTGGAACTAAGCTTGCGATGGCTTCACCGAACATATGTCAGCCTCGATAGCTCAGTGGTGCAGACAGTCAACTGTCGCTATTGAATGTTAAGCAACACTGGGTGCGATCAGTACTTGGATGGGTGACCGAGGTTCGGATTCCTCGTAAAACTGTAGGTCCCTTCCCTCCTAATCTTACTTGGTGGTAGGGTTTAACCCGCCCTGGATGGTACCACCGCACTGAATGAAACGTCGGTCCAAACGGCTATGTAAATAGTTTGTGTTTTCCGACCAGTTCAGTGTAGCCGGCACGATCAAAGGGGGAAGCACTGACATGGCACGTAGTTCACCCGGTGTTATGGGCTGACATCACGGACGTTGTAGGTGATGTAGCCAACCGTGTCAGTATACATAAAAAAAATAATAATAATAATATCCGGGCCCATCGGCAGTAGAGGAGGGTGTTAATCGAGGTCGGGACTAGCGAGTGGCCACTCTAAATTTCCCGCGCATGCTTCACGTTTCGGCTCGCATCAAGCCCTCGTCAGCTAGTCTGCGTTGACTAGGACATGGGGAAACCACCAGTCCCGCTCTCGACCTCCCTCTCTCTACCTATCCATATTCTGTATATAGTGACATATCCAGTGACGTTTTCGAAGCTCTCCATGTATGAGCTTAGCATCGATCTTGGCAGCCCTAGATCCTTGAAGAGACTGTAGAGTGACTTTGCTGGTAGTCCTCTTGCTCCGACTTCCACAGCAAAGAGATCAGTCTTGAATCCGGTTCTCACAATCCGGTCTACCAAGTTGCAGTACTTGTTAAGTTTGATGTTGTGGTCCTTCGGTATGTTACTTTCCCATGGAATTGTAAGTTCAACAAGTACTACATGTTTTGTCGCTTTTGAGAATATGAGTATATCCGGTCTTAATGCTGTGGTACAGATTTCCGAAGGCATTTGGTAATGCTTCTCATGTGTGTCCATCAACAATTCCCAATCCTTTGCTGCCTCCAACATTGAAGAAGGTTTAGTCCTATCTTTTTCTATCCATCCTATCTTTATACACAAACAAACAAACGTCACAACTTCTTAAAGAGAACTAGAAAGTTAGTTAATTTTTTCTTCAAGGTTGTCATCAAAGTTAATCAGATCTGTATTATTGACAAGTCAGTCAGTCAGTCAGCGTGTAAGCGTCCACTGCTGGACATACGCCTCTCCAATTTTCCTCCAGTCCTCCCGGCCTTCAGCAATAGGGAACCACTGCTTTCCACCGACGTACTTGATGTCGTCGTCCCACCTGGCGGGTATCTGGGTAGATGTGTGTTAGGTATTGGTTTTATGTGTTTTATTAATTGATGCTGTTTCGGCTTTAGTGGCTGGGATAAGTTGCTTTTCTTAGTAATAATTGTTTTTGTATAGAGTGTGGCTTAAAACCAGCGACTCTATCGTTAGCTATATGGAGTCACATGCTGTGCCACATCCTTTTCCTTGTACCGTGTGGGGCCGGTACTTTAAAAGAATAGCCCCACTGCATCTCTCCCCGTGTATGTCGTAAAAGGCGACTAAGGGATATGATTCCCTTATATTACTAGGTGGTAGGGTGTAATCCGCCCGGGTTGGTACCACCGCACTGAATGAAAGGTCGGTCGAAACGGCTATGTAAATAGTTTGTATTTTCCGTCCAGTTCAGTGTAGCCGGCACGACCGAAGGGAAGCACTGACGTGGCACCTTTTTCACCCGGTGTTATAGGCTGACATCACGGATGTTGTAGGTGATGTAGACACCCGTGTCAGTTTCCATAAAAAAAAAAAAAAAATAAGGGGGGGCCGGGAACTACATATACCTATTGTTACTTTTCAAAAATGTATCATGTATAACGATGTATCCACTGTACTCCTGACTGTGAAATAAACACTTTTTTACTTACTTAGATCCAGTAGGGTGTATTTTCAAATTTTTTTAGAAGTGTAATTGATTATCCCCGTATTGAAAGAGTGTATACCGTGTGGGGCCGGTACTTAAAAAGAATAGCCCCACTGCATCTCTCCCGATGCATGTCGTAAAAGGCGACTAAGGGATAAGGACAAGATGCCGTGCTAAAGGGCGACGGGCTCGCCACCTCTCACCTTGGCACGGTTCTTCCACAGAGTCATGCAGCAGGTGGGTCTTCGCGCCTTCGTGCTTGATCGATTGAATCTTGTTCAGATACTTTGCGAAACGTGGTTGTCGGTGTAGTGTTGTAATTTACCGGAGTTTTTGCAGCACAACACCGATTACTCTGCTTACCCCGATTGCCGGAATTCAGCGTGTGTGATATGTATGTATGTAATAATACCACAATGTAATTGATTGTAACAGCAAACATCTGACCAGAAGCGAGTTCATTTCGACGTCGGGGCGCGGGAGACGCCGGTACGACGCGCGGGCGGCAGGCGCAAGGCCGAACCAGTCGGTGAGAATATATTTTGTTATTTGCGTTCTGATATGCAGAAATAGCTAGCCATATATATATTTTTTTTTTTTTCAAAATTTCAGCCATAATTTCGTGATCGCCATTAATCTTTGTGTGCGAAAATGAGAAAGTGGACTGTATGAAAAAATGTGACTTTGGTAGAAATAATCAAACAAAAAAAAAAGGGCTACCTTGCTGTGGAGTTTGAGGTGCTTACTGGCGCCCTAGGACGCCGTTACCTGTATCCTTCCGCCGGTTGGGGGCCCCGCCGTGGAGATCGCCAGGCTAGACACTTATAGGGCACCAGTGAAGAAAACTTTGCGTGGGACAAATTTTTATCTTTTAGAAAAATCGAGAAGCTTGTGCACTCATGGTGTTGTAACGAGAAGAGCGAGAAAAAAGGTAGCTCACAATGATTGTGCGAAAAAGTGAAAATTACAAATATTTTAAATTAACCTGTGGAGATTATTTTCATTCTACCCACAGGGTACACTGGATAAGTTTAAGGCTACACATACGAAAACTGAACACTTTGTCTATGGTTCAGGTGAAGAGGAGGCTACCAAACCACAGGCGAAACGCGGTCGGGCCGGCAAGACCGCCGTCGAAGCGAGTCCTCCAGCGAGCGAGGCCGGCAGGACCACGAGGCGAGGCCGGGCCGCCGCCGCGACCAGCGCGGTGACCCAGACGTAAGTTTTTTAGGTTTCCGTATCCCGTACGGAAGCCTATTACTAAGCCTCTGCTGTCTGTCTGTCCGTCCATCCGTCTGCGAGGGCCGTATCTCTTGAACCGTAATAGGTAGCCCGTTGAAACTTTCACAGAATATGCGTTTACTGTGGCAGATAAAACAACAAATAAGAAAAATGTTAAAAATTAAGGGGGCCCCCATACAAGAAACGTAAACGATTTTGATATCTGCATCTGCATTAAATCGATGCGGAATTCATGCAGATGCGGAAGTGCAGGTTTTTTTTTTTTTTTATGGAAACTCACACGGTGGGCTACATCACCTACAACATCCGCGATGTCAGCCCATAACACCGGGTGAACTTGGTGCCACGTCAGTACTTCCCCTCGGTCGTGCCGGCTACACTGAACTGAACGGAAAACACAAACTATTTACATAGCCGTTTCGACCGACCTTTCATTCAGTGCGGTGGTACCAACCCGGGCGGGTTAAACCCTACCACCTAGTAATATAGGAAGGGAGTCATATCCCTTAGTCGCCTTTTACGACATACACGGGAAGACATGCAGTGGGGCTATTCTTTTAAAGTACCGGCCCCACACGGTACAAAGGTTGCAACTTGAATGAAATTGGGCGGAGACAACAAGTGGCGCGCACTGCGATTGACCAATAGGAAGGAAGGAGATACGGCACGCGCCGCTAGCAAGTGACAGACAAGTACTGACTGATGCTGATTCTTATCAAGCGCAGTAACGTGTTAGGACGCGCTTGTCTTCTAAGTTGAATTTCATGGGTATTCCGCTCCGCCGTATATTGAAGTGCCTGTTCCAGAAGTGAATGTTATTCATAAAATTGGACAAGTAAACTCTTTTATTCAATTACTTAAACTAACCGTCTCTTCAGGCAATCTTGTTGACATCCGCATCCGCGGATGCGAGAGTCCAAAAACCCGCATCTGCATCCGCATCCGCGGATGTCAAAAAAATCGCATTCGCAACATCCCTGATATGAACACACCAGGCTATGTAAATAGTTCGTGTTTTTCGTCCAGTTCAGTGTAGCCGACATGAAATAAAGGGAAACACTGACATGGCACCTAGTTCACCTGTTGTTATGGGCCAACACCAACCATGTAGCCAATCGTGTCAGTTTCTATAAAAAAAAAAATTTTAATGATCCGACCGACCGCACCACTGAGCTACCGAGGCTGACAAAATTTATTGCCGGTATGTGCTTTTTGGTATTCCAACTATCGGTTCTGGGCCGAAGGTGGACTTTCCAGCCGATATTTGGATGTTTGAGAGATGTGTGAAACGGTTGGCTACATCACCTACAACATCCGTGATGTCAGCCCATAACACCGGGTGAACTTGGTGCCACGTCAGTGCTTCCCTGCGGTCGTGCCGGCTACACTGAACTGGACGGAAAACACAAACTATTTACATAGCCGTTTCGACTGACCTTTCATTCAGTGCGGTGGTACCAACCCGGGCGGGTTAAACCCTACCACCTAGTAATATAAGAAGGGAGTCATATCCCTTAGTCGCCTTTTACGACATACACGGGGAGACATGCAGTGTGGCTATTCTTTTAAAGTACCGGCCCCACACGGTGCAAAAACGGATGTTTGAGAGATGTGTGAAATGAACGTATGTTGAATGTTATTTACAGAGGGAAGGGTCGCGCGACGCGTCAGAGGAAATAACGTATGGGAGCGGACGAGGCGACCGACGACAGTACAAACTAATGTAGGCTCCACTTCCACTGTTGTACGTGAGTCTTATAACATTTTTAATTTTTTTTTTTTTAATAACAATTTGCGAAACATAAAATGTTAATGTTTTGGCTTTCAGGTGACAACACTGAAGAGTGAGTGGGATTTGACAAGTGTATTGTAAGCAATATGTGGAAATGTTATTGTTTAATTAATTTAATTTACTTTAAAGCCACGCTTGATGCGGGCGATGACTTAATTTCATTATTACTATTATTATGATTACATTTATTACAATAGTTTAGAAGAACCATTATGCAGATTACGAAATCTCCAAATTTCAATCTAATTTTCTGTATTCTGTTACCAAATATATTTCGTCGTATAACCATTTTTTTTACATAAAGAAAATCAGTTTTTTTTTTAATAATATTCTTTGCTGCAATAATTCCATTTCTTCTAAATAATATTTCTTGAGGCGTTCTTTAGTAATAATTTTAAGATTTTGTTGTAAAAGTTTAGGTTTATTTTTAAGATTTTTTTTTAATATTTTAAGTTAATTTTGTAATTATGAGGTGAAATTGTAAGGTCGGCGTAATTGGATGTTTCCATGGTTCATTCATACTAGGCTTTATTCTAGCGACATGTGAGAAAAATTCAGCGAACTGCCACAGCCAGGCCTAATGGTGATATTACACGATTCACTTCTGCCTTTCAATTGGGCAACCAACCAACCAACCAACTTGGAAACAACCAAATTGAATAGTGTAAACATAAAAGTGAACCATTCGATGTTGATGTTCAATCACGGGCAACCACGTTCAACCGCATTGAAAGGATTGAGATTGCTCAATATTTTCACTTTTGCCGTTCAACGTTCAATGCGATTGAATGAGAGTTGAACGTGTAAACACACGCATTGAATGGTTCAATCGCTGTTCAATCTTGATCGCTGCGGCGAGAGAGAGACGTGTAGATATTGTGTACTACCGCCTGCGAAGACATCTTCTTGAACAATGTGCATTGAATGGTTCACTTTTGAGTTTACTTCAAAGATATGTGTAAACAGCAATTGCTTTCACTTCTGCTCCTTTCAACCGCATTGAATCAATTTGGTTGAACCGTGTAATATCGCCATAAGGGAGGTTGTCCGGGGAAGCGCTGGAGTGTTGCTGGCGGTGGTGCCTGAACGGTGGGTCCACACCCAGCTCACAGCCCCGGTATTGTTAGACACAGACTGATCTTCACCATTTCATTCGTAGCGCTCACACAGGTGCGAGAAATAACTCCTTGTAGAGTGTTTTCATTTTACGAAGGCACGAGGGGTACGAGGTAGGAAGTGGTGCGAGAGGCGACCGCGCGAGTTCAGTAGAGAACGAACTCGATGTTAGGTCGGTACACACGTTGTACACGTCTCCGCGTCGGTCCGTCGAACCGAGTCGTTCCCCACTTCCTACCTCATACCCCTCGTGCCTTCGTAAAATGAATACAAGGAGTTATTTATAAAAAAAAAATTATGGGAAGTATGTCATAGATGGTGCGCGCCAGACTAACGCAGAGGTGTAGTCTGACGGCGCCCACGGGCATTCGGATATTTACGGGGGCTGCAAATACCATGTCGGCCGGATATAGACGTTAAAATGCGCACCATATGAAATAGCTCTTTTTTATGTAATTCAATGTGAGTGGCTGAGTCAGAGAGGTCAGAGAACATGCTCCGAACAGGTAATATCACCTCCCAGCTGGTAGGTGCCATACTGGAGACTTCTATTAGCATTGCTGGCTATACTGGACTAGAGCAGAACACAGTCGATGCTGCTATGCAGTACGGTGCAGTACTTACATCCAGTACGCTGGTACCAACCCGGTCCGTGAACATCCAATGAATCTAATACATAATATGATGCATACTTTAAAAATCTGAAAATATCAAGAGGGGTGTTGTAATTTTCAATTTTATGAGGCAGCGTCAGGGGAGTGTTCATAAACCACATGGTTCCAATTTGACACCTCCCCTCTCCTCACCCCCTCACTCTACTAGGTTGACAAACTTTTTTTTTTCTTTTGAATCTAGGACATTTGCATTGTTTTCTGAACAGTGCAAAGTTTTGCATGTACAGAACTCATTAGGTACACAAAATGACTTTGTGCACACATCCAATGGAAAGTATCCAACGAGGAATTTTATTACATTTCATACACATTATAATTTCATATTTTGCATTAATTCAGTTTAAATTCTTTGTAAATAAATAAAAATCTGTAAAGTGTGTAATTGTGTAATTTTTAAAAGTGTTTCCTTGTGTGCTATGTGTTTTTTGTAAGTTTGGATTTTTGCTTTATTTTAGCTTCAGCAATTTATTACAATGTCGAAAAGTGTGGATTGAGGCCACTTAATAAAGTTTTTGATGTGTACACAAACACTAATTCACCCGTCTACGAAATTTTTACATTTATCATTTCTTGATGGATGACGAATGAGCAAAAAAAAAAAATTGTTGAAACTTGGGCAGAAACATAAAAACTCTTGCAGCAAAAATTGGATTTTATAGAATGGATTAAAATGTAGCTATTTTTTCAATAATAAAAATATATACAGGTGTTTTATGACCATAGGTCATAAATCAAACGAGTGATTCCTTGACTAATTTGAAGTCTAAAAGGCCCAGTAAAGTTTTGTCAGATATGCCTTAATTAAGGAGTTATTAATTAAATTAGTTTTCGCGCGCAAAATACTACGGTAGTGCGACCGACCCGACGCTCGCTACATTGCGACGTTGCCGCTCCGCTCTGTGCATTGTCGACGCCCGCACATGTTCATCGGTCTATTCACACGGGAGCATTTCGTAAATGGAATCGTAATTCGTAATGGAAAAAAAAAAGTTCACCGTAGAACAAAATGTCATGTAACTTTTTTGCTCCAAATAGGCTCAGGAGTACCTGGTTTGCTTTATGACCTATGGTCATAAAACATTCTGTATAAATACAGAAGATATATTATTTTGCATATGCCTAGGCAAACACACAAGCCGCATGCGCAAAGCGTATCGTCTTCATAGCCTTTACAGCTCCACCGCACTGCACTATTTTGATATTTTGCGCGACATGGACATTTTCCATCATCTATATTTTTTTTTTTTTTTTCATTCGTCATCAAGAAATATATTACAACATAAATCTAAAGAATTCATAGCCGCGCGAATTAATGCTTGAATTAGTCCAATATTTTGCCTTTATTCAATGGAGTATGAAGGAGTGCTTTGCTCAAAATATGTAAAAGGTTAGAAAATAGCGTACAACATGGATTACACACATACAGGGTGTATGAAAACGTACCGTGGACCTTTCAACAGCATGTTGCCGAGCCTTTTTTAGAGACGAAAGTACCCAAGTCAATATGAATAACATAGACTTACTGGCATAAGGACGGCCCGATACGAACGTAATAAATAATTTGTGCATGTAAACTAGTAACTTCAAATGTATCCTTCCTTTCAATATTATTTCGTTTTATTATAAGTAATCATAAATTTATACCGTGCAGCGCCGTCACTGGATACTGCCAGTAATAAAACAAATTTTTTCCAATTCGTTTGGTTGCCACTATTTAAAAAAAATCGGTTCACCCAGTCGAAAGTTCTGAGGTAACAAACATAAAAAAAATAATAATACAGTCGAATTGAGAACCTCCTCCTTTTTTTGAAGTCGGTTAAAAAAGAAGTCCCAAGTGGTGGACAAACGCGATGTGTCCACCGGCCATATGTCTAGATGCGTCAGTTGCATATCACTGATGAAGACGACAAATTTTGAACGTAAAGAAGGAAGCCAAGGCCAGAACTGAGGCATACAAAAAAAAATAGTCGAAAGGTACCCAAACAAGCTGGCGACCGAGTTGATGGCCGCTAGGAAAGTTTTCAACAGACTGAAAAGAAGAGCACCTCAAGATCTCATCACAGAATGACTGAAAATATTAAGTACATGGAACTGTGAATGGACACTTTTCATACAAGACCTATTTCAAATAGCAGATAGCAGTATTAAATAAAAAAAAATATTTTGAATACCCTGGCCAAAATTCCACGGTACCGTCTTTATACACCAGGTAGGTATAGATATGTATGTTAACTAGTTTTCTGACAGCTAGTGTTTTATATTCTTTTGTATTTGATATTTTTCATATTTGAATAAATTCATACGTGTGCTTATATGCTCTCTACGAGATATTTGAAAATAGAATATAGTGAAGTGTGGACTATGGAGTCTTGCTTGTTTAAAGTATTCCTACCGCCACGGATATTCAAAGCACTGCGGGGTTATTCTATATCAGCAATTCGTCGCCACTAGCAATTTCTCATTCGTCTCACTCGCTCCAAAAGCGCTTCTCAATGCGCATAGTGAGAGAGAGAGAGAGCAGCGACTACTGCTATTTTTGCGGTAATCGCTTACAGAGAATAGGAAGGCTGGAGCGCAAATCAGTCGCAGTAGTCGAATATTGGTGGTAGGGAGGGGCGTTACGTTGCAGCCATCTTGCCAGTCTTTTAGAATGGTGGCGATACTTATACCTAATTGATGAGAATTTTTCTCCAATGTAACCAACTTTATCGAAATCCTAACAGAATTAGAAAATTATTGAGATCTTCCGGAGGTCCTACAATAAAAACTTCTATCTGCAAATGTTGAATGGATACTTATGGAAATTGTTTGCCAATGTTGAGAACACTTCCACCATTATGGACCCCTATTGTCACTCCAAATACCTAACTGAGGAACCTTACCTACCCACCATATGGGGAGAAACATAGATGGATGTGTCTCATGACAACCTTCACCCAACAACATCTAATAAAAGTCATCCGACGGATGATAAATGAAAAATGAAGAAAAAACTAATGTTGAGAACACTTTCCACCCCCTATTGTCACTAAACACCAAAGAAAATGCGCTTTAAAAGTAGCGTGTCAGGGTGCAATTTTGACTGATTTTATCAATTCATGGTGAAAAAAAATTTAATTTCACCAGCAATCACTTCTGTAGTCTAGAAGTATTTTGACGCCAAGGATTTGGAATTTGGAGTGTTTTGCATTTTTCAAGTTATTTCAAGATTCTTTTACATTTTTTAAAGATTAAATTTACTATAACTGAAAGTGTTGATGTGTAAGGATTATAAGGAATATACAAATGGTGGTCTAAATCTTGCATAGGTGTTATGCACATGTCGTAGTGTGATCGACAGTGGAATCTGTCAGCTCATTCTTCCATCATATCTATAAAAGTGTGTGAAATTCAACCGTTTGTGAGTTGAGAGCTATAGTTTTGATAAATATTGTTTAGTCATAGATGGTGATTTAAGATACGGAATTATATTTCATTATAAAATAAATTATGCACAACATTTGTAAAATTGTTGTTTCATTTCTTTATTCTTGTAGCTTTGTCTCATTGGTCTGATAGACTTGACTTGAAACCCAGATTGGTCTAAGGCAGTGCAGACACGAGCAGTGCCGGATTAAACCTCGTGGGGGGCCTCTAGGCTGTAGAAATTCTGAAAAGGTCATAAAATTTTTATTTCTTTTCATTTTTGTGGAAACTGACATGTATGGCTACATCACCCCAATGCACGAGTTTTGGCACCGATGGCAGTCCAATATACTGGTGAATTAGGTGTCATGTCAGCGCTTCCGCCTAATAAGTGCCGGCTACACTGAATTGGACGGAAATCAACTATTTTTTATAGCCGCTTCATTCAATGCGGTGGTACCAACTCCTTCGGGTTAAACCCTACCACCTAGTAAGGAGAGGGAAGGGACCTACAGTTTAACGTGGAATCCGAACCACAGTCGGCCTCCAACCGTCGACCGCTCACCCATCCATCCACTGACCGCGCCCAGGTGCACTTGTAATCCGACTGACCACACCACAGAGCTACCGAGACTGACAATCACTTGCGTAAGAGTCTTAACTCAAGTTGGCACTGAAATGTGTGATACCTATTAAAACTAAAAGGTAAGTATTACACAGCGGTGTAAATTTTCAACCAACCATTATTTTGATTCTAGTCTGGCGACTACCCTGCCTCTAGGGAAGATCCAGAAAGAACTGAGTGCTGGATTAAGTCACTGTGAGGGAGGCCTGTAGCAAATTATCTCAAGGGGCTCTTGCTTCGATATAGGATCAATCACCATCACAACTAATTATAAAACAATAAGGTGGTGCGTCTGTAATAACGAAATTTTCGCAAAATTCCTAATAACTTAAAAAAATGTCTAGAAACTTCCCACAAATCATACACACCACACGCTGTATCCCGACGACCGGGGTAAGCAGAGTAATCGGTGTTGTGCTGCAAGTACTCTGATAAATTCAGGCATTAACAAGCAGCAAGTAAGGCACGAAATACCCACCTGCTGCATGACCCGGTGGATTGACCGTGCCAAGGTGAGAGGTGGCTATCCTGTCGCCCTTCGGCACGGCATTTTGTCCATTGTTGTATTTTGTGATATTTTTTTTAGGAAATAGTGATGGCTCATACTATTTAGGTAGGCAGTGGCAAACACTTGTAAACGTAGACTAAGTGGACGTAAAAAAAATGTATCCAGCGAAGTTTCTTGCCAGTTCTTCGCTGTGATAATCGAACTGGCTAAATGCTTAAATGTTAAAATATGACGAATCCCAGTGTAGTAGTGTACTGTCTATGGATAAAATGAATAAAGAATTTGTAAACCTAGTCGTCGTGGTAGAGTAAAACAGAGCTGAGCCACATTTTAGCGAAAATGCGTTTTTAATGCCAAAATACTCAGAATGAGACGGAGATTGTAGTGGAAAAGAGAGCCAAGCTATTACGAGGTTAGAAGTACGTTATTTCAATAATGATAAAGGGATGTTAACTGAAATTCCATATAAACTTTTTAAAAGATAAATAACTTTAGGCGTCATAGTATTGGTTTAATATCAATTAATTTTTCAATATTTCTGTACTACCGAACGAAGCCTAGCCACATAAATACTGTTGACCAACAACATTCACAGAAAATTGGTTCTAAATGGATGAAACTTATAATGCATAACTGAGATAACCAACATAGCTTCATTATGCTCCACCACAATCCTGCTTACGCGATAGAACATTTTCTCAGTAGTAAACAGAGGTTAAGTGCTAAACCCTTAATAACTAAAAAACTACAAATGATAGGGTCCAAACTTCATATTATCCCATTATAATATGTAAATTACTACCATGTGTAAAAATTTTGGGAAAATATGATATGTAGTTTGAAAGATACAACTAAAAACATATACATTTTCGAGACTTTAAATCTTTAATCGTCAATATCTCGAAATGTTGCATGTGTGACTCAGCTCTGTTTATCTCTACTACGACGTAGTTATGAAAAAAAAAATACAGCCGAATTGAGAACCTCCTCCTTTTTTAGAGCTTAAAAAATAAACATAATTCCTTTCTTCTTCTTTCTTCGCGTCGCTTCTCTGCGCGCTGACTAAGGAACTGTACGCATACCGAGCATAACGCCCACATTCACAACTATTGCCTTGGTTGGAGTGACGGCTGGGGTGGGTGGAATAATACAAGAAATTGAATTAATATTATAAATTGTTTAATAAAAATGTTTTTATATTACTTTTACAATATGATGCACTTTAAGGAAATCACTTTTGATTTCTTATAGATATAAATATAAAAATTATAACAAAATATATCAGTAATTCTAGTAAGCGAGAATAAAATTAAAATTATTGTAACCTATAATCCTGTTTCCCTCTGAAGTACTTTGAGCACTATTTCTTAACAGTTTTAAAAATTATATTAAAACTGGAATTAAGTTGCGTTTTTACAATATTAAAAGCTCCTAAACCAAATTGGTAACGCAATTGGTATAAAAAAAATATAATAATGAATTCTTCATAAACCTTTAATTTTATTTTTATAGTTAACGGTTTGTAACAAAAAACTAAAAACAAAATTCCCTGCAAAGCAATCTCATTGGAGAAGGATAGACGTAAAAAAATTTGGCAGATTTAAAATTGATTCTTGTAGAGAATATTATGATAGAAAAATAAAGTAAATGAAACCATGAATAAAACAATTCCGAACTGTTTCAACGCAAGTCAATTCAGTCTTGTTCCTCGTTAATTACAGTGATGCAGATTTTCTTGACAGTCATAATATATTCATTGTGTTTTTGATAAAAAATATTTTTATCAGATAATGCAGCATGTTCTAGACCATAGGTTCCCAACCAGTCACCACCACGCCCACGCCACCCAAGCACGCCCCACTTGGGGGGCCTAAAGTGATCCATGGG
Source organism: Nematopogon swammerdamellus (assembly GCA_946902875.1). Classification (NCBI taxonomy): domain Eukaryota; kingdom Metazoa; phylum Arthropoda; class Insecta; order Lepidoptera; family Adelidae; genus Nematopogon; species Nematopogon swammerdamellus. The sequence continues at coordinate 2,215,598 of OX336358.1, forward strand.
GGGCGGACGGCTCCAGATTTAAAATGTGATTTAAATTCTCTGAAGTATAAACCTAACTTAACAGACATAGGGCGTAGTATTTTAGCAGAAAAATGGGTGAGGCGCATAGGGTAAAAGGTCGAGAATCCCTGTTCTAGAAGATACTCACTCACATTTCATGTTCTTGACAAATTATGCATACTCATTTTACACATTCTTGATAGTGATTAATACTGGACAGTCGGAACATGTTCTCGGGAGTGATACATACTCGAAAGTGGGAACATGTTCTCGGGAGTGATACATACTCAACAGTGGGAACGTGTTCTCGACAGTGATGCATATACGATAGTCGGAACATGTTCTCGACAGTAATGCATACTCGACAGTCTGAACCTGTTCTTGACAGTGATAAATAATTGACAGTCGGAACGTGTTCTCGATAGTGATTCATACTTGACAGTCGGAACATGTTCTCGAAAGTTATAAATACTGGACAGTCATGCATACTCGACATTCGGAACATGTTCTCGACAGTGATACATACTTGACAGTCGGAACATGTTCTCGACAGTGATGCATACTCGACATTGGAAACATGTTCTCGACAGTGGGAACATGCTCTCGTCAGTGATACAACAATGTTGATGGTTTACTGCAAAGTGGAACGTGTCTAATATTGGAGCAGCTTATAGTGCGCTGCGAGCGCCAGCAGCGGAGCGCCGGTGGGCTGGTCCGGGATACCGCCACCGCTCGCCGCGATGTCGAGGTGCGAGTACGCCGGCCCGTCTTCGTTCAGCCCCGACACGAGCAGCATAAAACCTGCTGGACCCTGCAAACAATTAAATTTGATTTCCTTGCTTGTGATATATTTTTTTAATATGGAACCTAGTGTACCAGCGACGCCAGCCCATCACACCTTGCTGAGCTAAGTGCCGTGTCAGTACTTTTGTATTGGATTGTATACTTTTATATATATTGTATATTGCATTCAAAAATGGATGTGCAAGCAGTTACAAGCAACACAGATTAAACGAAATAAAAAAAAAAACACCCTTTTTTCCCCTACATAACGCTCTGCGTCCGCCCCCCCACCACTTCCTAGTACCCCTCCCCACGGTCTTCCCATGTCCGGTGTATCTTTTGATTTATATAACTCGCCTGTCGCCACACAGCGTTCGGGTGGATTCAGGTGTGTCATTTTATGAAAAAAATCGGTAATTAGTGTCCTTAAGTGAATGGCATGTCTCATTCATTTGAATACCAACGTACTATGAATGGGAATGCTTTAGATTACGTGACCGAGCGCCGACAGGACATTTTGAAGAGCGAGAGTGTATTTGTTGTGCACTGATCCACTGTTGATTGTTTCCCTAAATTTATTTATTTATTTATTTATTAGAAAACAGACAGCCTAATGACAAACAGATAAAACATAAGTTGTACATACATTGAAGTCTGGCCACATTTTGTTTCCCTGATTAGAAAAAATTGGACAGATATGACACCTTACCAGAACTGAAACGCTACGTTTTTATCTTGACATACTCTTATTTACGTGAAGACTTACTTGAATTGTCAAGTAAGTCTTCACGTAAATAAGAGCATGTCTAGATAAAAACGTGCCATTGGGCCAAAATGTCTTTAAAGACAATCACAAAAAAAAACTATACAATATGCATACTGCTCACAAAGTTGGTTGGTCATCCATCACGGAAGTGTATTGCTGCGGTTCACCACTTTTTTATTATGTAATCCGGTAAGGGTGGCTGAGTCGGAGGGGCCAAAGCGTATGCTCCGACCAGCCAATATCACCTCCGAGAAGGTAGGTGCCATACAGGAAACTTCCCTGGATTGCTGGCTATAATACTGGACTAGAGGAGAACACAACCGAGGCTGCTATGCGGCCATCTTACATCCAGTACGGTGGTACCAACCCAATCGGCTACAATTTGAGCCTACCACCTAGTAAGGGGCAAGGGAAGGGACCCACAGTTATACACCGGTTCCGAACGCTGAAGCAGCAGGTGTAGGTATGCACGTAAATTTTTTCGTCAAGAAAAAACTCATTGGTACACGCCGACCGGATTCGAACCTTGGACCTCTCGCATGAGAAGGCGATGCCCAAACCACTCAGCCACCCGCCGAATTAATTGGGTCCCTGCGGCAATAAGTTTTTATTACTCTTGTTTGTATAGTAGGGATGGTTGCTTAGCTTGCAAACTACAGTCCCTCTTAATCGAGGACCTTTGTAGCGTATATCAGGGTTGTTGCTGATGCACATTTTTTTCACATGAGCTGATGCTGATATTTTACCATCGACATCAGCGGATGCTGATGCTGATATTTTATCATTGACATCAGCGGATGCTGATGCTGATATTTTACCATCGACATCAGCGGATGCTGATGCTGATATTTTATCATCGACATCAGCGGATGCTGATGCTGATATTTTATCATTGACATCAGCGGATGCTGATATTTTATCATCGACATCAGCGGATGCTGATATTTTATCATCGACATCAGCGGATGCTGATGCTGATATTTTATCATCGACATCAGCGGATGCTGATGCTGATGCTGATATTTTATCATTGACATCAGAGGATGCTGATGCTGATATTTTATCATCGACATCAGTGGATGCTGATGCTGATATTTTATCATCGACATCAGTGGATGCTGATGCTGATATTTTATCATTGACATCAGCGGATGCTGATATTTTATCATCGACATCAGCGGATGCTGATATTTTATCATCGACATCAGCGGATGCTGATGCTGATATTTTATCATCGACATCAGCGGATGCTGATGCTGATGCTGATATTTTATCATTGACATCAGAGGATGCTGATGCTGATATTTTATCATCGACATCAGTGGATGCTGATGCTGATATTTTATCATCGACATCAGTGGATGCTGATGCTGATATTTTATCATCGACATCAGTGGATGCTGATGCTGATATTTTATCATCGACATCAGTGGATGCTGATGCTGATATTTTATCGTTGACATCAGAGGATGCTGATGCTGATATTTTATCATCGACATCAGCGGATGCTGATGCTGATATTTTATCATCGACATCAGTGGATGCTGATGCTGATATTTTATCATCGACATCAGCGGTTGCTGATGCTGATATTTTATCATTGACATCAGCGGATGCTGATATTTTATCATCGACATCAGCGGATGCTGATATTTTATCATCGACATCAGCGGATGCTGATGCTGATATTATATCATCGACATCAGCGGATGCTGATGCTGATTTAAATTATTTTCTTTATAAAAATGGAAAAATACAGAACTATATGAATATTATGAATTTTATATCCAAAGTTTTGGTTGGTATTGAAATAAAAGATTGTGTTTTAATCATTTTGTAACATTTAATAAAAAAGAGAATCAATCTGATACCAGTAGATACCAGTTTAGTAATTATCTTAGCAATTAAATTATTAGTATTGGATGGAACTTTGGAACTATTTGGAACTGTGTGTACAGCTACTTTTTCGGCTTCGAATCTGTTTCGAAATGGTTTGTAAATTATATTAGCAATTAAATTATTAGTATTGGATGGAACTTTGGTGCTGCTTTTTCGGCTTCGAATCTCTTCCGAAATGGTTTGTAAATTATATTAGCAATTAAATTATTAGTATTGGATGGAACTATTTGGAACTTTGGTGCTGCTTTTTCGGCTTCGAATCTGTTCCGAAATGGTTTGTAAATTATATTAGCAATTATAAATTATTAGTATTGGAACTGTCATGCGGTCATGTCAAGACTCGAACATCAGCATTAATAATCAGCATCGATCAATGCGGATGCTGATGCGATGCTGATGTTGAAAATGATGCTGATGTTGAAAATGATGCTGATGTTGAAAATGATCCTGATGTTCGCAACAACCCCGGTGTATACAACTCAACGAAGGCGGCCGGTACAGACCTGATGGCCCCGCGGCACCATGGTGGAGGGCTGGTTGAGCGCCTGCAGGATGTCGTCGCCCTCGCCGGTGCCGCGGTGCACCGCCAGGTCCTCGCGGCGCAGCGTCGACACCTCCACCGAGTCACCCAGCCCGTCCCCGCTCTGACGGAACTTGATCGCGTGGTTGCTCTCCCTGCAATTTGTTTTACCTTTATAAGCATTGACTTATACAACGTGTCCCAAAACTCAACGTCAAGCGGGAACCAGGGAGTAGGCCAGTTTATGACTAACCAGGGAAAAATAAGAAAAAAAATGTGAGTAATTTATTTTTTTAGAAAAAAATTGAACTGAAAAATATTAAATATTTGGTAAAACTTTTTTTTTTTATGTAATCCGGTATGGGTGGCTGATTTGGAGGGGCCGAAGCGCATGCTCCGACCAGCCAATATCACCTCCGAGAAGGTAGGTGGGTCGTTCTTCTTTTTTAGGTACAATAGCCTTTTTTTTTTTATGGAAACTGACACGTTTGGCTACATCACCTACAACATCCGTGATGTCAGCCCATAACACCGGGTGAACTTGGTGCCATGTCAGTGCTTCCCTTCGGTCGTGCCGGCTACACTGAACTGAACGGAAAACACAAACTATTTACATAGCCGTTTCGACCGACCTTTCATTCAGTGCGGTGGAACCAACCCGGGCGGGTTAAACCCTACCACCTAGTAATATAAGAAGGGAGTAGTCGCCTTTTACGACATACACGGGGAGAGATGCAGTGGGGCTATTCTTTTAAAGTACCGGCCCCACACGGTACAGTAAGCCTGTCCTTGGTCTTATTATGGCATCTCATTAGAGTATTGATATTCGGTTTTATAATGTTCGAATAATCATCCATATGTTTCTATCTATTAATATTATGTAATCTTTCAGTTTCTCTAACCAGCATTTTTTTTCAAACATTTGTTTTTCGTAGAATGCCGTGACAGAGTGGTAAGCCAAAATGTGGTCTGCGCTGAAAAAGACCACTCTGTCACATTATTTAAAAAAAAAACACAATTTAAAAAAAAACATTATTGGCCGTAAAGGAAAATCTAATTAGTTCTAGTAAAAAAAACAAATGCAATTTTTTTAAAATCGTACATTGAAACCACAATTATCGATAGTTCAAAAACCCAAAAAACGGAAAAACTTCGATTCATTGTACCTAAAAAAGAAGAACGACCCAGGTGCCATACAGGAGACTTCCCTGGATTGCTGGCTATACTGGACTAGAGGAGAACACAACCGAGGCTGCTATGCGGCCATCTTACATCCAGTACGGTGGTACCAACCCGCTTGACGAGCGCAGGCGCGTCGATCGTAGTTTTCTACAAATATATTGCGTGATAGATAATGCCTACGTGTCCCTTGCGACACTGTAAATATCGTACCGGGAGGGGAAACAAGGATGACGGCGTCACATATTATCACAAACAAGTGCACATATATTACGAAATTTCCAAAATATTTACAAATCGCCGAACAATCTTTAACAGCAATGAAATGAAATGAAAAATGAAAAAATATTTATTATCACATGAAATCGTACAGTACAATAACCGAGTCTTCTGCACTAGAAAAATTCTGTCTCGCAGAAAGACTTTTTAGTAAACATAATTTATTGTATTTCATTGTGCGCTCACTAGTAATAATTTTATATTATTTTTAGTTTATTTCATATTATAATTAAATGAAGCGAATTTTTTAGTATATAAATACAAGTTAGTTTTAATATATATATATATATAATATATCAAATAAATACCTCAATAAATAAAATATGAATATTTTATGGTTTTATAATGTTATTTAGTTAGTAAGGTGTTTAGTTGGTCTAAGGTTTGTTTGTAGGTTTATTTATATGTTTTTATTTTATTTTATTTTTGAATATCTAGCACATTTTCTGTGTCGTTATAATTTAAAGTTTTCAACCATTTAAGAATTTCTTGTTTTCGTTTATGATTTGTTTTGTTGTTAATATTGCAAACACGTAAAGCTTTGTTGAAGAGATGTTGCGATAGGAACTTTGAGAATCTTTGTGCAAATGATGTTCGTACTCGCGTTGATGCCGGGTTATTTCTGTATCTCGTGTGTGGTCGGTTTTCAGAGATGCCCGCTGTGTTTTGTGTTTCCTTAGTTCTGAGGATGGTACGAAGGATAAAAAGTTGTCGGATCGAGAGCATACCAGTCTCTAAGAGCAAGTCTTGAGTGTTAAAACGGAAGGGCTTCTTGAAGGCGACCTTTAGAATAGATCGTTGTGCTCGTTCTGCTTCAATCATGAGTGTTTTGGCTGCTCCTCCCCAAACAGTTAGGCAATATGTGATTATTGATTCCGCGACAGCTTTGTATACAGTTTTCATGAGTGGTACGTCGGCAGAGTTTCTGATACATTTAAAAAAGTAAATGAGTTTCCTCATTCTATTTGAAATTGCGGCAATGTGATTCCTCCATGTTAGGTTTTTGTCTATGATGACCCCCAAGTACCTTATATGCTCTACTCTTTCAATTTTGTCGCAAGAACACGTCATGATTGCTGAAATGGAACACGTGTGAAGTTTAAGTTCATACGTGTCCGTTGGCTGACCGGTAGAATTTATCGAGAAACAAATGTATTTGGTTTTTGATGCATTTAATGTTAAGAGATTCAGAACCAGCCACTCTTTTACTTTTCTTAAACCTTTTTCAGCTTCATTAAAAACTTCTGTCCAGTTGTTTCCCGAAAACAACAATACCGTGTCATCCGCATATGTCGTTATTTTACAATTAAGTACTGTGAGGTTGCATAGATTATTTATATATATCAGAAAGAGTATAGGACCCAAAACACTGCCCTGTGGGACGCCGTATTTTATTACCTCACACGAACTCTTTCTGGCACCAATTTTGATCATTTGTTGCCTGCTTTCTAAATAGGACCTAAACCATTTCTGTGTAACACCACGAAGGCCGATATTTTCCATTTTTTTAAGTAGGATGGGTATTGAAACAGTGTCGAACGCCTTGGCGAGGTCCAGAAAGACTGCAAGAGTTTTCTCGCCCCCGTCAAGGCACTCGACTATGTGTTCAACAACATCGTGAATGGCATCTTCACATGACCTCTTAGACCTAAAACCATATTGATTGCTCGAGAGTAGACGCTCTGATTCTAAGTAGCTCATAAGTCTGATTTTTACAATTTTTTCTAAAATTTTAGATAGAGTCGGTAACAAGGATATTGGTCGGTAGTTTTTTATTTGATCTTTTTCGCCCGCTTTGAAAATCGGACAGACAATGGCTGTCTTGAACACTGATGGGAAACACCCCGTTTCCATACTTAAGTTGTAAATGTGGCATAAAGGTTCTAGAATATTCATACATAAAGATTTTAGATGTTTGCTTCCTATGTCATCCCATCCGCACGCGCTATCGTCTTTTAGCTCTTTTATGATCTTTGCAATTTCTGTTTTGCTCGTTGGTCTCATGTAGAATGAGCCACTTCCAGTATTTTTTGTAGTTTTTTCAAATTCTTTGATTTTCCATGATGATTGAGGTGGGATGCTGGGATCGAGGAAGTTGACTTTAACTGGCGGTTTCAGCTTTCGGCATGCCGTCAGGACTTTTTGTTTAATTTCCGCACTTGACAGCTTCACAATGACCGCTGGCAGTCGCTGTAATTGGGCTGCTGCGTTTTCGCCTTCGGCGCCGGGGGCAGCGGAGACGTTGGACGCGGCGGAGGCGGACGGGTCGGCGGATGCAGCAGTCGGGGCACCGCGAGCTTTGGCAGTGGCAGGTCGAGCCGGCTGGCGATAGGAAGAGACAATGTCGGCATCCGCGATGGGGCACCCCGCGCGCGCACACAGCTTTCTTATTGCTTCGGCTGGCGATACACTATCTGGCACCCCCTGTATTTCCAGATTGGCTGCGAGGGCGTCCTGCTCCATATTTTCGAACTTGTACCGCATTTCCTCGATTACTTGACGCAATTCAACCCGTTCTTTGTTGGCATTCTTCAGCTGTTCACTTTGTGACTTAACCTCGTCCTCCAGCTGCCGAATCCGCTCGTTTTGGGTTTGCTGAATGTCGTCAAGCTTCTCTTCATTATTCTTTAGAGCTGCGAGTATCTGCTTCACGTCGACCTGGACGGAGGTGACAGCGTTGCTAATGTCGAGCGGAGCTGCGAAGGGACTCACCGGCGTTACCGGGTCGTCTAGTATGAAGGATGGTTTTTTTGCAGATTTCTTGCATTCATCACATTTCCACTCCAGTTGGCTCTTCTTAATCGTTGCGATATCTTGCGCACTGAGTTTTACGCATTTCATGTGGAACCATTTAGCGCATTCTCCCATACACTCTAGGCCGGGCTTTAATCTTGTGATTTTTTCTGTACACGCTGAGCACTGACTCATTTTTAAGATGTGGAGAGTAATTTGAAAATGATGGGATTGATTCAGCTGGTGGTTCTCCTACTCGGCGATAGATGGCGCCGAGTTATATGCTTCAATTCAACGATAGATGGCGCTGCACGGCGATGTGAATGAAGGTGCATGTACTACTCGGCGATAGGTGGCGCTGAGTTATGTGGGTCTCCTATTCAGCGATAGATGTCGCTGCATGGCGATGTTGTTGAAGTTATGTGGCGCTAAAGTTATGTCGGTTTCCTATTCAGTGATAGATGGCGATGCACGGTGATGTAGAATGAAGGTGTGTAGGTATATACTAAAAATGCGAGTGAATAATTTTATTATGTTATTTCTGTTAGAGTCCACACCACATTTAATTGTGTTATTTCAGTTTACTTCCCTTGGTTCTTATTTCACATTTCCGCCGATTAATTGGATGTTTTTCACATATTTGGCTTGTAATTCCCACAGTAAGACTGGTCACCTTAAACTTGATTTTTTCGATACTCTCACTGTTTCGTATCAAGATAACACTTTCACGTGTTTAGCACAGTTGTCATTTACTAATTTCGCATTTTTTAAACAATAAATGTAACTTTTTATAGTGTAATTGAAATTTCAAATACGGAGCTACATAAAGTTAGTATACACTAGATGAGCGCCATCTAGCGTGACAATACTCGCAAACATTTCATAACAAACAGAGTGGTGGACGACTGAAACCAACTTCCAGAGTAAGTAGTAAGCGCACTTAGTACCAACCAATTCAAAAATAGACTAGATAAATATCTAACAAATAAAACATAATCTCAAAAAAGAGTGCTCAAGAACAATAAAAAAAAAATTAATAAAAAAATTTAAGACAATGACGAAAAACAAAAAATTTTAACTGGATTTAGGCGTATCAGCCTAGGCTGCCTGTCTAAAATAAATAAATAAATAAAAACGGGCCGACGACTGTTCGGCGATTTATTAGCGAACATAATATAACGATGACGGCGCATAGGTCGGTCGTTGCAGATTCTCCGGCTGATTAGTTAGGGCAACAACCTGGCGACGTGGTTGCCCATGACGATGGTGTAGCCGGAGCCGACGGCGCGGTGCGCGTGGCCCGTCAGCGTCGCGATCGTGTAGATGTGCGGGTTCTTCACCTGCCGCGACAGCTCCTTCATGTGTTGTTACAGATTCTCTGGCTGATTAGTTAGGGCAACAACCTGGCGACGTGGTTGTCCATGACGATGGTGTAGCCGGAGCCGACGGCGCGGTGCGCGTGGCCCGTCAGCGTCGCGATCGTGTAGATGTGCGGGTTCTTCACCTGCCGCGACAGCTCCTTCATCTGTTGTTACAGATTCTCCGGCTGATTAGTTAGGGCAACAACCTGGCGACGTGGTTGTCCATGACGATGGTGTAGCCGGATCCGTCGGCGCGGTGCGCGTGGCCCGTCAGCGTCGCGATCGTGTAGATGTGCGGGTTCTTCACCTGCCGCGACAGCTCCTTCATCTGTTGTTACAGATTCTCCGGCTGATTAGTTAGGGCAACAACCTGGCGACGTGGTTGTCCATGACGATGGTGTAGCCGGATCCGACGGCGCGGTGCGCGTGGCCCGTCAGCGTCGCGATCGTGTAGAGTGCGGGTTCTTCACCTGCCGCGACAGCTCCTTCATCTGTTGTTACAGATTCTCCGGCTGATTAGTTAGGGCAACAACCTGGCGACGTGGTTGTCCATGACGATGGTGTAGCCGGATCCGACGGCGCGGTGCGCGTGGCCCGTCAGCGTCGCGATCGTGTAGATGTGCGGGCTCTTCACCTGCCGCGACAGCTCCTACATCTGTTGTTACAGATTCTCCGGCTGATTACTTAGTGCAACAACCTGGCGACGTGGTTGTCCATGACGATGGTGTAGCCGGAGCCGACGGCGCGGTGCGCGTGGCCCGTCAGCGTCGCGATCGTGTAGATGTGCGGGTTCTTCACCTGCCGCGACAGCTCCTTCATCTGTTGTTACAGATTCTCCGGCTGATTAGTTAGTGCAACAACCTGGCGACGTGGTTGTCCATGACGATGGTGTAGCCGGAGCCGACGGCGCGGTGCGCGTGGCCCGTCAGCGTCGCGATTGTGTAGATGTGCGGGTTCTTCTCCTGCCGCGACAGCTCCTTCATCTGCCAACATTTGTTTTACATATTTAAACAATCTGGGAGAAGTCTACTGACTGACATAGACATACAGCCCAGTTATAATATATAGACCGTTCACAGTTATTTTACCTCTAGCCATCAAGTTGGCTAACCTGAGCTCTGTGTTGCCATAATTAGTTTTTTAATGTAAAATGTAACAAAAATAAATTTTTAGTAATTGTTTCAGTTTCATGCCAGGAACAAAAAAGTCTTCCAACACATACCTAGATCTCTTTCTTTCAGAAATTGTGAAAAACCACAATTTTAGTTTTATTAGTATGGAATAGAAAGAATTTGATTTTTATTCCCAACTTACACATGTTAGATCATAATGGTGATGAAGACTTTTTTGTTACTGTTATGAAACTGAATCGATTTGGCTATAAAAATCAACCACCTATTTTTTTATTTAAATACATACATAAAAAAATATTTTACATAAAAAAATATTTTACATAAAAAAAAGCCCAAGGTCCAAAAAATTTTATATAGGTTTTACTCCCTATATGATACAGAACCCCCCCTTAGCGTACTCTGAACTAATTTTGAAAGACCTTATATATTACATTGTTACTACAGAGCAAGCCCCAAAATTTAACAATGCAGAATCAGAAGAAGGTGTGGAACTAAGCTTGCGATGGCTTCACCGAACATATCCGGGCCCATCGGCAGTAGAGGAGGGTCTTAATCGAGGTCGGGACTAGCGAGTGGCCACTCTAAATTTCCCGCGCATGCTTCACGTTTCGGCTCGCATCAAGCCCTCGTCAGCTAGTCTGCGTTGACTAGGACGCGGGGAAACCACCAGTCCCGCTCTCGACCTCCCTCTCTCTACCTATCCATATTCTGTAGGATGCTTCCAGTGACGTTTTCGAAGCTCTCTCCATATATGAGCTTAGCGTCGATCTTGGCAGCCCTAGATTCTTGAAGACTGTATTTAAAAGTTAGCTCAACGTATCTCATCGCGTACTTGTTGTTGGTTGGTTTGAGGTTGGCTCTAGGCCTGCAAACTAATCCCGCTTGATTGGGGACCTTCGTGCAAAACCCCCTCATCGCGTACTTTTGAAATACTTTAGTATTGCAGTTGAAGACGTCTAAATCCGGAAACATCACCAATATTCGGTTGAGTATATGTCTATGCCTCTTTCTTATACACACCTCAAACAGCAGGTCGCCCATGACCATGCGTCCCTCGGCGTCGGTGTTGCCGATGCGCACTCGCTTGCCCGAGCGCGACACGACGAGCTCGTCCGACACGTAGCTTTCCTCGCCGACAGAGTTGCGCGCCATGCCCATCACGTCCAGCACGCGCAGGTTGCGCGGCGCCAGCAGCGCGCACGCCTGCGCGTTATACACACCTCAAACAGCAGGTCGCCCATGACCATGCGTCCCTCGGCGTCGGTGTTGCCGATGCGCACTCGCCTGCCCGAGCGCGACACGACGAGCTCGTCCGACACGTAGCTCTCCTCGCCGACAGAGTTGCGCGCCATGCCCATCACGCCCAGCACGCGCAGGTTGCGCGGCGCCAGCAGCGCGCACGCCTGCGCGTTATACACACCTCAAACAGCAGGTCGCCCATGACCATGCGTCCCTCGGCGTCGGTGTTGCCGATGCGCACTCGCCTGCCCGAGCGCGACACGACGAGCTCGTCCGACACGTAGCTCTCCTCGCCGACAGAGTTGCGCGCCATGCCCATCACGCCCAGCACGCGCAGGTTGCGCGGCGCCAGCAGCGCGCACGCCTGCGCGTTATACACACCTCAAACAGCAGGTCGCCCATGACCATGCGTCCCTCGGCGTCGGTGTTGCCGATGCGCACTCGCCCGCCCGAGCGCGACACGACGAGCTCGTCCGACACGTAGCTCTCCTCGCCGACAGAGTTGCGCGCCATGCCCATCACGCCCAGCACGCGCAGGTTGCGCGGCGCCAGCAGCGCGCACGCCTGCGCGTTATACACACCTCAAACAGCAGGTCGCCCATGACCATGCGTCCCTCGGCGTCGGTGTTGCCGATGCGCACTCGCCTGCCCGAGCGCGACACGACGAGCTCGTCCGACACGTAGCTCTCCTCGCCGACAGAGTTGCGCGCCATGCCCATCACGCCCAGCACGCGCAGGTTGCGCGGCGCCAGCAGCGCGCACGCCTGCGCGTTATACACACCTCAAACAGCAGGTCGCCCATGACCATGCGTCCCTCGGCGTCGGTGTTGCCGATGCGCACTCGCCTGCCCGAGCGCGACACGACGAGCTCGTCCGACACGTAGCTCTCCTCGCCGACAGAGTTGCGCGCCATGCCCATCACGCCCAGCACGCGCAGGTTGCGCGGCGCCAGCAGCGCGCACGCCTGCGCGTTATACGCAAGAGTTAGCAGTGTGGCAAAAGTGGGGTACAAGCAAAGGAAAAAAAAAACAAACTATTTTGTCAGCCTCGGTAGCTCAGTGGTGGATTCAGTGGCGCAGTAAATAGGTTTTTTTAATAGGTAATTTTTAAAGTTTATATTTTTATGGAATACAGTCAAAGAATGAAGCGTCGGGGTAGAGATGGTTCAACGAGGACTGATATAAGGAGGGATAGAAGTGGCGGAGGGAGGGAGCGAGCGGCGAGAAGTGAGGGGTGGATTGGAGGGGAGGGGAGATAGGAAGGGAGGAGCGAGGGAGGGGAGCGAGGAGGAAGAGGGAGGAGGGGAAAGAGTGGGAGGTAGGAAGGAGGTGGCATAATCGGGAATTTGTTTATTTAGTCCTATGGCCACTTTAGATACGCCTGAATCGGTCTGTGAAAACTCCACGCGAATCGATGAGTAGCTCTCGACTTATTAGCGAACATATGAAGGACTAAGGGATGTGACTCCCTTCTTAATTACTAGGTGGTAGGGTTTAACCCGCCCAGGTTGGTACCACCGCACTGAATGAAAGGTCGGTCGAAACGGCTATGTAAATAGTTTGTGTTTTCCGTCCAGTTCAGTGTAGGTCGACTGTTGTTAAGGTCGCGGCACAGATTACTTAATAGTTACTTCGTAACAGATAAATCACTCCATAGAAAAAAAACCCCCGACTCTTAAAAAGTCAAAAATAATTTCCGTTTACTTACTTAAAGGAGTCGGTAGACCGCTAAGTAAATTCCCGCGCAACTTTTGAGTCTTTATATTTAATTTACTTAGCGGTCCCCCGACTCCTTTAAGTAAGTAAACGGAAATTATTTTTGACTTTTTAAGAGTCGGGGGTTTTTTAAATTTGTAATTTAACTTTTATTTCAAGCTTTTTAAAAAAAACCGCATGCAAATCGGTCCACTTTTTAAGATAATAATTTTTTTTATTACTTAATTACTTTATTACTTGATTACAAACATAGCTAAGAACCATCCCGATTAAACAGGCTTCCTAATAAAAAAAACCGCATCCAAATCGGTCCATCCGTTTGGGAGCTACGATGCCACAGACAGACACACACACACACACACACACACACACTCACACACACACACACACGTCAAACTTATAACACCCCACCGTTTTTTTCGTCGGGGGTTAAAAAGTTCTATACCTTCGGCTTTAATAGGCTAATGTTTCACATCGCCAATCGCTGCGTGCGAAAATGTACCTAAACGATCGAGTGTAAAGTGCATATTGCTTTGCAGCTGTGTTGCACGCACAGTTGCGTGGGCGAACGGTTTCGCGCGACTGTCGAATTTCTACTGAATTACACCGCCGGCGGTCCACCGGGCGGTAGGTAGTTAGCGCGCGCAAGTACATAGAGTGCGTGAGGACTGGTCGCAGGTCGGGACGCAGTCAGTACTTGGATTCTTTTTATGGAAACTGACACGGTTGACTGCATCACCTACAACATCCGTGATGTCATCCCATAACACCGGGTGAACTAGGTGCCACGTCAGTGCTTCCCTTCGATCGTGCCGGCTACACTGAACTGGACGGAAAACACAAACTATTTACATAGCCGTTTCGACCGACGTTTCATTCAGTGTGGTGGTACCAACCACCAAGTAAGGTGGGAAGGGATGTCTTTTTTTCTCAGATTACTCCTCGCTTTCATGACGGGACAAAACCAAGGTCATGGCGACCGAGGTTATGGCAGGAGGACAAATCGTTATTGACGGAGAAGTGATCGAACAGGTTGAAGAGTACGTATATCTCGGTCAAATTCTGCGGCTTGGTAGACAAGGTCTGCTAAAGGAGGTCGAGAGACGAATTCAACTGGGTTGGGCTGCCTTCGGAAAGTTAAAATTCGCCCTGAGGTCTGATCTTCCGCAAAATTTAAAAACCCGTATATATGACCAGTGTGTCCTCCCGGTTATGACGTACGGGTGTGAAACGTGGACGCTGACGGTCGGTGTTGTCCAAAGGTTGAAAGTTGCCCAGCGAGCAATGGAGCGAGCCATGCTGGGAATAACGCTACGTGATATGGTGCGTAACGAGGCAATCCGCCGACGCACCAAAGTAGTCGATATTGGATACCGGGTGGCTAAGCTCAAGTGGCAATGGGCTGGGCACGTCAGCCGAAGAGACGACGACCGTTGGAGTAACCGTGTCCTACACTGGCGGCCGTGGACAGGAAAACGGAGTGTGGGAAGACCACCCGCCAGGTGGGACGACGATATCAAGTACGTCGGCGGAAAGCAGTGGTTCCGTACCGCTGAAGGCCGGGAGGACTGGAGGAAAATTGGAGAGGCGTATGTCCAGCAGTGGACGCTTACACGCTGACTGACTGACTGACTTTCATGACGCGCCTAAAGAAGTTCATCTCCAAAATGGCATCAACAAACCTTAAGGAAGCCGGCGACAGCCGCCGCGCCGCACTTGTCCCGCGACATGCCCGCCATCGCGCCGCCGTGCTTGATGTCAGCGCCGCCCGTGTCGTAAGTGACGCCCTTGCCGACAAGCATCACCGTGCGCTCGATCTCACCCTCGCCCGTGTACTCCAGCTTTATTATACGACCTGTTGGAACGCAACCTCGTCGATAATAGTATCTAATAACCTTAAGCGGCGGGTGGCCGAGTGGTTTGAGCATCAGCTTCTCATGCGAGAGGTCCGAGGTTCGAATCCGGTCGCTGTGTACCAATGAGTTATTTCTGACGAAAAAAATTACGTGCATACCTACACCTGCTGCTTCACCGTTCGGAGCCGGTGTAAAACTGTAGGTCCCTTCCCTTGCCCCGCACTAGGTGGTAGGCTCTAATTGTAGCCGAATGGGTTGGTAACACAGTACCGGATGTAAGATGGCCGCATAGCAGCCTCGGTTGTGTTCTCCTCTAGTCCAGTATAGCCAGCAATCCAGGGAAGTCTCCGGTATGGCACTTACCTTCTCGGAGATGATATAGGCTGGTCGGAGCATGTTTGTGCTTTGGCCCCTCCGACTCAGCCAACCATACCGGATTACATAAAAAAAAATAAAAAATACGGCCCGCCAGAACACATGTATTGTTATACAACCTAAAGGAACACACATTTTTTTTTTATGGAAACTGGCACTGTTGGCTACATCACCTACAACATCCGTTATGTCAGCCCATAACACCGGGTGAACTAGGTGCCATGTCAGTGCTTCCCTTCATTTCATGTCGGCTACACTGAACTGAACGGAAAACACGAACTATTTACATAGCCGTTTCGAACGATGTTTCATTCAGTGCTGCGGTACCAACCCGGGAGGGATAAAGCCTACCACCTAGTAAGGTAAGAAGGGAAGGGACCTACAGTTTAACGTGGAATCCAAACCACGGTCGGCCTCCAACGGTCGAGCGGTCACCCATCCGAGTACTGACCGCCCTCAGGATTGCTTATCGCGTTCCAAAATAATGTCTCGGCTATACATGTTCATGGTGGTGGTTAGGTTAGGTTGGTTTAAGTTGGGTTAGGTTAGGTTAGGTTGGATTATAACAATCGACCGACCCGCACCACTGAGCTACCAAGGCTGACATTGTAATCAATATTTATTTTACGATTCAGACTACGATATTTATTTCGCCATAAAGACCACACACAACATTAACATATATTTCATTGACTGATATGTGTCATTCAGTAAGGTTCATCATCAGTTTTATTCTATCCAGTTAAGCAATGCAATAATAAGGAAGAATGGGGCAAGCAAGCAACATAGCAACAACAATGAACAACAATGTGGGGCCGGTACTTTAAAAGAATAGCCCCACTGCATTTCTCCCCTTGTATGTCGTAAAAGGCGACTAAGGGATATGGCTCCCTTCTTATATTACTAGGTGGTAGGGTTTAACCCGCCCGGGTTGGTACCACCGCACTGAATGAAAGGTCGGTCGAAACGACTATGTAAATAGTTTGTGTTTTCCGTCCAGTTCAGTGTAGCCGGCACGACCGAAGGGAAGCACTGACGTGGCACCAAGTTCACCCGGTGTTATGGGCTGACATCACGGATGTTGTAGGTGATGTAGCCAACCGTGTCAGTTTCCATAAAAAAAAAAAAAAAAAAATTACAAACAAATTAAAAACAATGAAAAACAATGACAATGGCTGCACAGAACTGAGAGAAAAGACAAAAATAGTTAAACTGACTTGTTGTTGTTGTTTTGGTTTGGGGTTGGCTCTAGGCCTGCAAACTAATCCCGCCTGGTTGGGGACCTTCGTGCAAAACCCCGCAGCCTCCAGCTACCCCAGCCAGCCTATGTCTTCCATGAAAGCCACAAGTCGAACGGGGTGTCTGCAGGCCGCTTATCCCTTAGTCGCCTTTTACGACATGCACGGGGAGAGATGCAGTGGGACTATTCTTATTAAGTACCGACCCCACACAGTACTTAAGCTAACTTATGCTTATAGATCCTATACTACTTACATAATAGTAATACTATGTACTTAATTTAGTGTTAATTATTTATATTTATCACCTATTGTGTACTAGTCACAATGTATTGTAAACCTTGAAAAAATAACCCCGCTAAGTTTCTTGCCGGCTCTTCTTTGTGGGTGTAATCGAACCGGATTGTAAGGAAGAAGGTGTGGAACTAAGCTTGCGATGGCTTCACCGAACATATCCGGGCCCATCGGCAGTAGACAGGACAAATTCAAGCGTAGTGTACTACCATACGAATGATGAATAAAGAATAAAGAATGTAGAGTCAATAAACTTGTCAATAGCGCAGAGACCACGATTCACCAATCACAGATCCTGTGCTCAATTGAAACCTATTCCTACTTGCAATCACAGATCCTGTGCTCAATTGAAACCTATTCCTACTTGCAATCACAGATCCTGTGCTCAATTGAAACCTATTCCTACTTGCAATCACAGATCATGTGCTCAATTGAAACCTATTCCTACTTGCAATCACAGATCCTGTGCTCAATTGAAACCTATTCCTACTTGCAATCACAGATCCTGTGCTCAATTGAAACCTATTCCTACTTGCAATCACAGATCCTGTGCTCAATTGAAACCTATTCCTACTTGCAATCACAGTTCCTGTGCTCAATTGAAACCTATTCCTACTTGCAATCACAGATCCTGTGCTCAATTGAAACCTATTCCTACTTGCAATCACAGATCCTGTGCTCAATTGAAACCTATTCCTACTTGCAATGGGCCTGATGTATTTGGTGAAGTTAGTGCTTGAGACAAACCTAACCTCATTTTCAACTGTCACATCACTTGGTCGTAAACCACTTTTTTTTTCTTTTTTTTATGGAAACTGACATGGTTGGCTACATCACCTACAACATCCGTGATGTCAGCCCATAACACCGGGTGTACTAGGCGCCGTGTCAGTGCTTACCTTCATTTCATCTCGGCTATACTGAACTGGACGGAAAACACGAACTATTTACATAGCCGTTTCGACCGACACGTTTCGCTCAGTGCGGTGTTACGAACCCGGCCGGGATAAACCCTACCACCTAGTAAGGTAAGAAGGGAAAAGGCCTACAGTTTAACGTGGAATCAGAACCACGGAATTCAACCACACTTTGCAATTCCTCATTTTAACCTGCAACAGTGTATTTCCTGAATCCTTTAACCTGGGTGTCTTCAAGTGTCGTATTAACGGGCTAGACAGCCTAGCAACAGTCCGCAAATCTGCTGGCATCGCACCTAACTGAGCGTGGTTTCGCGAGGAGAGGTGATTTTGGCTCTGTCGACTGCACCATTGGTCTCTCGGCACAGCCACCCATGCTGGTTTATATAAAAAAAAAGTTATAAGAGAAAGGGGTGACCTCATAGAAACATACAAGATTCTCAATCAGCATTATGATTGTCCAGAACTGGAGAACCTCTTTACTAGAAATACAAATAGTCATCTGCGAGGCCATAATAGCTTGAAGCTGAATGTCACTGTCAGCTCAACAAATCCGAGACGAAACTTCCTGTCAAATAGAGCAGTGGAAATGTGGAACAAACTGCCCGAAGATGTCGTACAAGCACCCACCACCAATTCCTCAACACAGGCTGCTCACACAACGCAAACAGGCTCAACAAACACCTAAAAAAAACACCAAACTAAACCAACATCAAAATAACAAAGCACCAGTGAACTTAGACATGAACACATCAGCTTAGGCTGTTCGTTCATCAAATCTCTTCAAATCTTCAAATCGGATCTTCAAATCGCGGGTTAATAGCCTTTCCCCAGCAACATTAGTCCACCTCCAAGCCGGATTGGCACCTCCTCGGGGGTGAAATTGGCTGCGCCTGAGGTTGCGACCTCGGACAGAGCCACCCAGTTTGATAGCAATAAAAAATTTTTTTTATAAATAATCTGCTGTTCAGTTGCGTCGTGACTCACCCTGATGCCTCGGTACGGTGTTGGCGGCTCGGTCGACCGCCGCGAACAGCGGATACTCCTTCTGGAACAGCTGGTGGCCCTGCAACACTCGGACCGACACGGAAGTGTTGCGGAACGTCTCCGTCACGTACTCGGCGACGTTCGGCGCCGCCATGCGCTCGGGGTCGCCGCCGCCGATGTCGCGCGCCACACCACTGCAAGTTGACAATATACTACTCTGTCAAGAAAGTAGCGGAAAAATGTCGATAATACACAAAATATTAGTTATTCTTCCAAATGTTTGCTATCGCCTTCAAATTAGGCTCCTTCCGAAATAATACACTTACGTCAACGAATAATCAAATTATCAAAACATTTTTTTAAATGCATTTTCCGGAATCGACTTCAGTTCTCACCGCGAATTCTCTTTTCTGTCTTTTATAGAGTGAAAACGGGTGCCCCGAAGTGGTAATTTGAGTTTTGGAAACAGAAAAATGTCGGCCGGAGCCATATCCGGTGAATACGGTAGTTGTTCGATGGTATTTGTTGAGTTTTTGGCCAAAAATTCGTTCACAATGATGGCCTTAAGCGATTGAGTTTTTGAAGAAAATTCAAATCTCGAGCGGCAACATCTTTCATGCCTAAGCAATCATTTAAAATGGTACGAATCGATTCGTGAGACACAGAAAGTTGAGCGGCTATCTCTCTCAAACTTGAATGAGGATTTTCAGTCACCATTTCCTTCACTTTAGCTATATTAACTTCAGTTGAAGACGTTGATGGCCGACCAGAGCGAGGCAAATCTTCCACCACATCTCGACCCCTTTGAATGCACTGTACCACTCATGTACACGTGTTTTTGATAAAGTCGATTCACCGTAAGCTTTCTGTAACATTGTGAGCGACTCGGAACACGAAATTCCATTTGCGATGCAAAATTTGAGACAAACTCTTTGTTCGATATTTTTATCCATTATAAAAATCGCAAAACACACTTGAGATGAACTAACAAAATCGAGCACTGTAAACAAACTAAATGACAGATGGGGCTCAAACTCCGCGCCAATATAGAAAACAGTTGTGCCAACTTAGCGACAAAATGAATTATTTGAATTGAATTTGGAATTAGAAGTAAATTGTCAATTCCCGGTACTTTTTTGACAGAATGTATATTTTTTTAATAATAATAATACTTTATGCCACTTAGTACTTGTACCGTGCCACACTTGTACCGTGTGGGGCCGGTACTTTTAAAAGAATAGCCCCACTGCATCTCTTCCCGTGTATGTCGTAAAAGGCGATTAAGGGATATGACTCCCTTATTATATTACTAGGTGGTAGGGTTCAACCCGCCCGGGTTGGTACCACCGCACTGAATGAAACGTAGGTCGAAACGGCTATGTAAATAGTTTGTGTTTTCCGACCAGTTCAGTGTAGCCGGCACGATCAAAGGGGGAAGCACTGACATGGCACCTAGTTCACCCGGTGTTATGGGCTGACATCACGGACGTTGTAGGTGATGTAGCCAACCGTGTCAGTTTCCATAAAAAAAAAATATATAAGGTGTTTATAAGGTGTTTCTGTGTTACTGTCGACGTCAACCAAAATGTATCAAGTGCGCTGGAAACCACAGTTCAGCTAACTGTGCAAGAAAGGGTAGATCAGACTCGGTGAAATGTGTATTGTGTGATGGAAATCATCCAGCAAATTATAAGGGGTGTTCAGTGTACAGAGAACTCCAAAAATCTAAATTCCCACCGATGAGAAATATCTTTTTATCAAAAAGCCAGCCAAAAGAAACAGGCTCAGAAAACCTAATAAGCAACCATACAAGGACCCCAAATTTGACATTTGCCCAAGCAATAAAAACGAATCTTCCTCCTCCAAACGACAAAGCCCTTGATGAAAACCTCCCTCCAACTGTGAATAATGCAAATGCCACACTAATTGACATGTTTAAGCAGATAATGCTACAGATGTCCACTATAACAAATCTCCTTTTGAAGCTCACAACTAATTTATCACAAAATTCGATCAACTCAAATTAGTTGTATGGAATGCAAATGGGCTGTCACAACATACCCTAGAGGTAAAATCTTTTCTCGAGCTTAACAAAGTGGATATCTTACTAGTATCCGAAACCCATTTTACAAAAAGGAGTTTCCTTATCATGCCGAATTACAAATTTTATCATACAGATCACCCAGATGGAACTGCACATGGTGGGACGGCTATCCTGATAAAAAATAACATTAAACATTATCAGTTAGAACAATATTGTACAAATGAAATACAAGCAACAAGCATAGTTGTACAAGATTGGAAAGGATCGATAACCGTATCAGCCGTCTACAGCCCACCCAAACACAACATCAGAAGTGAAGACTATGGAACTTTCTTTAAATCTCTGGGCCACAGGTTCATAGCTGGAGGAGATTACAATGCTAAGCACACAGTGTGGGGCTCACGCTTAATAACCACTAAAGGTCGCCAGCTCCTTAATGCCATCCATGCAAACTATCTCCGTGTTGTGTCAACTGGGGAGCCAACATACTGGCCTACAGATATAAAGAAGATCCCTGACTTAATAGACTTCTGTGTGACCAAAGGCATTGCAAATAATTACATGACGTGCAAATCAAGTACAGAACTCTCATCTGATCACTCTCCAGTTTTTGTTACAATAAGCAGACAAATTAACCAAGTGGCCAAAACATGCCGTCTCCACAATAATAAAACTGACTGGCCCTTTTTTCAAAAACTGTGTGCAGAAGGTCTTAATGTGAAATTACCACTAAAGTCTGAGAATGACATCGAAGACGCAGTCGAATTCTTCAATAATTGCGTTCAACAGTCATCCTGGAATTCCATGCCAAGCAGCTCTAAATTAAGCTCAGTTCAATGTCCCATGACAATACGGGAAATGCTAGCAAAGAAACGCCAAGCCAGAAAACGCTGGCAGCAGACCAGATTCCCTGAGGACAAAACACGCCTAAACGCCTTAACCGCTCAGCTGAAACAACTGCTAGAGGATGACCGGAACCAAGGAATTGAAACCTATATGAAGAACTTGGACGCGACAAAAGCCACAGATTATTCTCTTTGGAAGGCAACAAAAAAGCTTAAAAGACCTACTGCTTTTCAACCTCCAATACGTAAAAGGGACAATGCTTGGGCTTCCAGCGATGCTGAAAAGGCTGAAACATTTGCCACTCACCTGGAAGAAGTGTTCACACCAAATCCAAACACGGGATCACCTGAGACAGGAATATCAGTTACTGACTATCTAAGACAAACACATCAACTAGACCTACCCATAAAGAAATTCGCCAAAAACGAGGTAAAATATGTCATACAAAAACTCGCACAACATAAAGCTCCTGGATATGACCTAATTACTGCGAAAATTATGAAGGAACTACCAGAAGAGGGTTTTATCTTTTTAACTGAGCTATACAACGCTATTCTAGTCCGATGTTATGTCCCACTTCAATGGAAGGTGGCGCAAATTATTATGGTCCCTAAGCCGGGGAAAAGCCCTGAAGATGTCAAATCATATCGTCCAATTAGTCTGCTACCAATTCCATCTAAAATTCTGGAAACCTTGTTTCTAAGGAGACTGAAGCCAATCATAGACAAAAATGAACTGATTCCAGACCATCAGTTTGGATTCCGCGAAGGCCATGGAACAATTGAACAAATACATAGGCTTGTTGAAAAGATAAACATAACTTTCGAAAGGAAGGAGTACTGCTCTGCGGCATTCCTTGATATATCCCAGGCTTTCGACCGTGTCTGGCATGATGGCCTCCTTTTTAAAATAAAAAAGACCTTGCCAATAAACTATTACATATTCATAAAATCATACCTAAATAATAGGCACTTCTTTGTAAAGCAGGGTGAAGATACAACCAGCCTGCACAACATCCAAGCGGGTGTTCCACAGGGAAGCGTGATGGGCCCAGTACTCTACCTGTTATATACCTCCGACCTCCCACTGACTCACGACGTCCTGATGGGGACGTTTGCAGATGACACAGCTGCTTTGGCTGTTCACGTGGACCCTGTTGAGGCATCTCGCATGCTGCAGAGGAGCCTAAATAACATATCTGCATGGCTAAAAGATTGGCGTATCAAGGCCAATGAAACCAAATCTGTACAAGTGACCTTCACCATTAGACGTGACACATGTCCGCCGGTAACATTAAATGGAGTTGAAATCCCCCAAGCGGACGATGCTAGATACTTGGGACTATACTTGGACAGACGTCTTACTTGGAGAAAGCACATATTCACAAAACGGAAAGCGCTGAGCCAACAACTCAGAAAACTTTACTGGCTGCTGTGCCGTAAATCTCAACTCTCCATGGAAAACAAATTGTTGCTGTACAAATGTATCCTCAAACCTATTTGGTGCTACGGTATTCAACTATGGGGCACTGCGGCCAATTCAAACCTCGAAATCCTACAGCGGTTCCAATCAAAAACCCTTCGTATGGTTGTTGACGCACCTTGGTATGTCACCAATAATCAGCTGCATCGGGACCTTGAGATTCCAACTGTAAAGAAGGAAGCAAAAGCCAGAACTGAGGCATACAAAAAAAGAGTCGAAAGGCACCCAAACAAGCTGGCAACCGAGTTGATGGCTTCTAGGAAAGTTTTCAACAGATTGAAAAGAAGAGCACCTCAAGATCTCATCACAGAGTGAAATGACTGAGAATAAAGTATATGGAACTGTCAATGGACACTTACCATACAAGACCTATTTCAAATGCACAACTACTGATGAATGTCGGCTCACAGACAGATTGCAGTAACAAATATAAAAAAAAAAAAAAAAAAAAAAAAAAGGTGTTTCAAAATTAGTTCAGAGTACGCTAAGAGGGGGTTCTGTATCTGTATATTGATTGATAATCATGACAGCTTCCATAAATAAAATACATAAAATTAAATATAAATTCAAATGACTCACCGAGCCTCTTCAAGCGCGCCGGCATTGCGTAGAATAGCTTCCAGGGGATGCGGGAGTTTCTCCGCGTATACACCGAGTCCTAACAGTTTGCTCTTCTTCTCCGGAGCCAGCTCTCTCAGCTGAATCGGCTGTTCGAGAAACAAATGTTTTAACATTACTGAGAAATACGACTGTGAAGCAGTCCTGGATTTCCCATTAGGCCGTATAGGCCGCGGCCTAGTGGCGGTCAACTTCAGGGGGCGGCAGATTTGCGAAGGCGCTAAAGAATATTACAAGTAACACTTGCGTTATGGTATAGTGTAAGCCGTCAAGTTCGTGCGTGATTATGGATGCAATACGCACGCATGTCACTTGTGGATAGAGTTTTCGATCTATTAAATGCTAAATATCATTCGGGTAAAGGATTTAATTCCCTATTGCAACTTAGTAATACTCCTATCCTATGTTATTTATGGTTTGCGCGGGCGGCGAAACTCAAGTGGCCTATACTTAAGAACAGTACAAGTCTGGCACTGCTGTGAAGCAATGAAGGAAATTATGTTCACTCTTAATCCAGATCTCACTCTTAATCTATACACCAGATATAGGTAATTTAAATAGGCAGTGTGGTCAGATTCTTCAGTATTCATGTTTATGCTGTAAATATTAATGCTCTTGTGAGCGGTAGTATGGGTTAATTATTTGTAAGTTACTATAATATAATACTTATAAGGCACTAACAAAACATTGTGACTTGCCAAGTTTGTTTGTCAGTTCTTCTTCGCATTGAATTTAGAACTGGCGGAATTTTCGACATGTCCAAGCGTAGGTTACCTACCTATGGATGAAATTATACAATAAACAATAAACAATCAAAACACTCAACTGCATGGCCGCTTTATGAAACTAAACAAAACAGAGCACAGGACCAACACTCGCAAGCCCTTCATAACCAACAGAGTAGTCGAAAGTTGGAACGAACTTCTGGAGGACATTTGAGTCGTATAGTTCCAGAACCCGCGAAATCCATTTCTCTAAAAAAAGTAGTTATAAACTGTTTCGAATAAAGTATTAAATTTGTCACTTATCTGTAAAGACATTATGTTCCTAACACGGTCCAATCCAGAGTGAATCGCAAAGAAAAATTAACATTCTTTCCAGCTCCCTTGTAGTTTGTATGGGCGGCTATTTATCGAGTTCTAGTTTTTTCGTCTTACTGTAAAATCGTCCGAAACGGAGTTGGCGGGTTCTGGAACTATACGACTCATTTATCAGTGCAAACATACATACATCATACATATCACACACGCTGAATCCCGACAAACGGGGTAAGCAGAGTAATCGGTGTTGTGCTGCAAGAACTCTGGTAAATTACAAACTATTAGCGCAAACAATGTTGTTGTTGTTGTTTGCTGCCCAGCCTCTTGGGAAGACGGGTGGGCCATTCTCCGCACTGAGACCTCAAGACGGTCCGTTGTACGTTGACTAGAAGCGCAAACAATGTAAACGAATTTAAAAACCTCATACTCATCTGAATAAAGATTACACCAATGAACTATGAACTTGATTTAGATATGTCTACTTGGTACCGTGTGGGGCCGGTACTTTGAAAGAATAGCTCCACTGCATCTCTCCCCGTGTATGTCGTAAAAGGCGACTAAGGGATATATGACTCCCTTCTTATATTACTAGGTGGTAGGGTTTAACCCGCCCGGGTTGGTACCACCGCACTGAATGAAAGGTCGGTCGTAACGGCTATGTAAATAGTTTGTGTTTTCCGTCCAGTTCAGTGTAGCCGGCACGACCGAAGGGAAGCGCTGACGTGGCACCAAGTTCACCCGGTGTTATGGGCTGACATCACGGATGTTGTAGCCAACCGTGTCAGTTCCCATAAAAAAAAAATAAAAAAAAAATGTCAGTCCAGGCTGCCTTTTGTTAGGTGACCCAGCTTTTTTTTTTTTTTTTATGTAATCCGGTATGGGTGGCTGAGTCAGAGGGGCCAAAGCGCATGCTTCGACTAGCCAATATCACCTCCGAGAAGGTAGGTGCCATACCGGAGACTTCCCTGGATTGCTGGCTATACTGGACTAGAGGAGAACACAACCAAGGCTGCTATGCGGCCATCTTACATCCAGTACGGTGGTACCAACCCAGCCGGCTACAATTTGAGCCTACCACCTAGTAAGGGGCAAGGGAAGGGACCTACAGTTTTACACCGGTTCCGAACGGTGAAGCAGCAGGTGTAGGTATGCACGTAAATTTTTTCGTCAGAAAAAACTCATTGGTACACGCCGACCGGATTCGAACCTCGGACCTCCCGCATGAGAAGCCGATGCCTAAACCACTCGGCCACCCGCCGCTTGCGCTTGCGCACTAGAGTGCGGAAGCTGTTCGTAACAGTAATATAATACCATACGGCTATGTAAATAGTTCGTGTTTTCCGTCCAGTTCAGCGTAGCCGGCATGAAATGAAGGGAAGCACTGAAATGGCACCTAGTTCACCCGGACATTACGGAGTTAGTAGGTGATGTAGCGAACCGTGTCAGTCTCCATAAAAAAAAATGCGACCGAATGTCCACGGGCGTGTCGAGCTTACTATAAAAAACAAAAAAAGACAGGAGACACAGACCACGTAGAGAGCCTGCAGCGCCCCCAGCAGCAGCACCAGCTCGCTGTCGGGGAACTCCGGCACCGACTGCACCACCAGTATCGGCTGCCTCACTCCCGCCTTCAGAGCTCGCTCGATGCCTCTCTTGGCCGCCTCGCCGACAGACCTGCACACAGGGTTGCCAGATTTTTCAGATAAAAAAAAACCGAACTATTTACATCAAAAGGGGGACCCAGATTCCAGAGTCAGCTGAAAATATGTTTTATAGATATTTTATAAATTAAATGAATTTTTTTCATATTGTAAATAAACAATATTGGTGACTTGGACGATTCAAATGAATCTTTTATACATAGGGCACACTAAAAGTTTCCGGAATTGGCCACTTACATAAACAATATTTAAAAAGTAATTACAACATTTGAAAATGGAACTCTTTGGCTGTAGAATGCAGTTTGTTTCATCTGACTGTCAATTGTTTTTACATTGTGGCTCCATTTTAAAAATTGCGTGTCTACATTAACATGGATTTAACCCGGGAAAATTTTCGTAGTATGATTTTCTACGATTTTAAGTGTAATTTGACAGCTCATCAGAGCCTCGCTCGGCTTCAATCTGCTTTTGGCGATGAAGCACCATGCAAGACGACTATTTATTGCTGGTTTGCAGAATTCAAGCGCGGTCGTGTCAATCTCAGTGACGAATCTCGCGATGGTCGCCCGTCCACCGCTGTGAACAACAAAAACATCGATGCTGTGCGCCGTATGATCGAAACAGACAGGCATGTGACCTACCATGAGATTCGGGCATCCTTAGACATAGGCATGAGTCAAATACAATCAATCCTACACAAACATTTGGGTGTGAGAAAGCTGTGCTCGCGGTGGATCCCACACAATTTGACCGAGGCTCAAAAAACGCACCGCGTCACTTGGTGCAATGCCATGCTTACCAGATTCAACAAAGGCGCTTCAAATTTGGTGTGGGACATAGTAACAGGTGACGGCACCTTGTGACTTTTTTCTGTTCCCAAACATTAAGAACCAATTACGCGGTCAACGATATTCATCACCAGAAGAGGCTGTCGAAGAATATGAAAAACACGTTTCTGAGGTCACCACGGAGGAGTGGCACAAAAGTTTTCAAAATTGGTTTAATCGTATGAAAAAGTGCATTTACGCAAAGGGAGAATATTTTGAGAAACAATAAATTCATTTTTGACCTTTAATAGTATTTTATTCCTATTAATTCCGGAAACTTTTAGTGTGCCCCACGTATGTATAAATTTGACTGGACTTGAGCTTTGTACTTTATTCGCTTTTTTAAAGATAATCTTTTACTTATTATTTTTATTTTTTATTGGATGTAGTATGTAGTTAACATAATTAAAAATTAGCACCTATGTAAGTTATATTTAAGCATTTTTTAAAAAAAAGCTATCTAAGGTTTCTTGCCCGATTCTTCCTTATAGATTGCATTGCTGAACGGGATAAAACAAAAACTATGACGAACCATACTGAATATGCATATCTCTCAATGTAATATTGTTAATGTTGTGTGTTCTTTATGGCGAAATAAATATCTGAATCATAGATTTTTCAAGTAAGTACATATTTTTCAAATATGCGACCGAACGTCCATGGGAGTCGTTAGACACCTTATGCGTGGCTCGGCGTCACATTTATTTTTTTATTTTATTTAAACACTAACAGGTTTAACCAAGCTCCCATAGTTTATAATAACTCCCCCTGTCTCCTGAGCCACTATCGCCGCGCAAAAATTTGGCACCAAATGTTTCGTAATATAATGTCAGAAGTCAGATCAATAAACTCTATTTGAATGTATAGCGAGTGAAATTATTCACGAATCTACGAGTATGTCGAACAAGTGACGATTTACTTATTTAGAAGCACAGACATATTGTTTGAACTCCAGGAAAAAGGAGGGAAGGTGTGGGTCTAAGCTTGCGATGGCTTCACCGAACATATCCGGGCCCATCGGCAGTAGAGGAGGGTATTAATCGAGGCCGGGACTAGCGAGTGGCCACTCTAAATTTCCCGCGCATGCTTCACGTTTCGGCTCGCTTCAAGCCCTCGTCAGCTAGTCTGCATTGACTAGGACGCGGGGAAACCGCCAGTCCCGCTCTCGACCTCCCTCTCTCTACCTATCCATATTCTGTAGGATGCTTCCAGTGACGTTTTCGAAGCCCTCTCCATATATGAGCTTAGCGTCGATCTTGGGAGCCCTAGATTCTTGAAGAGACTGTAGAGCGACTTCGCTGGTTCGCTTCCCTCTTGCTCCGACTTCCACAGCGAAGAGATCAGTCTTGAATCCGTTTCTCACAATCCGGTCTACTAAGTTGCAGTACTTGTTAAGTTTGATGTTGTGGTCCTTCGGTATGTTACTTTCCCATGGAACACGCCCGACATTTGTTCCGAAATTTTTTTAACCTAAAATTGACAATTCCCCTTTACATGTCATATACCAGATTTAGGTAAGAATGCAACCACTAAAACTCCGAACAACGTACGTAGGAAGCCAATAAGCCAATAAAGAAAAACAAGTACTAAAAAAAACCGGCCAAGTGCGAGTCGGACTCGCGCACCGAGGTTTCACCACCACAAAAAAAAAACACGTTTCTTGTATGGGAACCCCCCTTAATTTTTTAATTTTTCTATTTTTTATTATTTGTTGTTATATCCGCCATAATACCACATATTCTGTGAAAATTTCAACCGGCTACCTATTACGGTTGCAAAGATACAGCAGTAGGACAGACAGACGGACGGACGGCGTAGGCTTAGTAATAGGCTTCCGTACGGGATACGGAGACCTAAAAAAGAGGTTTCTGACCTGATGTCATCGTACGGCGTGATGGGTCCTGTCGGCGACACGATCAGACGTCTGCCGCTGACTATGGGGCAGCTCAGCACGGCCGCTTCCTGCGATAAAAACTAAGTATAAAAAGTTGTACCGTGTGGGGCCGGTACTTTAAAAGAATAGCCCTACTGCGTCTCCCCCGTGTATGTCGTAAAAGGCGACTAATGTATATGACTCCCTTCTTATATTACTAGGTGGTAGGGTTTAACCCGCCCGGGTTGGTACCACCGCACTGAATGAAAGGTCGGTCGAAACGGCTGTGTAAATAGTTTGTGTTTTCCATCCAGTTCAGTGTAGCCGACATGAAATGAAGGGAAGCACTGACATCACGGATGTTGTAGGTGATGCAGCCAACAGTGTCAGTTCCCATAAAAAAAAAGCCTAAGGTTGCACTCCGGGAGTGCCGGCAGAAGTGAAAACTTAAACATCAATGTTATGCATTTTTGAATATTTTGGAATGGTTACGGAATAATTTCGCACGAATTGTTTTATTTATCAGTATAATAGTACTATCATTTATGTGGTAAAATACAATATTCATTTATTGCGCTATCGTAGACAAACATGACAATTTATATTACATAAAAAATTTAACACTACAGAACTATTATAATTATTTCACATCAAAAAGTTTATTTCTCAGAAAAATCAACTTTCATCCATAATTTCAACGAATCTTACGCTTTTTCAAATCAGGCTACGGATCTGACGCGAGTTTAACATTTTTTACTCATCTAAAAAAGTGGCAAGCGCCGCTAAAGAAGTTTCGAATCTTACGCTTTTTCGATCAGGCTACGGATCCGACGCGAGTTTAACATTTTTTACCCATCTAAAAAAAGTGCCAAGCGCCGCTAAAGAAGTTTTCACTTCAAAAAAATATACCTACAGTCGATCTGAGACACCTTGCATAAATATTTATGAAATCCTCTTATCAAACCATAGCAACAGATAAGTAAATAAAACAGTTTTGTTTAATTACCAATTACAATGTTGAAGAATAGAATTATCTTATCAAAGCTGCTGCAAATATTATTTACCTCACCAGACTGGCCTCTCTGATAAGCACATGACTTTTTTCTGTGAATAATAATTCCTCGGTAGATCAGTGGCAAAACGCATTGGCGTGCGATCGTCAATGTTAAGCACCATCGATCGATCATTAGATGGGTAACCGTCTGACCGTTGAGTCTGGCACGGCTAAAGGGAAGCACTGCCATGGAACCTAGGTGGGATGGCCTAACATCACGGGTGTTTTAGTTACTGAGTTAAGGGAACACACTAAAGGTTCGGTAACGGAGTGTGGGAAGACCACCCGCCAGGTGGTCTTCTTCTTGGTGGGCATTTTCCGCATGTAGGTCTCACTGCTTGGACCCGTTGTGCGTATCACCCCGGCCGCTACTCCATCCAGCCCAGCTCCTTCCAGAAGTCCTGCAGGCGTCCGACGTCCTTGCAGGCCTCTTGGAGTGTCCTCGGGTTTTTGAGGATGATTGCCCGCTCATTTGCCACCCCCTCGCACTGTAGCAGCACGTGGGATGGCGTTTCTTCAGCCCCCATGCAACCCCTGCACAGAGGGCTATCTGTTTTACCTATAATGAATAAGTGCTTATTTAGTGGATAGTGTCCTGTTAAGATTCCCACCACCAATCTGATTTTACCTTTGTTTAGCTGTAGTATACCCTTTGTGAGTTTCCTGTTGATGGTTGGCACCGCCGCTCTTGTCTGCTTGCAGTCGTTTATTTGTGACCATATCTGTTGGTGTTGGTCTTTTGCGTGTCCTCTGATCCATGATCTTAGTTGATTAAACGGGAGGGGCACTATCGGCTCAGGTCCATCGACCACCCACCCTGCTCCCCTCCTTGCCAGTTCGTCTGCTGCGTCGTTGCCTAAACATCCACTGTGTCCTTTTATCCATTGAAGGGTGACTCTGTTGTGTTTGGCGATAATCTCTAGTGCTTGGTGGCATTCCAAAATGAGGCTTGATTTAATGGTGTTGCTGGTTAAGGCTTGGAGTACCGAAGCGCTGTCGGATAGTATGCGTATGCCATACTCCTTGATCTTTTTGTTTGCTATGCTGTATGCTGCTTGTGTTATTGCAACACATTCGGCTTGGAATATGCTGTTGTACTTGCCCAGTGGCATGGCTGACCTAATGTTTAGGTCCATTGAGAATATGCCGGCTCCTGTTCCATTTGCTGTTTTGGATCCATCCGTGTAGACGTCTATTTCGCGTGTGGAATTCTTCTGCTCTTCGTAGAGTTGTATGTTGTATCCCTTAACAAAGATATGTGTGGCCGGTATTCTGTCACATATAGCTGTTAGCATTGGTTTTTGTTTAATTGCGTCTGTTAGGCTGGTACCGTGCCTGCCTGGGTTGTTACCCCAGGTACCAGATAGTTTTAGTCTGAAAGCTGCTGCCGTTGCCTCCTGTTGTACGAAGATGTGCAGCGGTAGTATTCCCAGTAGCACCTCCAGTGCCGCCGTTGGGGTTGTTCTCATGCAGCCAGTTGTTGATACACACGCTAGCCTTTGTAGGCTTTGAAGCTTCTGTTGTGCGGTTGTAAGTTTGGTCCTTGACCACCACACAATCGCGCCATATGTTAGCATCGGTCTGATGACTGTTGTATACAGCCATTGTATTATGTGCGGTTGTAATCCCCATGTTTTACCCAACATTCTTCTACATTGCCAGAATGTGATTTTAGCTTTGTTTATCTTGTTGGTCAGGTGTTTATCCCAGTTTAGTTTGCTATCCAGAATCACACCTAGGTATTTTACCTCCGGTGATAGTTTGAGAGGTTCCCCAAATAGTTTGGGCATTGGTAGGTCTGGTGCGAGTTTTCTCTTATTGGTAAACAGAACCAGCTCTGTTTTCGCCGGATTTATGGCTAGTTCATTGTCTGTACACCATCTTTCTGTTGTTTGCAGTGCGCTCTGCATGAGTTCACATATGATCTTTTCATTGCTGCCGTTGATGATTATGACTATGTCGTCTGCGTAGCCTACCGTGTAATAGCCGATTTCGTTCAGCCTACTTATCAGACTGTCCACGACCATGTCCCACAGTAGTGGGGAGAGCACACCCCCTTGTGGGCACCCCTTTGCTACTATCGCTCTAGTTGTGTTGTTGATTGTTATTTGTACTGCCCGTGTGCTTAGCATATTGTTGATCCATTGCGTTAACGTATGTGGAACGCCAAACATTACCAGACTATTGTTTATACATTTGAAGGATGTCCGGTCGAAAGCTCCTTCAATGTCAATGAATGTGCCAATACTAGAATGTTTGTTGCTTAGTGCATTGTCTATCTTCGATACAACGCTGTGCAGTGCTGATTCTGTAGATCTACCTGCGCAGTACGCGTGCTGGTTGACATTGAGCGGCTTAATTTTTAAAGGCCCATCTCTTATGAATCTGTCGCAAAGTCTTTCTAAGGTTTTTAGTAGGAATGAAGTCAGACTTATTGGTCTGTATGATTTCGCCAGTGTGTAGTCGCTTCTCCCTGGCTTCGGGATGAAGATGGCTTTCACTTCCCTCCATGCAGTTGGCACGTGTTTATGTGCTATACAGGCTCTGTATATTTCTACCAGCGTGTACGAGATCTGTCTGTCTCCCCATTGTAGGAGAGCGGGAAAGATCCCATCCAGTCCTGGCGATTTGAATGGACGGAAGGTGTTTATGGCCCAATGGACTTTTTCGTGTGTTATAATCTCGCTGGCTATTCTCCAGTCCTCCGGATTCGGTTTGCTGTTGTTGTCAGGAGCTACTGCCCATAATGTTGCCTCCTTTATTTCGCACCCTGGAAAGTGTGTCTCCAGTAGTATTGCTCTTATGTCTGACTCCGATCTAGCGTAAGTCCCATCCGGTTTTTTCAGTGAACCCATCTCACAGTGTTTGTCTTTTGCTAGTATTTTCCTCACTTTAGAGGCTTCGTTGTTGCTTGCTATGTTTCCACAGAAGCGTCTCCATGATTGTCTTTTGTGGAATTGTATTCTCTGCTTGTAGTGGGTCCTGGCTTGCGTGTATGCCTCCCAGTCCGCTTCTGTCCTAGTGTTCATGGCCCTATTGAAGAGCTTCCCGCCAGGTGGTACGATGACATCAAGTACGTCGGCGGAAAGCAGTGGTTCCGTATCGCTGAAGGCCGGGAGGACTGGAGGAAAATTGGAGAGGCGTACGTCCAGCAGTGGACGCTTACACGCTGACTGACTGACAAAAGCTTCGAAGATGCCTCGAATGCTCAGCTGGAATATTGTACTTCTGGTCAGGCCGGCATGGTGTTCGCAACCCTCGCATACGACCATATGTCCATGGGCGCCGTTAGACACCTTATGGGTGCCTTGGCGCCACATGTCGGCACATTCCCTTGCCCCTTACTAGGTGGTAGGCTCAATTTGTAGCCGACTGGGTTGATACCACCGTACTGGATGTAAGATGGCCGCATAGCAACCTCGGTTGTGTTCTCCTCTAGTCCAGCATAGCCAGCAATCCAGGGAAGTCTCCGGTATGGCACCTACCTTCTCGGAGGTGATATTGGCTGGTCGGAGCATGCGCTTTGGCCCCTCCAACTCAGCCAACCATACAGGATTACATAAAAAAAAAAAATGTCGCGCTTGCAAAAAAAAACTCCTGGATGTCTTGTCACTGAGCATTTTCTCATACGGGAGTGTAATAAACTGTTCTGCCAGTTTGTTGGGGTGTTTTACAAGCCTTTATATATCCATAAAAAATTATATACCTACATTTTTTTTCGAGAATTTTTAAAATGTTTTTGTTGAAAAACTATTTATGCGTTTTCAAGCGCTTGATGAAATTTTTCAATACATTTACAGGAATTTTATTGTTTATTGATCATTCACATGGGTGGCAGTAAAACTGCACTACAACTTGTCATAATTAAACTGAGAGTGCTGACTACTAAGTAAGACTTACTGATTAAGTGTATCAGGTGTAAAGGACCTTTGTCAAACTTTGCTATGTAATTTGTATCAACTTAATTATGTTAGTACATTAAACATACTAGAATGTAGTATTATTCTTTAAAACAAAATTATATACCTAAGTATGTGTAAATCAAAATATTGATAAATAAGATTATTTAAAAATTTGTAAAACACATTCCATACCTTGTCAAGCGCCCGATCTAACTCAAGAGCTGCCGATACAAAGTCCTCAAGGACCTGCGGAGGTCGAACCCCAACTCCGCTCGGATACACGACGAGCACAGTGCCGTCATACCGCGTGTCCGCCAGCTCCGACACGACGCTCACACCCACCCCGTGCACCTTCATCCTGCGCGAGTCAGTACACGACAGAGTCAATACATGACGAGCACAGTGCCGTCGTGCCGCGCGTCCGCCAGCTCCGACACGACGCTCACACCCATCCCGTGCACCTTCATCCTGCGCGAGTCAGTACACGACAGAGTCAATACATGACGAGCACAGTGCCGTCGTGCCGCGCATCCACCAGCTCCGACACAACGCTCACACCCACCCCGTGCACCTTCATCCTGCGTGAGTCAGTGTACACGACAGAGTCAATACATGACGAGCACAGTGCCGTCGTGCCGCGCGTCCACCAGCTCCGACACGACGCTCACACCCACCCCGTGCACCTTCATCCTGCGCGAGTCAGTACACGACAGAGTCAATACATGACGAGCACAGTGCCGTCGTGCCGGGCGTCCACCAGCTCCGACACGACGCTCACACCCACCCCGTGCACCTTCATCCTGCGCGAGTCAGTACACGACAGAGTCAATACATGACGAGCACAGTGCCGTCGTGCCGCGCGTCCACCAGCTCGGACACGACGCTCACACCTACCCCGTGCACCTTCATCCTGCGCGAGTCAGTACACGACAGAGTCAATACATGACGAGCACAGTGCCATCGTGCCGCGCGTCCGCCATTGGCGTATATAGAGGGGGGGGGGGGGGGGGGGGGGGGGCGGGTCGCCCGTGACCACCCCAGAAGTGTGTCTGGTGCCCACCCCAGGATGTTGGGTTGCGAACCTCAATTTGACTTCTCCGTACAAAATTCGGAGACAAATTACAAGCGTTTACCTCACTAAATTATGAGAAATATAATTGGTTAGAATATAGCACTAATTAGGATAAAGTATGACTTTGTATGTAGGATGTTCGGTATAGAAATGCGCGATCAAAACCAAAAGTTTACAACAACCGGATACAGCAAAGCAACTGGAAGTGGTCAGCCTTCATAGCTCAGTGGTGCAGACAGTCGACTGTCGCTATTGATTATATTGTAGGGCTGGACTTAAATACAGCGCTGAATCTTCAATAGATTCAGCACAGGCTGTGTCCAGTCCTTTTTTTCTCTTATTCATAGCTATTGTTATCTAGTACTTATTGGTTTTGTACTTATGTATTTGAAGTGAAAAATAAATATTTCTTATTCTTATTCTTATGATTGTCAAGCAACGCTGGGCGCGGTCAGTACTTGGATGGGTGACCGCCCGACCGTTGGAGGCTGACCGTGGTTCGGATTCCTCGTAAAACTGTAGGTCCCTTCCCTTCTTACCTTACTAGGTGGTAGGGTTCAACCCGCCCGGGTTGGTAGCACCGCACTGAATGAAACGTCGGACGAAACAGCTATGTAAATAGTTTATGTTTTCCGTCCAGTTCAGTGTAGCCGGAACGACCGAAGGGAAGCACTGACATGGCACCTAGATCCCCCGGTATTATGGGCTGACATCATGGATGTTGTAGGTGATGTAGCCAACCGTGTCAGTTTCCATAAAAAAAAAAAGTGGTCAGAGGCTCTCCAAAAACACGCGCATAACCAGCGGAGAGATGCATTATACATAACTTCCATCAAGAAATAAATGGTCCATCAATGAGCAAGTTGTCTCCCAACATGAATAAATGGTCCATCAATGAGCAAGTTGTCTCCCAACATGAATAAATGGTCCATCAATGAGCAAGTTGTCTCCCAACATAAATAAATGGTCCATCAATGAGCAAGTTGTCTCCCAACATGAATAAATGGTCCATCAATGAGCAAGTTGTCTCCCAACATGAATAAATGGTCCATCAATGAGCAAGTTGTCTCCCAACATGAATAGGAAGTAGCAAAGGGCAAGCTAGCAGCATGATAATAGGCATCATTACTACTTTCTAACAATATCTGAACAACATTGATGATCGTTGGAAGGACATTGAAGAATTTCCAGAAAAACATTAAATTTCTCTGAACGCCACAATAGTGAGTAACATACATATCACACACGCTAAATCCCGACAATCGGGGTAAGCAGAGTAATCGGTGTTGTGCTGCAAGGACTCTGGTCAATTACAGCACAACACCAACCACCACGTTTCGCAAAGTATTCGAACAAGATTCAATCGATCAAGCAGCAAGTAAGGCACGAAGACCCACCTGCTGCATGACTCGGTGGAAGTACCGTGCCAAGGTGAGAGGTGGCGAGCCTGTCGCCCTTTAGCACGGCATCTTGTCCTTATCCCTTAGTCGCCTTTTACGACATGCATGGGGAGAGATGCAGTGGGGATATTCTTTTTAAGTACCGGCCCCACACGGTACGTAATAGTGAGTAAAAGAAGACATAATCGACATAGTGAAGGTAGCAGGGACTTTTATATTGAATCCGCACTCGTTGAAGAAAGTTTGATTGATTTGCCGTCTGATACACGTGCCGATGTTGGAAAATTTATTAACAATTATCCAATCATCGATAACATAATTGGCAGTTAATATGAAGAACAATTATGAAAATCTACCTTCATCATAACATATTGATGCATTTTTTAATTTAGATCTCGTAAATCGAAAGCCTTTTATAGGTAACTATAAGGATATACTCCAGACTCCAGATTGATGAGACTCTTTTAGAAGCAGAATGTTTTAATAATAAAAAACGTACTAAAAAAATCTGTCAAGTGCGAGTTTTAATCGCGCACGGAGGTTTCCATATCCGCTATCAATAATATCCGCCTATCCGCTCAGGTGGCATGGTCTTCGAATTTTAATTTCGAAGATATGTAAGACGATCGGAGAGAAGTCTCAATGAGGTTGATGGCAATTGACGGTGGGAAAATGACAGCACCTAATGAGGTCGTTGGCAATTGAGGGGCTACCTTTTGTCTTTCAACAATGCAATGTATAAAAGCCTGTGGCGCCATCTATTATTCAGTAGCGTGACTAATCGATTTGTCGTACGTCTGTTGTATGGGAGCCCCCCTTAATTAAAATTTTTTTTTTATTTATTATTATTTATTCTTATATCCGCCATAGTAACACATATTCTGTGAAAATTTCAACAGGCTACCTATTACGTTTCAAGAGATACAGCCCTCGGACAGACGGGCGGACGGACAGACAGACAGACAGATGGCGGAGGCTTAGTAATAGGCTTCCGTACGGGATACGGAAACCTAAAAAGTTACTAAGTGAACCAAAACAGAATAAGTGAAAGAAAAAATTATTAATTATAACAACACCAATAAACTATAAACTTGATTTAGGTGCCTGTCCAAAATAAAATAAATAAATAAAAATGCATTTTTTATGGAAAGCTCGTCACGTGGCATCGTCACTCTACAAGCAGATGTCTAAGGATGGCCATGGACATTCTGTGATGCATGGGGATTGTGATTATAATGCGTATGTACGCAGACTAATATGCTATATACAGTAATACCCCGCTTTACGCGACCCCGCTTTGTGCGGATTCGGTATTACGCGAATTTCATATTTCGCGCTAAAATGCCCCGCTTTACGCGATTGGTCAATGCGACGCATGGCTTGGGCTTGACGCGATTGGTCAATGCGGCGGCGTGGTGTGACCCGACACCCAGTCAATAGGAATCGACCTATCGGATCCAAGAAGCACTCTCAACGATTTATTCAGGGTTGGACTTGTTGCAGAGCTTGGACAGTGATGTCAATCGTATTTCAACTGTGCGTCAAATAATCAAAAATAGTGTTGAATGTTACGAGCGCATTTTGCAAGAACGAAGAGAAAACTCAACTCAGAAGGTGTGGATCTAAGCTGGCGATGGCTTCACCGAACATATCCGGGCCCATCGGCAGTAGAGGAGGGTATTAATCGAGGCCGGGACTAGCGAGTCGCCACTCTAAATTTCCCGCGCATGCTTCACGTTTCGGCTCGCATCAAGCCCTCGTCAGCTAGTCTGCGTTGACTAGGACGCGGGGAAACCACCAGTCCCGCTCTCGACCTCCCTCTCTCTACCTATCCATATTCTGTAGGATGCTTCCAGTGACGTTTTCGAAGCTCTCTCCATATATGAGCTTAGCGTCGATCTTGGGAGCCCTAGATTCTTGAAGAGACTGTAGAGCGACTTCGCTGGTAGTCCTCTTGCTCCGACTTCCACAGCGAAGAGATCAGTCTTGAATCCGTTTCTCACAATCCGGTCTACTAAGTTGCAGTACTTGTTAAGTTTGATGTTGTGGTCCTTCGGTATGTTACTTTCCCATGGAACTGTAAGTTCAACAAGTACTACATGCTTTGTCGCTTTTGAGAATATGAGTATATCCGGTCTTAATGCTGTGGTACAGATTTCCGAAGGCATTTGGTAATGCTTCTCATGTGTGTCCATCAACAATTCCCAATCCTTTGCTGCTCCCAAAATTGAAGAAGGTTTAGTCCTATCTTTGGGCAGCTTATTGGCTCCAGGTTTCACAAAGTTGACCTTCTGGAAGCCGCTACTGGTTTGCCCTTTCCTGGTCCGTGCAATTGACAGGTTGATGGCCTCTCTGATGATTTGGAGGACTTTATCATCATCAAACTTTGGATGTTTATTTTCGTAAAACTAATGCTTATGTTAAGCATTTTTTAGTTCTTTTATTTAGTTGGTAAACTAAAATTCTATTAACTAATTAGTAATTATTTGTTTTTTTCGTGTTATTTCTCTTTTTATCAAGCCCCCATATACGCGAATTTCAGTTAACGCGATTTCTTGTGGAACGCATCCCTCGCGTAAAGCGGGGTACTACTGTATTAGTTTTCCAGATGACCTTTCATGCGAAGTTATCAGTATCGATAGGACTGAGTCATGTACCCGAACAGACCAGAGTGTTCAGTTGCACAGATAAAGTAGCTAATAATAGCAGTATGTTTGTTGATTTGCTGTGAGAGTAAGGAAAAAATTAATCTAAATATAGGGTTTCTTCCTTTATATATAACTGACTAGCTGTGCCCGCGGCTCCGCCCGCTCTCATATTTGACTTCTCTGCTAACCTCATAAGCCATTTAACGTGATAGTACGTAGCTTATAATTGATGGGAAGAACCAAGCTATCCGTACAATTTTTTTTTAATTAAATCTCTTCAGTGATTCTCGAGTTATAAGCGGACAGACCTCCAACGTTCAAGCGGTCACCCATGCAATTACTGACTGCGCCCAGGTGTACTTATGATTACGGCTAGCCCTATTTAGTGTGAGTTAAGCCTGGTAAAAAGTACCCTCAAGTCACTGATTCAATGTTCACAAAATGTTTGCAATGCAGAAAACAATGTTTGACCAGTGTGAATTTTTTTGCACGGCATATGATTGCGATCTGCGGAGGAGTTTTAATACTTATGTTTCTTTTGTAGGTAGTTATCACTAAATACCGTAGGCGGAAAATTTTTATGATCGAAGCTAAATACAAACATAAAGTATGAAATAAATTATAACTACAAATAATCGAAGCAAAATCAAAATTAGGTTACTTTTAAATGTGGAACTTCATAAAAACTTGACCACACCTTTTTATGTATGTCATTTATAAAGTCATATAGAGATGAGATCTGTAGACACAGAAATTTCGAAATTGTGTAATAAAAGAATGATTGATGGATATGATTTTCCTTTCGTTACGAAAAAAAAAATCACATGCAGTGATTTGCATTTTTGCACTTCTAAGGACAAATAGATACACTTTATCGAAGTAAGTTAAACTCATAAAAGGTAAAAAAACACTTACTTTGATATTTTTTTATTCTTCCGTAAATAGTACCCGCAAAAATGATCAAATTATCGCCACGACAAACATGAACAAAAAATACCGACACACAATGCAAATGAAATGCAAAGAGGATATGAATGAAAAAAAATCTTGTTTCTTTGAAGTTTGACTGAATGAAAGAGCGAGAACGTAACAGAATGAAAGAGTGAGTATGAGGTGGTATGAGTTATACCGCGCGGCACGTAACTTGGCCTCTGTGCGAGAGGGACGACGTTATACGCATGCGATCGTTGGTATAACGCTGTCCCGCTCGCACAGCGGCCAAGTTACGTGCCGGGCACTCTACAATCGGAACTACAGGATTGGAGGGGGGCGAAGTGATTGCTAAATAAATAACTGTAATGTACGAATCAAGCTTTTACTCGTCTTTCAATATAAATATGATAAAGAGAAAACTGTAAAAATATTATAAATTTGATTGAACAATTTGATTTGACAATAGCGATCAAATGACATTCGTTTAACAGTTCTCAAAACCAAGGAGAAATAAAAAAAAATTTAGGGTAGGTAGGAGCCACAGAGCATCAAATACCTACCGCCCGCGCCCCCTACTAGAGGCGCCCTAAGCGATGATATTTGAAACCCAATAACCGTACGCTGAGCTGCTAGCGCTCCGTATGGGTGTGTGTGTGCTAGTATCAGCGGCGACTCCTGGTCCTGATTCCTGAATATTGGGTTGGCTCTGACTAAGGATTTTTTTTTCATAATTTCATAACTTAGGTACCTACGCGTTAATTTATTTCTACCACAATGACTTCAAAAACTGAAAGACGATTACGAATATATAGATAGTTTATAATATTTAGTTTAAATGATTTATTTTGCTCTCTTACGATTTATTTGTCTGTAGATAGGTACCTACTGGTTGTGTCAAAGCTGTCGAGTTGCAGCCGACAACATCGACGTCTCCTCTGGCACGACGACGACGAGACAGGCATACAAGCTTGAATTGTTACATTTTGTTTGTACATGAAGTCCACTCTTCGTTCCACAGACAAGAAATTTTCGATGACTCGATCGTGAAAATCTTCTTTCTTCCTCAATTTTGTTAGCAACTCCTTTT
This sequence comes from Nematopogon swammerdamellus, assembly GCA_946902875.1. Taxonomy (NCBI): domain Eukaryota; kingdom Metazoa; phylum Arthropoda; class Insecta; order Lepidoptera; family Adelidae; genus Nematopogon; species Nematopogon swammerdamellus. The sequence continues at coordinate 2,257,359 of OX336358.1, forward strand.
CCACAGATATGTAAGAGTGCCAAATTACTGAGTCTCTCTTGTCCTTGAGTGCTCCGTAGATAGCTCGGTAGGAGTTTGCCATTATAATTACCAATAAATCACTTTAAATTTAACAACACTGCACAGGATTCATCCATACAAAGTCCATACCTACATAACGGAATAATATGCAGCTATCAACTCGCGAGCCAATGCGCACACACACGCGCACACAACACACCTAGCCTAGCTCGCTAGTCGCATCGCATCGCACGTCGCACAGCACAAGAATACTCGTCGTGTGGACGCAGCGCGCACACACCCGCAAACGCAACACACACACCTAGCTCGCTCGCTAGCTCGCTCTACTCGCGACCGCGTCACTAAATGCACTCCCCGCTGCGCCAACTCGAAAGGCTGATCAGCGGGTCCGCGCGGGACGGGGGGGACATCGGTCGCTTCCGCCTTGTATGGAATACGATGGCGCTTCAAAATGTAGCCAACCGGCCAATGAATGCCTTGATGTGTCGTCATTCGTCGTCGCCCGCGTTTGACGCGCGCGAAATTTCAAATTATGTAACGGGTACGGGATTGACGTTTTATCTTATTAATCGTGGATTATATGACATAAATAATATAACTCCGAAAATTTTTCACATTTATTTTAGCCTGATACTTCTGTATTAATGGTGTCATTCATTTTATTTGGTTTGGCGGCGCCAACCTCGCCAACTGAGAGGAGTCGCCGCTGGCTAGTATCGACACTACACACAAAGAGGAGCAAGTTAGGCACACGCACAAAACAAATGCACACGCACAACACACATATGTAAGTCATAGGCCACGCCCACAGGCTTCAACAGCGTTGTAGAGAAATCGCGCTCACGGCGCCTCTAGTAGGGGCGGGCGCGCGCATTTCATGCTCTGTGGTAGGAGCGGTCGGCCACCTGACAGCTCTGGCGGCTCCTGCGGATCCTGCGGATCCTGCGGAAACTCCTTTCGGAAACAATCGGCTCGAAGGAGTGTGGTATCGTATGAGTGATGTTTTGGTGGTTTAATACAGAGAAGATGCGTCGCGTAGCGACGCATCTTCTCTATATTAACCCTAACCTAATGTTGAGGCGGCGCATGTCGTTTTTGTTACGTTTGTATTTCCGAAAATAAAGCTTTCTCAGGTGGTTATAAAAAAATAACCATAACATTGTAAAAAAACAAAACAAAACAAATTTTGCCAAAAGGGACACGAACCTATGGTCGAGATCGAAAAAATAAAGACCCTACACTCTTACTACTGAGCCACCAGATTACTAAACGAATATCGGATTCAGTTGGTTCGCTTTCGAGCCGAGTCAACCCGAGCCGTAGGATCAGCAGGATCCGTAGGGGAAGCAGGAGCTACTAGAGCTGTCAGGTGTCAAACGCGGGTAGGCAGTATCGAATACGACACCCGAAAGACAAGGCAGCTCCTTTCGTGGATAGGTACTCGGCTCGAAACGCAACGTAACAAAAACGACATGCGGCGGCGACGCCTAAACATTAGGTTATTTTATTTATTTGGTTATTTTGTTTTTAAACCACCAAAATCTTCACGCATACCACTTTCCTTCGAGCCGAGTTCACGAAAGAAACCGCCTTGTCTTTCTGATGTCGTACCGGGCATTATCAGACGAGTGGCTCGGGATCAATTCTGATGTCTCTCACTGACAGTTGTCCACTTAATCTGTTCGCTCCCGCGTTATAATATGCCCAAAACCGCTTACTCCCGCATGGGCGTGGCCCGCGGACGGCGCGCGCGCACATGAGCGCCGACCTCGACATAAACGCAGATATTTCGGAAACTAATAAAGTTAGATCTATAAACTCTTCTGTCCTAGAAAGCCTAGAAAATTTCCTAAAATCCATGTGAAACAGTGAGGCTTACCTTGTTTAGAAGTACCAGATATTTTAGATAGAAAAAAAAATCCCAAAAAAAATTTGAAAAATTCATTATAATATAAATTCAAAACATACCTTTACAATATTTATATCAGAATACTCGTAAAGAAACATACTTTTAGAAATAGTAAAGTATAATATACGTTTTCCTTACAGAAATCGGCGAAATCTGATGTTCAACATGAAGATCCTGGGACATTCCGTAAACTCCCAGATGGCACGCGCGTGATATTTTTTACCAATTTTATAAATATATTATTTGAACTAAACCTTCTTTTATTTTGCAACTGGTCGTATGTTTGTATAATAATGCGAAGAAAATTGGAAAAATAAGCTATATTTCCATGAAAAATATGCCCTCAAAGTCATTGTTTACACATTTCATACAAAAATAAACAAACATTTTTGAGCGACGAAAAATATGACTTCTGTCGCCACCCGAACTCGTAATGCATCTTCTATTGGTAGAATAACTAATAAATAACACTATTTACTAACCTTTAGCTCATAGATGCACTTGAATACACTTATAAACATTATTTTCACGGGGCGCTCTTACTTGAAAAATACGCACACGGACAGATTATCAATGTGTCCACTGACGGCTAGTTATTGTTTCCATAGCCAATATTATTGTTTCTTGGAGACAGGCTCCTCATCCTTTCAAAAAATGGTCAGGCAGTCAAGAGAGGATCAGGGCAAAATAAAGTGAATTTGGTCAAATAGTGCGGCCGTAAATTGCGCATAAATCTTGTGACCGAACGGTCACCGCGGGAGCCGGCGGAGATGCAAGTTGTTCCCGTACGGGAACCATGGAGGAAATTTTTATTTTCGGAAATATTCGGAAATATACAAACTGTTTTGGTGGTTTAAAAAAAAAATTGCCAGGGTTAATAGGCGACGCATCTTCTTTATATTAACCCTAACCTAATGTTTAGGCGGGGCAAGTCGTTTTTGTTACAAGTTTGTGTTTTCGAAAAAATTTCTTAGGTGGTTATAAAAAAAACTAAACACCTTAAAACAATTTAAACACCGTAACATTGCTAAAAAAGAAAAAAAAAAAAAAAAAAAAAAAGGTGTGGAAAAAAACCAAAAACCAAATTTGGTGGGATTCGAACCCATGGTCATAAAACTAGTAGTCCTAGACCCTCACCCCTGAGCCACGAAATCACTTAAACGAACAAACGAATATCGAATTCCCTTGATTCGCTTTCGGCTCTATGACGTCACAGCTGTCAGCGAGAGCCAACAGAATTGATCCCGAGCCACTCGTAGTATCAGGGGCGTCGTCGACGAAGGCTACACGTTCAATAAATACTGTGATCCATCAGTAAATACCACATATCGTGGTATTTACTAATAGTCGTGCGAAAGCTAGGCGTCCATTAGCGGCGGATCGGGCCGGGTCGGGGCGGAACGGGCCGCATCGCATCGTTGCACCGCGTAATCTATACGGGGCGCGGCGGATCGGCCAGGCGGATTTTTTGTTTCAGACGTAATCTACTACTGAGCGAGTGCGGTCGTGCTATAATGGATAGCTCAGACGAAGAAATGTTGATGTTCCAAATTCTTTTTGATGAAGAAGAAGAACAAAAAAAATAAAAAACGACGAGTGCATAAGATGTGGGTGCATGATATATGCAAGAAAAGAAATTATTTAAGAAGGTATTTGGCGTCTCCTAGATCGGACAGCTCTTTATACTGTCGTACTAAAGAAATAAGTAATTCTTCATTAATTTTTTGCGATAAATATGACCAATCAAAATCAAACACGTGCTCGAGCATGCGATTGCCCGCGGATACTAGGCGGATCGCATCGCATCGCAACGGGGCGCGTCGCACCGCCGGCAAAAATCCGCCTGGCGAGCGACTCACTATTGCGCTGCGTGCGACCCGCCTCGGCCCACGACTCCTTAAATGTTGAGGGAATTAGGCTCCGATCTCGGCTCTCCACCAAAATATCCACGATGTTTTGGTGGTTTAAAAAAAAATTAACCCTAACCTAATGTTCAGGCTCAGTAACCTACATCTACATCACATCACAGATGTGCATGTGCCTATATTTTGTGTTGGAGCGGAGAGCGGAGATCGGAGCCTGATTCCCTCAACATATAAGGAGTCGTCTCGGCCCGGCCCGTCGCTAGTGAACGCAGTTTCATATAAATACAGGCAGGCGGATTTTTGCGTCGCGATGCGCCCCGGCCCGATCCGCCTAGTGGACGGATGACAATATTTATCACAGGATTTCTAGATTTCCCAATTCCGTACTGATATTCCCTCGTATTGTGATAAATATTGAGAGTGTAGCCTCGGTTTCAGTATTTATTACGTCAGTACACATCGAAACAGCATACGTTATGGTTATGGGTCTGGCTGCTGCCTTAGTGATTTTGGTGATATAATAATGTAAGTAATGTTTTTTTTTTATGGAAATTGACACAGTTGCCTACATCACCTACAACATCCGTGATGTCAGCCCATAATACCGGTTCAACTAGGTGTCATGTCAGTGCTTCCCTTCGGTCGTGCCGGCTAAACTGAACTGGACGGAAAACACAAACTATTTAAGTACATACTTACTCGTTTCGACCGACGTTTTGTTCAGTGCGGTGGTATCAACCCGGGCGGGTTGAACCCTGCCACCTAGTATAAGATAATTTTTTTTATGGAAACTGACACGGTTGGCTACATCACCTAGAACATCCGTGATGTCAACCCATAACACCGGGTGAACTAAGTGTCATGTCAGTGCTTCCCTTCGATCGTGCCGGCTACACTGAACTGTACGGAAAACACAAACTATTTATATCAAGTAGTTTTATTCAGTGCGGTGGTATCAACCCAGGCGGGTTGAAGATAGAGACCTAGACAATGTTTTTTTTATGGAAACTGACACGGTTGGCTACATCACCACAACATCCGTGATGTCAGCCCATAACACTGGGTGAACTTGGTGCCACGTCAGTGCTTCCCTTCGGTCGTGACGGCTATACTGAACTGGACGGAAAACACAAACATTTACATAGTTAGCCGTTTCGACCGACCTTTCATTCAGTGCGGTGGTACCAACCCGGGCGGGCTAAACCCTACCATCTAGTAATATAAGAAGGGAGTCATATCTCTTAGTCGCCTTTTACGACATACACGGGGAGATATGCAGTGGGGCTATTCTGTTAAAGTACCGGCCCCACCCGGTACAATGTATGTAATGTAAAAGCTAATTTTTCTCTCGGTGAAATCGACTATCTAATTTAATGTATCTTGTTTACTTAAAAAGGGTGTTATCAACTTCAGTAGATAATCAAAATAAACGTCAGGCATTCGAAAATAATTTTCGTAATTGTTCTAGTATGGTTACTAGGGAAACGTGGGTTGTTGATGTTGTCTGTCACATATCTCTGCTATTACATGATATACGTACAATATGCATTTTTAATAAATATCTACTGATACAACCAATGACGTATCATGTATTCTACTAGACCTCTTACCCGGGCAACAGCCTTCGCTCCACCGCGGTGGAGTAACCATTACGCGGAAGGACCCTCTTGAGACTAGTAGCTCGCGAGCGACCGAACGCGGCGGACGCGCCGTCCGCGCGCTCGCTGCCGTCCGTCTGCGGCTCGCATCGCGCCAGTCATTCTTATGCCCGGTTGTGTGTTGCGAATTGCGATATTGCAAAAATCATACCAAAAATATTGGGAAAACTGATGGCATCTCATTTCATAGGTAAGTATCACTTCATTGTGATCTTAATATATAAGGTCTTTCAAAATTAGTTAATAGTACGCAAAGGGGGGGTTCTGCATCATATAGGGAGTAAAACCTATATAAATTTTTTTGGACCTTGGGCTTTTTTTATGTAAAATGTTTTGTATGTATTTAAATAAAAAAATATGTGGTTGATTTTTATAGCCTAATCGATTCATTTTCATAACAGTAACAAAAAAGTCTTCATTACCATTTTGATGTAACACGTGTAAGTTGGTAAAAAAAATCAAATTCTTTCTATTCCATACTAATAAAACTAAAATTGTGGTTTTCACAATTTCTGAAAGAAAGAGATCTATGTGTTGGAAGACTTTTTTGTTCCTGGCATGAAACTGAAACGATTAAGAAAAGATTTTTTTTTTTACATTTTACATTATTATAATTTTTTTTTTTTGTAAAAAAAAATCTTTGTTCCTCAAAAGTGATTTATTTACGATACAGAACCCCCCCTTAGCGTACTATTAACTAATTTTGAAAGACCTTATATATAATATCTTGTTTTCCATGTGCTTAGAAATATTTGGTTCAACTGGCCAATTAGGGCTGTCACAATGCTACTTCAATTAGAAAATTTTGTACATTTTATGTATTGACCTAGCATTGCAATAACATAAGCATTATTTAATTAAACAAATAAATTAAACGCGCTCATTAGGGCTGCCACATATGAATGATTAGAAATAGAGTTCTGGGATATCATGTATGAAAGTAAATAAATATGTATTAAACCACGTTAAAATATGAGAGTGAATTGACCGCTAATTAGGGGTGTCGCTATTCTTTTTTTTTTTTTTTAATTAGTAAGTAATTGAGAAATTTTCAAGAAAAAAAATTTTTTACAAGGTTTCCACATCCTTCTAAGGGATCAATACGAGAAAGATGGATAAAAATAGTCCAAGATGATACATTGTTTAAGGGAAAGTGAAAATTTAAATTTGTGTAAAGTGAAATTTAAATTATTTTGTTTAAGTACGGAGGAAGAGTTATTTTAGTTGTGTTTGTGTGTGTAGTCCAAAGTATACCTAATGGTTTTTTTAGTTATATATATATATATATATATTTTTTTTTATAAATGCTGCACTCTTTATTTTATGTATGTTTGGTTTGGAGATTTTAAGTTTAGTCCAAGGCCAAGACCGCAGTTATAAATTCTTTATTATTAAGTTTAGTTTTTTAGATATTATTCTAGTTATTAAGTGTAGGTATTATAAGAATACAAAACGGCTTTACTCGCGGTCGAAATATGAGCTGTGTGGCTCGACGTTTCGGGCCAAACGTATGGCCCATCATCATGAGCACTCTGGCCGAAATGTCGAGCCACACAGCTCGTATTTCGATAGTGAGTAAAGCCGTTGTTACTTCTTAAAATGTCAAATAACCACGGTGATTTAAAAACCCATATAAGTTTAGGTATGTATTTCAAGTTATTATAGTTCTGTATTTTAAGTTTAAATACATAAAAACGTTTTTTTCGATGAAATTCACTACCTGTTTTCTTCTATAATCCTTTAAAACGTCCCACTGCTAGGCACGGACTCTGCTCACTAACGTAGGAGGTATTGTTTTTATTGTTGTTGTTTTATTGTTTATTGAGTATTCTTATGGCAGTCATATTGCACTCGAACTTGTCACAATTTGTTATATCCGGTTCGATTACTCGTACATGGTGACCAGTGGAAATCAGAAGCAGTTTACACAAAAATACCTTTCATAGACCAGTGTGCACTAGTTACCTAACTTTATTTTTCTTCACCGGAGCGATCGTACCTATTCGTTATGAAATGCACGTATATCAATCTTTATCAAGGAAATAAATAAGTACATTAGTTAGTGCCCGGGATTTGAACCCGCAACTTCTGCATTGAGAAGCGTTACCACTAGACTACGGGCACAATTAACCATAATACCTACTCGTAAAATAATAAATCGAAAAATATATTTTTGGTAGACTAAGTGACAACCCTACGTATTCCAATGCACGTGTTGACTGACCGGCCGGGCCGGCCGGGCCGCTAGCCGCTAGTCGCTCGCTAGCTAGCCCCTCTCCCGCTCGCTTCCCGCCCCGCGCGGCTCAGCGTTCCGCCACCCCGCTACCTTACCTCATACCTCAGTTATTGGCCGTCATTTCTCTGTATTCTTTCTTCGTAGTGCTCACTCTATACATAAAATCTCTTTGGATACAACAGTAATCATCCATTTCATTGTGAAATCGAATTTCATCTGACATATTTTTAAATGTGTGACTTTGCTCTATGCTGCAGCCAATTTTTCGTCCATCGCCTTCTTTATAAACCAAGCGCTAAGATAATGGCCACCCAAGCTTTAATAATGTTTCCTGTATCCATTACAAACGTCCTCACTGCACGAAGCACGACAGAATACTGACGTGATAAATATTGTACGTCTAGGCACAGATTACTAAATAGTTGTCTAGGCTGGTTTACGATGTTTTCATGTTTTCAGTATGAAAGTATGATGCATCAATACGGATCGTGATATGGATCACAGTATTTATTGAGCGTGTAGCCTTCGCCTCAGTCTTCGTGAATACATTAAATTTTAGAACTCCTATTGCTAGCACTTCACGCGCGGCGAATCGCTCGCGCGAGGCGCTCGGCGAGTGACGGCTAGGCGAGCGGCAGCCGTCTACACGATCACCTACCTAACCTAGCTCAGTCGTCGCCAAAACGCCGGAGATGGAGGTTCAGTTGGTCGCTGCTGCAACTGGTGAAGTGCGGGTTAATACCCGCGGTTCACGCGCGGCGAGCGAAGGCGAGCGCAGGCGAGCGCCAGCGTGTGGAGGGCCGCTCACGTCGACTCGTGTCCGCTCGCCTCGCCTCGCCTGCGCTCGCTTCCCGTGGCGGTTTTTTGGCAAAGATCGAAGTGGCGAGTCTCCTTGTGGCGAGTGGCGAGCGCGCGCGGCTGCCCTCCACAAGCGCGCGTACGTCAGTGTGGTTTGCGCCGTTGCAGAGTGAGAACGTGCCAGAGTGAGAGAGTGAGAATGACACGATGGAAGAATTTTTAGCAGCGACCTCGATCTTCGGAGTTTTGGCGGCGACTGAGCTAGGCGAGCGTGTAGACGGCTGCCGCTCGCCTAGCCGTAACTCGCCGAGCGCCTCGCGCGAGCGACTCGCCGCGCGTGAAACAAGTGCTAGCAAGTGATTAAAAAAAAAATCTTTGGATTCATGATGATTGATGACAGAACACTTGCCGCGGTGAACAACACGCTGTAGGTATATATTGATTGACAATCAATATATTGATGTCGTGTAAGGTACAGAAATATCGACGTGACCTGTCAATATTAACATCAATACGGTATTGATGATAATATTGACCGTGTAATACCAGGATTAGAGTTTTTGCGATGAAAAACGTACGTAGAAAAATAATTTATGGTATAAAGGGAATACCACAGAGCGCGGAAAACCCCGACCGCGCCCCCTCCTAGAGGCGCCCTGAGCGCGATTTCCCTACAACGGCGTTGAAGCCTGTAGGCGTGGCCTATGCCTTACATATGTGTGTTGTGCGTGTGCATTTGTTTTGTGCGTGTGCCTTACTTGCTCCTCTTTGTGTTTAGTGTCGATACTAACACACACACATACGAAGCGCTAGTAGCACTGCGTCCAGTTATTGGGTTTCAAATATTATCGCTTAGGGCGCCTCTAGGAGGGGGCGCGGGCGGGGGTATTCCGTGCTCTGTGGTGAATACATATACCTTAGATTGATTACTGGCGAAAACACGATAAGTGAAAGTTCGTCCGGTAGAAAAAAGCGTTAAACTTATCTCTAAAAATAGCATTTATTTTTTATTTTTTAACAAATTTTCTAATTTAAAAAATTATAGATAACAGGTTTCCGTTTAAAAATAATAATATAGGTATTTATATTTTTACCACTTACCTTTTGCCCCTACACAGCGCACCAAACCCACCCATTGTTTGGTCAGCGTCAAATCAAATAGGTATGCATAGAATCCAATACAATTTTAGTTATATTTTATTTTATAAAAAGCCAAATTCTATACTATCGCGTGAAGCCAAAATATGGTGGCCGCGCCCAAAGAGAATATAACCACTGCGGCAAGCGGCACATGATAGAACAAAGGAACTCTTGCACTGTAGATCATCTGGTTGTAAAGCCTGACCAGGAATATATGAGGGGCCGCCATATTGCGGAATTTCGTTGGAACTAATTTCTTACACTGGCCACAATTATGTTTGATGCTTGATAATCTGTTGTCAATGTCAAAATTGCTTCTGAACTGACATTTAGGCATTAGTCTTGTTACGAGTCGAATACATGGACGACTCGAGTGACTCGAGTTGAAAACATCTATAACTCGAGTTGCGACTCGAATACAAAAACACTCGCTATAGATTTTCTATTTATTAGTCTCGGAACCATTATTTAATTCTTAAATAATAGCTCCTTAAATAATTTTAAGTCACTAATCTCGTACAGCGCGTCACTAGTTCAATCAAATGAATTCAACTGTCTCGCAGCAGCAGATCGCGTCACCCACTCCACGCGCTCGACTCGAGTGCACTCGGATGACTGAATGTGCGAATGCGAGTTGACGAACGAATACAAAATACTCGGCGACTCGCGGCCTTGAGAGACTGCGACTCGAGTCGGTCTACTCGAGTATGGTCGGTCGGCCGGCGTGTCGTCGCCGTCAGTCAGTCTCTCAAGGCCGCGAGTCGAGTACTATTTTGTATTCGTTCGTCAACTCGCATTCGCGATCAGTCAGTCGTCCGAGTGCGTGCACTCGAGTCGAGCGAAGCGAGTGGGCAGACTGCCTGACTGACTGCTTGTCCGTACGAATACGAGTCCGACTCGGTTTCGCTCCGAATCCTACTCGAGTTGACGAGTTTTAGGCTTGACTCGAGTCACACGAGTATTATCACTCGACTCGTTACAACGTTATTAGGCATATCCTCTTTGGCTGTCCAATTACCCTCGCGGTTAATTCCCCTCCGTTATATGCCACTTTACATTTGTTTAAAGTCCCACTTCCTACTAACATACAAACGATACTGTATACTAACAATTCCCATGTTATAAAATATATATTAAAATTTATAAAATGTAATGACGTAAGACTGTAATTAATTGTATATAAATATATGTATAATGTTTTAGTTATTTATTTTCATCTTCTTATTTACAACTAAGTATGTGTCTTCCAGAATTTGTGCATGCAAACTAGTAACTTCAAATGCTTCGTTCCTTTCAAAATTATTTTGTTTCATATATTATAAAAAGTAATCACAAATTTATACCGTGCAACTCCATCACTGGATACTGGCAGTAATAAACGAATTTCCTATTCGTTTGGTTGCCACTATTTAAAAAAAAAGAAGAAGAAGAAGACATTTAGGTGAAACGTTATGTCATTGTAGTGAGATTGTCATGAATTGGCCGCCGTAATGTACAATTAGGTAATTATTTTTTGTTCTATCTAGGTGTATCTCAAGCATCTATTTACCGAATAGCAAACAAAAGAGGGACGTAAATATTATTCGTTCTGAACAAAAAACACTTTTTGACTTTACAGAAATACGAAACGTAAAACGATAAAAATAGCTTAGGTTAAGTTTTTCTGAACTAGAATTTTTATTAAAAAGTTTAGTGTTTCAGCAAGGTCGATTAATAATTTGTACACTTTGCTTCAGGACATATCTGCAGATACATGGAAAAAATGTTGTGAACATGCAAATGTCAAGGCTAGTTCTTTTCACATTGACATCAAAATATATATGAAAGATGCATTAAATTAAAATACATTTTGTATATCTTATTGTGTATTTCAGTGCAAAAGTACATTTTGAATAAAAACATCGGCCAATTCAATATGTGCGTTCTTTACTGAATGTTGCTATATAAATCTAAAAAGTGGCTCCATTTTGACAGCTCTCATATATTCCTGGTCAGGCTTTAAACGCGAAGTGGCAGGAACGAAACGTAACAAAAACGACATGCACCGCCTCAACATTAGGTTAGGGTTAGCGACGCATCTTCTTTATATTAAGCCTGGTTATTTTTTTTAAACCATCAAAACATTACTCATACTTCCACCAAAACATCACTCATACTCATACCCACTCATACCACACATACCACTTCGTTTCTTTCGTACATGTGAAAACAGCTGATCTATAGCGCAAGAGTCAATCCTATTTCTTTTTTCTGTCGTGTGCCACACCGACTTGGACAACAACATCAACAGACAACCAATTCGCGAGGTCTGGCATATGAGAGAACAAAGGAATATGATTGACTATTGCGTTATAGATCAGCTGATTGTAAACGGGTGGTTTAAAAAAAAACCAGGGTTAATATAAAGAAGGTGCGTCGCGTAGCGACGTACCTACTCTATGTTAACCCTAACCTAATGTTGAGGCGGTGCATGTCGTTTTTGTTACGTTTCGTTTCGTACATGTGGGTGGACGGACAATTGCGCGCGAAAACAGCTGCTCTCCCTTTGTTCTTTCATGTGCCGCTTCGCAATACGTGTGCGCCTCTATGGTTTGGTTTCGCGGTGTTTCTTTCTCCTTCAGTCATCTCATCATCATTCATCATCAATCATACATACATCACATCATCCATCACCATCAGTCTACTTTTCGGTCCGCCACCTGAAAGAGCTACTGGCTCCTATTACGGATCCTTTAGATCCTTTCGGCAAACTTCGGCTCTAAGGAATGAGTGATGTTGTGTGGTATGATTGTTTGTTTTGGTGGTTTAAAAAAACAAATAACCAGGGTTAATATAGAGAAGATGCGTCGCGTAGCGTAGCGCGTAACCAAATGTTGAGGTGGTACATGTCGTTTTTTGTTACGTTTCGTTTCGAGCCGAGTCAACCCGAGCCGTAGGATCGCAGGATCCGAAGGAGCCGCCAGAGCTTTCATTCAGGTGTCAAACCCGTTTGCTTTGCTTTTTTAATGCCGGCACTTCACTTGGCTCTGCGTATTCGCGATTGTTGCAAACATTTTAGTTTTATCTCGCTCTAAACAAGCCATTAAAGGGAGACGAAACGGAAATTTTTGCCAAATACACGAATACGCTAAGCCAAGTGTAGTGCCGGCAACACATACATACATACAGCCAAGTGAAGTGCCGGCGGCGGCGCCCGGCAATAAATGATAATCTGTGGTTTGTTTGTCCGTTTGTCGCTTGCTTTGCAAAAATTTGCATGCAATTTGTTTCGGAGGTGCACCAGGGAAAGTAATCCGGTTTTTAATTTTGTTCAACGCCGGCTGTGAGTGAGACTTCTTGTTAAGTATGTATCTTTAAATGTTGTTTTACAGAAATTTACGTTTTAACAGTTTTGCAACAAAAATACTTTTTCACCTTTGCAAACAAAGCGGTATTTCTGCCGGTTTATCTTCTGTTCTTCAAGTCGAGCTGTGCCTGTTTGTTCATCAGCTCATACTAAATAAGCAATTGATTTGTTGAATTATTTTTTTATTGAAGGCGCGACATATGTCATGCATGTGGCTCCGAGCCACCCATAAGGTGACTAACAACACCCATGGACATTCGATCGTATGCGTGGCTTGCGAATGCCATGCCGGCCTGACAGGTTCCCATTCACGCGCCTCTTGAAGGTCCAGAGACTGTACTTGTCATTATGGCGATAGCCTGTACTTGCATTCCATGAACCCGCAAACTTGAATGGTACGTGTTGCATATACATAATAAGTATAACCACAACTTTAAAGTAAACGAGTACTGCAAAATAGTAGACGGGATAGTGAGAAACGAATTCAAGACTGCTCTACTCGCTGTGGAAGTCGGACCTCGTGTACGGAGAGAGCTTCGAAAGCGTCACTGGAGGCATCCTACAGAATATGGATAGGTAGAGAGGCGGAGGTCGAGAGCGGGACTGGTGGTACAAAGTAACTTACTCCATGACCATCCCTTACAGATTTATTATTAGTATTGATGATAAAATATCACATTGTGGAGCTTTCAGAGACCTACACACTGGCAGAAGTATGCTGGTCTAGTGTGATTGCCGCCATGGCCAACCCACCCGCCTGGTTGAAGCCTTGCCAAGCTCCACCAATTGCATTAGATGATGTAGATGATGCGGTAGATGTAAACGAAATGAAACAATTATTTTTTCAGTGATGAGCTAATGGCCCCATCAGGAAGGAAGGTGTTAAAGTAAGCTTGCGATGGCTTCACCGAACATATCCGGGCCCATCGGCAGTAGAGGAGGGTGTTAATCGAGGTCGGGACTAGCGAGTGGCCACTCTAAATTTCCCGCGCATGCTTCACGTTTCGGCTCGCATCAAGCCCTCGTCAGCAAGTCTGCGTTGACTAGGACGCGGGGAAACCACCAGTCCCGCTTTCGACCTCCCTCTCTCTACCTATCCATATTCTGTAGGATGCTTCCAGTGACGTTTTCGAAGCTCTCTCCATATATGAGCTTAGTGTCGATCTTAGCAGCCCTAGATTCTTGAAGAGACTGTACAGCGACTTCGCTTGTCGCTTGCTCCGACTTCCACAGCGGAGAGATCAGTCTTGAATTCGTTTCTCACAATCCGGTCTACTAAGTTGCAGTACTTGTTAAATTTTATATTGTGGACCTTCGGTATGTTACTTTCCCATGGAACTGTAAGTTCAACAAGTACTATATGCTCTGTCGCTTTTGAGAATATGAGTATATCCGGTTTTAATGCTGTGGTACAGATTTCAGAAGGCATTTGGTAATGCTTCTCGTGTGTGTCCATCAACAATTCCCCAACTGTATTGTTGAGTTGATGCTACGGGCATCCATTTCATGTCCACTGCAAATTCGTTGGTATATCGGCCCCCTTTCGCTTATTCCATGGGGAGTACTCGGAGGAGCTGTTTGACTGATTGATCCTGCCATCCTCTTTCCACTTCCTCGCAACGCCCACCGGGCATCCCAACACGCTGGAATCACCGCAGATACTTACCAATCTGTTTTGCAGGTCTTTCCTTCACAGAACTGGTTAACTCTGGAACACTCTCCCTGCCCATTTATTTCACATCAAGTACTGTCTCGGGTCCTTCAAGAGCGGCGTAACCTGTCAGGCTGGCATGGCATTCTCAACCCCCGCATACGACCGAATGATCATGGATGTCGTTAGACACCTCTACACAACATGTCGCGCATTCTATAAAAAAAATGAACTGATGCCCGTAACTTTGGTGCCCTCAGCAGCCTGGAGCGGTACCGGTTAGCGCGAACGCGATGGCGGAGGCCGAGGAGTCAGTCCAGCTGAGCGTGCGATGGAACAGCAAGGAGTACCCTCTGCCGGAGCTGACGCCGAGCGACTCGGTGCTCATGCTGAAGGTTGCCATAGAGAATGCGACCGGCGTGAGACCGGAGCGCCAGCGGCTACTCAACATCAAGTTCCAAGGTGAGTCGGCTCCGGGTTTCAGGTTCCAATCGCTCATGGTGAAGGTCACCATAGAGAATGCGACCGGCGTGAGACCGGAGCGCCAGCGGCTATTCAACATCAAGTTCCAGGGTGAGCCGGCTCCGGGTTTCAGGTTCCAATGGCTCATGCTGGAGGTGACCATAGAGAATGCGACCGGCGTGAGGCCGGAGCGCCAGCGGCTACTCAACATCAAGTTCCAGGGTGAGCCGGCTCCGGGTTTTTCCAATCGCTCATGCTGGAGGTGACCATAGAGAATGCGACCGGCGTGAGACCGGAGCGCCAGCGGCTACTCAACATCAAGTTCCAGGGTGAGCCAGCTCCGGGTTTCAGGTTCCAATCGCTCATGCTGGAGGTGACCATAGAGAATGCGACCGGCGTGAGGCCGGAGCGCCAGCGGCTACTCAACATCAAGTTCCAGGGTGAGCCGGCTCCGGGTTTCAGGTTCCAATCGCTCATGCTGGAGGTGACCATATAGAATGCGACCGGCGTGAGGCCGGAGCGCCAGCGGCTACTCAACATCAAGTTCCAGGGTGAGCCGGCTCCGGGTTTCAGGTTCCAATCGCTCATGCTGGAGGTGACCATATAGAATGCGACCGGCGTGAGGCCGGAGCGCCAGCGGCTACTCAACATCAAGTTCCAGGGTGAGCCGGCTCCGGGTTTCAGGTTCCAATTGTTAGATGGCTAAATATTTTATGGATATAAGTAAATCAACAGCTTTCGAGTAGAAAGGATTTATTCAGAAGTGACATTCAGTGACATGACATTTTGACATTAGTTGAGGCATAGATTACACTTTTCAACATGCCCCCTTAATCGAATGCCGAAACAAACAGTAAACATAAAATACATTTACAACTAAACTAATTTAGCTAATGACAATTCCGGCACAACCTTTTCTATTTTGCCTTTATACAGTGGTTTTGTCATTATATCCGCTACCATTTCATCAGTCGACAGATATTCAATTTTTATCTGTCCACTTTGAACAATATCTTTTATATAATGATATCTTATGTCGATATGTTTTGTTCGCTTGCTACCCATACTACCATAAGCAAGTTTTTGTGCTGACTGATTGTCATTATAAATTGTTATCGGACAATCATTATGTCCGTACAGTTCTTTGAACAAATGATTCAAATAGATGCACTCTTTGGCTCCGACAGAAAGTCCCAAGTACTCAGCTTCAGTGCTTGATAAAGCTACACAGTTTTGTTTTTTACTCTCCCATGATAGAACATTTTTTCCCAACTTGAATACAAAACCGCTATATGATCTTCTGTCAATAGATCCTCCCCAGTCAGCGTCAACATATCCACTCAATAAGAGTTTGCTTGCATTTGACTTCTTAAATACAATACAATAGTCCATAGTACCCTTCAGATATCTAAGCACTCTTTTTAGATACACAAAATGTTCTTTTGTATAGCAGGTATTGTACTGAGAGAACATACTCATTGCATATTGTATGTCAGGGCGGGTGTTAACTGCTATATACATGAGTGATCCTACTAGACTTTGATATGGAATACTTTGATCCACATTAGATTCACCCTTCTCTAGCTTAAGTCCGACCTCCAATGGACTACCTATCGGTTTACATTCCGACATTTCAAATTTCGTCAGAACATCCTCAATGTAACATTTTTGATCGACATACATTGCACCATTAGAAACTTTTATTCTCATGCCTAGTACATCTTTCGCTTGCCCTAGATTCTTAAGTTTAAATTTCTTTTCCAGGCCAGCACGCACATTACATTTTTCAGTATTATCATTACCGAAGACGAATATATCATCAACATATATGGCCACAATGAGAATATTATTCCCATTTCGTTTAATGTACAGACAGGGTTCGTACTTTCACTGTTCGAAAGCTAGAATTTTCAACTCCTTGTCAATTTTACAATACCAAGTGTTTGAAGATTGTTTTAGACCATACAGTGCCTTATTCAATTTCAGTACCATATTTTCATTACCGGGTACAATTGCCCCCTCAGGCTGATACATATAAACATCTTCCTTCAATTCACCGTATAAGAATGCAGTTACAATATCCCAATGATCGAAGAACCAACCACACTCCACACTGAGTGCCATCAACATCCGCAGCGTCGAATGTCGCACCACAGGACAGTGGCGGGCCTAGGGTCAGATCGTAGAGCAAGCCGAAGCCAAATATTTCATACAAAATATAATATATGACTGTCCTTTCAGTCAGTAAATGAAATAAACATGCTTGTATCCCAATTTTATAGAAAATGGTAATTAAAAAATCTATGCAAACCAAATGCAGTGCAGTGCAGTTACTATGAAGACTCTTGTTGATAATTATCAATAGCACACTGGGGGTATATTATGGTTGACAGAATTATTGTGACTTATCAACACATATCATACAAACAGTGGTTTTGAAAAAAACCATTTGATGAAGCGGGCTGATCGGATAATTATAAGATTAAGCTGCGTGGATGAAAAATGTCTGCAATTAAAATGAATTAGATCAGGTGTATACCGTGTATATAAACCTTTAAGTCAGAAAAATCAAATTTATTATACGACTTATATATAAAATGTATGCATAATGCATTTATCTAAGAGCTTATTCTCCACAACTGCTGGATGGATAGTGATGATTTTTTTTATTTGTATTCCAACTCCCATCTTCTGTCTTTTTTCATAAATGATTTTATTACTGAATCATAGAACATCGGGTTTCTTTTAATATTAAACAAAAGGCCTTTTTCAATCGAAATCAATGCTAAATCGGATAGACGATTTTGACCTTGCGAATTGCGAAGGTAAGTATGAATTCTTTTTAACGCAGAAAATGAGCGCTCAGCAGATGCACTCGTAGCCGGTATTGTAACATAAAGCAGAATTAATTTGAAAAGCTCTCCAAAAGCGTGAGTGAGATCATTTTCAACAAAGAAATCAATTAATTTGTATACATCCATGTTTCGGAACTCAGTAGAATTATACAAACTTTGAAGCTGCGTTTTTAAGAAGGTGTGGATCTAAGCTTACGATGGCTTCACCGAACATATCCGGGCCCATCGGCAGTAGAGGAGGGTATTAATCGAGGCCGGGACTAGCGAGTGGCCACTCTAAATTTCCCGCGCATGCTTCACGTTTCGGCTCGCTTCAAGCCCTCGTCAGCTAGTCTGCGTTGACTAGGACGCGGGGAAACCACCAGTCCCGCTTTCGACCTCCCTCTCTCTACCTATCCATATTCTGTAGGATGCTTCCAGTGACGTTTTCGAAGCTCTCTCCATATATGAGCTTAGCGTCGATCTTGGGAGCCCTAGATTCTTGAAGAGACTGTAGAGCGACTTCGCTGGTAGTCCCCTTGCTCCGACTTCCACAGCGAAGAGATCAGTCTTGAATCCGTTTCTCACAATCCGGTCTACTAAGTTGCAGTACTTGTTAAGTTTGATGTTGTGGTCCTTCGGTATGTTACTTTCCCATGGAACTGTAAGTTCAACAAGTACTACATGCTTTGTCGCTTTTGAGAATATGAGTATATCCGGTCTTAATGCTGTGGTACAGATTTCCGAAGGCATTTGGTAATGCTTCTCATGTGTGTCCATCAACAATTCCCAATCCTTTGCTGCTCCCAAAATTGTCATATTGAATTGTCAAATTGCAAATTGTCATAGTCATATTGAAATATTTACCGTAATGAGTCTCTAAAGAAAACATAGGCTCTGAGGGAAAATCTTTCATGTACATTTCAAACTTGTCATTATTAAGCAGTTGGAAGAAGAGAAGCTTGAAAATTTCTGAATATCTGTCATTTATTTCCACCGAAATGTTATTTATAATTTCAACAAAAAGTCTCTTGTATTCAGTTTTAATGCAGGTTACGTTTCTTTTTGGTTTTGGAGGTGAATTATTTTCTAGTGACTTTTCGAAAATAGACTCGAACTGTGGCATCAAATTTTTGCTCAACCACTCATTAAACTCATTAATTGACTTAATACAAAATCCAACTTCGGTTTTTGTTTTTTGAAGGATATTGTACAGAAGATTAGTTTTATTAAAGATAGCTGAATAAATGTTCATAAAAAAGTTGAAGCTGAAAGAAGTTATGACATTTAACAAGTTTTCTGCGGACATATTTGTATCACCATCCCATTCTTGAGGGTTTTCAAGCATTTCTGTGAACAAGTTTATGAGCTTACTACGTTGTTCCGAAACTGAGGAAACTGCCCGCGATGCATATATCCAGCGTGAAGGTGCGAGCTGTGGCATTCTTTTACTGCAATATTTATCATAAAAAGCTGTGCGTTTTGTACTTTGACTGAAAAATTTTACAAGTGATTGCAGAGCTGAAAAAAATGTACTGACTTCCGGTATTCTACTGCTCGATTTGGACAGAACAAGGTTTAATTTATGAGCATTACACCAAATGTAAATGGCTTGTGGGCTGCGTTCTTTAATTTTACTTTGAACTCCATTTCTCACACCTGACATTACTGCAGCACCGTCGTAACTTTGAGCTATGAGTTTGTCTGAACAATTAAATGAATCAATGTTTTCTTGTATGACTTTCACTAGAGCATCTGCTGTTCGACTTTCTGACACATCTATAAATCCAATGAAGCGATCGTGGATATCTTTATTGGAAAAATATCTAAATAGCAAACTTAATTGTTCCCGGTTACTTATGTCTGGAGTTTCATCTACAATGACGGAAACAAATGTAGAGTTTCGTATCTCATGTTCTATTTCTTTCTTTAAAACATCGGATATGCTTGAAATGATTTCATTTTGAATTTTATTAGACAGGTATTCGGGGCTTTTTGAACTGCTACTTGAACCATGCAAATGTTTTTCTAAAACTGGATCATATTTCGATAGCAAGTTGAGTGTCTCTAAGAAGTTACCTTTATTTAATGAACTTTCGGATTCGTCATGACCGCGAAATGGGAGTTCCTGTTGTGCTAAATAACACACTGTATCGACAAGCCGGCGGAATACGTTTCTATTATGATCGACTTTTGCATTATGAGTAGTGATTGCATGGTTTGCCTGACGCGATAAAGATTTCTCTATACGTTGCTTACCAAAATTATGATATGTAATAATGGCCTGGTAATGGCTTTGTGAATGTGAATGTCTGTTGATCGCTCCATGTAGATTATTTAAATCGAAATAACCGGTAGTATTCCATACATTTTTTTCGTTTGAAAAAAGCACACAACACCAGCAAAACAACTTGTTGATGTGAGAACAACCTGCTATGTATTTGTTTTGTTTGTTGTTGTAAACAGAACTCGAGAAGTATCTCTTGTGATTTGATTTACCTTTCTCATAAATAATGTTCAAATCGGGAGTTGGGTGCGGCGATGAGACGAGTTCATGTTTCTGACTAAAAGTTAAGGTACGCAGTTTACCTTTGTTGATGAGTTCGTCGATGCAACGTAACTCATTACACGGTACGCCATTCGACGATGCATTCGATGAAGCAACCACTAACGCCATAACTTCATTCATTCACACACTTTGCAAAAAAACACGCAATCACACACAACGCTTAATCAACCATCAACCCGCTTCGTAGTGTTTACCTAAATATCCAAATAGCGGCTATCTACAATATAGCCATCTATCGCGTTAAGTTACCGAACATTGTCTCTATTGTTATTTGAGTAATTAACTATCACAGTCACAACACTGGCGATTTAGCATGCCAGAGAGAGAACGAAGAGAGAGCCGACGTCACAGAATAGAAAAGAGCCGACGCGATGTTCCGCTCGCCGCGCCGCCGCCCCCGCCGCCACCCGCCATGGATAATAGAAATATAACTAACCAAAGATTATTATTTCTTTAATTAGTAACGAACATCCTCGCGAACGTCCGACCGATCCATCACTTCAAACTTCTACGCCTACATTAGACATCAGTCAGTAGACACGTCTTTGTCGTTCTTCTATTGAAAAACTGAGATAGCACTAATACTGAGTACGCTTTCGCACTACAGAACGAATGATTCTTAGCATATTTCCTCATACTAATCGCTATACATACTCATATATTATTATACCACTATGGGTGTCTCTAGGCTAAAAATTGTATGGTACTGGAGAACGAGAAGGCAATAAAATAATGCTAGAATAACAGCGGGAACAAGCGAGATGACTAATGTACGCTCGTATATTGACTGATTCATCCATCGCATCGAGGCGAGAGTTCACGAGCAATTCCGATGATACGAACGAACGAACGAGTCGCCGCGTCGTCGCGTCGTCGACTCAATGACCTCGTGCGCGCGCGAATGGCACGTGGCGCGATATTTAAAATTAAATTGAAGTACTATCGACTGTTTTCGTTTTCGATTTGCTTTCGAGCTTTGCTTGATTGACCTAGGGCAAGCCGGGCTTTTTGGCTTGTATGACGCGCCCGCTACTGCCACAGGAGAATATGTTTCGTGATAGTTCACACCGTGCACTTGTGTATAACCTTTAGCTACAAGTCGCGCCTTATAACGCACTACATCGCCATCACTATTATGCTTTATTTTATAAACCCACTTGCACTTTACTGGTTTCACACCAGGGGGACACTGGACGAGAGGACATGTATTATTTTCATACAGTGAGTCGAGCTCTTCTTGCATAGCTCGTCTCCAGCATTCCGGCGTATCAGATTTGTTGCTCTCTGCACACAGGTTCAATACATAGTCCGGGAACTCCTTCATTCTTCTGTTTCGACGTGGGTATCGCCTGTCCTCGTCCACTTGTTCATTCTGGTCACTTTCTTCAGCTGGTTCAGCAACCTCGTGAGTTTCCTGCTCACTCGAAGTTTCATCTCTTAATGCCTGCGTTGGAACATCTTCATTCAATTTCTGATCCAATACAGCATCTTCGATATTATCGTTTAATTTCACAGGCACGTCCTGCTGGTGCTGTTCTATTTTACTGAACTTGTTTTCAATGAAGATCACATCTCGAGCTATTTCCATCTTTCGGGTTTCGGGATCGATTAGTCGATATCCCTTCGTCGTAGTTGAGTAACCCACAAAGATCATTTGCTTACATTTAGTATCAAATTTCTTCCTTTTTTCTTTTGCAACATGTACGTATGCTGTACAGCCAAAAACTCTCAAATGACTTACGTCCGGTTTCCGCCCACTCCATACTTCCATTGGAGTAGCTGTTTGAACTGCACGTGTGGGACAACGATTTTTTAAGTAAATCGCTGTATTTACAGCCTCTGCCCAGTAGCATTTTCGAGGCCACTTTCTTGCAGCATAGTACGTGCTTTTTCAACGATGGTCCGATTAGCCCTTTCGGTGACACCGTTTTGTTGTGGGGTCCTTGGTACAGTTGTCTGGTGTTTTATTCCAGCTTTCGTGAAAAGTTTCTTTGAATTGTTACTTATGTACTCTCCACCATTGTCGGACCTTAGACATTTTAACAACTTCCCAGTCTGTCTCTCGGCATAGGCTTTAAAATCTTTAAACTTTTCGAGCGATTCTGATTTAAAATTTAAGAAGTAGCCGTATGTCATCCTCGAATAGTCATCTATAAACGTTAATAAATAACGCGCTCCGCCGATAGAAGTTTCTTCCATTGGTCCGCACAGGTCTGAGTGTACCAGTTCCAGGCACTCTTTTGCTCTGGTTCCCCTGTTCTTGAACGGCTTTCTTGTAATCTTGCCCGCTACACATGGAATACAGACATCATCGCTCTTTTCAGCATTTTTATAGCTGATGCCGGTTACAAGATCTTCAATAGTGCGCATTCCACCTCTGTTCAAATGACCTAGGCGTTTATGCCATAGTTCTCGTGGCAACTTCCTTTCCTTGTCGTTGTCCACCGTTGTGGCTGCCTTGGCATGAATCACTTCTTTTTGCTGCAATTCATATAGCCCAGCTACCTCTTTAGCTTTTGCCACGACTGTACCATTATTATTTGAAATGGTGCAGCCTTTGTCGTCAAACTTGACAGTTAATCCCTTTTCTACCATTTTGCTGACCGACAACAAATTTGTGTTTAATTCCGGAACATGTAGCACATCGTTGATTCCGCTGATATGATTACTGATTTTCAGCTCAACGTCTCCTCGACCTTGACTCATTATTGTTTTATCGTCTGCAAGAACGATCTGAAGTCCTTCCTTGGTCTCCTTGTACTTTTTCATAGTACGAGCATCATTGGACATGTGGGTGCTACATCCACTATCGACATACCAACGTTCAGCTTTTACGTTCGCTTTCATCGCCACCAATAAGTTAGAATCATTTTTCTTAAACTTATATTTGCCCGTGCGGCAATCCGCAGCTTTGTGACCAGGTTTTTGACAGCGATAACACTTGAAAGTAGTTCCGCTCGTCTTTTTCGGTCCTTTTGATACCAGCGCTGCGTCGCTGATGCTAGCGTCAGTCTGCCTGTTCGACTCTTGCAGCAGTTTGGACTTTACTTGTTCCAGTTTTATTTCCTGGCCACTATTATCGATGGCCATTATCATCGGTGCATACTCGGCCGTAAGGCCACTCAGGAGGATTGAAATCAGCCAGTCGTCCGTCACTTTTGCATCAATGTCTTCCAGTTGATGCGCAATACATATTACTTTAGTTATGTATTGCTCCATGTTTTTACAATGGTCTAGTCGCACCTGCCACAGAGAACGCTGCAGTTGAATGCGGCGCCCCCAACCGCGATCTTCGTACGCGTTTTTGAGGCTATACCATGCCTCTCGTGCTGTTGATGCGTTGTATACGTGTGAGAAACATGATGACTCCAGCAGCATACATATTGTTGTACGCGCCCGTCGATCAAGATCCGGATCGACCTTCACCGGGACTCCGTCCTTGACTTCAACGTCAATCGCCTTCCACCAGTCGCGGTTCTCCAAATAATTCTTTACTTGGAATTTCCAGTCCTGGAAATCTTCCGCTCCCTTTAGGCGTCGAATCCCCGCGATGCCAGCACCCGCGGCCGTACCCGCCGCGTTTTCATCGGCCATTTCAAAGAAGATGCGGCCTGTGATCTAACTTAGATCGCTATCGCCGTCGACCGATTCACACACAACTATTACTTTTACTATGTCCGTTACATCATATCCATGCGAAATAAGACATTTCTGGGCCCATAACCTGTTAGATGGCTAAATATTTTATGGATATAAGTAAATCAACAGCTTTCGAGTAGAAAGGATTTATTCAGAAGTGACATTCAGTGACATGACATTTTGACATTAGTTGAGGCATAGATTACACTTTTCAACACCAATGGCTCATGCTGGAGGTGACCATAGAGAATGCGACCGGCGTGAGGCCGGAGCGCCAGCGGCTACTCAACATCAAGTTCCAGGGTGAGCCGGCTCCGGGTTTCAGGTTCCAATCGCTCATGCTGGAGGTGACCATATAGAATGCGACCGGTGTGAGGCCGGAGCGCCAGCGGCTACTCAACATCAAGTTCCAGGGTGAGCCAGCTCCGGGTTTCAGGTTCCAATCGCTCAAGCTGGAGGTCAGTCAGCGTGTAAGCGTCCACTGCTGGGCATACGCCTCTCCAATTTTCCTCCAGTCCTCCCGGCCTTCAGCAATACGGAACCACTGCTTTCCGCCGACGTACTTGATGTCGTCCCACCTGGCGGGTGGTCTTCCCGCACTCCGTTTTCCTGTCCCCGGCCGCCAGTGTAGGACACGGTTACTCCAACGGTCGTCGTCTCTTCGGCTGACGTGCCCAGCCCACTGCCACTTGAGCTTAGCCACCCGGTATCCAATCTAAACCATGCTGGAGGTGACCATAGAGAATGCGACCGGAGGGAGGAACAGCCGGCGCGGATAGCCGTGCTACCCTGAGTGCTGTCAGTACTTGGATGGGTGACCGTTGGAGGTTCGTGGTTCGGATTCCACGTTAGACAGTCGTAAGAAACCTAATAGGTGGTACGGTTTATCCCGCCCGGGTTGTTACCACCGCTCTGAATGAAACGTGGGTCGAATTGGCTATGTAAACAGTTCCTGTCTTCCATGCAGTTCCGTGTAGCCGACATGAAATTAAGGGAAGCACTGACATGTCACCTAGTTCACTAGGTGTTATGGGCTGACATTACAGATGTTGTAGCCAAAGGTATCAGTTTTCTTAAAAAAAAAAATTTATATATTCACTTACGTTACATGGTCGGTCGCCCGTAGAAACTTCGCTTTATTATTTTATTTTTTTTATGTAATTATGTAATCCGGTATGGGTGGCTGAGTCGGAGGGACCAAAGCACATGCTCCGACCAGCCAATATCACCTCCGAGAAGGTAGGTGCCATACCGTAGACTTCCCTGGATTGCTGGCTACACTGGACTAGAGGAGAACACAGCCGAGGCTGCTATGCGGCCATCTTACATCCAGTAAGGTGGTACCAACCCAGTCGGCTACAATTTGAGCATACCACCTAGTAAGGGGCAAGGGAAGGGCGCTACAGTTTTACACCGGTTCCGAACGGTGAAGCAGCAGGTGTAGGTATGTATGTAAATTTTTTCATCAGAAAAAACTCATTGGTGCACGGCGACCGGATTCGAACCTCGGACCTCTTGCACGAGAAGCCGATGCCCAAACCACTCGGCCACCCGCCGCTTGTTGTTGTTGTTGTTTTGGTTTGGGGTTGGCTCTAGGCCTGCAAACTAATCCCGCTTGGTTGGGGACCTTCGTGCAAAAACCCGCAGTCTCCAGCTACCCCAGCCACCCTATGTCTTCCATGAAAGCCACCAAGTCGACCGGGGTGTGTGCAGGCCGCTTATCCCTTAGTCGCCTTTTACGACATGCACGGGGATTACGAGATGCAGTGGGACTATTCTTATTAAGTACCGACCCCACACAGTACGGTCGGTCGCCCGTAGAAACTTCGCTTTATTAGGATTTCTGTTCGGTACCGCTAACGCTAAGTTTATGCCCTACGCAAACATAAATAAAAAAACCAATCAGGGAAACATGTAATTGGCCATACTTTAGGCATAAAAAAAATAATAAGTGTATCAATATTGTGAATGGCTGTATGTTTTCTAATATAAATAAATAAATAAATAAATAAACAATTTGTGCTCCTCAGGCAAAGCGGCGACAGACAACTGCACGCTGGCAGAGTTGAAGCTGAAGCCCAACCTGAAGATCATGATGATGGGCTCCCTCGAGGAGGCGATAGAGGAGGCGTGCTCGCGGCCGGAGGGCGGTGACGACGTCGTCAACGATCTCGACTTTGAGGAGGAGGAGGTCGATATGGAGAATCAGGAGGTGAGGGCTTATTGTGTTCATTTTGTAAGGTTTCCGTATACGTGCGGAAGTTTTTTTTTTTTTTATGTAAACCAGCATGGGTGGCTGTGCCGAGAGACCAATGGTGCAGTCGACAGAGCCAAAATCACCTCTCCTCGCGAAACCACGCTCACTTAGGTGCCATGCCAGCAGATTTGCGGACTGTTGCTAGGCTGTCTAGCCCGTTAATACGACGCTTGAAGACACCCAGGTTAAAGGATTAAGGAAATACACTCGCCGGAATACAGTTCCACACTCTATCGCTGCGATAAAGAAACGATTTAGAGAACCGATGGCTTCTCAATAGCCCAATGTCAACAACAAAAGGGTGCTGAGTCTCTCTGCGACGAGTCATGCGGAGATAGGACGGGTGGCAGGGAATAAGGGGTGCTAGTTCCGCAGAGCAGCGTCCGTGATCTGTAAAACAGACTAAGCGAAACCACAAATCGTCTGTGACTCAGAGACTCCAGACCATCTGTATGTTTCGGGTCACCAACAAGACGGATGGCTCGGCGCTGTATCGAGTCCAAGGACGCAAGCAGATAATGCTGACTACCCTCCCAGATATGACTGCAGTACTCCATCACCGGAAGGAAGTCTTTTGCTAAGCGTGCGCAGTCCGTCCGTCTATGTTCTACTTTTAAAGAGCTGTGTCTTTTGAACCGTAATAGGTAGATTAGTTCACAGAATATGTGTTATATTATAATGGCAGATATACTAACCAAAAAACTCTCCACGCGGGTGACCACTCGCACTTGACCGCTTTTTGCCTGTTCAACTTCAACTGTTCATCAAACTCAATAATTAGTCAATGTTAACTTTCTGCACTGACCACCTACCCGGAATAAAAAAGAACTGTTATAATATGTGGAAACAATATTTCGATGAGAGATCAGTCACAGATTACTTAATAGTTACTTCGTAACAGAAAATCTCTCCATAGAAAAAGTTCCATACCTACGGCTTTAATAGCCTAATGTTTCACTTCGCCAATCGCTGCGTGCGAAAATGTACCTAAACGATCGAGTGTAAAGTGATTATTGCTTTGCAGCTGCGCGCAGTAGCGTGGGCGCGCGTGTAGATATATGCTCCGCGCGGCTGTCGAATTTCCACTGAATAATGCTCGCCGGCGGTCCACCGGGCGGTAGGTAGTTAGTGCGCGCAAGTACATAGAGTGCGTGAGGCCTGGATCAGTGCAGAAAGGTATAATATGGTACAGAACAATGCAGTGCGAACCGTTAAAAATTCCCCAGTTTGCCATGAGCGACAGACCGAGAACAGAAATTGTAATAGGCCTGAGACTACGATCCGGACACATTCCAACAAATAAGACAACATACCTCATGAAGATAGCACAATCACCCAACTGCAGCACATGTGGGATAGAAGAGGACCTACTCCATATACTGTTGGAATGCGCCCGGAACCGAGAACTGAGGCAGAAGCTATTGAGAGACTTAAGAACTGACAGACTCAACCTGTTTTTTAAAGTACATGAAGCCTTGGGGCGAGCTCAGAGGGAGGAGTTTGAATCCATACTATTTTTGTAAAGTCACAGGCATTGAATCGTCCTGAAGTAGATGCAAAGCCTTAACAAAATAAAGATAAAAAAAAACTTTGACATTTGAATGGTTATTCAGCATCTAGTTGTACCGTGTGGGGCCGGTACTTTAAAAGAATAGCCCCACTGCATCTCTCCCCGTGTATGTCGTAAAAGGCGACTAAGGGATATGACTCCCTTCTTATATTACTAGGTGGTAGGGTTTAACCTGCCCGGGTTGGTACCACCGCACTGAATGAAAGGTCGGTCGAATCGGCTATGTAAATAGTTTGTGTTTTCCGTCCAGTTCAGTGTAGCCGGCACGACCGAAGGGAAGCACTGACGTGGCACCAAGTTCACCCGGTGTTATGGGCTTACATCACGGATGTTGTAGGTGATGTAGCCAACCATGTCAGTATCCATAAAAAAAAAATAAAAAAAAAAATCTAGTTGTTAACCTAAAATTGTACTAGAGCATTATTGTAACTTGCAGGTGTACCTAGCGAAGATAAACAAGCGCGTGAAAGATTACAAGGTGACGATACTGAACGAGCCGCGCGACGGCAAGAAGCTCCTGGTGCTGGACATAGACTACACTCTGTTCGACCACAGATCGGCCGCAGAGAGCGGTCAGTTTACACTTTATTTAATTATTTATTTTAAACAATTTAAACACAGCCGACAGCTGGTGTGTATATTCTGTTTTTTAATTTATGAGTGCACTAAGGGGTTTTGTTTGTTTTGTTTTGTCTAATGGGTTTTTTAAAGAATAAATTGAGGGGGCGCTGATGGTGTCTTCAGATAAAATGTTCCAGACCCTTACGACCCGGTGTGTCAGGAAATGCTTCCTGGGGTACTGTGTGTGGGCCATTTTAGTTTTAATCAGTGACCGCGACGTCCTTCCTTGTGAGAGGTGGCTAGCCTGTCCTAGCGCGGCACCTTGTCCCTTAGTCGCCTTTTACGACATGCACGGGTAGAGATGCAGTGGGGCTATTCTTTTTAAGTACCGGACCCACACT
The DNA here is from genome assembly GCA_946902875.1 of Nematopogon swammerdamellus. Lineage (NCBI taxonomy): Eukaryota > Metazoa > Arthropoda > Insecta > Lepidoptera > Adelidae > Nematopogon > Nematopogon swammerdamellus. The sequence goes on from OX336358.1 coordinate 2,286,276, forward strand.
GTACAAGTAAGGGAAGAGACTTATGCAGATTCCCAACCACCGGTCCGCTTTAACAGTCTGTCACCCATCTTAGTTGTGATCGCACCCGGTTGTACTTAATTTCAGGATCGGGGCTGACAAAGTATAAATATGCAATGTCTGCTCGCAGGATACGAGCTGATGAGGCCGTTCCTCCATGAGTTCCTCACGTCGGCGTACGAGCACTACGACATCGTGATCTGGTCGGCGACCGGCATGAAGTGGATCGAGGAGAAGATGCGGCTGCTGGGCGTGAGCTCGCACGCCGACTACAAGATCCTCTTCTACCTCGACTACCTGGCCATGATCACCGTGCACACGGCCAAGTACGGCACTATAGACGTGAGTATATACGTACACACGAGCACTACTCCGTCGTGATCTGGTCGGCGACCGGCATGAAGTGGATCGAGGAGAAGATGCGGCTGCTGGGCTTGAGCTCGCACGCCGACTACAAGATCCTCTTCTACCTCGACTACCTGGCCATTATCACCGTGCACACAGCCAAGTACGGCACTATAGACGTGAGTATATACGTACATACGAGCACTACGACGTCGTGATCTGGTCGGCGACCGGCATGAAGTGGATCGAGGAGAAGATGCGGCTGCTGGGCGCGAGCTCGCACACCGACTACAAGATCCTCTTCTACCTCGACTACCTGGCCATGATCACCGTGCACACAGCCAAGTACGGCACTATAGACGTGAGTATATACGTACACACGAGCAGTACGACATCGTGATCTGGTCGGCGACCGGCATGAAGTGGATCGAGGAGAAGATGCGGCTGCTGGGCGTGAGCTCGCACGCCGACTACAAGATCCTCTTCTACCTCGACTACCTGGCCGTGATCACCGTGCACACGGCCAAGTACGGCACTATAGACGTGAGTATATACGTACACACGAGCACTGCGACATCGTGATCTGGTCGGCGACCGGCATGAAGTGGATCGAGGAGAAGATGCGGCTGCTGGGCGTGAGCTCGCACGCCGACTACACGATCCTCTTCTACCTCGACTACCTGGCCATGATCACCGTGCACACGGCCAAGTACGGCACTATAGATGTGAGTATATACGTACATACGAGCACTACGACGATGGTAGGTGACTCATGGGCTTAGGTAAAGTGCGCTGAGCTACGCTTACATAAGGTGCACACAACGAGTCACCGAGCTATAGTTTATTGTTTATTTATCCTCTCTTAGCAGTACACTACGCTAAGATATGTCATATTTAAATTGTAACATTCATTCCGCCAGTTCGATTATCACAGCGCAGAAGAACAGCTGACAAGAAACTTCACTGGAACTTAGACAACGCTACTTATACAGTTGAGGGCAAAAAAAATATTTTTTTTTATGTAAACTGACACGGTTGGCTACATCACCTACAACGTCCGTGATGTCAGCCCATAACACCGGGTGGACTAGGTGCCATGTCAGTGCTTCCCCCTTTGATCGTGCCGGCTACACTGAAGTGGTCGGAAAACACAAACTATTTACATAGCCGTTTCAACCGACGTTTCATTCAGTGCGGTGGTACCAACCCGGGCGGGTTAAACCCTACCACCAACTAAGATTAGAAGGGAAGTGACCTTCAGTTTTACGAGGAATCCGAACCTCGGTCAGCCTCCAACAGTCAGCGGTCACCCATCCAAGTACTGACCGCACCCAGCGTTGCTTAACATTCAATAGCGACGGTCGACTGTCTGCACCACTGAGCTATCGAGGCTGACAATCTATTAAGTATATGAAATGTCTGTTGCAGGTAAAACCGCTCGGCGTGATATGGGGCAAGTTCCCCCAATACAGCTCCAAGAACACGATAATGTTCGACGACATCCGCCGCAACTTCCTCATGAACCCAAAGTCCGGCCTCAAGATCCGTCCGTTCCGTCAGGCGCACCTCAACCGCGACAGAGACCGCGAGCTCGTCCACCTCGCCACGTACCTGAGGGACATAGCGGTCTGCTGCGACGACTTCGACGAGCTGAACCATAAAAAGTGGGAGAAATACAAGCCTGACATGTCGAAAAAGCACCAAGCGGGCAGTAAACGAAAAGCGGACGACTCCGAGCCGTCCGGCGGGAGGGAGAAGGAAGAATGACGGTGAAGGCATTTTTTTTGTTTGTGACCGCGTACGCCGTTCGGCGCGCAACGGTGATCGCTTCGAGCCTTCCGGCCGTGGTGCGTAACGAGGCAGTCCGCCGACGCGCCAAAGTAGTCGATATTGGATACCGGGTAGCTAAGCTCAAGTGGCAATGGGCTGGGCACGTCAGCCGAAGAGACGACGACCGTTGGAGTAACCGTGTGCTACACTGGCGGCCGTGGACAGGAAAACGGAGTGTGGGAAGACCGCCCCCGCCGGGTGGGACGACGGCATTGAATACGTCGGCGGAAATCAGTGGTTCCGTACCGCTGAAGGCCGGGAGGACTGGAGGAAAATTGGAGAGGCGTATGTCCAGCAGTGGACGCTTACACGCTGACTGACTGACTGACTGACTGACTTCCGGCCGCAGAACAACGGGCTCCTCTACTGCGAGCCGCCGCGTGGTGCGCCTCTCAGCTCCGACGGGAGGGCGGCAGACGGACGCGAGACATGGGTCTACACCAGTGCTTCGTACAGCTCAGGGCGAGGCGCAATGTTGTGGTCACTGAAACGGAGTGTAAAACTACAGTAGGGTTACTTAAATGCGAAAGTGAAGTGAATTGATACCGCAGTCCCCTATCCACCTCCGCACCACGCGCACTGGGCAGGGATTGCATCCCTACACGCTGGACTTACCGCGGATGCGTACCGATCGATTCTGCAGACCTTTCCTCTACAGGACCGGTAAACTCTGGAACGCTCTCCCTGCCCACATATTTCCCCCCAAGTGCAGTCTCGGGTCCTTCAATAGGGGCGTGAATGGGCACCTGTCAGGCCGGCATGGCATTCTGAACCCCCGCATACAACCGAGACTCCTTATGGGTGACTCGGCGCCATATGTCGCGCTTTCAATAAAAAAATAATAATTACATACCCTGACCACGAAGCCTAGGGACCATACATCTACGCGCCTCTAGACTAAGTGCTTGTATGCATCGGAATGGCATGTAAATTGCAATGTAACGACGGCAACCGACGCGCGACGCCGCTGAGCGCCGCATTGAATTGGCCGTCGCTCCATCCCCGACTCTCCCCCGCTTCATTCTGAACACCCCATGTTGTTATCGCACTGCGTTTCAATATTGTAAAGCGCTTTGTTAGCGCCTCAGTAGTACGTGCGGAAAATGTATCAAGTGATTATAGAAAGTAACCTCAGTGGTAAAACAATGTTAGTTTATAATATTTTAAAAAATTACCGCATGGAACTAAATAACCAGAATGGTCGCCATTGTGTCGAGGATGTGAAAGAAAACTACGCAAAGGTGGAAATTCTTGTGCGCGGCACGCTTAGAGCCAAGCCGTGCTTTTTTGCTTCAATGGGCCGCCCGACGGAGCCTTCACACTTGTTCGCTCTTCATCATTCCTCCTGTCTGTTGTGAAGGGAATATGTACCGACCTAATGTTACCATAATCTGCATCAATGGAGAAACGACATGAAAATGGCGTACGCGCTCGTGTGCGAGTGAGATTACAATTTAATTATTTATTTATTTTATAAACACACATTTTTTTGTTAATTATATAGCTGCGTACTGACTTGAGCGAGCAGCCTTTCAGTCAGTAAGCGCCTCGCCCGAGCACTGCCGCGGACGATCTGGCCCTTGTAGGTTTTTTGTCGTGATCAAAGATGTTTTTTTTTTAATCTTAATTTTTTTTAAGGCTTTAGCCATTCCTGCCTTTGCCAGTCCCATAGTAATTATATTGATATTTTAATGTACTTCAGCACGTTTCAATGCCTGTGACTTTACAAAAAAACTTAGTATGAATTCAAACTCCTCCCCCTGAGATCGCCCCAAGGCTTCATGTACTTTAAAAAACAAGTTGAGTCTGTCAGTTCTTAAGTCTCTCAATTTGCTTCTGCCTCAGTTCTCGGTTCCGGGTGTTCAAGGACGGACGTTGTGTGCCTCGCTCGCTCGCGACATGGAATCGCACGTGCGGTCTCATCTCGACGTCACAAGTTAAACTGAGAGATGTTCGGGCGGGTTATCGCTCGGCTTTTTCTCGCGTGGCAGGCGACTTTATAAATAGCGGGAAAGATCTTGGCGGATCGTCACGCGCGTGTACGCCGTTGCGAAGGATACACTATACGAGTACGGTGCGAGTGTGCGAGGGAGAATACTGACAAGCGCTGTGCGAGGGAGAGGCAATATGAGCAAAGAGCGTGCACGAGACAGCCATTTCGATGACTATGGCATGGGCTGTGTCGGCAAAGCCAAGGTGACAATACTATTTCTGGGTATTTATTTCAATGTCTCTCAACAGTTATATAAATTCACAAAGCGGCAAGGCATCTTATTATAGTTGAAAAAAAATAGTTTTGTATGAGGCAAGATGAGTGTAATATTATGTATGAAATACAAATAGGATGGAAAAATTATATATAAGTTGTGTGGTAAGATGAATTTCATTCTTTAAGTTTTATGTACAGAAATGACTGCATTTTGTCTTAGCATTTGAATATAGCAATAATTTTTTATTCAATACGTGTTTTAGTTGTTACTATTTTATTGAATCTTTTATCAATGCAAAAGCAAGTCACATGGCAAGGATTGAATCAAATGCCGATGCCAGCAGGGCCCTCTTACCCATAAGGGGACATGGGGCACGAGCCCAGGGCCCCCGGCTCGATGAGGGCCCCAAAGTGCTGACGTTGTCGGCGCTTACACCGAAAAAGAGGAACTCAATTTTTAGACACTATCGATTGGCTCGGAGTTTCCCTGATGTCTCAAACTAAATAATCCGTTTTGTTTACTTGCTTAGTATCACTAGCTGTTGCCGCATTATGAGGGCGAGGCCGAAGGCTGATTTGCATTTAGACAAACATTATTCTTTCTCGATCAATAGCTGCGTTCAGGTACATGATAAAAATTCTTCCGCCCTCGTGCCTCGCCCTTAATATCTTGCTTTCTTCGGTAGAATGTAATATTGTTTACGCGAACGAAGCTCGGCCTTCGGCCTCTTCCTTAGTTACTTAAGAAAGTTTATTGTTTACCTGAACTTAGCTCGCCCTTCGGTCTCGCCCATAGTTACTTCCTTCCTTCGAGAAGGTTTATCGTTTACCTGAGCCCAGCTCTTCCTTCGGCCTCGCCCTATAGTTACTTACTTTCTAAGTTCGTTTGAAGTACGAATTTCATGCGAGCCAAGCCGCGTGCAACAGCTAGTAACCAATAAATCACTAATTACTGATGTTTTACTTTCTAAAAAGGCCCCAAACTCAAGGGTCCGTGCATGACCTAAGACAGCCCTGGACGCCAGCGTCATTTGCATTCAGATATTCATGACGTCATCCGCGCGTCACCATTGTCTACGGTCCGACATGTGCGGTTGAACGTGGGTTGAACTATCGCACTTGTACGTCGAACCATACAAATAATATTATTAAGCATCACATTTTAATATGAAATTTGAATTTTTAACAAACAAGGCAAGTGTACAGTACTTTTATTTAAATAAGAACCATAGGCTTTTAGAGAAGGACAGCCAGTGTGTAAGTGAGAGGAACGGACGTTGTAGGTGATGTAGCCAACCGTGTCAGTTACCATAAAAAAAAAACAATTACGAACACAGCACTCGCGTCTTCACCAATCACACCCGGACCGGACCCATTGCAATTGGAGGTTTCACGAGACCAGCAAATAGCCAGTTTTGCTTTCTTACAACGTGCCACACGTTTCGGCTTGCGTCGAACTCTCGTTGGCTAGTTTGCGTTGACGAGATCCTGGAGCAGAACTAGTCCATCGCTCGACCTCCCTCTCTCTACTGATCCTAATTCTTTTTTTCTTTACCTTTATTTTGCTTAAGGCTTTAGCCATTCCTGGTTATGCCAGCCCCATAGTAACTATATTCATATTTTAATCGACTTCAGCACGATTCAATGCCTGTGACTTTACAAAAAAACTTAGTATGGATTCAAACTCCTCCCCCTGAGCTCACCCCAAGGCTTCATGTACTTTAAAAAACAGGTTTAGTCTGTCAGTTAGTCTCTCAATAGTTTCTGCCTCAGTTCTCAGTTCCGGGCACATTCCAACAGTATATGGAGTAGGTCCTCTTCTATCCCACATGTGCAGCTGCAGTTGGGTGATTGTGTTATCTTCATGAGTTGCATTGTCCTATTTGTTGATCCAAATTCTGTATGTGGCTTCTAGTACGGCCCGCGAAGCTTTTTCCATTAATAAGGATATACACTTACGCCGTACTCATTGGCCTTTCTTTTGTAAAAGCTGTGTTTCTTTACCATGTACCCCCGTACTGTACTTTTAAGCAATTCGTATCTTTTTATATTGATACCAGTGTATGTACAGTTTCATTGGAGGCAATTTTGCAAACAAGAATAAAAATACATTCACAATTTTTATTACAAGATTTGTTTGATTTCAATACCCTGACTAGATAAAATAAAACACAATTTTTATATTGTAAAATCTGTATAAAAACATCATCTGGGTTTGTACATGTCCATTAATATAAAAAATGCATAATTTTGTACTGTTCTTGGCTTGCTTTACAGGTTTTATATTATACACGTTGAGTATTTATACAGGTAGCAGTGAAGGTGGTATCCTGTATCCGTAGGTATTTATTTAATCTATTTTTGTATTCATTGGTAGGTACTCAGTGTGTGGGAAATCTGGGAAAAGGTAATTTTTTTTCAGATTTTTCGTAAATTTAGAACAAAAAAAAATTCTGTGTCAGATAGGATCGCTCACCTCACTGCTGTCGATATAAAAAAAAAACAGTAAGCCACTATGTATAGTAAAGTTGCAAAATTATTGTCTATGTAAATATGCTATTCCAAGTATCTTGAGATTCTTATAATAATTGGCAAGTATAGCGATTATTGTCACACAAATCACAGTCAATTAGTTACTGGAATAATGTTGATTATACAATTAACCTTATGAAATTATCATATACAGCAAGGGTCTTCAACCTTTCTGAAGTCAAGGGCCTAGTATACTCTGATATTGGTTTGGCGGGCCGCACCGCAACACAAGAAAGACATTCGATGCGGTGCGATGACATCTATTGCGTCATCAAAAAGCGAACATGGCGCTCACGGTTCAGAGGATGTGCCGGTATATTCGCTGTCACTTTGACGTTTGTTTTTGCGGATATTATACTATATTATATTGCAGAGCACACACAAGTCATTCCGAATTGACAGTGGTTGGCAGTCGGTTTTAATCTGTAAATAGGTATAATTTGTAGACATGTGAATTTAATTTTGTCAATCTAATGTCGGGCCGCCAAGGACGCAACCTCGGGCCGCGGGTTGAAGCCCTTGATATACAGCATGTAGAATAATAGTGAATTATATTCTTGTATTATCTTTCAGTTTGTTATCTATGGTTTGTTTGCTGCCCAGAGCTGCCCAGCCTCATTTTTATCATTGGCTATCATTTTTATCTTGCAGATAATCACCAAATGCATTTTATGTCCCTAAAGCTTAAAATCTATATTTGTGTTCAATATTGTTAATGTTGATGTCAACAATATAAATAAAAACCTAGCTAACAATCATCCCAATTAAACTAGATTTCCAATAAAAAAAACCGCATCCAAATTGGTCCATCCATTTGGGAGCTACGATGCCACAGACAGACACACATACACACACACGTTAAACTTATAACACCCCTCTTTTTTCGTCTGTGGTTAAAAATGTATAAAGTAGGTACTTAAAGCTTAAAAACTATTCATAAAAAAAAAAAAAAAAAAACAATGGCACCGTCTAAAAATTCACAATGACAAAAAAATAAGATCACACAACAATTCAAAATCAAGAATAAACATATTAAAAACCTTCAAGGAAAAAATTTATAGTTACAAAATAGTTTGTCATACGACAGTGATACCGCAAATACAAATACGAAACCGCCTTATGGGTAGTGTCCGACCGAATATTCGGGTTCGGCTTTCGGCTTTCGGCCTTTCGGCCAATATTTGCAACATTCGGCAAACTTACGGTTTCGGCCGAAAGTAGTGGTCACTTTCGGCCGAACCGAAAGTTGTTAGACAGACAAACCGAATGCCCCGCGACGTGATTACGCGATTGGCGGCCAGGGCGCAGGCACACACTGCCTTAATATACTTAAATACCATACATACTTTCGGCTACGGCTTTCGGTTTCGGCTTTCGGCTTCGGCTTTCGGCTTTCTGCCGAAAGTAGAATTTTGCCGAAATTCGGCTACGGCTTTCGGCCGAAAGTGAAAGTACACTTTCGGTCGGACACTACTTATGCGGTGTGTGTGACGAATTGGAAACGCTTTCATGTGACAAATTCTATACTCGAACACTGTCCTATTATTATTTACTTAAAGTAAAAAAAAACATTAAAAATAATGACATGATTTTTTTTTCAACATTAAAATCACAACATAGTAGGCGGCGAAGCCCAGACAGTTCCCGTAAGCTCAAATAAGAAAATAAACCCATAGAACATTTTTAACAAATTACCAAATTAACGAATGGCCACTTCATGTTGTTACATCACCAAAGGGACTCACCGACATGGTATCCAGTTCTGACAGGAACACGTAATGGGATATCATCACGGGTTTAGCAAGTGATGTAGAATTGTAGAGATCTTAAGAATTCAGTGAATGCATTTTTTTATGTAATCCGGTATGCGTACCGCTGGCTGAGTCAGAGGGCCCAGAGTGCATGCTCCGACCAGCAAATGTACCATGTGGGGCCAGTACTTTAAAAGAATAGCCCCACTACATCTCTCGCCGTGTATGTCGTAAAAGGCGACTAAGGGATATGACTCCCTTCTTATATTACTAGGTGGTAGGGTTTAACCTGCCCGGGTTGATACCACCGCACTGAATGAAACGTCGGTCGAAACGGCTATGTAAATAGTTTGTGTTTTCCGTCCAGTTCAGTGTAGCCGGCACGACCGAAGGGAAGCACTGACGTGGCACCAAGTTCACCCGGGGTTATGGGCTGACATCGCGGATGTTGTAGGTGATGTAGCCAACCGTGTCAGTTTCCATAAAAATTAAATGGTTTTTTTATAGATCAAAATGGTGTACGAATACCTTGTAATTGGTCAGAAAAAACGTGATTTGACTACACTTTCAAGCAAGCTTTGCCCATATGTAACAGCATAGATGAAACAGTGCATCAATACAGTTAACACCAATATATTTATCACAATAGGGTAACACCAATATAATTCCCCCCAAGTACAGTCTCGGTTCCTTCAAGATGGGCGTGAATGGGCACCTGCCAAGCCGGCATGGCATTCGCAAACCCTGCATACAGGGCTCGGGGCCATACGTCGCGCTTTCAATATAAAAAAAACAGGTAACACCGTGACACCCACAAAATATTACAATATAACACCCACAAAATAAACAATACAAACATTGAATAGAGAGCAATAAAGATCTATTTGAGATTTGTCCTTACCTATAATAAAATCCAACGTCTGCTTTCTGTCTGTCTGAGTGTCTGTCTGTCCGCTTATAACTCGAGAACCACTCAACCGATTTTAATAAAACAAAATTCTACGGATAGCTTGATTTTTCCCATCAACTATAGGCTACTTACTATCACGCTAAATGGCTTATTAGGTTAGCAGTGAAGTGAAATATGAGAGCGGGCGGAGCCGCGGGCACAGCTTGTTTACTATAAAGTTTGCCGTAGTAAGCACGCTACTATCTTATTCGTTAGCTCTACATGGAGTAAGATCTGTTTCTTATGAATGTAACCTGATTTTTTAGGGATGACTATGAAATCACTTACATCCGATTATAGGGTGTGGCTTTATTATACTGGGGAGTCGAGGTCGCAAATTGTTGGTAAGCTTAATATATAAGCTGAGTTAAAAGACGAATTTTATTGAAATATTTTTTTGCTAGAAAGACGTAGTTTGGGCGAAAAAAAAATAAAACATTTTGCATACAAAATGATATTTTTTTTAAAGCTCCAAAATATTGGTATTATATAGAAATGTACCCAAAAAACGACATAGGTCGCCTCAATCGACACATCTTCTATGAATTTAACCCTGTTTATTTTTCTTAATCACCAAAAGATTCACCCAACCGACCCCCCTACCAGGGGAGCAGAGTCCCCTCTTCTAAGCTTTATAATATTTAAAAAAATAAAAAATAAAAAATTCCATACAAAATTAATTTTTCATATAAAAAAACACCCCTTCTCCCTACCCCTCTGCCGGTGGGGTTAAATCAATAGCCGCCTCCGCTCCCTACTCCTACCCACTCCACATGGTATAAAGCCACCCCCGATTATATTTGAACCGGGGACGGCTCGAGTATAACTAAGAAATTATTATGCAGCACCTAAAACTTCACAGCACGAAATCATACACAGGCCGCATCCTTCAAAACACGCGCATATACACTCTCCGCATCCAGGGGCGCCTTCGCAACATGCCGCCAGACACAGCATGCAACAACAGTCGTTGTTACCAGTGTCCGCTGCCACTCCTAGCGTCCCGCAACACAGTAGGCAATTGGCGCAAGTGTTTTCATTTGAGTCACTTTCGCGCCTCTTGGGCTGCTGCGTGATGGCGGGAGGAATCGAATCTTCGCACTTCGTAAGATTTTCCAATTCAGCAATTTTCAAGCCGTTCGCCAAGGTTGCGCTTTCATTGTTTTGTATTTTTGGCGGTGATTCGTCAGCTTGCGTAATGTTTGGCATTTTTTCAATCTATCTATTAGTGAAACGCTCTTAATACACACCCGTAAGGATGTAAGTTGCACTGGCAGCTGGCAGGCACACACAGGCAAGTGACTATTATTGAGTGAACTTTTTGGAAAAGCTTTCACGTAAGAAAATCTGCGCGGGAGCAGTTTTTCATAGAATTGTTTGTTTTATTTCCTGTTGATTGTTTTAATAAACAGACCAAACGGAAGGTGTACATCAAGATCTATCCTTATCTTATTTGTGTTGAAAGAAAGAGAGAGAGCATAGATACTGAAGGAACGCAATGTTTGATACAGAAAGTCTTCCTTTCACGATAGTGGCTAAATTCTCCTTGACCGTAATTTAATTGCCGTCTTTCATTTCAAGAATATGTACTTTGTATTAAAAAAATTGTATTGCATGTATGGTATTAAAATTGGTTTCTTTTCAAAGATTATTAATGGAATGATTTACTTACAACGAAAGAACAGGCTAAAACAGTGTTCTTTTATAGGAAAAACAACACAATAATATCAAACTAGGTAGGTACCAAAGAGTTTGTATTACGTCGCTGCGCTATACAAACTCTTTGGTAGGTACATAACAAAATTAAAATTAAAATCTTATCTATTGGAGCTGTTAGAATATTAAGGAATATTTGATTATCACTCGTCTCAAATAGATTAGATTACAAATTCTTCAAGCTATCAAACAATAACAAACATGTTAGACGAAGAAAACAGACAAAATAACATTATACATAAATAATAAACAGAAGCAAAAGAACTAGCACGCAACGAAAGTGATTTCTTCCAGTCAACCTTTCGGAGAAGAGAGTGTAGTATGTATGAGTGAAGAATAAGACGTTAAGTTGTCCCAAGGACCGTTATTTCAAAGATTGGAGTGCTTATAATAAGAGCGCAGCGTGTTTCAGTTGAGCTTTCTGAAGAAAATATATTTATTTAAACTATAGTCACCTCAATTATAGGCACACTTTTATGACATTCGATTGATTGACATTACAATACAAAATCCCAATTTTTTTAATATATGAGGTGGTGGTAGGTATCAGGGTGTTTGCAGTCAGTACAAAATTTATTTCTATGAAAATTGTATGTGCAAAAGTACTTTGAGACCATATATATAGATGGCGGGTCAATCAAGGACAGTGTTGTCAGATCTGAAGCTTTTCCTCAAAAAATGGAGGTATTTCGTTTTCGGGTTTCTGGAAGAAGATAAAATCATGGAATGAAGGATTTTCGTAAAAATGTAGGTTTTCCGGAGGTTTTCATTATAAAGTAAAAACATGTCGTGAACTACAACTTCACGAGTTGTATTTAGATGTTAATAATTAACAATAGTTTAGTTTCACTCGTTCATCCTGTTTTGTAATAAGTATAATAAAATTACTAGCATGTTCAATCAATCCATCTTTTATTAAGTAAACAATGCTCCATCACCATGACAACAACCACAGATGTCCTCACCAAGATTATATATTTTAATTTTTAAACATAGAACATATACAACATCTCCCCTCTTTTAATTTAGTCGGTAATATAATCATTAAGGTATTTAGGTTTAACTATTGGCCTGCCACATCTGGTCCTTGCTTCCGTGGTATGATCTGCTGAGGTTGACAACGGTAACTGTCTATTAATGTTTGCGTCAGGTTCTGCAGTGGTATCTACAAGCGTGTTTGACAAGGGTAACTCAGGAACAATATTTGGAGCAGAACTGTTCTGCTTCCAATCTTGAATATGTTCACTTGTATTGGCAGATGGCCTTATATGCTCAGCATTACGTCTTACAATATTACCTTTTTCATTCTTTACAAGATATGACCTGGGATGCTCACTTTGACCTACTATACATCCAGGTAGCCAGGTTTTATCTGGTCTATTCTGAATAACTACATCATCTCCCTTCCCAAATGTTGGCCTTGGCCTTCTCGCCGATTTATTGTAATATGTTTTGGAATAATACTGTTTGGCTTGTAGCTGTTTGTGGGCGTTTGTTGTAATTTTAGGTTTTAATATTAGCGACGAGCAGGGAACTTTAGACCGTAGTAGTCTGCTCATCAACATTTGCGAGGGAGAATAATCTATACCACAGACAGGGGTGTTTCTATAAGCTAGTAGTGCTAAATCTATATCATCATTACTATCATGACATTTTTTAATCATATTTTTAGCGATTCCCACTGACTTTTCAGCCAGACCATTCGACTTAGGGTACCGAGGGCTCGATGTAACAATTTGAATGCCCCAGTCCCTTGCAAATTCCCTAAACTTAATGCTATCAAATGGCATATTATCACACACAATAGTTTTGGGTATACCATGACAGGCAAACATAGGTTTGATCACCTCAATTACATCGTCAGCTGTTTTGTGTATCATTTTTTTTACTTCTATCCATTTAGAAAAATAATCAGCCAATACTAAGTAGTCACTATTCATACAAGTACATATATCCATAGCAATTTTTTGGAATGGTAGCTCCGGTATCTCATGGGATATGATAGGTTCTTTGATGTTAGATGGTCTGAATTTTTCACAACTCTTGCATGTGTTGACATAAGTTTCAATATCATGAGAAATACCAGGCCAGTACATATATAACCTTGCTTGTGCTTTATCTTTTACAACACCTTGATGTGCGGAGTGAATTATACACAACATATCCCTCCTAAGATTTTTAGGGACAACTATTTTGTTATTATGGTAAACAATGCCTTTTTGTACTGATATTTTATTTCTAAGATGCCACAACTGTTTTAATTCGTATTCTTCTAGTTTATGACTGCTTTTGGGCCATCCTACTTTATTCCAGCTTAAAATCTGGCTGAGAACCTTGTCGCGTTTGGTTTCCTCTCTGAGGTCAATGAATTGTTTTTCGTTCACTGGTGACTCCCTGTCTATGCAGTGAACATGCTCTAAGAGGCTCTTGTCGTCCATTGCATTATTAGTTATATAGTTCCTAGATAAGAAATCAGCAATGAACATTTTTGTTCCCGGAATGTATGTAATATTTAAATCATATTTTAATAATTTTAGTAGCATTCTCTGCAATCTAGGGCTCACTTTGTTGATATCTTTTTTAATGATACTGATTAAGGGCTTATGATCTGTTTCTATTATTATTTTGCGGCCATATACAAATTGGTGAAATTTTTCTAGTGCGGCACAGATGGCAAACATTTCTTTTTCTATTGTGGCCCATCGCTTTTGTGTTTCTGTGTAACTCCTAGAGTAAAACGATACAGGTTTGTTATTCTGTAATAGGCAAGCACCGAGCCCATCCTTTGAACTGTCAGACTGAATAGTAAAAGGGATAGCATTATTTATCATATTTAAAGTGGGTGCACACAAGAGTTTTCGTTTTAATAAGTTGAAAGCGTCTGTATGAACATTATCCCAGTGCCAGTGTACATTTGTTTTTAAGAGGTCTCTTAAAACTGCTGTGCTATTTGAATAATGTGGAATGAATTTACTCAAGTAATTCGTCATACCTAGAAATTTTTGTAGCTCTTTTATATTTTGAGGTTCCTTAATCTCCATAATCGCACTGACATGCTCTGGGTCTGGTTGTATACCGTTTGCTGATATAATATACCCAATGTACTTCACTTCACTTACTTTGTACTGAAGTTTTTTAGGATTAAATATTACCCCACAGTCTCTAGATCTTTCAATAACTTTATTTAGTATTTTATCATGTTCTCGTTCATCCTCACCTGCTATAATGAGATCATCAAAATATACCTCAAGGCCTTGAATATCACCAAATATTTGAGAATTAATTTTTTGAAAGACCTCAGGAGCAGAGCAGATACCAAAAGGCATACGTACAAATCGGTACCTTCCAAAAACAGTCCCAAACGTGCATACTCTACTACTCGACTCCTCCAATCGAACCTGAAAAAAGCCATCCTTCATATCCATTACAGTGAACACTTTTTTACCAGCCAGCCTATTACTGATCTCTGACGGAGAGGGTATTAGATAATGTTCCCTCATTATGCTCGGATTTAATGATTGTGGATCTAAGCAAATTCGCAAAGATTTATCTGGCTTTTCGACAATCACTAAGTTGTGACACCACTCAACTGGCTCATTGACCTTACAAATTATGTGCTTCTTTTCCAATTCATCAAGTTTTTCTTTGAGCTTAGACTTTATGCTCTCCGGTATCCTTCTAATTGACTTAACGACTGGCTGGGTACCTTGTTTTAACTTTATTTTGTACTCCCCAATGTTGCCTAATCCTGTAAATATGTCTTTATTTTTGTTTATAAATTTATCTTTTTCACTTAGAGGGATACCACTGAGCTTACCCACATCATCAATTTTTTTAACAAGATTGAATCTAACACAATCCTTAAGCCCTAGAATGGGTGTACAGTCTGAATCAACTACCACAAAAGTAGCAAATGAATTTAAATTATTAGTGGTTGAACAGCTTAGTTCCACTTTTCCTACTGGTTTTATTTGTTGTCCTCCATACACTAACAACATACAGTTAGTGTCTTTTAATACAATTTTTCCTTGACCATTGCGCTCAATGTGCTTGTAAAGTCTCAACGGTAACACATTGCACTCTGCACCCGTATCTAATTTAAAATTTACACCTACTTTTGCAACTCTAATCTTACTTTGCCAGCACAAATCAGTACGTTTATTAACTGAGTATAAATAATAAACCTCACCGTCACTATCTTCTAATACCTCGTGCGCTCGACGTCGCTGACCAGTCTTGGTTCTACGACACATTTTTGCGAAATGGTTTTCACCACCGCAAGCATTACATTTTTTTTTAAATGCAGGGCACTGAGCGAAATTGTGATTCATGCCGCATTTTGAGCATACACGTTTCTTAACTTCTTCCGATTTCTTCTGAACAGCGAGTACCCTTGCGCCGCTCTGCACAGCTGCTGCATGCACCTTTCCTATTTCTGCACTTTTACAGATTGACGCGGCTTCATATAGAGTCAGTTCGCTGAGGCGCAACAATCGCTCCTGTAAATCTGCATCCTTGACACCTAGTATGACCCTGTCTCTTATTAGTGATTCTTCTTGGTCCTTAAAGCCACAACTTTTAGCAAGTATTTTCAATGACGTCAGGTATGCATCAAAATTTTCGCCCTCTTGTTGACTTCGGGAGAAAAACTTGTACCGATTGAACACTACATTACTCCTCGGCATAAAATGTTTTTCAAATGCTGCTCTTACCTCCTTGTACGTTTCACAAGGCGCGAATGTATTATAAATCTCAATTGCATCTTCCCCTGCAACATTGAGAAGTATAGCGATTTTCGTTTCATCGTCCAGGTTCGTTTGTTTAGATGCCTTCATGTATATCTCGAACATCTGAATGAAGCGCGTCCACGTATTAGGGTCGTCGCCGTTGCAATTTAGTTCACGAGGAGGCCTCATATTCCCTCCTCCGCCGCCGGGATGACTGCCTCCGCCACCCGTCCCCAGCCCCAGGCTGCTAGCAGCGGTATCACTATTATTTGTTGTCATCTTGTTTAGTAACTTACATGCTATTACATATTAGTGTAGGTTCTTTACTTCTGACACCATGTTTTGTAATAAGTATAATAAAATTACTAGCATGTTCAATCAATCCATCTTTTATTAAGTAAACAATGCTCCATCACCATGACAACAACCACAGATATCCTCACCAAGATTATATATTTTAATTTTTAAACATAGAACATATACAACACATCCTTCCTTTCCCTATTATCCTTATTAGCAATGATATTTTAGTAAAGATAGGTTATCTATATGACATTCAGTGCTCACACATGGCACGTCCTTGAAAAGTTGAGAGGAAGAACTATAAAGTGATGCGCCGACTCGAATAGTCTTATTCCAATTATTAGAATTTTTCTCCACTTCGAATGCATTCGAACAGTCGTCGCGGCGGCGATTCCGATTCAGCGTTTGCATTCGTAAATTATTTATATTCAACCGGAGTGACATTCATCATTCCGACTGCCGGACGAATGAACTGTGATGAGACTGACTCTGATGACTGATGATGATGAGATTGCAATTTAATTTTTACGTTTTAAACAATCGAATTGACCCATCACTATTATCATAGCCAACAATATTGCGAGAAGAAGACGGACGGCATGTCTAAGGTTGAGAGAAAAAAAGAGACAAGTATATGTAGCTTTGCGTCGCCCTACATATCACAGTCCGCGTAGTGGGAATGAGATCGCGTATGGGGGCACAGCGCGGGAGGGAGAGAGAGGGAGTATCTTTTCTGATGCGCAATATTTCATGGAAGTAGTGTTTGAATTTGTGAAAAATAATAAATATAATGGTGGAAATAATAATATTTACACATGATATGTGATTCCTTGATTTTTGGTAGCGATTCTCGAAGAATAGTGCGGAATATCACTACACACGACGGCATCTTCGAAATATCATTGATTTTCGATGTGTAGCGCCTCGCGGTGAACGGCTCGTGGTTAGCGGTCCGAACTGTGATCTTACTTTTGTTGTGCCGCTTGGAAGCTCAGATAATCTATCTACTTCTTTTTAACTTATAATATCATTGCTTATTAGTAAGTAGGTACCTATCCTTTTTTGAGAATTTAGAAAATATGGGAAACATTTTTTCTAATGGTTTGGAGGGATTTGGTATAACTGATCTGGGAACACTGAAGGTACGGTGCGGTATAGATAGTTTTTGTCAATCAAGTTAATGTGATATGCGTAGTTTGTGGTTTTTATATGTTTTGTTTGCTCATGGTGTTTTCTTCGATTATTTGTGATACGTACCTGTGACCCGGCTTTGTTTTTTTGGTGTTTTCTACTTTCTCTCCGACTCCGACCTCGGTTACGTTTATTGGACTGATCAGCGGAAATAGCAGCAGGAAAAAAATTTATAAGGTGATATCATCCTAAGAGAAGTATTGTTATTAGGAAACAAAAAAATAAACATTAAATGATATATTTTATTCATTCAATTGTTTAATTTCTTTCCATTCCTAAAAAAATAAGAAAATATTGAGGTTATGAACCTACGTACCTATACCTACCTAAGCATACGTACTATCTAGTATAGAAAGTTATAGATAGATATGAGCTACTTGGAGATTATATCAATAGATGGCGTATAATGACGAGTGAAGCTGATGCCTCTAAACCCCACCATATAAGTTACTCTATGGTAGGTATATACAAAATCTTTCGGCTAATCGCCAGAATTAAAAAGAAGAAGAAGAATCTTGATTTCTTGATCGAAGCGTAGTACGAAATTCTCTTTGAACAACTTGTTTGCAAGGTGTTTACCGGCCTAGTAGTATTATATTCTTTGGTGTTTACAATAGTCATGTGGGTTATCAACAATTTTTGGCAACCATGATCTAACCGATATCTGTCTTCAATACCGATATTGATATCCGTTGCCAAATATCGGTATCAAAAACTCTGATTCCTAGTAAAAAAAAAAAAAAAAAAAAAAAAAATTTGTTTTTTTTTTATGGAACCTGATGTCAGCCCATAACACAGGGTGAACTAGGTGCCATGTCAGTGCTTCCCTTCATTTCATGTCGGCTACACTAAACTGGACGGAAAACACGAACTATTTACATAGCTTACATTACATTACATAGCATTACATTTTTGTTGGCCATTATGATGCCTTTCTTTTTAACATTTTAAAAGTAAAGTTCTGTCTTTACATAATTTATTTTAACACTAATCAATTTTTTTTTATACACTATGTTCACGCACTGTGTCATTGTTTATTAACGAAAAACCTACACACTAAGAAAGAAGAGTTGTACCTACACACTTAAATACACAGTAAAGTATAAACAAAGTTTCTGTCCTGAACTACGTAACTCAACTCAACGTTCTGCGTGTCCGGCGTGCCTGCGCGGCGCGACGCCGGAACGCACCGTGTGGCATACATCACTATTCACAAATCACAGTCACATCACAGCGCAGCACGTACGCACCGATACTATGGATATCTCTCCGCGCAGCGGCACCGCTTGGGCAGCGGCGCCGCGCACCGCACCGGCCGCCACCGAAACCGTAACGCACCGCACGCACCGTCCGTCACCGTCCGTACCGCACCGAGTGTATCGGTAATCTGTGGTGGCTGGCTAGTGGCTACTGGCTCGATCGGCCGGCACTAAAACTAACTGAAACTGACTGGATTGGCACAACTGGTTGTTCTGATATCTAAATAACTGACAACTGTTCTAGTTGTCAGTTGTCACCCGCGCCGTTAGATATTTCGTAAATATCTAAGATCTTCGTAGATTTCCAACCCAAATACGACCTTATTGGTTCTACCATAAAGGTAATTTTTCCATGAAAAGATTTATTTGGTGAAACTAAAAGGAATCGCACGTGCTCTTTCTTGCATTTGGGGACTTACTTAAAGAGAGAGGGAAGGCATAATAGTTGTCGGATATCAGTTGTCTGTCAGCCTGCCTGGCATACGCTGTTCGTTCGCTCGCTCGCTACCTACCTATACTTTGGTTGGTTGGTTGGTTGGTAGCCGATAGCCGATGTTTGCTATGACAACACCGATGCGATACGTTAGAGGCGTGGCAACGGTTTTCAGCTACGTTTCGCTGTAGCGGACACATGAGTAGTTTACAATCATAACAGTAATATGTGTCCGTAGACTACTGCATAGACTAATATTGTATGGGGGGACTACTGTTTACTGTAGCCCCTACACATGCGCAGATCTTCCTCTTCCAACGATAAAGTGAGTCAGCGTTCAGAAATGTGAATCACAATTTCACGGATTTTCCCATTTTAAATACATTATTTTATTTATCTGTGGATTTTCCCCTTCGTCAAATGCAGTGCTCCATTCAGACTCCAGCCTCCAACTCTCCAGTGCCAAACATTATTGCTCACCGCTCACCAGCCACCGAGGCAAGAAGCGTAGTGTATTACATTCATATACATTCAAGCATGCGGGCCGGTTAGATAGAGAGTGTGGTTGTACTGTGAGTGTTATTAGTGAGTTTCTAACCTGCAAAGAAGATGAGTGAGAGCGTTCACCTCTGTGACAACCTGGTGAAAAGTTAGATAGTACTTACTAGGAACTCAGAAAAAAGCTTATAAAATAAGAAATATTTGTACAGAAATACAGAGCCAAAAAAGGAAAATAAAAAATATGTAATTACCAAAGAGATTTTATGTATAGAGTGAGCACTACGAAGAAAGAATACAGAGAAATGACGGCCAATAACTGAGGTATGAGGTAAGGTAGCGGGGTGGCGGAACGCTGAGCCGCGCGGGGCGGGAAGCGAGCGGGAGAGGGGCTAGCTAGCGAGCGACTAGCGGCTAGCGGCCCGGCCGGCCCGGCCGGTCAGTCAACACGTGCATTGGAATACGTAGGGTTGTCACTTAGTCTACCAAAAATATATTTTTCGATTTATTATTTTACGAGTAGGTATTATGGTTAATTGTGCCCGTAATCTAGTGGTAACGCTTCTCAATGCAGAAGTTGCGGGTTCAAATCCCGGGCACTAACTAATGTACTTATTTATTTCCTTGATAAAGATTGATATACGTGCATTTCATAACGAATAGGTACGATCGCTCCGGTGAAGAAAAATAAAGTTAGGTAACTAGTGCACACTGGTCTATGAAAGGTATTTTTGTGTAAACTGCTTCTGATTTCCACTGGTCACCATGTACGAGTAATCGAACCGGATATAACAAATTGTGACAAGTTCGAGTGCAATATGACTGCCATAAGAATACTCAATAAACAATAAAACAACAACAATAAAAACAATACCTCCTATGTCAGTGAGCAGAGTCCGTGCCTAGCAGTGGGACGTTTTAAAGGATTATAGAAGAAAACAGATAGTGAATTTCATCGAAAAAAACGTTTTTATGTATTTAACCTTAAAATACAGAACTATAATAACTTGAAATACATACCTAAACTTATATGGGCTTTTAAATTACCGTGGTTATTTGACATTTTAAGAAGTAACAACGGCTTTACTCACTATCGAAATACGAGCTGTGTGGCTCGACATTTCGGCCAGAGTGCTCATGATGATGGGCCATACGTTTGGCCCGAAACGTCGAGCCACACAGCTCATATTTCGACCGCGAGTAAAGCCTTTTTGTATTCTTATAATACCTACACTTAATAACTAGAATAATATCTAAAAAACTAAACCTAATAATAAAGAATTCATAACTGCGGTCTTGGCCTTGGACTAAACTTAAAATCTCCAAACCAAACATACATAAAATAAAGAGTGCAGCATTTATAAAAAAAATATATATATATATATATATATAACTAAAAAAACCATTAGGTATACTTTGGACTACACACACAAACACAACTAAAATAACTCTTCCTCCGTACTTAAACAAAATAATTTAAATT
This sequence comes from Nematopogon swammerdamellus, assembly GCA_946902875.1. NCBI lineage: Eukaryota > Metazoa > Arthropoda > Insecta > Lepidoptera > Adelidae > Nematopogon > Nematopogon swammerdamellus. Next base: position 2,307,520 of record OX336358.1, read on the forward strand.
TCACTTTACATAAATTTAAATTTTCACTTTCCCTTAAACAATGTATCATCTTGGACTATTTTTATCCATCTTTCTCGTATTGATCCATTAGAAGGATGTGGAAACCTTGTAAAAAAAATTTTTTCTTGAAAATTTCTCAATTACTTACTAATTAAAAAAAAATAAAAGAATAGCGACAACCCTAATTAGCGGTCAATTCACTCTCATATTTTAACGTGGTTTAATACATATTTATTTACTTTCATACATGATATCCCAGAACTCTATTTCTAATCATTCATATGTGGCAGCCCTAATGAGCGCGTTCAATTTATTTGTTTAATTAAATAATGCTTATGTTATTGCAATGCGAGGTCAATACATAAAATGTACAAAATTTTCAAATTGAAGTAGCGTTGTGACAGCCCTAATTGGCCAGTTGAACCAAATATTTCTAAGCACATGGAAAACAAGATATTATATATAAGGTCTTTCAAAATTAGTTAATAGTACGCTAAGGGGGGGTTCTGTATCGTATATAAATCACTTTTGAGGAACAAAGATTTTTTTTTACAAAAAAAAAAATAAATTATAATAATGTAAAATGTAAAAAAAAATTCTTTTCTTAATCGTTTCAGTTTCATGCCAGGAACAAAAAAGTCTTCCAACACATAGATCTCTTTCTTTCAGAAATTGTGAAAACCACAATTTTAGTTTTATTAGTATGGAATAGAAAGAATTTGATTTTTTTTTACCAACTTACACGTGTTACATCAAAATGGTAATGAAGACTTTTTTGTTACTGTTATGAAAATGAATCGATTAGGCTATAAAAATCAACCACATATTTTTTTATTTAAATACATACAAAACATTTTACATAAAAAAAGCCCAAGGTCCAAAAAATTTTATATAGGTTTTACTCCCTATATGATGCAGAACCCCCCCTTAGCGTACTATTAACTAATTTTGAAAGACCTTATATATTAAGATCACAATGAAGTGATACTTACCTATGAAATGAGATGCCATCAGTTTTCCCAATATTTTTGGTATGATTTTTGCAATATCGCAATTCGCAACACACAACCGGGCATAATGACTGGCGCGATGCGAGCCGCAGACGGACGGCAGCGAGCGCGCGGACGGCGCGTCCGCCGCGTTCGGTCGCTCGCGAGCTACTAGTCTCAAGAGGGTCCCTCCGCGTAATGGTTACTCCACCGCGGTGTAGCGAAGGCTGTTGCCCGGGTAAGAGGTCTAGTAGAATACATGATACGTCATTGGTAATTACATGCTTCATACTAACATATAAAGATATAATAAATATTAAAGAAAATTATATGGTTTCTGCTGGAAATAAAAAACCCTTTTAATGTTGATGTGTATAAACAAATTAAATTATTATACTATTTTACTATTTTTGCTGTTGAATAAATAACAATAAATTTCAAAAGTAGGCTTGACAGATATTAAAAAAATTAAAGAAAGATTATCAAATAGTAACACCAGTGAAGAACACATCAGCGTCAGCTGCTAGTTTATTAACAAATAATAATAATAAATATGTCGTTCAACACGAGTGTGCCAACGTTAGTAGCTCCGTCCGCACCTCCCGGAGACACGCCCTCCGGTCCAGTGATCACAGCTCAACCGACCGCCGATGTCATCGGCCGAGCCATCACCGATCAACCAAAGTTGGCCGACAATGAGATCAGGGCGGAAGACATCAACGTGACACTGAACCCTACAAGCGCTCTTTTGGATCAAAATATGGAGGAAATGCAAAATGAGGAAAAAAAGAAAAAAAGGAGAAACAGTGATGATTGCAATTGTTTTGATGCCGATGATTACGATGACGTAGACCCTATATGCTGCTACTGGTTGATAAGAGGAATATACGATTGTTGCGTTAACTTCGGCATATATTGCCGGCACTGTTGCGAAGGTTTCGGCGAATGTTGCGAGTCGTGTTGCGAATGTTGCGGGTCATGTTGCGATGGCTTGGGCGACAGCTGCGACTGCGATTGTGACTGCAGTGATTGAGGCAGTAACCGCTGACGACATCTGCACGTGGTTAAGTGCTTAAATTGTTTTCATAGAAACTGTTCTTTAGTATGAATAACCTGTTCCAAGATTTTGGTTGATGCTTAACGACGCTATAATGGACATTCAGAGATGTATGGAGACTTATCAGCCCACGCCAAATTGACATTAGCCTTATCATGAGGAGCTAAATTCCTGCATAAAAAGCCCCGGTTGTGCTTGGGAGGAAATGGATGGGTGGGTTCCACATTTTCCAAGTTCTATAAAACATCTGCCACCCGACCTGCAGATAGAGAAATTCAAGCAGGAAGCGGAGTGTTCACTACAATTTCTCATGCGATATCCTATCACTCATTTTGACTTCATAATATGTAAATGTAAAACCTGTTTCTTGTCGGTTGTAGAGCATCACCACTGCGAGACAGGGACGACTAGGGAATGCAATCTTGAACCGAAATTGGCAATTTGAGATCTTGCGTGGTAAGTCTGAGTTCGAGATCGAGATTTAGCTTTTTGCATAATTTTTTATCAAAATCGCAAAAAAATCATAAAACTGACCTACTCATGGTATTGCTGATACATTTTGTAAATAAAACAATATCAATTGAATATTGACACAAAAACATAATTAATTATTTTTTAATAAAAGTAATAGTAGGACATCATTACTTACTCACTTGCGTTCGCAACAAATCGACACGCATGATTCGCACGCGCTCAGTCTTCAAATCTCGTTCTAGATCGCTTCAAATCTCGTTCTAGATCTCGAACGACATTTAAAGAACGAGAGTAGCTCCCCACGATATTGAATCTCGAAAAATGGTTCGAGATCTCGCGAAAATCCTACCTATCTCGCGAGATCGAGATTGCATTCTCTAGGGACGACGTTCTACAACCGGATGGTCTTTTTCTAAAGCTCGGCATGCATTATTTGCCCACGGTAACTGTATGTGGTGATTTCTCAAATAATTTATTTTGTTGATTTTAATGTAAAAATTATGAGATTCTCGCCGACATCGAGGTTTGCACTTTTGACAGAAGATATGTACAATGTTTTGTTTTACAAGAGTAATCTCTAAAAAATTTTTTAATAGGAAAACAAAAACTGGAAAATGTTTACTAGTTAATCCAGATTGTGTCAAAGTTTATAACACAATTATACATTTTTATATTATTTAATATTTTAGTAGAACTATACAAGAGTCATTGCTCATCTGTGATTAGTAATTTTAATGCTCAGATCAATTTCAGATTTATCTCATAATTAGCCTTAGCTACGGCCTTAGTTAAGTATAATGTTAATTTTATAGATTTCACAAGTACTATAATCCAATCCATGTATTTTACAAGAAAATGTGTACGTACAATTAAATAATATGATAAATATGCCTTTTAGAATAGTTTGTATTGTATTGTATTAGAATGTACTGTTTTAACAGAAAAAAAGGAGGTTCTCAAGTCGGCAAGATAACTTTTTACAGAGTTGTTCCATTTTGATGATTCTTTTTTTATTATTGCATAGGGTTATATGGACGTGGTCCCATTTGAATTTGAAAAAAAAAATCCCACCGCCAAAAGGGTCGAAAAAAATAAGGAATGATTGATTTTTCACCTGTGAACCGATTCTGTTGAAACTTGGCACACGTATGTAGTTCTGATGACACTACAATATAATGGAGACATGGATTTAATCTGATGTTGGAGACGGAAGACAGTCGAGGGAACTCCTCAACGGTTTACAGCCACTATCTCATGTTCGGGATTATATTGAATATATACTAGGATAAGTATATATTCTATATATACTAGGATAATATATTGAATATATATACTAGGATAAGCTCATTTGATGAGTTTTTTCATGTATCAAAATTATAATGAATATAGATATCCTCCGGTATGGCACCTACCTTCTCGGAGGTGATATTGGTTGGTTAGAGCATGTGCTTTGGCCCCTCCGACTCAGCCACCCATACAGGATTACATAAAAAAAAAAATATTCAAAAGTAAGAAATGAAATTAGTCAATCAGCCAGTCAGTCAGTCAGTGTGTATGCTGCTGCTGGACATATGCCTCTCCAATTTTCCCCCACTCTATTGATGTCGGGTTGTCTTCCCACACTCCGTTTCCCTGTGAACAGCTGCCCTTGTAGGATACGGTTACTCCAATGGTCGTCGTCTCTTCGGCTGACGTGCCCAGCCCACTGCCACTGCCACTGAAAATTAAACTGAAATCTAATTTAATTATAAAGAAAATACAACTAATAAAAAACATACATGCCCATAATGTCATTTCTCAATCAGGTAGGCAGAGAACGGATGGATCTCCATGTGCCACCACGATCCTGACACACCTCTGTCGCCTATAATGTCTTACGACAGCACAAAATAATCTGATAAAATCATTTTCAAGTGCACCGACAAAACAAATGCACTCCAAGGAAGGTGTGGATCTAAGCTTGCGATGGCTTCACCGAACATATCCGGGCCCATCGGCAGTAGAGGAGGGTATTAATCTAGGTCGGGACTAGCGAGTGGCCACTCTAAATTTCCCGCGCATGCTTCACGTTTCGGCTCGCTTCAAGCCCTCGTCAGCTAGTCTGCGTTGACTAGGACGCGGGGAAACCACCAGTCCCGCTCTCGACCTCCCTCTCTCTACCTATCCATATTCTGTAGGATGCTTCCAGTGACGTTTTCGAAGCTCTCTCCATATATGAGCTTAGCGTCGATCTTGGGAGCTCTAGATTCTTGAAAAGACTGTAGAGCGACTTATGTTTATTTAGTTAGGTTACGTAAGTAAGTATACATGTTGATAAAATTAAAATATGTAATAGTAATTAAAGTAAGTAATGTGAAGTGGACGGACGGACCAGCATGTAATGTCTGATATATATAAAGGAAAGATCTGGAAGGTAAATTAAAGCGACAATAATAATGTAAGAAAAATATAAATTTTGATAACTTTATATTTGCATAAATTGTATCAATCAGCTTTTTATATTGTAACCATTGATTGTAACCATGTTTGCGTAGGTGTGCTTTATAATAATTATTACGAAGATGGAGCGTTGACGTCGGCCAAACCACAAGATCTACGGCGAGGATCTACGTCCACCACCGGCCAGCTTGGGGTCATCGGGACCTCGCGTCCTGTCTAGTGCCCCCGCTACCGGTGGTGCAGTGCAACTGTGAGGCGATGCGCGCGCGAAGAACGAAATATGTGAAAGAGCTGCGCGACATCGCCGTGCAGTCTGGCGGATACGGAGCTCTCCGAGATGGGGGTGGTCTCGTCGTCGTCTCGGAGAGCTCCGTAGCCACGGCCTGCACCCGCCGGCGCGCTTGGAGGCTTGTCTCCCGCCGCCGGCGGTATTACCGTTTTTTATTTTTGTATTAATTTTGTGTATTTTTATTACTTTTGTATGAATATGTAAAATTAATATGAATTTTTAAAATGTGAAATAAAGATTATAATAAATAAACTTGTTTAATAAATTAAAGTGTGTTTTTTATTTCATATTATTAAAAAAAATTCACTTAACTCGTACTAAACAGTAAATATTTCACAAGCTAACGATCCAGTCAGGTAAGATCGTAGAATGCACTATTTTCGATCTATTCAATCTGAGATCTATAATAAATTTTTTAAATTCAAATTTTTGCCGCCCAAGACAGCAGGCCCACGAAAACACCATCTGGTATGATAAATACGAAGCAGCCTAGGGCCTGGGCCTGGCTGGGCAGTAAGGTGGGTATCATTGGGTATCCACTGTCAAGTTGGCGGCGGTGACATCATTTGACAGTACTCTATAGTTTCAGCTTTCAGCTAAGTCCCCATTGCCATGGACGCCAAACTCCAATACAATACTTTAGGGACGCCATTGCAGTCCCAAGTTGCAGTGTGACGAGTTATACATACATTTTATTTTTGTTCATAACGCCATCTAGTAGCCCAGGTTGCTACTTCTTTAACCCAGTTTGGAAATAATTTCATAGATGACGCTCAGATCAGACAATTTTGTGTCATCTTTGACGTTAGAGAAGAATTGCCAAAATATAGAAGTTTCCCTGTTTATGGAGGAATTTTATAATTATTTTTTTTTATTTATTTTTTATTGACGAGCCACCCATTGGGTATCTAACGACTTCCATGGACATTCGGTCTTTTGAGCACAGTGATCGACTGTTTTCACCACCTTCGGCAATGTAGCTGCCAGTTATTGCCTATTGATTGGGTGGTGGAAACGGGGAAAGAAGGGCTTTGAAAGTTTGAGGCTTGGTAATCGGCCGCCATTTTGAAAAAAAAAAATCAAAATAAAGACCAGCGATAAAACCTTCATAAATCGATAGCGAATAAATAGGCAAGTATGTTAAAATTCAAGATATCATATGTTGAATTTTAACAAAAAATTTGTTAAAGCTCAAAACAAGCTAAAACATTGTATACTTATTTTAAAAAAACTTTATTTTACGGTAAAGTGTCAGTTTCAATAAAAAAAAAAAAAAAAAAAAGTTAATCAAAATAGTAAGAAACACAGGATTTGATCATAACCATATTAAAATAAACTCGTCTTTAATACATTTGTAGATATGTACTGGCCATATGTGATCTTTACCTCCAATTATCTTAGTAAAGTGACACTTTAGGAAGTAACGACTTTTAACATTTTAAGCTTGTGTATTTATTCGCTATCGATTTATGAAGGTTTTATCGCTGTCCTTTATTTTAATTTTGCCGTGATAACGTCTTATAAATTGATGAACAGCGGCTGCACGCACGAAAAAGTGTCACGTTCCATCTGAGCCTGTGTGTGCAAGCGAGAGCGCGTAACAAGCGATAGAGAGGCACAATCGGCCCAAGCGGCAGTGTTGCCAAACGTACGGTAATATCCGTATCGTACGGTAATCGAGGCTAGAAATCGACAAATGTACGGCGTACGGCAGCTATAGGGGTGCCGTACGAAAAAATACGGTAATTCTTATAGCTGTGTTTCTTTATGACGTTATCACGTAAAACTATCGTCCGTAAACCGACTTTACAGACAACCAATTTTTTTTTCAAAATGGCCGCCGTCCCAAGCCACCTTCCATAGTAAAATATTCTAACCCCTTTCATAAAACCCGACTAAAACAAAAGACAATTAAAAACATTTTCATTATTATTAGAAAACCATGTAGAAGCAAGAAGAACTATGAATATAAAAACGACGTGAAGATACGCCTGACTACGGAAGTGGAATAGTAGTGGTATCTACATAATTTTCGACTGCTTTCAAAGTCAGTGCAAACCGTACCCGTACCTAACTAGTTACCTTTTTTATTTTATTTCATTTTTCAATCACATATTTTCAGCACAATCGTGCGAAGAATAGGCACTTATATAGGTAGGTAAAATAATGCAAATCGGCAGTAAATAATGAACATGGAGCTATAGAAAGAGATAGTCCGGCTGTAGAGCGTGGTCCCAGTCGCACAGAGTCGTGCGACAGGGACGAAACACAACTACCGGATTGTCTCTTTCTAAAATTCGACGTTAAATTATTTACTGCCGGCGCGCCGGGTACTTTAAGTAGGCATCTAGTTAAATATTAAAATGCAGAGTCGGGCACCGTACCGTACCTAACTACACGTAAGTACGTAGTACCTAACTAGTATTCTCCAAAGAGTTTGTATTACGTCGCTGGAGCGCAGCGACGTAATACAAACTCTTTGGTATTCTCAATCACATATGAGAATTTTGTGACCGTATTATACTTCCATTTATTGAGGTTATTTTATCAGAAAATTCTTGTAGAGCAGCTGAATAACATAAAGCAGCGGAAATTCTCTCATCTCAATTTTACCCACTCACTCGCAAGTCGCACACATTTGGAGCCATTCGTATATCAATGCGATTTCATCCGTAAAAGGCGTTTACGGTATTCTGGGGCGCGTGCGCTGGCCACACCTGCTATATCGCAGTTGTCTTTCTTCGTTTCGTTCTGTCATCGGTCGTTCGCTCGGATCGGATTGGAGTTTCCGTTCGTCCTGTATGTTGCATTCGTTGCAATTTCGTGCCTCAGAGTTGCAGTGTGCTGTAGATTTACACTAATGAAGTGATGTTTTAGTGAAGTGTTTGTGTATGTGCAGCGCTGTTTCTGCTCTGCATCCCGTAGTAACTCAGGAATACGATCATGGGTAAGTATTTACCTATACATTTCATACCGGTGCTAAAAATTGTTCTGTTCATTCGATATTTAGTTTTCTATGTGATTTCACCACGTTCAAAGGTCGACATTCATTTTGGATAAAAAAGGAAGCTGTTATAATTTAGATAAGACGGTTTACATGCAATGCCAGGGCTTTTGTGTTGGTAAAAATATCGATTTTTCGCGTGCCTGTTTCCACAACCAAGGTGCCGCATCCGCCGGTAGCCGGTATTTCGTTATCGCGGCATCCTTGCGGCGAGGGAGGGACTCGCCGATTGATATACTTAGATAATACTTTTATTTCTCCAGAAACATTACCTACTAGGAACTAACACACACAATATATTGTATGAAGTGCAAAGGCGGACTTCCTTTACAGAGATTTCTTCCAGCCAAACTTTGGATTCTTTGAGAGTCGATTATAATGAAATGTGAATAGACTTAAGTGTGAGAATTTTAAAATAATAATATTTAGATAGGAATACTTACTTAGTACATAAGTACACGTTAGTTAAATAAAGACTATACTTATATGAATACATATCAATTAGAAAATTTAAATCTATACCTATTATCCAAATTAAAATACATACAAAGGTAAAGGAGTCTTTATTGCAATATGGTTATAGAAGTATACAGAGTGATTTCTATACTATACATATAAAAGAAAAAAGAACAACCCCATACAAAGGTACCTTGTCTATCAAGGTCGGTATGAAAAAAAAAACCAGTATTTTTTTTTTATTTGTAGTGAACTCCACAGTGGAGAGATGATGGAATCTGATAGGAATATTCTGTACTTGGATATTTTCATATTATCACTGGGTTATCGTGATTGCCACACATTTATATAACAAAAATTTAATTGGATAGGTACCTATATCATGCTCGCCTCAGCCACTACGGCTCACACGGACGCCTGCTCTTTGTTACAGCGGACGGGGGCTGCACTCCCTCCGCGCCTCCGGCTTATAAAAACACTCTAGGGAATAGCCATACTAACAGGTTATGTCGGGGCGGTGAATTTAGTTTTTCCGCAAAGTAGCCATGTCTGACCAGTGACCTGTAAAAATTTTCAAATTTTGTTTCCTCGAAAAGTATTGATCTCCTCGGGCTAACTCTTTCACTAATATTCTTCTAACATCCTAAACTACAAGATATAACTACCTAGCAGCAATTTGCTATCAAACCTGCTATTAACTAACCTTCACCCGTTATCTTGTCTGAAGACTTTGCTAAACGCCGTTGTCTGTGTTGTGCTGTAATTTACCAGAGTACTTGCAGCAAAACACCGATTACTCTGCTTACCCCGATTATCGGGATGCAGTGTGTGGGTATGTATTTTTGTAATAATTGTCCTCAGTGACCATCCATATAAGTAGTTCACATAAGCGGCGGGTGGCCGAGTTGTTTGGGCATCGGCTTCTCATGTGAGAGGTTCGAAATTCGAATCCGGTCGGCATGTACCAATGAGTTTTTTCTGATGGAAACAGTTACGTGCATACCTACACCTGCTGCTTCACCGTTCGGAACCGGTGTGAAACTGTAGTTCCCTTCCCTTGCCCCTTACTAGGTTGTAGGCTCAAATTGTTGACTCGACTGGGTTGTCACCACTGGATGTAAGATGGCCGCATAGCAGCCTCGGTTGTGTTCTCCTGTAGTCTATTATAGCCAGCAGCAGTCCAAAAATTGTAGTCTCCGGTATGGCACCTGCCTTCTCGGTGGTGATGTTGGATGGTCGGAGCATGTGCTTTGGCCCCTCTGACTCAGCCACCCATACTTACCGGATTACGTAAAAAAATAATCCCAACAATCCGAGGAGCGGAGTTGCTAGAAGCAAATTCGCTGATAAGTTTCGATGCGAACCGCCGAACCTCCGTTAGCTAGCGTTTAACTACTCAGCAAATATACCCAGATAGGCTAACTTGAATTTTACGTTTATTATGATAAGATAAGGAATGTATTTATATTTGGGCAATATTTTACTTGTATTTATGGCATATAAAGTACCGTGTGGGGCCGGTACTTTAAAAGAATAGCCCCACTGCATCTCCCCCCATGCATGTCGTAAAAGGCGACTAAGGGATAAGGACAAGATGCCGTGCTAAAGGGCGACAGGCTCGCCACCTCTCACCTTGGCACGGTACTTCCACTGAGTCATGCAGCAGGTGGGTCTTCGTGCCTTACTTGCTGCTTGATCGATTGAATCTTGTTCGAATACTTTGCGAAACGTGGTGGTCGGTGTTGTGCTGTAATGTAACAGAGTTCTTGCAGCACAACACCGATTACTCTGCTTACCCCGATTGTCGGGATTCAGCGTGTGTGATATGTATGTATGTATGTATTTATGGCAAATTGTTAAAACGAACGCAGACTAGCTGACGAGGTCGCGACGCGAGCCGAAATGTTCTCCTACATGCAATGGGTCCCGATGTGTCAAGTGAAGCCATCTTAAAAAACCGGCCAAGTGCGAGTCGGACTCGCGCACCTTAAGTTTTTAATTTTTCTATTTTTAATTAAGTATTTGATGTTATATGCCATAATAACACATAATATATTCTGTGTAAATTTCAACCAGCTATCTATTGCGGTTCCAAAGATACAGCAGTAGGACAGACAGACAGACAGACAGACGGCGTAAGCTTAGTAATTGGCTTCCGTACGGGAAGTTTTTAATTTTTCTATTTTTAATTAAGTATTTGATGTTATATGCCATAATAACACATAATATATTCTGTGTAAATTTCAACCAGCTATCTATTGCGGTTCCAAAGATACAGCAGTAGGACAGACAGACGACGGCGTAAGCTTAGTAATTGGCTTCCGTACGGGATACGGAAACCTAAGAACCGACCAAGTGCGAGTCGAACTCGTGCACCGAGGGTTCCGTATCGCCATGTTATGGCTAGCGCCACTCACGCCATCTAGATATCGTGTTATGAAATGCTTCATATAATTACTTAAATGTCATGATTAGTTAAAATGCTTCATAATCTATTCGGTAGATGGCACGCGCGTACACTTTTTGGTTTCTTCTATGGGAACCTCTGTGAATTTTTTACTTTTACTTATTTTTATTATTATTTATTGTTATATCGGCCATAATAAATAACACATATTCTGTGACAATTTCAACGGGCTACCTATTACGGTTCAAGAGATACAGCCCTCGGACGGACGGACAGACAGATGGCGTAGGCTTAGTAATAGGGTCCCTTACCGGATACGGAATCCTAAAAGTGAATCAGTTGATCCTGGCTGTATAGCGTGGCAACGTAACTGGAGTAATGGGCACACTCAGCCAGCGCCCGCTCGGAGGAAAGAATGGAGGAGGTGTTGTTTTTTTTTTCATTAGATAAATGGAAAGGCGAAAATGAAGAGAAAAAAAAATACGTCCCAACCAGGATTCGAACCTGGAACTCCGGCTTGAGCCGCCAGCGTGTTATCAATTCCGCCATCGGGTCGATGACATATTCTCTCTAAATTTCGTACAGTTGCATCTTCTCTAGTAGAGTATGAAGCAATCTCCTGCGTTCAGTCAACTTGCACGATTCAATATTGAATCTTATGCTGTCGTCACCAAAGTCGTATTTGGCATCGGACACTAGAAGTTGACTTGGGAGTTTTAATATCTAACCAAATTTTTTTTGGGTTGGTGCCACCGCACTGAATGAAAGGTCGGTTGAATTGAAACGGCTATTTGAATAGTTTGTGTTTTCTGTCAAGTTCAGTGTAGCCGGCACGACCGAAGGGAAGCAGTCACATGGCACCTAGTTCACGAAGGTGTTATGGGCTGACATCGCGGCACCAGCAGCAGACGATGTAGCCAACCGTGTCAGGTGCCATAAAAACTAAGTAATCTAAAGATACTTCTAGGTAACTCATTCAAGAAACTAGAAACACACAATTTAATATTTTTCCTCAATCTCAGCTGATGCCTAGCCGCACCGTTCAAGGACACCGGACAATTAGCATTACATTTAGCAGAGCTCCGCTAGCTATGTATTGTCGAACGGATGTGCTAAATCATTGCACACCAATACATAATCACCTGTGAGGTTACATTTGTTAGAAACTAGATCTTCACCAATTTTTACCTACTTGCGTCCAATTGGTTGATCTGTTCGGTAATTAGGTTTTTGGTGCCACTGCACTGAGCAAAACGTCGGTCGAAAACTGGCCTACTCCCTGGTTCCCGCTTGACGTTGAGTTTTGGGACACGTTGGGACACGGACACGGCTCTTTTTTTTTTTTTTTATACTAAGCGCGACATGTGGCGCCGAGTCACCCATAAGGTGTCTAGCGACGCAGGCGCAGGCGGGGGCTGCGAATGCCATGCCGGCCTGACAGGTGCCCATTCACGCCTCTCTTGAAGGACCCGAGACTATACTTGGGGGGAAATATGTGGGCAGGTAGAGCGTTCCAGAGTTTGCCGGTTCTGTGGAGAAAGGATCTGCAGAACCGATTTGTACGCATCCGCGGTAAGTCCAGCGTATAGGGATGCAATCCCTGCCCAGTGCTTTGTACGGAGGTGGAAAGGGGACACCGGAATCGCGTTAAACAGCTCCTCCGAGCACTCCCCGTGGAATAAGCGATAGAACACACTTAGGGCGCCGACATCCCTACGAAGTTGCAGCGGTTCTAGATCGCGGGACACGTCGGCTCTAACGATTTGGATGAAATGTTGTATTTAGATAATGCTATTTTTTTTTTCAAGTTTATCTAGATAGGTGTAGTACTGTAGTATTAGTAGATAGGTGTAGTAGTCGCCCATGTACTGTACAATTAAAAACCACAAAGAAGATAGCCTACACAAGCGGGCGCACAGCACAGGTGATATGCCTACCTACCTACATGTAATATGCAAGTGTACATAATCAAGATGACATTGAAGATAAGGCAACGATAATATACAACAAAAAGGCCTGTGCACTTACTCTCTGTACAGTCCGCAATAAAACTGGAGACATACGTGTGCCTTGTCACACTCACTGGCTTACTGCGGTGCGCGTGCCTTCACAATCACGCCAATCGCTTGTGGCTTTTATGCTTACTTAATTATTATTTTAAATGAAATTAATTTTAAAATAGTGCTGTTCTTTATTATTTATTCTTTATTTATCATCCATAGACGGTACGCTGCACTCGGATTGGTCATATTTTAACATTTAGCATTTTGCCAGTTCGATTAACACAGCGAAGAAGAACTGGCAAGAAACTTCGCTGGATACTGTGATTATATTTATATATCTTTCTTTTCCCCTTTATTTCTTTAAAAATGTTTTTCAGTGTTTTTAAATATGTTTAAAATTCGCTCTCTGTATTTTAATAATGTCGTTAATGTTTTTGTTTGGTTTTCTAACATTTGTATTAAGTATCAACATGAATACAGTCCAATACAGTCCACCCGTTTACAAAAGACAGGTAATATCTAAACAGAGCCAACTTGCTTGCATACAGACAGACGACTCACCTTGAGGGCAAGCCAAGGTCGTGTCGAAACGCGTTTAACGTAAAAACAATGAAAATTGTTCGCAAAACAACAGCTGTTTAAATATTCACTGTCACGTAAAATAGGCGAAGAGGTCCGTTTTGGATTTTTGAACATACATTTTTACTTTCATACATACATACATATATGTATATGTATTTAGGGTTCCGTATCTCCATACCTTAAAGCGATGCACTACCCCAATGGCAACATGAAATGAAATACTACTGTTTCTGTCATACATAAACCACTACAATGTCCTTATCGCATAACTAATTACCAGGGATCGGAATAGGTAGATCTAGAACAATAAAAAAGGTATGGACCCCGAACCCTATCCTCGCCAGCGTAACACGATTAAGTAAAAGCATACTTTTTTTTTTTTTTTTTTTTTTATGGAACCTGACACGGTTGGCTACATCACCTACAACATCCGTGATGTCAGCCCATAACACAGGGTGAACGAGGTGCCATGTCAGTGCTTCCCTTCATTTCATGTCGGCTACACTAAACTGGACGGAAAACACGAACTATTTACATAGCCGTTTCGACCGACGTTTCGTTCAGTGCGGTGGTACCAACCCGGCCGGGATAAACCCTACCACCTAGTAATGTAAGAAGGGAAGGGACCCACAGTTTAACGTGGAATCCGAACCACGGTCAGCCTCCAACGGTCGAGCGGTCACCCATCCAATCACTGACCGCGCTCAGCGTTGCTTAAAACAGTTGACTAACCAACCGCGCCACTGAGCTACCGAGGCTGACGAATTTTCTTATCCCTTAGTCGACTTTTACGACATGCGACGGGGAGAGATGCAGTGGGGCTATTCTTTTTAAGTACCGACCCCACACGGTACATTGGATACTTGTTTCATTGGATGGTCGCGCGCTGGCCCGTCAGTCTGTCATCGGCTGCGTTCCTGTTCAAAATGCCCGCATGCTCTGTGTTTACGTGTAAAAACACTACAGCCAAGTTTACTGTGCACAATAGTGGAATATCTTAGGTAAGTACACTCCGCTCCTCGCATCTCGGCGACGCTAGTTCTCACACAAGCATTTGACAGTCCGGCGTCCATACCTTTTTTATCGTTCTAGAGGTAGATTATAAATACCTAATGTTGGCGAGAAGAAGAAGGTGTGGATCTAAGCTTACGATGGCTTCACCGAACATATCCGGGCCCATCGGCAGTAGAGGAGGGTATTAATCGAGGCCGGGACTAGCGAGTGGCCACTCTAAATTTCCCGCGCATGCTTCACGTTTCGGCTCGCTTCAAGCCCTCGTCAGCTAGTCTGCGTTGACTAGGACGCGGGGAAACCACCAGTCCCGCTCTCGACCTCCCTCTCTCTACCTATCCATATTCTGTAGGATGCTTCCAGTGACGTTTTCGAAGCTCTCTCCATATATGAGCTTAGCGTCGATCTTGGGAGCCCTAGATTCTTGAAGAGACTGTAGAGCGACTTCGCTGGTAGTCCCCTTGCTCCGACTTCCACAGCGAAGAGATCAGTCTTGAATCCGTTTCTCACAATCCGGTCTACTAAGTTGCAGTACTTGTTAAGTTTGATGTTGTGGTCCTTCGGTATGTTACTTTCCCATGGAACTGTAAGTTCAACAAGTACTACATGCTTTGTCGCTTTTGAGAATATGAGTATATCCGGTCTTAATGCTGTGGTACAGATTTCCGAAGGCATTTGGTAATGCTTCTCATGTGTGTCCATCAACAATTCCCAATCCTTTGCTGCTCCCAAAATTGAAGAAGGTTTAGTCCTATCTTTGGGCAGCTTATTGGCTCCAGGTTTCACAAAGTTGACCTTCTGGAAGCCGCTACTGGTTTGCCCTTTCCTGGTCCGTGCAATTGACAGGTTGATGGCCTCTCTGATGATTTGGAGGACTTTATCATGACGGTAGGAATACTGGCCTCGCTCAAGTAGTATTTTGCATCCGCATAACAAATGTTTGGCCGTGCCTACGAACTCCTTACATGACGGGCATAGTTTATTTGTAGATTTCCCCCATCTAACTAGGTTACTCGGGTCGGGGAGAGTAAGCTGGAATGCATTTAAGTAGAACTTAAGCAGCTCAGGGGACCAGTTGTATATTATGGATTTCCACTTCAATGCAGGAGGGATGCAGAAGTCACCCACTGTTAGCCAATCATTCTGCATTTCTAGGTTTAAGGCGTGAAGTTTGAAGCCTTGTTCCATGTCCTCCTGAGCAAAACCTTTCAGTATTTCTTTATCAGACTTTGCTGTTTCTATGCCCAATCCAGATCTATTGGTGCGTGTACCAACTTGGAATGATTTGTAGAAGTCGAGTCTCGATTCCAGTTCATCTGATAGTGATGTGTTGGGTAAGGCTTGAATAGCGCTATCATTGGAGTCTTTGAGTATACATCGTTTGGCTATTCTCGCCTTTTGATAAAATATCGACGGTTTCTTAATGTTCAGTCCAAAGTTATTGTGAGATCTGTATAGCGTTGACGAGTCAGCCGGGTGAGCCAGTCCAAACCATGATTTCAGGAATCTGGTCACATACGAGTCTAATTTAGTCAGGTTTTGCTTTGTGAAGTCGTAGACGAGAAATGGCCATGAAAGTTTTGATGTCAGGTAGTTATCGTAAAGCCTTTTGTGTACCCAGGAGGGGAAGATTGTCAGTTTGGCGGAGGCTCTCTTCGAAAAGTTGGACAATATCATCAGTAGGATGCTCCTTTCCTCTGCTGGTGATCCTTTTGCCCAAGAATTTAAAAGGAGCTTCATCAGCCACGGTTGCGATTGGTTTTCCGGCTACTGTCAAACCTGGATTGCTCGAGGTAAACTTTGAACCTTTCCTGGTTAAGCTCAAACAGTAGCACTTCGCTGGTTTTATCTTCATCCCTTTGGTCCATTCACAATAGTCATCCACCACCTTAAGAAGCGACTGATTTTGTTTTGGATTGCGGGTTAACAGCGTAATATCATCCGCAAATGCCAGGATGGCCGCCATATATGTGTCTCCATATTTGAACCTGCATCCCCATTTCTTTTCTTTTACGACAAGCGTATCAATTAGAATGTTGATAACAATGTTAAATGTGACAGGAGAGAGGCAGCAACCCTGGAAAAGTCCTATGCCGTAACGAATTTCCGGTGTCTTCTCCGTTTCGCCTTTTACTTGTATTACAAAGGAAAGTTTTTTGTAGTAGGAGGCTATTATATTACAGATCAGAGGTGGCACATTATACCACTCTAGCGCCTTTAATAGTAACTCATGGCGCACCGAACCGAAGGCGTTTTCAAAATCTAACCACGTGGCAGTTAATTGTCTCTCATTCTTCCTTGCATCTCTAAGACATTCAGTCAGCAAAGAATTATGTTCGAGGCACCCTGCAACTCTTGGGAGAAAACCTTTTTGGTACTTCTTCGGTAAGTAGTCGTTGGTACACATGTGACCAACGACTGACTAATATTGAGTAGTTAAAACCGGGAATTCCGCAGTTTATAAAATAAAATTCCTGGTACCTAGTGATATAGTTAACTTTGGACACTTGTAACATGCAATTTGTATGAATACGAGTACCTTATTAAAAAAATGTTTTGAAAAAAAAAATTTGGAATGGAAGTGATGATTTGAAAGTTAGCCTTGCCATCCAGCGGGGAAATGCCGCAAGTGTGCTAGGTACTTTTACCTTAGATTCATTTGATAACTATTTTAATATTCTTTAGTTTGAGTTTTCATGTTTTTATAGTTTCTTGTTCATTCTTGGTATATCTATTATTTTTATTCTCACACGGAATTATGTAATTTATTTAATAAATAACAAAAAAGTAATACTAATAACTAAAGAAATAAACCTACCTAACAAACATTAAAATAACTATCAAAAGGGACATTTTCAAATGTTCCTAGAACACTTGCTGCATTACCCCGCTGGATGGCAAGGCTTACCTTTTGAATGAAGTAGGCCCTTGATTGCGGGACGCCAGTTGCGTCCACGGAATTTGAAAATAATTTTTGGGACTTTTATAAGGTACAGCATACATTACAGCATGGTACAAGTGTCAAAAGTTACTAACTATATCACTACCAGGATATATTTTTCAAATTCCGGAATTCCCGGAAGAGGTGGTTTTATCCGTTGTCTCTGCCTACCCCACCGGAAAACAGGCGTGACGCTATGTATGTATTTATGTTGATGGTTTTAACCACTCCATGTCAATTCTTCTTGCACTCCACATATTCCTATCCCTGCTAATTGCATTCATATCACAACATTAATTATATTTATTTATTTTGTCAAATTCCGGTGTATAGTGCCATCGTCTTTGATAAGAAATTTTATCAAGTAATTATTTGATTTTGTTAGTAAAGGAAGTAACATACTACACGTACAAATAACTTTTTATAACCTCTATAAAGCACAAGTATTAGACCGGTGATAGAATATTGCAGTCATCTTTGTGAGGGTTCCCCTGAGTACCTTCTTTCAGTCTTGGATTCTATTCAGCGAAGAGCCATTCGCCTCATTTGTGACTCTGTACTCACAAAGGACCTTCAACCTCTAAAGCACATACTTATTGGGTCATTGAGCCTGATTTATCGATACTACTATGGCCGCTGCTCTGACGAACATGCTTCCCTTATCTCTCCTCCTCCTGAAGCTCGATTCTGCTATAAGATTAGTGCGTGTGTTATGTTTGTGTTTCGTCAAAACCGCACGTTTCGCCGAAATGCTATTCTACTCGCTAAGTTAGACCAAACGCGCGTGTTAGGTTATGTTATGTTTGTGAAACACTAACACGCCGTCTGCTTCAAAGTAACGATGTGTTTTGGTGAAAACATATTATTTTTGAGGTGATTTCGAATGTTTTGTTTTTAGTTTTGGGTTTAATTTTAAATTGTTGTTTGTGAAAGTTTCGAAAAATGGCAGAAGGCTATCTAGAAATGAGAATGAGGAGACAGGGATCGCCGAGAGAAAACGGAGATACGCGTCAAACCCTCTCGACGTACCGATGAATTTGCTATTTTATTATTTATGATTTATTATTTATTACTTATTACTTATTACTTGTTACTTATTACTTGTTACTTGTCACTTGTCACTTGTCACTTGTCACTTGTAACTTGTCACTTGTCACTTGTCACTTGTCACTTGTCACTTAATATTTATTATTTATTATGTATTATTTATTATTTATTATTTATTATTGGTTGTTAGTTAATTGTTATTTATTATTTATTTATTTAAATCCGTTATTTCACATTTTTAAAATGTTATATTTATTTTACATATTTAAACTAAAACTAATAAAAAATACATAAAATGTACGAATTTAATAAAAACGGTAATTATTAATTATTCATGTTTGCCGTTTTGGCTTCTAAATAAATTATGTTAACGTACCTACTATTCAGATTATTTCAGTGAAATTATATTAATTGTAATATCACTTACTTTTATGCATATTATATTTTATATTTATGTAATAATAATTATATAACATTTTGTAAAAATGATTCTTTCTAGCAAATAAATCCCCAACAAAGAGGGATTTGTAGAATGGTATCACATCTATGAGCGTGTCGCCAAGCGACGAAAATCAGGAAACATTTGCACTCAATTTGAACAAAATAAATGTATAACTCGCTTAATTATGAATGTTTGTCACAATAATTAATTCTTGCATATTTTTATGCGCCTATTACGCATAATTCATTATTTTTATTGGTAAGTATTTAAAAGAAAAAACTTTAGTCAACATTATTGTCAGAATTTTTCGCGTTAGGCGACGCGATGTCAAACCTTACCCTAAGCTCCGCCTCCTGTTACCATAGACACTAACCAAACGTGTTTTGTAAATAGCAGAATAGCATCATGTGGAAACCACGTCCAAACTTACTCGTGTTATGTTTGACTCAAACACAACACACGAAGTATGTTTGAAAATTGTGCAATTAGCAGAATGGAGCTTCTGTTCGCCTTCGCCAAACCCGCCATACTCTCGAGGAACACCCCTTTGTAGTCGACAGAAGAGTTTTTCGAATTGCACGATCTCTCTAAAGCGTTCTT